>LR738712.1:150732247-150789254 GCA_902687465.1 Secale cereale | reverse complement strand
CTCCCCGCGCTGCCCTCCAGTGGCCCCGGCCGTGGCCGCCGGCACCGGGCCGTAGCGCCCGCGGCCGCGCAACCCGCGCCCCACCTCGCCTTCACCGCGGCCGCCCATCGCTGGCCCTGCAGCCGTAACGGCCGCCGTGCGACGCCCCGTCAGACCCGCAGCGGCGACCGCGCGTCTCGCCTCGCCCTGCCATTCCACCACGCCTGGCCGCTGCTGTCGGCCCCTTCTGCCGCTGCCGCCGGCCCCTCTCGCTCGCGACGCATGCCCATGGCGCTCCCGCGCGCGCAGCTCTCTGCCAGCGCCGCCAGCTGCTACCTCCGGCCACCTCTCCCGCCCCGCTCTCCCTTGACGAGCTCCGCCGCTCGCCACCCCCGCATTGCCCCGATTGCGCCCTGCCGCTCGGGCCCCGTCTTCGACCGCGCTGCCACCGGCATCCCTCCTTCGACTGGTTGTGCCCGCTGCCGGCGCCTCTACGCGCGCGTCCAGCCGCGGCTGGCCAGGGCCAGCGCCCAGTTGGACCGGTGCGCTGCTCCTGCCTTTGCCTCGCCCCGCCGCGGTGGCCACACCCCGCCGCGCCCCGGCGGCCATCGCTGGCGTGCCCGGGTCTGCCCCGTTGGGCGCCTGGCCTCGCCCGCCCCGTAATCGTGGCTTCGCCCGTGCCCGATAAGGCCTCTGTGCCACTGAACGTCGGGGCCCAGCCCCTGGTAGTTTTTTCTAAAAAAAAGAAGTTAAAAAATAATATTTAAAAATAATTAAAAATATTAATAAATAATAAGAGGTTTAATTCATTAATTAATCAATTACTTAATTAATTATGTTTAGACTAACCTAAACACTAATTAACTTAATTAACTGTTAATTATCTAAACAGTCAATGACAGGTGGGACCCACTGGTCAGGTTGACCAGTCAACCATGCTGACATCAGCATGATGTCATGCTGATGTCATAAATCCTTTTTCGAATTAATTTAATTAGTATTAAATTCCAGAAATTAATAAAAACTTTAGAAAATCATATCTTTTTAACCGTAACTCGGATGAAAATACTTTGTACATGAAAGTTGCTTAGAACGACGAGACGAATCCAGGTACGCTGTCCGTTCGTCCGCCACACATCTCTATCATACCGAACGAGCAACATTCCCCTCCGTTTCATCTGACCGAACATGCCTAACACCGGGAATACTTTCCCGGATGTTATTCCTCTTCGCCTGTATCACCGAGCACCGCGTTAGGTCACACGTAGCACCGCCTTTTGCCATGTTATGCTTTGTGATGCTATTGTTTGCTCTGTTATTTATTTTTTTCCCTTCGTTGCTTATTTTCGGTAGACTCCGATACTGTGATAGACCCCGAGACCATTGATGCTTCGGTGTTCGACTACGGCTACGCTTCCGAAGATTCCTTTCGTCTGTAGGGCTTTCAGGCAAGCCCCCCCCTTGATCACCAGATATCGCCCATTCTCCTCTCTCTTATTCTTGCATTAGATTTGCTACTGTTGATGTTACGATAGCTCCTATTCTATTGCGTAGCCTGTCATTGTTGCTACCACTGTTGATACCTTACCTGCTATCCTAATGCTTAGTATAGGATGCTAGTATTCCATCAGTGGCCCCACATCCTTGTCCATCTGCCATGCTATACTATCGGGTCGTGATCACCTCGGGTGGTGATCACGGGTATATGCTATATACATACTTTACATGATACATGATGTGACTAAAGTCGGGTCGGCTCATTGAGTACCCGCAAGTGATTCCGATTTGGGGGCTGAAAGGACAGGTGGCTCCATCCAGGCAGTGGTGGGCCTGAGTTCCCGAGGGCCCCCGAGTGGATCTTTGTGGCGGAGCGACAGGGGCAGGTTGAGACACCCAGTCGAGAGGTGGCCTGGCCCTGGTCGTTATCCGTGGTGCTTTTCATAATAACACGCTTAACGAGTTTGGATATTTGATCCGACTCTGGCCATTGGCCTATACGCACTAACCAGCTGCGTGGGAATAGTTATGGGCTCTCGACGTCGTGGTATCAGCCGAAGCCTTCTTGACGTCAGCGACTGAGCGGCGCGCGCCGGGTTGGACCGCGTAACGTAACTTCCTTAGTAATGGAGGTTGCTAGGTCTGCTCACCGGCTGATGGGCCCAGACCCCTGTGTGCTTAGGACTTACACCGACGTGCTGACCTCTCTGTTGTGCTTAGGTAGGGCTGCGACGTGTTGATCTTCCGAGGCCGGGCATGACCCAGGAAAGTGTGTCCGGCCAAATGGGATCGAGCGTGCTGGGTTATGTGGTGCACCCCTGCAGGGAAGTTAATCTATTCGAATAGCCGTGTCCCTCGGTAAAAGGACGACCCGGAGTTGTACTCCGACCTCATGACAACTAGAACCGGATACTTAATCAAACACACCCTTACCAGTGCCAGATACAACTCGGTGGTGGCTCTCTCACAAGGTGATGTGCGGGAGGATCGCCGAGTAGGATTATGCTATACGTTGTTACTTGGTGAACTTACCATCTATTCTATTCTACTATTGCAAGACGGAGGCTGCCAGAAGCAAGGATACTTGTTACTTTCAGCTACTCTCTTCTTCTGCTGCAAGATGGAGGTGGCCAGAAGCGTAGTCTTCGATTGGATTAGTTATCCCCCTCTTATTCTGCTTTATGCAGTTCAGTCCACATATATTACCCCTTTACACTGATACCATTGCATGTGTAGTGTAGATCCTTGCTTGCGAGTACTTTGGATGAGTACTCACGGTTGCTTTGCTCCCCCTTTTCCCCCTTCTTTCTTCTTTCTGGTTGATGCAACCAGATCGGTGGAGTCCAGGAGCCAGAGGATCCGGATGATGTTTCTACATGGAGTTCGGCTTCGAGGAGTAGTTAGGAGGTCCCAGGCAGGAGGCCTTGTCTTTTCGATCGTTGTTACTTTTGTGCTAGCCTTCTTAAGGCAACTTGTTTAACTTATGTCTGTACTCAGATATTATTGCTTCCGCTGACTCTTGTGTTTTCGAGCTTATGTATTCGAGCCCTCGAGGCCCCTGGCTTGTAATATAAAGCTTGTATTATTTTAATTTGTGTCTAGAGTTGTGTTGTGATATCTTCCAGTGAGTCCCTGATCTTGGTCGTACACATTTGCGTGCACGATTAGTGTACGGTCAAATCGGAGGCGTCACAACATTATGGAGCACTTGGCTGGATTTATGAGCTGGCCCGTAGCTCTAGCATATGTATTGGGAGCTTCTTTGACTTGAGCAGCCTCCTCTCCATTTGCACGAAAGAACAAAAAGGTGTCGCCCGCGAACAGGAGGTGTGAGATGCCTGGAGCTTGGGCGCACACCCGGAGTGGAGCGAGGCGGTTGGCTGCAATCTCCTGTTTTAGAATAGCATCAAGACCATCATCAACAAAAAGGAATAAGAAAGGTGAGAGGGGGTATCCCTGCTGTAGTCCACGAGACGGTGCAAATGAATCCGAGAGGGCTCCATTGACTTTCACACAATACCTCACGTAGGTGACACACCTCATTATCGAATCCACCCATTGGTGAGAGAAACACATCTGTTGCATCACTCGCTCCAAGAAAACCCAACCTACCCGATCGTAAGCCTTGGACAGGTCCAATTTATAGGAACAAAAGCTCTGTTCCGGGTCCTTCTCCTGTTTGATCGCATGAAAACACTCAAAAACAATAAAAGCATTATCTGTAATTAATCTGCCCAGTACAAAGGCACTCTGCTCTGGGCACACCAACTCATCCAAAATAGGCATCAGCCTATTGGCCTGGCATTTGGCTATCACCTATATGACATTACAGAGACTGATAGGCCGAAAATCAGTGAGTCGGTACGGCGAGTCAATCTTCGGGATCAAAACAATGACCGTACTATTTATCCCATCCGGCATGACTCCAAGGCAAAACATAATTTAACCTCATTAATTATGTCATCCTTCATCACCGCCCAATGCCGCTCGAAGAATCTCACGGGGAACCCATCCGGCACCGACACCTTGAGAGGCCCTATCTAGAACATTGCATTAGAAATCTCCTCATCGGTAAATTCGTTGCATAGATTATTGTTCATCTCCACGGACACCTTGGGCTGTATAAGCCGTAACACATCATGTGGATCCAACATTGTGTCAGCAGTGAATAAATTATGAAAATAACGGTTTACCATCTGTAACATGGTGGCTTGATCAGTGTGCATAAGACCCGCCTCATCCACCAGCCCTCGGATTTTATTCTTTCACGCTCGCCGAACTGTCTTCCTGTGAAACATCTTGGTGTTACGGTCCCCTTCCTTTAACCAATCAATCCGTGATCTCTGGAGCCACAACATTTCCTCAATGTATAACAACTCATTCATCTTGTCCATCTCCAGTCTTATTTCTGCTCGGTCTGCATTCATATTGGTTAGTTCCTCAAGCCTAGTACGTGACTTCTCTAGCTCCCGTGTTACATTTGCCAAAAGTTTTATTACTCCAAGTGTGTATATCAGCCATAACATTAGTAAGGGCCTCCCTTACATCTCCCAGGTTCCTCTTCGTACCTTTGCTTGACCAAGAGTTTGCGATAATGGCCTCTAACGTCGGCGATCTTTCCCACATCAACTTGTATCAGCAGCTGCTGTGAGGCCGCCTGTCCTGTTCTAGCGAGAACTTGAGGAGCAACGGACTATGGTCTGACGCCAGCGACACAAGGTGTGCCACCAAAGCTTGCATAAACATGTCTCTCCAGTCGTTGGACGCCGCCGCCCTGTCCTGCCGAACTTGGACGTTTTCCCAGCCACTCCGACTATTATCATATGTGAAGGTGTGACCTAAAAAACCAAGATCAGTCAGACCACAAGCTTCAAGTGCATCTCGAAAATTAATCATTTGGCCAGGAGGTCTCGGAGTTTCTGATTGATGCTCAAAATCCCACATAGCCTCATTGAAGTCACCGATAATCACCCATGGCAGAGTGCTCCGAGCATGCAGTCCTCTGAGCTTATCCCACATCATGTGTCTATTCTCTACTCTCGGTTCGCCATAAGCAAATGTAGCTCTCCATAGAGGCTTGTCCGGGGACACACACAAATACACGTCAATCAATCGTTCATTTGCTTCTTGCACATCGACATACATAGACTCATGCCAAAGCAGTGCTAGGCCACCACTACGACCATTACTACTGACTCCTTCAAAACCGGAAAGCCCTGACCGATTATGCAAACGATACATCTTATTTTTATTTTTCCTAATCTCACACAAGAAAACAAGACTTGGGGAATGCGTCCTAACAAGAGACGCGAGATCATGAACTATCGAGGGATTCCCCGCCCCCCGGCATTTCCAATTTAGCCAATTCATTGATCCTTACATGGCAGCGCACCCATCCCCGTCATTTTATCGGCGGACCCAAGGCCGGTTGCTCCACTCCATCCTTGCTGTCCGAGTCCATCTTCTCCTCCTCTTGGTTCTTGCCTTTGCCACTCCGCTGAGTCTTCCCTCGTTTCTTCTTGTTGCCAACGCCCCTCTTTGCGTGCACCACCATAGCTCCATGTGTGGGATTCAGGTCATCGAACGCTTGCCCACGGGATAATCTCTTCCCCAGAACGGAATCAGCCTCCTGCATGTATTGACCAGACTCAGCAGATGAGAAATCCGAGGTGGCGTGAAGGTTACGCATGGCCGGGATCATATCCTTGCTCCCAAGGTTGCTGCTTTGGCTCGTCTCACTCCCAGGTGGCCGTAATGAAAGTGGCAGGGGCGCAGGTATTCGACCTGCAACAAAGACAAATTCTGGAGGTTCAGATGATGCCCGCACCGTACGGACTCTGCCGGCCTCAGCTCTCTGCCCAGCCAAGAGCACACGCATAGTTAAAACACGATCAAAAAGGCCTCTGTCCATGTTGTATCCCTCAGAGCTGTTGTGTTCATCGAAGCCGTCGCGAGCATCAACTCGTACTGGTATCTCTGGTGTTCGTTGCTGCTCTTGATTTCCCTTCCCTCTACGCCTCTTTCTCGTCTTTCCAAGAACCTGAGAGGGAGCATTACTAGCAAAGTTCAACCCCCCGTCTTGCTGCAGGCTGGGTTCCGGACGCCACAAACGCTGATGTATTCTCAAACTTTCTGTACGGAGAGCACCGCAACCCTTCATCATATGCTCGGGTCGGAACACCCAACCTTTTCTTCTCGCACTGGTTGTCGTCGTGGCCTATGAATCCGCACCAGAAGCAGTAGTGGGGCACCCTCTCGTACCGGAGTGGGTAGATAACTTGTTTCGCCGGGTCCTTGCCGATGGTGATTTTGGTCTGGAGCCAGCGGCCAAGCGGCAGGTCCACACGTATACGCAAGAACTCGCGAACCCTGCTCGCATCAGCCTCAGTATCCATCTCCATGATGGTACCCAACAAGCCTCCAAGAAATTCGCCATACGCAATAGTGCTTTCTCCACGGACCCAGATCGGAACCGAATTCAGTTCAGCCTCAGAAGGCTGCTCTCCGTCCTTGAACGGACCAATAGTGGGTGTGTTTCCCTTGAAAATCCAAGGTCCTCCTCTTGCCATGGAGTTGTAATCTCCCTCGGATAAGAAGGTCACCGATTGTTCTTAATCCTTGTAATATTGAGACCTGTTCGTGCCTTCCAGACCTCGCTGAAGTGTTCCGTCATGTCGTCGACATTTTGGTGTCTTTTATGCCAACTGATGAGAGAAATTGTATAGCGTGTTTTATAAGACTTATGTCTTTATTTACAGATCATGTATAAGCTCTTGTATTGGGTAATTTATCAAGTCATCGGAAGAGTTTATTTTTTGAACCACAAAGACTGGGGTATTTGATCTTTAGCCTCTCTTTATATGACATTTTCAGGATTTGCCAGTGCATACATTGAAACCGTTGATTTGCCACATCTCACTTTGCAATCTATTCTTTTGCTAGTCCATCTATGTCCAGTTCTTCCGTGAACATTGCACAAAGGGGCAGTATTGTAATATGATTTAAACTTTTATCCTTAAAAGAAACCGGAACAAACGAGTTTAGTGTAAAGTGGAAATCGATATGAATTCAGCATGGAAACAACATCGGAATTGTTGCCACGGGAAGCGGACAACAATCTTAGTTGACCCTCCTACAGTTCATCCTAATCTGTCCGTTGGACCCCGTCAGCGGTGTGATGTCCCCCATCTTGATCATTCCCTCCACAAAGTCGTTGAAGAAGGCGCTCTGGCTACCGACGTACTCCCGGACCAGCGCGTCAGCAGCGCCACCATTGAAGAGCTCCTGGTCCGAGTGCAGGAGGCCCCTCTTCTGGACGAGGTTCTTGTAGTAGGCGTTCTCAAAGACGGTTGGGGTTTGTAGGTCCAACGGCGCCAGGTTGTTGTCGCCGGAGCCGGTGGCGCGAGGGCAGCCTGACTGGCGGCTCCTGGCGAAGCCGGTGTCGATGTCGGTGTCATTGTAGATGTGGTCCCGGAAGTTTGTACAGCGTGCTAGGCCGATTGTGTGAGCTCCTGGAACACAAACACGGGTTATACCGTCAGCTCAAGTAACCTGTTTTGCACCTACTCTTTTGTCATTCGATTGGTAACAATCATTCACCAACTTTCATATTTAGTACTCTCTCCGTCCGAAAAAACTTGTCATCAAAATGGACAAAAAAGGGTGTATCTAAAACTAAAATACATCTAGATACATCCTTTTTATTCATTTTGATGACAAGTATTTCCGAACGAAGGGAGTATATACTCCCTCCGTCTCAAAATATAAGCATGTTTTTGACACTACACTAGTATCAAAAATGTTTTTATATTTTGGGACGGAGATAGTACGTGTTTAAGTGACCACGAAACAAAATCTTGACGTTGTCCAGTCTTACAAATTAAGCGGACAGAGAAGAGGTTAGGTCAGTGGTAATTAGTCATCGATCAACTTTGTAATTCATCAGCTGTAAAACGGTATATTTGTTTAATCCTGAGCAAAATGTCTTATGTATAAGTTTTGAGCTTTGGAGTCAAAACGTGGCTATCAGTTCCGCGGCGACTCCATTGAGAAAGTAGTCAAAGAATTTTAACTTGCTTCTTCAGCAAAGGAAAATATTACTTGTTCATGACAACTTATGTTGTTTCAGAGTGCAACTGCAAAATTGTACTCCCTCCGTTCCTAAATATTTGTCTTTCTAGATATTTCAACAAGTGACTACATACGAAGCAAAATGAGTGAATCCACACTCTAAAATATGTCTACATACATACCTATGTTGTGTCCATTTAAAATATCTAGAAAGACAAATATTTAGGAACGAAGGGAATAGTACTACCTGAGAGTGCGTAATATTTTTTAAGATAAAGTTGATGAAAGATGTCAGTGGTCGATTTGGAATATATGTACTGATGTACATACGGTTTATTTTGCATGTACGTCCGTATGGATGTACTCCCTTCGTTTCCAAATATAAGTTTTTCTAGAGATTCCATCAAATGACTACATACGAAGCAAAATGAGTGAATCTACACTCTAAAATATGTCTACATGCATCCGTATGTTGTATTCTATTTGGAATGTCTAAAAAGACTTACATTTAGGAACGGAGGGATGTATGTATATATGTACTACAGTACCTGAGAGCGCGACCATGTCTTTGTGGGAGAGCCCCTGCGCGGCGAAGAGGGACGTAAGGTTCGCGAGCCCCGATGTGGGTGGAGGGATGTTATTCTCGGCGCCGTTGAAGCTCGCCGTCGTCGAGTCCCTCCGGCCCAGATTCACCTCCCAGCTCGGGCCACCCAGCTGCACGTACACAACGCATGTCACGTGATGTCAGAGTAGTACAACCTAGCTAAGCACGGCTTTATAGTATATGCATGGATACTTACGAAGACAACGCTCTCCTCGGCGGCGACGGCGAGGATGTCGGCGCAGGAGACGACGCCCGGACAACATTCCTCGACGGCCGCCTTGACGGCGTCGATGACCTCGAACCCCCTGGCCGAGTTCTTGTTGGGCGTGGCGTTCTTCTCGCCGCGCAGGCCCGGCGCGTCGTCCAGCAGCAGCGAGGCGTCGCAGCCCTGGACGAAGCAGTCGTGGAAGAAGAGGCGGACGATGGAGGCGCCCACGCGGCGCTCCCTGGCGATGGCCGGGTGCAGCGCCGAGCGCACTGCTTTGAGCATGCCCGGGCACGAGCTGGAGTAGAAGCCCGACGACAGCTGCGCCGACGCTCCTCCGCTGGTAATGGCAACCAGCGCGAGGATGAGCGAGAGGGAAACAATGGCGCGCGCCGCCATGATCGGTCTATTCTGGTCAGCCATATAGTGCCTGGAGAGACCTTGTTTGCTGGTTGTGGTGGAGAAGGAACGCGGGGCGGCCGGTATTTATAGGAAGAAAAGGGTAGCTCACACCGCTGGCCATGATTATTCCAGCTACTAGTCTGCCAACGTATATATTAGTATTATTAGATTGCATCATCATGCCCCCATCGTCTTCACCAACTCCGGTGGACTTTGAGCGTTGATCCAAGCGGCGCTTGCTTTGGAATAACGCGTTTCACACCAGATGCGTATGCAACGTAGCTCGTGAAAAAATGAACAGTTCTGTTCTGTTCTGGGGGGAAAGCTGTTTGCATGCCGACACTGTGCCAATGACACGGTTAAGCAAAGAGCCATGTCAATCATGCATGCATGCATGGTTCCGTCTCCTTCATGTTGCTTTCCTTGGCTTCGGAAAACTACTGGCTGGCCAGCTGCTTCCCCGCTACCGACGGTTTCTATACACCCTGCGTCAAAGTTATGTCATTATTTTGAACACATACATGTGAACTTAAAGGTAATTGACACTTTGAAACAGGGACAAAGAGGTATACATTAACACGCTGAATTATTTTGTTCCACGACAAATGTCAAGGTTAGTTTACGTCTCCATCGGTCCGTCACCTAGCAGTAAGACATAATAGTAACATGATGATCCGACCATCCCGCTGATTTTTCTCATCCATCCTCTTTCTCAAGTTTCGAGGACAGACAGGCGGACCGGGTCTTCGGCGGCCATGCTCATCGCAGAAACTGAAGGCACGCATGGTCATGGCCAAAACATTTAGAGTATATCTTTGGCATGGACAATTTTAACAAGAATTCTCTCATCCAGGTAGCATGTACGTATAACGCAGCCATGGCCGCCGAGGAGAGCGTTGTCTGTGGAGTAGGTCCGTATGTGAAGAAAAAAAACTGTCTACTGACCGTATAATACCCAAAAAAGAAAGACTGTATAACGCCATATATCTTCTTCTATTTCAGGGAAGGAGAACTCCTACTACTTGACAGTATTTCTACTTAGTCAAAGTGAGTATAATGCCTTTTAGGCCCAGTTCACACAACATGCACCCACTTTAATTAGTAATTGCTAGTTTAGCTAGAACCTTCTGATTTGACTGTTCCAGATTTTCGTTTAGTGACTCGAGGTAGCCTAAGGGTCGACGGAGAAGATTTCCACAAATGCCTAAATTTTATATATGCCTTGTTTGTTGGATAAGGATTCTATATATGAAGTTTACATGCCCGAAGCTTTTTGGGGCCAGAAACTCAGAATTGTTGTTTGTTTGCTTGCACGCAAGGTCGGTCTAGCTAGATCCATATATTAACATCTCTGTAGAACTGTCTTTGAAAGGAACCGTGAAGCTTTCAAAGTACTCCCTAAACCGGCAAATTAACGCAAGTGATGTTCTGTTCTGGTGCTTTACGGTTAGATAGATAGACACTCTAGTCAAAAGAAATTCAATGCTGGTTGCTGGATGCAAATAGCGACTTTTGGATACGACCGCACCGCAATCGCCGGAGGTTTGGCAGACCAAAATGCTGGACTTGTCCATTTATGTCAAAGAAAAGGCATGCATCATAGGAGTACTACTTAATTATAATTGGCAATATGGATGTAGAAGAACAAGTCCACGATCGATAGACTAGAGTTGGCAACAGAATTCCATTCGCCCATCCAGTATCAAGCTCTGTTGAAGTATCAAAATGCTGCGGCAGCAGCTGCACTTCTCTGACCACAACCTGCCATTATGAAAAATCAAGGAAATAGCTGGGTTAGCTCGCTTAAGACTTCGTTTGTTGGCTGTCGATCGATGAGTATTGTTTGTTTTGTTCGTTGGACGACCGAATCAAATCATCGTCATTATTGTATTTCATTTGGACGATTGAATGATGTGAAATTTATAATAACAACGCAAGTGTGTCGTGGACTAAGCTAAGATTTGCAAACATTTTATTCAAAGGAGAAGACAAGGAAATATTGACCCTTTGTTAGATCAACAACAAAGCATATAAGAGTGACTCAACAATTGTTACGAACTCTTCTCCTTACAACAACTCAAGAAAAGAACAAAAATTCAAAGAAATACACTGAAAACTTTTTGGAGCTTTTTAGATTTTCTTGAAGAAATCAAACTGAAGAATTTAAAAAACCGAGAAAAACTATTTACCACTACAGAGCTCCTAACAAACAGTAAAAGAAGAAACGAGAAATCATTTTGGATTTTCTTTTACTACTACAAACCAACTAAACAAGAAACAAAAACCAAAAAGAAGCGAGAAATGTTTTGGATTGTCGAAGTTTTTCAAACACAGAAAAGCAACAACTAGGAAAAGCGAATAAACAAAGGAAACGACAAACACCGACAAGTACAATAAATATGTGAACATGAAAATTGTGTCAGTGAGAATAGGTACCCCTAAGCTTAGGATTTTTATAATGCCCAGAATGCGACTATATCCCCTACGTGTCGAGGCACGACTTAGAGATATAAGCACATTTTGAAACGATCGCAAGCGTGGTATCTTTACACAACTCATGTAAAAGTTCAGGGATGAAAGAGTAAAATAGTTGGCTTACACTCGCCACGTCACACAATGAATACAATAGCATACATTCATCCAAATAACACAGGATCCGGCTACGGACGAAATCCAAACGAGAAAAGATACCACGACCACAAGTCCTGATCGCCCCTAGTAGGAACCACTACGGATCGTCGGGATACGTAACATAGAAACGACCATGCTCTTCATCGAACTCCCAGTGAAGTTCTGATCCATCTCCTGCATTGTTCTCGTCTGTACCTGCATCTGGTGTGTGTAGTAATCTGTGAGTCGCAAGGACTCAGCAATCCCATTCCCGGGTATCAAAACTAACAAAGCCTTTAGGTGTGGAGAGGCAATAAAGTGGCTGCAGCAAGCACTAAGCAACTAGCTTGCGAATTCAGAGCGAGATGAGGATATGTGCCAACGGTCGCCAAAGATGATCAATAAGTGATCCTAGCTACTCACGTTCATGCATAACCCCACCGTGTTCATTTTCCGAAACCCCTTCGAAAAGAGACCATCACGGTACTCACACAGGTAGTGTATTCTTAAGGATAAGGTGTCAAGTTATCTACAACCAGATATTAATAAATTCCCATCTGCCACATAACCGCGGGCACGGTTTTCGAAAGTTCATAACCCTACAGGGGTGTCCCAACTTAGCCCATCACAAGCTCACGATCTGCGGAGTCGCAACTCCAAATTGGGAAGACCCGAGTATTCTCGGAATCCCGTGCTCAAGATATTTCGAGAAAGGTAAAACTAATCCAGCAAGACCTCCCGGCGTGCCGACACCCTAATAGTGGCCGCGCGTATTTCGTCTCAGGCCATGACCGGATGGGCCATCCTACGGGTAATACCAGGCCTCGGGTTTCCCCAATGTGGCCCCGCAGAACCCCCAGTTTGGACCAACACTCATGAGGAGCACTGGCCCGGATTGTTGATTAAGAACTCGGGTTAATTACTCCCTATGCAAGTTTTTAGTTGTTAGGCAAATGTAGTACCAATGTTGGCCTTGCTGGAAAAGCTTTAAGCAGAGCGAATTATCAAGGGGGGCCCATAAACCCCAACCGTGGTAGGAACGCAAAATCAAGGAACATAACACCGGTTTATCGGGTCCTAAGGTGGCATGAGTGGAACAAAACAACAAGCAGAAGGCCAAGCCTTCCACTCATTACCAATATATATGTGCATTAATTTAATTAATATATATATTGTGTTATCCCAATAAACAAGTCCAAACATGGAGCAATCTTCAAACTTCACCTGCAACTAACAACGCTATAAGAGGGGCTGAGCAAAAGCATACTTAGCCAATCAACGGTTTGCTAGGAAGGCGGTTAGAGTGTTTCATGGCAACATAGGAGGCTAACAAGACAAGAATGGGCATCGAGGCATAACTATAGAGCGAGACAACTAGCAAGGCAAAGATAGAGGTGATATCGGGGAGCGGTCATCTTGCCTGGGATCCCGCAAGGAAGAAGAACGAGTCCAAGAAGTAGTCGAACAAAATCAAACAACTCCGGAACGAAACCGAAGCTAACGAGAGAAGCATACCGGAAAGAAGCAAACAACATGGTAAACACACAAGCATAAACATGGCATATGATGCACAACCAAGTATGATGCATGTCCGATTAAATTATGCCTGGCATGGCAAAGTGCTCAAACAATACTACAAATTAAGTGGAGCTCCATTGTGACGCTCGGGTAATCAAGCTACAGTAACCCTCTGGTAATGATGCCACGTCACCACGATTAATGTTGCTAAACTCGCGTTAGTTCGAAACTAATTCAAAACCCAAATTCAAAAACAATACAAACAATTAAAGATTTCAAAAGTCAAAACTAAAATATTCTTAATGTGACAAATAAATCATGGATAATATTTGTGGAGAAACAACATCTTTATACAATAATTAAATACCCTAAAGTGATTAAAACATCAGCAAAAACAATTAATACACCCAGTATATTTTATAAAATACTAAACTATTTTATCTAGGTGTTAAAGTTATTGTGGCAGTGGTATAATCAATGTTACTATTTTAGGTGCTAATTGAATATTTTACAAAACTAAAACAATTTGGGAAATAAAATTTAAACAGAAAAGAAATAAAAGAATAATGGAAATAGAAAACAGTAAATAAACAAAAACTAAAGGAAAGAACAACAGACCCCCCCTTCCGCTGGGCCAAGTGGCCCAGCTGGCTTTAGCCGTCCGAATGGGCCGGCCCACCCGGACCGATCCACCACAGTACTAACCCCTCCCCACTCTCCTGAACCCTAAGCCCATCCACCACTCCCCACGATCCCCACCCTCTCCCTCGAGCGCCGTCACAGGAGAGTGGGCGCTCGATCCCCTCCTCCTATCTCCCCGCCCCGACCAAACCTGGCGCCGAACGCCGCCCCCAGCGTCGCCCGTCTCTGCCGACCCCGCCTCTCACGCGACGGCGCTGGCCAGCGCCTCTCGTCACCAAGGTTGTCCCGCGTTGCCCGACGGTACTAGCCTTCCATGACGCCGCGCCTGAACCGCCGGCGATGGAGGCCCCTGTGCGCCCGCAGCTTCGTCTCCACCAGGCCGCTGCCTCGCGTCGTCCCCGCCTCCGCTCAGCCTCAAGCGGGCCACGCCCGAGGACCACCGCCTCCGCCCCGCTGCTCCTCACATCGACCTGGCCCCGCCCTCTGCTCGTCGGAGGGCCATGGCACCGCCGACCTCCCCGGACGCTACCCCGAACCCCTCGCTGTGAGCTCCTCGTTCGCGCCCCCTTCTCTCCCCTTTGCTTTTCTCGCTGCTCCGTCGTCGCTCACTCGCATCGTAGCCAGATGCCCACGGTCACCGAGCCCAGGGCAACGCCACACGGGCCTCAGGCCACGCCGCTCGTGCCATATCCCTCGTCCCCACGGAGCGCTCGCTGCAGCCGCCCAACTCCCTCTTCACCCCGAGCTACTGCCGCCGCACTGGCTGTCTCGCCCCCGGCCGCATCGCCGGCGCCCCTGCCGCGGACCCCGTCCCCGCTCGCCCGCCATTCGCCCCGCTGCAGGCGAAGGAGCTCCGCGCCGCCGCCGGCGCTAGCCAGCCACCCCGCAGGCCAGCGCCTGCCTGGGCGCCCAACGCCCGCATGGGGGCGCCGAGGCACCCGCCCAGTTACGCCTGACCCATTAGGCCTCTAGGCCAATGGCAAGCAGGCCCCACGCCCCCAGAATAATAATAATAATAAAAGAATTAAAAATATAATTATTTAATTAATTATAATTGTTTAATTAAAACTTAATTAATTCTGTTAATTAACTATTAAACCTAATTAACCTACTAACTAATCTAATCAGACAATTAGTTAGTTTGTTAGTCAATGACAGGTGGGTCCCACACGTCAATTTGACCTAGTCAACCCCCTGTTGATTGCTGATATCATGTTGACGTCATGATGATGTCAGCATACACTATTCTGGATAATGTTGATTTAAAATAATTAAATAAATTCTAAAAATGATTAAATCTTTTAGAATTAATATAAAATCATCTCTTTTAAACCGTAACTAGGATGAAAAAACTTTGTACATGAAAGTTGCTCAGAACGACGAGACGAATCCGGATACGCAGCCCGTTTGTCCACCACACATCCCTACCATTGCGAACCTGCAACTTTTCACCTCCGGTTCATCTGTCCGAACACGTCAAACACCGGGATACTTTCCCGGATGTTTCCCGCCTTCGCCGGTATCACCTCCCACCGCGTTAGACCACCCCTAGCCCCGCGTATTGCCTTGTTATATTTTCTGGTGCTATTGTTTGCTCTGTTATTTATTTGTTCCCCCTTTGTTGCTTCTTTTCAGTAGACTCCGATACCGTGATAGACCCCGAGACCACTAATGATTCGGTGTTCGACTACGGCTACGCTTCCGAAGATTCCTTTCGTTCGTAGAGCTTCCAGGCAAGCCCCCCCTTGATCAACCTGATATCGTCTACTCTTCTTTTTACTGCTTGCATTAGAGTAGTGTAGCATGTTACTGCTTTCGATAATCCTATTCTGCTGCATAGCTTATCATTGTTGCTATCACTGTTGATACTTTACCTGCAATCCTAAATGCTTAGTATAGGATGCTAGTATTCCATCAGTGGCCCTACACCCTTGTCCGTCTGTCCTGCTATTCTATCGGGCCGTGATCACTTGGGTGTGATCACGGGTATGTACTACATACACTTTACATGACACATGATGTGACTAAAGTCGGGTCGGCTCATTGAGTACCCGCAAGTGATTCGATGTGGGGGCTGAAAAGACAGGTGGCTCCATCCAGGTAGTGATGGGCCTGAGTTCCCGACGGCCCCCCGAGTGGATCTTTGTGGCGGAGCGACAGGGCAGGTTGAGATACCAAGCGGAGAGGTGGCCTGGCCCTGGTCGTTGTCCGCGGTTATTTCATAATAACACGCTTAACGAGTTTGGATATTTGATCTGAGTCTGGCCGTTGGCCTATACGCACTAACCAGCTACGTGGGAACAGTTATGGGCACTCGACGTCATGGTATCAGCCGAAGCCTTCTTGACGTCAGCGGCTTAGCGGTGCGCGCCGGGTTGGACCGCGTAACGTAACTTCCTTAGTAATGGAGGTTGCTAGGTCTGCTCACCGGCCGCCCTCGCAACGTGCAGGTGTGCATTGGGCGATGGGCCCAGACCCCTGTGTGCTTAGGACTTAGACCGGCGTGCTGACCTCTCTGTTGTGCTTAGGTAGGGCTGCGACGTGTTGATCTTCCGAGGCCGGGCATGACCCTGGAAAGTGTGTCCAGCCAAATGGGATCAAGCGTGCTAGGTTATGTGGTGCACCCCTGCAGGGAAGTTAATCTATTTGAATAGCTGTGTCCCTCGGTAAAAGGACGACCCGGAGTTGTACTTTGACCTCATGACAACTAGAACTGGATACTTAATAAAACACACCCAGATAAGTTCCAGAGATAACTCGGTGGTTGCTCTCTCACAGGGTGATGTGCGGGAGGATCGCCGGGTAGGATTATGCTATACGTTGTTACTTGGTGAACTTACCATCTACTACCTTCTACTGCTGCAAGACGGAGGCGGATGGAAGCGAGGATACTTGTTACTTTCCAGCTACTCTCATCTTCTGTTGCAAGATGGAGGTTACGAGAAGCGTAGTC
Organism: Secale cereale; assembly: GCA_902687465.1. NCBI lineage: Eukaryota > Viridiplantae > Streptophyta > Magnoliopsida > Poales > Poaceae > Secale > Secale cereale. Next base: position 150,772,274 of record LR738712.1, on the reverse strand, counting down.
TTCGATTGGATTAGCTATCCCCCTCTTATTCTGGCATTCTGCAGTTTAACCCACATATATTACCCCTTTACACATATATCATTGCATATGTAGTGTAGATCCTTGCTTGCGAGTACTTTGGTTGAGTACTCACGGTTGCTTTCTCCCCCTTTTCCCCTTTTGTCCCTACTTCTCGGATGATGCAACCAGATGGTGGAGTCCAGTAACCAGAGGATCCCGATGATGTTTCTACATGGAGTTCGGCTTCGAGGAGTAGTTAGGAGGTCCCAGGCAGGAGGCCTTGCCTTTTCGATCGTTGTTACTTTTGTGCTAGCCTTCTTAAGGCATTCTTGTTTAACTTATGTCTGTACTCAAATATTTTGCTTCTGCTGACTCTTGTGTATTCGAGCTTTTGTATTAGAGCCCTCGAGGCCCCTAGCTTGTAATATAAAGCTTGTATTATTTTAATTTGTGTCTAGAGTTGTGTTGTGATATCTTCCAGTGAGTCCCTGATCTTGGTCGTACACATTTGCGTGCATGATTAGTGTACGGTCAAATCGGGGGCGTCACAAGTTGGTATCAGAGCCGACTGCCTGTAGGAATCCCCCTTTCCAACTCCTTGGCCAAAGTTGAGTCTAGTCTTTGAAAAACAAATTTACTAACTTGTTGTGTGGCTTACGGGCCCACAGCACCAATGGGTGGTGTTAGGATCTTTTATTCCTCTTCTATACTCTCGGACTCCGATCTCTCTTCTATTTGGGTTAAAAGATTTTACTAACTCTAACTCTAGGTTCTCGTAACTATTTCTCCCGGAGCGCCCTCATTCCAGAAGATCAACTGCTTCGTCATAAGATTCTGAGGGTATCCCTCGATATTTTCCCGAGGCCCTTGTGCTTATCGCCTTGGCAATTCACTGCCACCGATATATCCCTATGGATATCTGTATGCACTTGTCATTCTTATGATCATTCCTTGTCGCTCTTGTTGTTACAAGATGCCTCAAAGTATTCTTCGTTGTCCCGAGAATCCTTTGAGTTTACTGTCTGGCAGTTTTGTTTTGCATGAAAACCCTTACGGTTATTTCCTCACATTTATCAAGGATTCGTTCTTCTCAATTGTTCATGTGTCTCGCAAAATTCTTCGGAATACTTTTCGATCTTTCGAAAATACTCTGCACCCTGTTACTCTTGAAATTCTTGCGTGCTTGCATTATGGTTAATTCCATATGACTAATAGTCTTTGTTAACATCACTTGACTTAACTATTTTGAGCCTATAGATTCAATGTGTGCGTATGCACGAAGTCATCAAGTTATCCTTTTTAAAATTATCTTTCCGGCGCAGACGTCATTCTGTACATGAGTTGGTTTCGGCAATTCAAACCTTTATTGATTGTCCAACTAAGTGTTTTCAACTTATCCATCCTTGATCAGAGCGTCTGCTTCTGATCCTTCATTTTGGAAACCAGAATTTCTTTCTATTTAAGCATCAGACTAATAAGGTGATTCTTGAATCTGATGTCTCTGCATTCTTTCTTCCTCTGAGTGAGTACCGATACTCACATCAGCTCCGTTATGGATCGCCTGATCCATTGTTGGATTTTTATCGGACAGTGTCCTTCATATTCAATCACCTTGTGAGTTCTTCCCCTGATACATAATGCCTTTGGTAAATTGTATCCTCTGCTTGGTCAACCATGCTCTGCTTTCGAGCTTGAATATTTACTTTCCAAACTTATGGTATATGTTACTAAGATGCCCGATGGGTTGAACCTATGCCATCCCCTAATCCCTGAGAACCCGAAAGTTTTCACTAAGTCATACTCTTACGGTGTTCTACCAAATGAAATTCCAACACTACAGTTTGATGAAAGCGAGAGGTGAATGAAATGATATGCATTAAAGAAGTGGGAGTCGACCTTGAACTTTGTGTTCATGCCCATGAAAATGATGTAGACCGTCTCGGAAACTTCTTGCAAATGATTATCCAGCTGTATGATTCTTTCGGTATTCTTGAATTGATTCCTTACAATTATGGTTCCGACCATGCTGTCCTGATCTAATATATCTGATGGGAATTCATTCCCATGCCTCGTCTATTTTTGGCAAGGTTGAAGTATCTACTGTCATAGGTCAATGACCCGGTTCTACTTCTATCATGTTCTACCTTCGAATATTACCCACTGGTATCTCGAAGATGTCTTGCCATTGCACCACCTCTTACTAACTTTGTTGAAGTAATGTCTTTCCTTTTCATAATCACTCTACGGGTTCTGGGTTGTTGTCAACCGAGGACGCCGACTAGTGAAATTGTTCCGCACTACAAATCAAATACCCCTAGTATTTTTACTGGGAAGTTCTGAACATCCTGGTCTTGATATCTTTGACTGTGCTACCTCATCCTTCTCTAGTGCATGAATTCTTCAGTGTGTGAGCACTAATTACGTCGAGCTTTCAACATCATGTTGCTTGTCTTGAAAGGCAACTTTGATTCCGAGCTTGCATCTTTTATATTGATCCAATAACTTGCCACTTCGTCATTCCCTTGCTTGTTAACGTTGTTGTTTGATTGCATCCTCTTGAAACCTCCCGACAAATGTGTCAGATCACCTTCAACACTTTGACTTCTTCCGAGATGTCAATTGTGTTCATGGTGAGCAATACCCTCCTTGCCCTCGATGATTTTCATTTTCATCGGCAACACCATTGACTTCCTTTATCGCGAACTTGTCCACATTATGAATACAACTTGCTCTCTAGCTGATGTTGTGTTCTGCATTGAAGTATTACTATCCTCTATGTCGAGAATGTTGTGGGAATTGCTTCACCTCTTAGAACTTCTCAGTATGATGATACTTCTCACCATCACCATTCTCCCTTGGTCCCCGTGTTGTTTTTAACCGGGATACCAATATGCTAACGATGCTGTTTGAGTTATGTACTTCTAGCAACCCTATTGCTTTGAAGTTAACGATCGACAGTTCGTTCTTAGACGTTTGGTTATTGAATCGTCACTCTAACATTGATCTTGCTGCCTAAGGTCATATTTCGGGCACACCTTTCAACTAATGATTGATGGTGTATGTTTTCCTCGAGCATACAACATTATATCATTTGAATTGACGAGTGTCATCTTCTTGTTCACATTATTGCGGAAATCCATTTCTTTGGAATTCTCGATGATTTGTCGCTGAGCCCATCAGCCACCTCCTCGTCCTCTCCTTGGTTTAATGATGAACTGTTGTTTCGGGAACCCGCTCCCATAGTTCATTTCCCGAGAATCTTGCAATGTCATTTCGTCGATTTGTGTGGCATCTTTTCTTCTCGAACATCCTGAGTATGAGGTATCATGACACCAATCGGATCTGAATCTCGGTTAGATATGATGGTTGGGACAACTTTCCAGTAGTTATAATGTTGCTTATTTCATGACCCGGTAATCTGATGTCATGCCTAGCACCCCTGGCTGGAGGACCTGACATTATAATCTCTTTTGCAAGGATAACCATTCTTCCAGGAGGAAATTGTAAGACTTATTCTATAAGTTGTTCCTGATGAATCCTTTGTGTACCCAAGTCCGACCTTTGCTTCTAGACCATGCCAATGCTATGTCGAAGCATGTCTGTGGTACTCTGATTTTCAACAAGAGCATTTGAAGCCCAATGCTAAATGTTTCTTGGTCAGTTATCCAAACACCATTGCATGGGTAACATCTTGATTAATCCTTGCCTCTTTATCTGAATGGTTGGATCCTTTCTCTTCTACCCTGTATGCCATGTTCTGCTTGTCCATGGGAAGCATATACTCCTATTAATTGTGTGTAATCACAATTTTCCTTTCCATTTGTTTGTTTAACCTTTCTTTGATCTACATATAATCTAAGTAGTAATAATTTTCTGCTTACGTAAACACCTTGGTGTACAACTCTATTAGTAAGACTTTGATTCTATTCTTGATAACATCCCGGTACTGCCGCTGGACGAGAACTTTGCCTATTGGTCCGCCTCGTTTCAACGAGCGGGAAAATGGCTCTCTTCGTTCCCCGTCCTTCGTTCCGACATTGATGCGGACATAGCTGACAAGTTATCCACTCACATGCCTCCCTGTCGAGGCTGTGCAAGATGTCACCACCCTTCCTACTTTCAATCCACATGGTGGGCCCATAACCCACAGGTCCACTGGATCGAAACCTGACTCTTCTTTACAACCCGGATTCTAAATGTATCCTTTGCACCTGGCTTCGTATGTGATTCATGAGCTAAATTCTATACCATTATTCATCTTGGAATCAAACACCATGTTATTCTTGTTGTGCATTGCCCCCATTCCAGCTTTTGACTAGGCATCGAATGATTGCCTACACATTTGAAACTTTGGTACCATTGTATATTGCACTCAACGAATTCACTGAAATACAACTCGTGGGATACCTCGTGTATTTTCCATTGAGTTCACCGTCAGATGCCCAGCCTTGTGGAGATGCGTTCTTCCAAAGTCCCCCCCCCCTTATCGCGTTCGTAGGACGATGAAGACCCCGGAGAAAGGATGACCACTTGATCACGATGACTAAAGCAGAGAAATGAAGACATCAACGAAAGGGATGAACCTCTTCGAAAGGGCAGCCAAGACCGAGAAGACTCGTTAGCTTTTCGCTACCAGAACTTTCCCCCCTTACTCCACCGCTTAAATCTCGGGACGAGATTTCTTGTAGTGGAGGAGAATTGTGACACCCGGGTAATCAAGCTACAGTAACCCTCGGGTAATGATGCCACGTCACCACGATTAATGTTGCTAAACTCGCGTTAGTTCGAAACTAATTCAAAATCCAAATTCAAAAACAATTCAAACAATTAAAGTTTTCAAAAGTCAAAACTAAAATGTTCTTAATGTGACAAATAAATCATGGATAATATTTGTGGAGAAACAACATCTTTATACAATAATTAAATACCCTAAAGTGATTAAAACAGCAGCAAAAACAATTAATTATACACCCAATATATTTTATAAAATACTAAACTATTTTATGTAGGTGTCAAAGTTATTGTGGCAGTGGTATAATCAATGTTACTATTTTAGGTGCTAATTGAATATTTTACAAAACTAAAAAAATTTGGGAAATAAAATTTAAACAGAAAAGAAATAAAAGAATAGTGGAAATAGAAAACAGTGAATAAACAAAAACTAAAGGAAAGAACAACAGACCCCCCCCCCTTCCGCTGGGCCAAGTGGCCCAGCTGGCTTTAGCCGTCCGAATGGGCCGGCCCACCCGGACCGGTCCACCCCAGTACTAACCCCTCCCCACCCCCCTGAACCCTAAGCCCATCCCCCACTCCCCACGATCCCCACCCTCTCCCTCGAGCGCCGTCATAGGAGAGCGGGCGCTCGATCCCCTCCTCCCATCTCCCCGCCCTGACCAAACCTGGCGCCGAACGCCTCCCCCAGCGTCGCCCGTCTCCGCCGACCCCGCCACTCACGTGACGGCGCTGGCCAGCGCCTCTCGTCACCACTATTGTCCCGCGTCGCCCGACGGTACTAGCCTTCCATGACGCCGCGCCTGAACCGCCGACGACGGAGGCCCCTGTGCGCCCGCAGCTTCGTCTCCACTAGGCCGCTGCCTCGCGTCATCCCCGCCTCCGCTCAACCTCAAGCGGGCCACGCCCGAGGACCACCGCCTCCGCCCCGCCGCTCCTCACATCGACCGGGCCCCGCCCTCTGCTCGTCGGAGGGCCATGGCACCGCCGACCTCCCCGGACGCTACCCCGAACCCCTCGCTGTGAGCTCCTCGTTCGCGCCCCCTTCTCTCCCCTTTGCTTTTCTCGCTGCTCCATCGTCGCTCACTCGCATCGTAGCCAGATGCCCACGGTCACTGAGCCCCGGGCCACGCCACACGGGCCTCAGGCCACGTCGCTCGTGCCATATCCCCCGTCCCCACGGAGCGCTCGCCGCAGCCGCCCAACTCCCTCTTCACCCCGAGCTACTGCCGCCGCGCTGGCTGTCTCGCCCCCGGCCGCATCGCCGGTGCCCCTGCCGCGGACCCCGTCCCCGCTCGCCCGCCATTCGCCCCGCTACAGGCGAAGGAGCTCCGCGCCGTCACCGGCGCCTTCCAGCCGGCCCGCAGGCCAGCGCCTGCCTGGGCGCCCAACGCCTGCATGGGGGCGCCGAGACACCCGCCCCGTTACGCCCGACCCATTAGGCCTCTAGGCCAATGGCAAGCAGGCCCCACGCCCCCAGAATAATAATAATAATAATAATAATAAAAGAAATAAAAATATAATTAATTAATTAATTATAATTGTTTAATTAAAACTTAATTAATTCTGTTAATTAACTATTAAACCTAATTAACCTACTAACTAATCTAATCAGACAGTTAGTTAGTTTGTTAGTCAATGACAGGTGGGTCCCACACGTCAATTTGACCTAGTCAACCCCCTGTTGATTGCTGACGTCATGATGACGTCAGCATACACTATTCTGGATAATGTTGATTTAAAATAAATAAATAAATTCTAGAAATGATTAAATCTTTTAAAATTAATATAAAATCATATCTTTTAAACCGTAACTCGGATGAAAAAACTTTGTACATGAAAGTTGCTCAGAACGACGAGACGAATCTGGATACGCATCCCGTTTGTCCGCCACACATCCCTAGCATAGCGAACCTGCAACTTTTCACCTCCGGTTCATCTGTCCGAACACGTCAAACACCGGGATACTTTCCCGGATGTTTCCCTCCTTCGCCGGTATCACCTCCCACCGCGTTAGACCACCCCTAGCACCGCGTATTGCCTTGTTATATTTTGTGGTGCTATTGTTTGCTCTGTTATTTATTTGTTTCACCTTCGTTGCTTCTTTTCGGTAGACTCCGATACCGTGATAGACCCCGAGACCACTGATGATTCGGTGTTCGACTACGGCTATGCTTCCGAAGATTCCTTTCGTCCGCAGAGCTTCCAGGCAAGCCCCCCCTTGATCAACCTGATATCGTCTACTCTTCTCTCTACTGCTTGCATTAGAGTAGTGTAGCATGTTACTGCTTTCGATAATCCTATTCTGCTGCATAGCCTGTCATTGTTGCTACCACTGTTGATACTTTACCAGCAATCCTAAATGCTTAGTATAGGATGCTAGTATTCCATCAGTGGCCCTACACCCTTGTCTGTCTGCCCTGCTATTCTATCGGGTCGTGATCACTTGGGTGTGATAACAGGTATATACTACATACACTTTACATGACACATGATGTGACTAAAGTCGGGTCGGCTCACTGAGTACCCGCAAGTGATTCGATGTGGGGGCTGAAAGGACAGGTGGCTCCATCCAGGTAGTGATGGGCCTGAGTTCCCGACGGTCCCCCGAGTGGATCTTTGTGGCGGAGCGACAGGGCAGGTTGAGACACCCAGTGGAGAGGTGGCCTGGCCCTGGTCGTTGTCCGCGGTTATTTCATAATAACACGCTTAACGAGTTTGGATATTTGATCTGAGTCTGGCCGTTGGCCTATACACACTAACCAGCTACGTGGGAACAGTTATGGGCACTCGACGTCGTGGTATCAGCCGAAGCCTTCTTGACGTCAGCGGCTTAGCGGCGCGCGCCGGGTTGGACCGCGTAACGTAACTTCCTTAGTAATGGAGGTTGCTAGGTCTGCTCACCGGCCGCCCTCGCAACGTGCAGGTGTGCATTGGGCGATGGGCCCAGACCCCTGTGTGCTTAGGACTTAGACCGGCGTGCTGACCTCTCTGTTGTGCTTAGGTAGGGCTGCGACGTGTTGATCTTCCGAGGCCGAGCATGACCCTGGAAAGTGTGTCCAGCCAAAAGGGATCAAGCGTGCTGGGTTATGTGGTGCACCCCTACAGGGAAGTTAATCTATTCGAATAGCCGTGTCCCTCGGTAAAAGGACGACCCGGAGTTGTACTCTGACCTCATGACAACTAGAACTGGAACTTAATAAATCACACCCAGATAAGTTCCAGAGATAACTCGGTGGTTGCTCTCTCACAGGGTGATGTGCGGGAGGATCGCCGGGTAGGATTATGCTATACGTTGTTACTTGGTGAACTTACCATCTACTACCTTCTACTGCTGCAAGACGGAGGCGGATGGAAGCGAGGATACTTGTTCCTTTCCAGCTACTCTCATCTTCTGCTGCAAGATGGAGGTTACGAGAAGCATAGTCTTCGATTGGATTAGCTACCCCCCTCTTATTCTGGCATTCTGGAGTTTAACCCACATATATTACCCCTTTACACATATATCATTGCATATGTAGTGTAGATCCTTGCTTGCGAGTACTTTGGTTGAGTACTCACGGTTGCTTTCTCCCCCTTTTCCCCTTTTGTCCCTACTTCTTGGATGATACAACTAGATGGTGGAGTCCAGTACCCAGAGGATCCCAATGATGTTTCTACATGGAGTTTGGCTTCGAGGAGTAGTTAGGAGGTCCCAGGCAGGAGGCCTTGCCTTTTCGATCGTTGTTACTTTTGTGCTAGCCTTCTTAAGGCATTCTTGTTTAACTTATGTCTGTACTCACATATTTTTGCTTCCGCTGACTCTTGTGTATTCGAGCTTTTGTACTCGAGCCGTCGAGGCCCCTGGCTTGTAATATAAAGCTTGTATTATTTTAATTTGTGTCTAGAGTTGTGTTGTGATATCTTCCAGTGAGTCCCTGATCTTGGTCGTACACATTTGCGTACATGATTAGTGTACGGTCAAATCGGGGGCGTCACATCCATATGCAACGAGTTGCATATTGGCGAAACACCACATTCTATTTATTTAGTTGACTCTCGTTAATGAACCCAACAAGTTTAATTGTTTTTAGCATGGTAAGAGGTGCAACACTAGTAACCTACATTATCTAAGCAATTTAAATGAGGCCAGAAATAACAGCAACAATTCCGGAAAATCCCCACATGTCATTTAGCAATTTTAAAGCAAACAACAATTTTAGTCATTTAGATGTTGTTATCATGATGCGGATGAAATTTTCAAGTTTTATGCAATTTTTATTAAATGTTAACATGAACATGATATGGAGTATTTGTCACCGTGGTGGAAGGAAAAGGGGCAATGGCGGCGATAACCAAAAATGATGTCACGACAACATTCCGGTTCCGGTAGCTCGTTGAGATGCCGGCGCAACAGAAATGGTGGCGTGTGCGAGTCATGCAAGAGATAGGTGCGGTGATCCCGGTAACCGGGTTCCCACGGGCTGGTGGCAAGGCAAACGAGGGGCATCGCAAGCGACGATTTGGGCACAGTGCAAACAAGTGAACATCTCATACATCACATGCATTCGTTCACGGGCGTCATCTCGGCGGTATACCTTCGAAGCGTGCATTTTCGAAGTGGTTCGAGTCGTTAAGGGAAGTAGTTGTTCACGGATGTGGTGGAAGTAGTGGTACACGCGGTGGTAGTGGTACACGGTTCTTCGACGACGGTAGTGGTACACGTTTTCGTAGATGTTCAGGGTCGTCGGTAGAGGTACTTGTCGCATCACCGGGCGTAGTCGACCTTGGCGTGTCCGAAGGGGTACTTGGCAAATCGTAGATGGCAGTAGAGTAGAAGTTCAGTGCAGAGGAACTTGTCGGTCTTGACGAATCTGGATGGGTACCCGCGGTCTTGACGAATCCCAGTGGCACCAGGAACACGTACATAGCGGTTTTCCAACTTGGTGTTTCCTGTACCAGATTTGACGGGTCCAAGGGGGATGAAACCCACGCAACTGATGCGTGCACAGCTGGTGAGGTTGGTCAACGCGAGGCGACATCGCTCACTCGAGGAGCAGAGGAGGCAGCGCTCCTCTGGTGGTGCCATGGCCGCATGGCAGCGGGCTCAGGGTTCGGTGGGGAAGCATGTAACAGCGGCAGCGGCGGATCTGGACGAGACGAGGCCTACAGGCACCGGATCCGGCGGAACTGGAGCGGCACGACAAACTGAGGCGGCGGCCTTGGCTTCTACAGCAAAACGAGGCGGGGAAATCAGCAGCAGCGCAACGCGAAGAAGAGAAAAGGGCAGGGAGGCACGGTAAAGGAGCCCACCAACGAGTGGCTCCGGTGAGGTTCGCGGAGGAGGAGGCGCGCGGAGGGCGGCGTGGTTCTGCGGTGGCACCACAAGCCGGGGAGGTCTGACGGGGATGCGGGACCCAGGCGGCACGACGACGGAGGCGATGCCGTTGCCGGCGGCGTCCTTGACACGAAAAACAGAGGCGGAGCGCGGCGGCCATGGAGGCGATGGTGCTTCGGCGCTGGGGTTGGGTGGAGGAAGGAGAGGTCGGCGTGGACGCGGCACAGGGCGGCGGCCGTCGCCGGAAGCGGGGACGATGGCTCTCGCACGAGGTGAGGAGGAGGCTAGTGCGCGTGGGGTAGAAGACGAGAGGGAGAGCGGGTCGGGAGGAGAATGAGGAAAGGAGGTGGCGCTGCGTGAGAGATGGGGATCGGGAGGAGAGCGAGGGGGATAAGGCAGAGGTTCGGGTGGGCTTTGGGCCGGCTAGGGTTAGCATAGATGGTGGGCTAATAGGTGTGCCTTAGATAGTGGGCTGTAGCTGGGGGTGGTTGGCCCAGCTGGTCTACCTCTCTCTCTCTACTCTAAAAAGATAAAAACAAAATAGAAAAGAGAAAGAATAGAAAGGGAGGTTACGGGTGGAATTTGGGCAAGAGGTTAATTGTTTCGGACTAGCAAAAATGTGCTTGTTCCGAGAAAATAGGAATGGCCATAATTGCAAGCTTAAATTCAAAAGGTTTGAACAAGGAGTAGGATTCCGAAGTGTCCAAAAATGTTGAACATTTAGGAAGAGCCTCGATGAAACGATAAAAGAATAAGAGGACAAGTCGGAGATGAAGAATTGAGATAACAAAGGTGAATTCCAAAACAATGGAATATTTTATAATAGCTCCATAAATATTAGGAGGATATGTTATAAAGAGAAATCACCATGTGAGTTCCCTCGGTCTAAATGGATCGAAGATCCACACAATTTAATTAGTTGAGTTTGCAAAAAAAAATGAGATGTTGCATGATGACATGATGCAATGCAAAATAAATAGAGCAAGCACAAATGAAACACACGGTGAAACCCGGAACATATGGAAGTCTTCTCGAGCATCGGTCTTCGGGCGTCACAACTCTCCCACACTAACAGAGGATCTCGACCCGAGATCCTGGAGATGGCACCGGATAAAAGCGGAAGAGGAAGAGGTAAAACAAAGTTGCTTCTTTGACAAACGAGTGAAACCACAAACCTGAGAGGTTGACCAAATTGAAAGAAGAGTACAACGGAGATGAACGAAGATGAAAACACTCCGTTAGAAAAAAAGGAACAAGGAACATTACGAGAACCTTGTAGGTTGAAAGGCATGAAACACGAGCTCACGGATCATGGAAGAATTTAAACCAATCCGGTTGAATAAAGCTAGAGAAGGAATAAGAATGAAAGAATTTGGACAGCACTTCGACTGAAAATGGAAGCAATTGAACATGAACTTGCCAAATTGGGATGATTCTTGATGAAATCAACAAGACACTGCCTCCGAAACAATTAAAAGAATGGCACAAGGTTAAGAAAGATTTCAGATAGCACTCCGACTGAATAAAGAGGCAAAACTTGATAGGATGAGAGAATTTGAATGGAGGACACAACACTCCAGTTGAATGGATAAGCAAAGGAAAGAACATGATCTCGATAAAATGAGATGATGGTTTGGATAGAGCAACATCACAATGCCTCCGGTCTGAAAGAATAGATGCTAGATCATTGGAAAGAAAAGAACGGAGAAGAAAATGACAACTTCTCCCACAAATGAATTTAAAAAATCATCCTTACGAAGAAGGGTTGAACGGAGTTGTTGAAAATAATCAACAACAAAAGAATAAGCTTGTTCAAGCCTTATGGAAAACATCTCAAAACTTGAGGTGAAATTCTGCCACTAACGGAAACAATTGTTGCTAGAGATCAATGAAGAGATGAAAACTCTTTCACCGAGAGGATAAATGAAGAATTTGGGTCATTTATAAGCACCATAAAAGCAACAATCCTTAGGGAAAGCTTTAGGTGAAACACAACCCAAGATAACTCCAACGAATAAATTGAAGGGTTGACAAGATCTCCTGAACAAAGGAAAATGATGGTTTTAAATATCTCATTCTTGATAACTCGTGAATCATGAATCATGAAGGAATTTTCAAGAATGACATAACACCATCTCAAACGATAAGGTAGAAAGAATTGCACTTCGGAATGCAAGAAGAAGAATACTTGAACTCCTCGCACAAGAATCTTGAAGAACACTTCGAGGATGAATTAAATCATGATGAACCACCATGAAGAACTGCGGTAACAAAATGATGAGAAGTGAAGGATGAAAAGAATAAGATTGAAGCCTTGTAATGATTAGATGGATCTTCGCGATGAGAAAATTGAGAGAGCTTAGACCACCGGGAAACAGGACAAACAACTTGAAACCAAGAATTTGTTCCTCCTGAACAAACTCCAAAGGAAGGGATTAATCTCTTGGAAGAAACTAGAATAAGAATTATGTTATGCGTATCCTTCATCAATTTAAATTGATGACAAACAATGGATTTGGCATACTACTTATTCTCGTTGCAAGAATTAAAGAGAGATCTCGCAGAATCTTGAGAAAGTATTCAACGAATCACCGGTAGGATTATGAAAAGAACAAATGAATTGATACGATAACAACGGAAGAGTAATCTTGAATGAACCACCGTAAGAATATGGAGACGAACGAAGATGCATCAATTAAGAATAGTTGGAGGACGAAGTTGCAAACTGAGAACAAAGAAATCTTCTGAAATGATGGTCTTCGGAGGATCACAATGGAAATAATTCATAAAATGCTTCGGATGATATGAAAAGATTCCTCATGATCAAAACAACTATGAGGATGTCATGAAGCTAGAACCACAAATCTTCAAGAGAACGGGCCAAGATTTAAGATAAACTCTTCTCCGGTCTTCAAATGTTGAGTAGAATGACGAGAAATACCATGAAGGATTTTGAGATACTCCGAAAGAATGAAATATAAAGGTTGAAGCAACAATGAATGAAAGCGATCTTTGAGAAGGCATTTGACTGATGGAATCCATACTTACGTCACATTTTGAAAAGAATTTCAGAATAACTCCGGAAAAATTAGAAGAGTCAGGTAAGATCCTGGAAAAAGACATGTGGGTTAGGGCCCACTCAAAAGAAACACCGTTGACATGATTACTTGAAAGAGAGATTGCACCAGTTGAATTAAATGGCTTGAATGAGATAACAACCTTGAATTAGCTTGAGCAAATTAAGAATGGAAACACCAATCTTCTGAGATATCTTGAACACTCCGGAGAAGAATTAGAGGGAGTTGAAAAAAACAGGAGAGACTTGGATAAGAACTTCCAACATGGGAAACCAAGTGAAACAGGAGGAAAAGATATGATTAACACCGACGCTTGGATTTAGTCCACCGGAGAAAAAACAAGAACATGGAATGATAAACTTGAAGCTTCCTTAGCATCTTCATGAGAATCACCGGATAAGAACATAGGCGAAAAAGAATGAAGACACTTCACATGATAAAATGGATACTTGACTAAAATTTCTGGCTCCATAAAGAAAAGGGGTGGGAGGGTGGGAAAAAACAAGACAACTTGGGACGAACGAAACGGACACCATTGAGAAAACCAAGAATTGGTCTTACACATATTGAAAGGATCGGTTTAACTTGAAGAGAAGCATGCCGGTTGAAAAGAATTTACATGACACTCTTGATGATTAAGAAGGACTAGCACTCCCATAGAAATATGAGAACACCGATTAGGAAAGGTATGGAATCAACACTTGACATGGAAGCAACTCAAGTACCACAATCAAAACAAAAACAAAGGATAGATATGTTGCAACATAATCTTCACAATATCATTCAAACAGAGAATTGAACGAATGAATTCCATGAGCTTAAATGACACATCAACTTGTCGAGAAGCCACTTAGGAGAATAAAACAACAAGGTAACGCATGGAACAAATACATAATAGAGGTTTCATCCCACATGTTCGTGCTGATGCCCCATGGCACGTGTTACAAAGGGCCTTGCAATCCCCGGATCAGCATAGCCAAGGACCCTTTAAGATGCAACCCCCTAGTGTAACAACGCTCATGATAACCTCTCCACTAGATGTTGAACCCCAACCTCATATCATGCACCCGTTGGAAGATTACCTAAGAGCTACTTGAATCCCACCTATTAATTCCCGAAGCTTTCCGGTTATGCAATCTGGTGTTGGGGATACAGGGGAAGAACAATATCTCACCCAACTAGCAATACCTACATCCACTGTATCCATCCGTCAACACATAACCAGGCACCTTCGGAAACTGTTTACCTCGGACCTTCGAAACACATCCGCTATACTAGCTGTGGCAATACTCCCGAACTATCCCACCAGTACTGGGTGATGTCGGGGTTATGTCACCACCAGACATGCATAGAAGAGTTTTCGTTGTCGGCTGCCTCTGGTATTCTAGAACTGCCACGATACATTTGTGACGACAACACCTCGGAGCTCAACTCCTCGGGACACTGCCATGACCCCTAAATGACAGGAGGCACCAAGAACAATGTTCTCGTCACAAAGATATCGGAACAATCCAAACAATACCCGCGTGATCCTAAAAACATTTGGTGACAATTGAGGATAGGGATGTTAAAACAACGTCAGGAGTCCACACCAGAGCGACGAAGGGGATGAGGAGTAAAAAGAAATCCTACTCTCTGATATATATATATATATATATATATATATATATATATATATATATATATATATATATATATATATATATATATATATATATATATATATATATATGACTTAAAACATTTTGTGTGTGTGCCTAGACTCAACCTACATCGGTTCGATCAATCAGGGGGCTCCTAGGTCGGAGAAGGCTCTGAATACCAACTTATAATGCCCAGGATGCGACTATATCTCCTACGTGTCGAGGCAAGACTTAGAGACATAAGCACATTCTGGAATGATCGCAAGCGTGGTATCTTTGCACAACTCATGTAAAAGTTCAGGGATGAAAGAGTAAAATAGTTGGCTTACACTCGCCACGTCACACAATGAATACAATAGCATACATTCATCCAAAAACACAGGGTCCGGCTACGGACGAAATCCAAACGAGAAAAGATACCATGACCACAAGTCCTGATCGCCCCTAGTAGGAACCACTACTGATCGTCGGGATACGTAACATAGAAATGACCACGCTCTTCATCGAACTCCCAATGAAGTTCTGATCCATCTCCTGCATTGTTCTCATCTGTACCTGCATCTGGTGTGTGTAGTAATCTATGAGTCACAAGGACTCAACAATCCCATTCCCGTGTATCAAAACTAACACAGCCTTTAGGTGTGGAGAGGCAATAAAGTGGCTGCAGCAAGCACTAAGCAACTAGCTTACGAATTCAGAGCGAGATGAGGATATGTGCCAATGGTCGCCAAAGATGATCAATAAGTGATCCTAGCTACTCACGTTCATGCATAACCCCACCGTGTTCACTTTCCGAAACCCCTTCGAAAAGAGACCATCACGGTACTCACACAGGTAGTGTATTCTTAAAGATAGGGTGTCAAGTTATCTGCAACCGGATATTAACAAATTTCCATCTGCCACATAAACGCGGACACGGCTTTCGAAAGTTCATAACCCTGCAGGGGTGTCCCAACTTAGCCCATCACAAGCTCACGATCTGCGGAGTCGCAACTCCAAATTGGGAAGACCTGAGTATTATCGGAATCCCGTGCTCAAGATATTTCGACAAAGGTAAAACTAATCCGGCAATACCTCTCGGTGTGCCGACACCCTGATAGTAGCCGCGCGTATCTCGTCTCAGGCCACGACCAGATGGGCCATTCTACAGGTAATACCAGCCCTCGGGTTTCCCCAAGGTGGCCCCGCAGAACCCCCAGTTTGGACCAACACTCATGAAGAGCACTAGCCCGGGTTGTTGATTAAGAACTCGGGTTAATTACTCCCTATGCAAGTTTTTAGTTGTTAGGCAAACGTAGTAGCAATGTTGGGCCTTGCTGAAAAAGCTTTAAGCAGAGCGAATTATCAAGGGGGGCCCATAAACCCCAACCGTGTTAGGAACGCAAAATCAAGGAACATAACACTGGTTTATCGGGTCCTAAGGTGGCATGAGTGGAACAAAACACCAAGCAGAAGGCCAAGCCTTCCACCCATTACAAATATATATGTGCATTAATTTAATTAAGATATATATTGTGTTATCCCAATAGACAAGTCCAAACATGGAGCAATCTTCAAACTTCACCTGCAACTAACAATGCTATAAGAGGGGCTGAGCAAAAGCGTACTTAGCCAATCAACGGTTTGCTAGGAAGGTGGTTATAGTGTTTCGTGGCAACATAGGAGACTGACAAGAAAGAATGGGCATCGAGACATAACTATAGAGCAAGACAACTAGCAAGGCAAAGATAGAGGTGATATCGGGGAACGATCATCTTGCCTGGGATCCCGCAAGGAAGAAGAACGAGTCCAAGAAGTAGTCGACCAAAACCTCACAACTCCGGAACGAAACCGAAGATAACGAGAGAAGCATACTGAAAAAAGCAAACAACATGGTAAACACACAAGCATAAACATGGCATATGATGCACAACCAAGTATGATGCATGTCCGGTTAAATTATGCCTGGCATGGCAAAGTGCTCAAACAATACTACAAATTAAGTGGAGCTCCATATGCAACGAGTTGCATATTAACGAAACACCACATTCTATTTATTTATTTGACTCTCGTTTATGAACCCAACAAGTTTAATTGTTTTTAGCATGGCAAGAGGTGCAACACAAGTAAACCACACTATCTAAGCAATTTAAATGAGGCCGGAAATAACAGCAACAATTCCGGAAAATCCCCACATGTCATTTAGCAATTTTAAAGCAAACAACAATTTTAGTCATTTAGATGTTGTTATCATGATGCGGATGACATTTTCAAGTTTTATGCAATTTTTATTAAAAGTTAACATGAACATGATATGAAGTATTTGTCACCGTGGTGGAAGGAAAAAGGGCAACGGCGGCGATAACCGAAAATGATGTCACAACAACATTCCGGTTTCGATAGCTCGTTGAGATGCCGGCGCAACAGAAATGGTGGCGTGTGCGAGTCATGCAAGAGATAGGTGGAGTGATCCTGGTAACCGGGTTCCCACAGGCTGGTGGCAAGGCAAACGAGGGGCATCGCAAGCGACGATTCGGGCACAATGCTAACAAATGAACATCTCATACATCACATGCATTCGTTCACGGGCGTCGTCTCGGCGGTATACCTTGGAAGCGTGTGTTTTCGAAGCGGTTCAAGTCGTTGTTCACGGACGTCGTGGAAGTAGTGGTACACGCGGTGGGGTACACGGTTCTTCGGCAACGGTAGTGGTATACGTTTTCGTAGATGTTCGGGGTCGTTGGTAGAGGTACTTGTCGCATCACCGGGCGTAGTGGACCTTGGCGTATCCAAAGGGGGTACTTGGCGAATCGTAGATGGTAGTAGAGTAGATGCTGAGTGAAGAGGAACTTGTCGGTCTTGACGAATCTGGATGGGTACCCGCGGTCTTGACGAATCACAGTGGCACCAGGAACACATACATAGCGGTTTTCCAACTTGGTGTTTCCTGTACCAGATTTGATGGGTCCAAGGGGGATGAAGCCCACACAACTGATGCGTGCACGGCTGGTGCGGTTGGTCAACGCGAGGCGACAGCGCTCACTTGAGGAGCAGAGGAGGCAGTGCTTCTCTTGTGGTGCCATGGCTGCATGGCTGCGGGCGCAAGGTTCGGTGGGGAAGCATGTAACAGCGACAGTGGTGGATCCGGGCGAGACGAGGCCTATAAGCACCAGATCTGGCGGAACTAGAGCGGTGCGACAAACTGAGACGGTGGCCTTGGCTCCTGCAGCAAAATGACGATGATGCGGGGAAATCGGCAGCAGCGCGACGCGAGGAAGAGAAAAGGGCAGGGAGGCGAGGTGAAGGAGCCCACCAGCGAGTGGCTCCGGTGAGGTTCGCAGAGGAGGAGGCGCGCGGAGGGTGGCGTGGTTCTGCGGTGGCACCGCAAGCCGGGGAGGTCTGACTGGGATGCAGGACCCGGGCGATGCGACGACGGAGGCGACGCCGTTGCCGGTGGCGTCCTTGACGCGAACAACAGAGGCGGAGCGCGGCGACCATGGAGGCGATGGTGCTTCGGCACTGGGGTCGGGTGGAGGAAGTAAGGTCAGCGTGGACGCGCGCACAGGGCGGCGACCATCACCGGAAGCGGGGGCGATGGCTCTGGCACGAGGTGAGGAGGAGGCTGGGGCGCGCGGGGTAGAAGACGAGAGGAAGAGCGGGTCGGGAGGAGGACGAGGGAAGGAGGCGGCGCTGTGGGAGAGATGGGGATCGGGAGGAGAGCGAGGGGGATAAGGCAGAGGTTCGGGTGGTGTAGGATCGAAAGTATGTCTAGAGGGGGGGTGATTAGACTACTTGTAAATATAAAAATTCTGCCTTTGACAAAGAACAGTTTTAGGTAGTTTCACAATTAAGATCGAGTCAAGTATCACCCTACACATGCAATTCTAGAGTATAAGCAGCGGAAAGTAAATTGCACATGTAGTATAGAGAGGTGGAGAAGATCAAACGCAATTTGGAGACGCAATGATTTTTCCCGTGGTTCCGATAGGTAGTGCTATCGTACATCCACGTTGATGGAGACTTCAACCCACGGAGGGTAACGGCTGCGCGAGTCCACGGAGGGCTCCACCCATGAAGGGTCCACGAAGAAGCAACCTTGTCTATTCCATCATGGCCTACGCCCATGGAGGGCTAGCCTTACTCGGGGTAGATCTTCACGAAGTAGGCGATCTCCTTGCCCTTACAAACTTCTTGGTTCAACTCCACATCTCGATGACGGAGGCTCCCAAGCGACACCTAACCAATCTAGGAGGCACCACCCTCCAAAAGGTAATAGATGTTGTAGATGATGATGAACTCCTTGCTCTTGTGCTTCAAATGATAATCTCCCCAACACTCAACTCTCCTCACTGATATGGCTGTGGTGGAAGAAAGGATTGAGTGGAAAGCAACTTGGGAAGGTTAGAAATCAAGTTTCATATGGTAGGAATGGAGCAACTTGATCTCAACACAAGGGTAGGTAGTTCTCTTCTCAGAAAGTGTAAGGTAGGAGTGGTAGTCCTTTCTGATGGCTCTCTCCACGAATGAAGAGGGGGTGGAGGGGTATATATAGCCTCCACACAAAATCCAACCGTTACACACATAATTGACCAATCTCGGTGAGACCGAAGTGGAAACTCGATCAGACCGAAAGTTCAAATATAGTGAACGTTGGGGTTTTCGGTGGGACCGAAAATACCATCTCGGTTTGTCCGATTTGAGTCAATACAGGAACTTGCCAGTTTCGGTGAGACCGAGATCATCAACTCGGTTATTCCGAAATGATGTCAAACGGTTACAGAAGGTTGGCAGCCCGTATTTCGGTGAGACCGATCTCAAACTCGGATTGACCGATTTTTCTAGGGTTTGGCTTATGGCTGAGGTGGTTCATCTCGGTGGGACTGAGTTTGGAAAATCGTTTTGTCCGAGATTACTTATGAGTGTGTATTGTAGTGAAAGTTGCTGATAGTTAAAGGAGATATATCACTAAGCACTTGAGCAACCAGATCATCAACACAACCTCATCCCCTTTTAATAGTATTGGCTTTTCCTATGGACTCAATGTGATCTTGGATCACTAAACCAAAAATGGAGTCTTGAGCTTTTGCCAATGCTTGCCTTAGCATTTTGAGGGGTCCACTTCTTCAGTCATTGCCATACCCATATCACTGAACTTCTCTGAAATGATTCTCAAATAGCTATTAGTTCAATGATATATATGTTGTTATTAATTGCCAAAACCACCCGGGGATTAGTTGCACTTTCAATCTCCCCCTTTTTGGTAATTGATGACAACATATAGATCAAAGCTTCGACAAAGGATATAATCAATGAATAATATCGTCGCTTTGAGAAGTATGTGATAAGCAAGAGCTCCCCCTAAATTTGTGCATTATTTAAAATTTGCGTTTGAATGCAAATGCACAATCAATTAGGATCATGGGTTACTCTTCCATGTCACATACATCTTGGTGGAGCGCACAAAATGATAAGAATGAAAAGCATGCACCCATTCACCAAGACAAGAGTAAATAATCATACAAGATAGGAATAGCATATGATAAGCATTAAGCACACATTAAAGCATAGTATGACTAAGGACTCATTAAAGTAGCATCAAACGTAGTATCAAGCACACTGAAAGTTTCAAGAACCAAAAGAACCAAATGTATCTCAAAGAAAACCGGCAAAAGAACGAAAGAGCACTCTCTCTCTCGAAGCCCTATGATCTATACAATTTCTCCCCCTTTGGCAACAAGTTACCAAAAAGTTCGAAAAAGCATAGAGCTAAACGTCACTGTGGGCTCTGCTGGCGGCTCCTGTCAGGGTAGATGTCGGAGTAGATATGACGGCATCGGCGAAGACTTCAGCTGATGTCTGCGCTGGAGGAGTGGATACTGGAGCTGTGGCTGGAGTGACTGCTGGAGCTGTAGGAGGTGCTGAAGTGGTAGTCCTGGAGTCAGTCACTGGAATAGCAGCTGATCGGGATCCTCTGGGAACCGGAGCAGTCTGGCGATGAGAGTCCTGGACTAGGTCATCCTGCATGAGCTCTACCCTGTCCTGCCTAGCTTCCTCCATGTCTGCCTCAAGCTTGTTGACGGTCACCTGAATTTCAGTCAGCTTCACGTCCAGAGCGTGGATCTTGTCGTCAACAATCCTCTCTAGGATCTCCTGAGATTGTTCAATGCTGGCCAGGCGTTGTTCAATCCTTTGAGTAGCTTCAAGAATCTGCTCTCCGAAGCTCTTTGGTTTAGCTGCTGCTGCTGCTGCTTCTTTGTCAGCTTTGGCTTTCCTAGCAGCTTCGATCTTGGCTTGACCTTCAACCGAAGTTGGATCCTCCTCGTCCATCACAACAACATTATCTTCATGCTCTGGCTGCAGTGGTAAGTGCTTCCTATCCAACATGAATTTGCCCGTGCCAAACTTGGCATTGATAAGCATCTGAATCTGCGGGGCAAATCCACACGACCTCTTTTGGTCAGCTGCAGTCCTCTTAATGGTCTCTACCATTAAGTCCATCATCTTGAAAGGTGCCTTCTCATCGAGTATGTGCAGCATGTTGATAGAATAGCCTCTGATCATGCGATGGTCTCCAGACTTGGGCATCAAGGTATGCCTCAGAATAGTGTTAGTGGTAGGTAGACCTGCCTGGAGATAGTACACTGAGCCAAGCTTCCACACTTCCAAATCCGCTGCGGGGATCTCCTTGTACATGTTCTTCATGGAATCATGGTTCTTCTTAGGAATCCCATAGACATCAATGTCGTCCTCTCTTTGCACCGGAGCATTCAGAAGTTCTGCCCATTCTTCAACAGACGAAGAAAACCTTTGACCTTCAGTCATCCAGGTGATCTTGCCATCAGGATAGAAGTGGGCTGTGGCATAGAACTGCATAATCATCTCGTCGTTCCAGTCTGTCAGCTTCTGACCCACAAACTCATCAACTCCACATGCAGTGAAGCTCTCATGCACATGGGGAAAGAAGTCTCTGTGCTCTTCACTGTCAATGTACTTCCAGTCAACGTATCTGGTGTCTGCAACAATAGGCTTCTTGTCCATCAGCACAGTCTCATAGAAGTCCTGCTGCTCTCTGGTGTGGAATCTGGGGTCCACAGCAGTCCTTCTCCTCACGGCATATGGGTCAGTCTGTATCCATAGCCTGAGACCTCTATCTTTCCTTGCCTTCATATCCTCGGCTTGAGGATGAGCATCGTTGTGGAGTGGCAGTTTTGGACGGAGTTTCAGCAACACATGTTCTTCTTCAGACTCGGACGGTGGCACATCACCTTTGTTCTTCTCAGATGCTGGAATGTTCCTGGTAGTCCTCTTGGGCTTGGCAGTAGGCTTTGCTGGAGCTGCCTTGGCTTGAGCAGGCTTCTTGGGCTTTGAAGTGGCTCCAGCCCTAATTGCATCACCCATGAGTTTCTGCTTCTGAGGAGTAGGCTGGGGTGCTTCTTCTTCTTCTTCTTCATCCACTGCTGCATGAGGTTCAGCATACACTACCCTCTTCCTCTTGGAAGTTTTCTTCACTTTACTTGGAGCTGGCTCTTCCAAGTTCAGCTTCTTGGCAACAGCTGATTGCTTGACCTTGCTGGTGCCTTTCTTTGACTGATGCCCTTGGTGCTCTTTGGCAACAAATTTTCTCTTAGGCTTGGAGGACACTTCTTCCTCAGCTACAAAATCAGAATCCTCATCATCTGAGTTCCTCTCCTTTCTGGTTCTGGTGGCTGCAGGAGGCAAGCCACTAGGTGTACTCCTCTCACCATCATCAATAGGGCTACTAGCCTCAGGACTAGTATCTGCCTCTGGAATCTCTGCAAAAGGTGACTCTGACCTGTTCTGGCTGTCACTGGCATCTGACATGGCTGACAACCTGTGAATAGATAAGGTATAGGCAGAGTAGAAGAGTTATCACAAGCTGCAGAGGTTTTTGCAAACAAAATGAGTTCAAATCTTAGTTTTAAGTTTTCACAGAATGCATTTCGGTCAAACCGATTTTCAGTTTCGGTGAATCCGAAGTGTATAACAGAAACTTAACACACCACTTTCGGTCAGACCGAAATGGGTTTCGGTCCTGCCGATAAACTAGGGTTTCACTAAAACTGTACTTCGGTCACACCGATTTGCACGACTCGGTTAGACCGAAAGTGCAGTGCAATGGCCAGAGGCCGAATCGGTCACACCGAGATGTGTTCCGTGGAAACCTAAACCTAAGAATTTTTCTCGAAACAAGAACGATCTGATGGAAAGGAAATTTTTCAATCGTGGCTAGATACAGGGCAAACCAATCGTGCAATGAATCGGATGGGGAGCACGAGAGGGATCGAGACTCACCCTAACTTGGTGGAGTCCCTCTACGGCGGCAACGGCGCGGAGGAGAAAACCGTTGGCGGCGGCGGAGACCTGCGGCGAGGGCGCACAGGCGACGACGGCGACGATCCGGAGATCAGGGCGACGGCAGCAGGGGACTTGGGGGCGAAAACGTTTGAAGGAATAATCGCGCGCTGCCCTCAGTATTTATATCCCCTTGCTGTCGGTGGGACCGAGTTGAAAAACTCGGTGACACCGAGATGGATAACTGCTATGCAGTTACGCATATCGGTCACGCCGAGATTTAGAACTCGGTTTCACCGAGATGAAACCTAGATCAGTCTAAGCGTTTCGGTTGGACCGAGTGGGAGAAGTTGGTCTGACCGAAATTTACTTAGAAGGTTTTGGAAGTTAGCCCTAGACGGATCGGTGGCTCCGAGTGCTCCTCACTCGGAGAGTCCGAAAATGACTTGTTCAAAGTTTGTGATATGAGCATGAATAGAATTTGAGACAAGAAAGCATAGATAGCTAGGGGAGGTACTTAGGCATTCTTGTCCATCCATTTGGCCAGAAAAATCAAAACAACCAAAACAACAAATGGATGTCCTCGAATGGATAAAATCATGCATTCAACATGCTCACACAATAAGATAGCAAATGAAATATGTGTCAAACATGCACAACCAACACTCTAGCTACTAGCACACAATTTGTCGATGACTAGGTCATCTATATATGAGTATTTTGACTTAGGAGCCAAATGAGAACATTTGATCATAGCTCATACTCATCGTTTAAGCACAAGTGGGGTTACCACTTTTACATAAAGCATTGATGTGATCACATCATTTGAAGATGCTTTAGCTCAATTTTTTAGAGCAAAGCTCCCCCTAGATGTGAGAACCCCTTTTAAAGGGTCAAACTAACCTTGGGTTGTCGTAGAAGACTTCATGTAGATGTTGAAGATGTGGATGCTCAATGTTGATGTAGATCATCAAGAGTTTGGAGCTATCCTTTGGATTAGGGCACTTTCAATACCTACATGGGTTAGTGCCACAAGGAACAAACAAGGGTATCCATAGACATAGATTGAAGTTCACAAAAGATGATGTCCATGAAAGCAATGATTACCTTGTCCCTTGACTTACCAACAAGAGGGTTTGTGACTCCATGAACTAGTGCATGATGTGGAAGTTGATTGCACAAGTTGCCAAAATGAGTGTGAGTGAAGTATGTTGGCGGAGTCACCCTCAAGAACCTTCTAGTTCTTCTTCTTCGGGATCCACATCATCTTGATGGGAATCCTTGGGGTTGTAGTTGAGCTTGACGAAGTAGAACTTGACGTGTCCTTGGGAACCCACTTGACCATGGCTTGAGGTGCTTCAATGAATGCATCAATCTCCTCTTGAAGCTTGTCCTTGGCTTTTAGCTTGTGGTCTTGTGGTGGAAGGTCATCTTGAGCTTGTTCCACATTGGA
Source organism: Secale cereale (assembly GCA_902687465.1). NCBI lineage: Eukaryota > Viridiplantae > Streptophyta > Magnoliopsida > Poales > Poaceae > Secale > Secale cereale. The sequence continues at coordinate 150,747,761 of LR738712.1, read as the reverse complement.
AGAAGTAGGATCATACTTCTCCTTTTGAGAAACAAACCGTGGAGTAGGGTATTGACCTTCTTCCCACTCAACACCTTCGGCGTTGAACTTTCGCTCAAAACCAATCCCTTGATTCTTCCGGTGCCTTCCTTGTTTGCGAACAATTTCCTCAAAGTTCTTGCTTCCGGCAAGACTCTTGTAGACACCTTTCTCTATGATTTCCTTCAATAAGCTATTTTCTTGCTCAAGTGTAACTTGGCTTGAAACATTGTTAGTGGAATCAAGAGAACTACTAGAAGTAACAACATTAGATTTAACATGGTTATTGTTACTACTAGAGGAAGAATTTTTCTTATGCTTGTCATGCTTAGTCTTAATAGGTGGCAAGAAATTAGACAAGAGAAGTCGTTTGGCAAGATATGAGGAACTCTTCTTTCGAAGATCGTCATTGATCGCTTTTAGAAACTCATGTTCTTGCTCTAGAGTGAGCTTCTCGAAGCGTAGCTTCTCATGAGATCTTAGGAGCTCTCTATGATCTTCTTGAGTTGTTTCATGAGCTAACTTAAGAGTGTTTAGTTCTTTAGTTAGACGCTCAATCTCCTTCATAGCATTGTCATTCGACTCTTCTCGACTATAAAGACTACTAGCATTTTCATCGTTACTAAGCTCACTAGATTTATCATGCAAGAGCTCATCTTCACCAAGCAAGTCATCCTCATCACTATCAAAGTCAATGAATTCAGGGTGTGTTACCTTGGGGCCTTTATCCATGAAGCATCTTCCAATTCCCTCATTTGGTGAATCAAATAAGTCGTAGGAGTTGGAGTTGGAGGATACGAGTGCAAGACCGGCAACACCTTCATCTTGACTGTAGTCGGAGTCGGAGTGATAGCTTCCATCGGATTGATTGTCGGAGTCGGAGCCGGAGACCCATTCACCTACATGAGCTTGATGTGTTCTTCTTGTGTAGCTCCTTGATGACTTGTCTTTCCTCTCCGAATCCTTGCTTCTCCGAGAGGGTCTTCGTTCATAACGATCATCTCTACTCCTTCTCTCTCTCCGAGGTGACTCATCTCTTGATCTTCTTCTTGGAGATTCTTCTCTTCTATTGTGGGGAGCCGTACACTCATTTGAGAAGTGTCCGGGTCTTCCACAATTGTAGCAGTTTTGATCACGACTAGAAGATCTCTTTTCATCATATGATCTAGACTTTGAGCTTCTTTCTTTGCCTCTATTCTTGTAGAATTTGTTGAAGTTCTTAACCATTAGGCTTATCTCTTCATTGGAAATTAACTTGTCACTTGAGGTTGTGGGAGCATCACTTGTAGCTTTGTAAGCACCACTTGACTTGTTGTGAAGCTCTTCCTTATCCTTAAGTGTCATCTCATGGGCAACAATTCTTCCAATGACTTCAGTTGGCTTGAGAGTCTTGTAGTTTGGCATCATTTGGATCAAAGTGCACACGGTGTCATATTTTCCATCCAAAGCTCTGAGAATCTTCTTAATAATGAATCGGTCGGTCATTTCTTCACTTCCTAAGCCGGCAATCTCATTTGTGATGAGAGCAAGCCTAGAGTACATTTCAGCGACTCCTTCACCATCCTTCATCTTGAACTTGTCAAGTTGACCTTGAAGAATATCTAGCTTTGATTCCTTCACAGACTCGGTACCTTCGTGCATTTCAACCAAGGTATCCCAAATCTCTTTAGCATTCTCAAGACGGCTGATTTTGTTGAACTCCTCGGGACACAAGGCATTGAAGAGAATGTCACAAGCTTGAGCATTGTTTTGCAACATCCGCAACTCTTCTGGTGTAGCTTCGCGATCCGGAACTTTTCCTTCCTCGAAGAATTCAGCTTGCATACCAACACAAATAATGCCCCATGCGGCTGGGTTATGACCAAGAATATGCATTTTCATTTTATGCTTCCAACTAGCAAAATTTGTACCATCAAAGTAAGGACCTCTACGATAATTACCCTCACTAGACGCCATACTCTCCTAGGTTGTGAAACCAAGCTTATGGAGTACAATGCAATGGAAACCAAAACAATGGAGACCAAAGCTCTGATACCACTTGTAGGATCGAAAGTATGTCTAGAGGAGGGGGGTGATTAGACTACTTGTAAATATAAAAATTCTGCCTTTGACAAAGAACAGATTTAGGTAGTTTCACAATTAAGATCGAGTCAAGTATCACCCTACACATGCAATTCTAGAGTATAAGCAGCGGAAAGTAAATTGCACATGTAGTAAAGAGAGGTGGAGAAGATCAAACGCAATTTCAAGATGCAATGATTTTTCCCGTGGTTCCGATAGGTAGTGCTATCGTACATCCACGTTGATGGAGACTTCAACCCACGGAGGGTAACGGCTGCGCGAGTCCACGGAGGGCTCCACCCACGAAGGGTCCACGAAGAAGCAACCTTGTCTATTCCATCATGGCCTACGCCCACGGAGGGCTAGCCTTACTCGGGGTAGATCTTCACGAAGTAGGCGATCTCCTTGCCCTTACAAACTTCTTGGTTCAACTCCACATCTCGATGACGGAGGCTCCCAAGCGACACCTAACCAATCTAGGAGGCACCACGCTCCAAAAGGTAATAGATGTTGTAGATGATGATGAACTCCTTGCTCTTGTGCTTCAAATGATAATCTCCCCAACACTCAACTCTCCTCACTGATATGGCTGTGGTGGAAGAAAGGATTGAGTGGAAAGCAACTTGGGAAGGTTAGAAATCAAGTTTCATATGGTAGGAATGGAGCAACTTGATCTCAACACAAGGGTAGGTAGTTCTCTTCTCAGAAAGTGTAAGGTAGGAGTGGTAGTCCTTTCTGATGGCTCTCTCCACGAATGAAGAGGGGGTGGAGGGGTATATATAGCCTCCACACAAAATCCAACCGTTACACACATAATTGAGCAATCTCGGTGAGACCGAAGTGGAAACTCGGTCAGACCGAAAGTTCAAATATAGTGAACGTTGGGGTTTTCGGTGGGACCGAAAATACCATCTCGGTTTGTCCGATTTGAGTCAATACAGGAACTTGCCAGTTTCGGTGAGACCGAGATCATCAACTCGGTTATTCCGAAATGATGTCAAACGGTTACAGAAGGTTGGCAGCCCGTATTTCGGTGAGACCGATCTCAAACTCGGATTGACCGATTTTTCTAGGGTTTGGCTTATGGCTGAGGTGGTTCATCTCGGTGGGACTGAGTTTGGAAAATCGGTTTGTCCGAGATTACTTATGAGTGTGTATTGTAGTGAAAGTTGCTGATAGTTAAAGGAGATATATCACTAAGCACTTGAGCAACCAGATCATCAACACAACCTCATCCCCTTTTAATAGTATTGGCTTTTCCTATGGACTCAATGTGATCTTGGATCACTAAACCAAAAATGGAGTCTTGAGCTTTTGCCAATGCTTGCCTTAGCATTTTGAGGGGTCCACTTCTTCAGTCATTGCCATACCCATATCACTGAACTTCTCTGAAATGATTCTCAAATAGCTATTAGTTCAATGATATATATGTTGTTATTAATTGCCAAAACCACCCGGGGATTAGTTGCACTTTCAGGTGGGCTTTGGGCCGGCTAGGGTTAGCATAGATGGTGGGCTAATAGGTGGGCCTTAGATAGTGGGCTGTGGCTGGGGGTGGTTAGCCCAGCTTGTCTACCTCTCTCTCTCTACTCTAAAAAGATAAAAACAAAACAAAAAAGAGAAAGAATAAAAGGGAGGTTAGGGGTGGAATTTGGGCAAGAAGTTAATTGTTCCGGACTCGCGAAAATGTGCATGTTCCAAGAAAATAGGAATGGTCATAATTGCAAGCTTTAAATTTAAAAGGTTTGAACAAGGAGTAGGATTCCGAAGTGTCCAAAAATGTTGAACATTTAGGAAGAGCCTCGATGAAACGATAAAAGAATAAGAGGACAAGTCGGAGACGAAGAATTGAGATAACAAAGGCATTGGGATTATTTGCAAGTGTGTTAAGGTGAATTCCAAAACAATGGAATATCTTATAATAGCTCCATAAATATTAGGAGGATATGTTATAAAGAGAAATCACCATGTGAGTTCCCTCGTTCTAAATGGATCGAAGATCCACACAATTTAATTAGTTGAGTTTGCAATAAAAATGAGATGATGCATGATGACATGATGCAATGCATAATAAATAGACCAAGCACAAATGAAACACATGGTGAAACTCGTAACATATGGAAGTCTTCTCGAGCATCGGTCTTGGGGCGTCACAATTTTGGTCTAACTTGATCTATAGCCACTGATGGTCGGTAATAGTCGTAATGGTAGCTCGGGGTGGCGCGCCACCTCCTCGGCGAGGCGAGTAGCCTCCACTGCCGAGTTGTGTGCCTCGGCCTCATCTAAATGGACATAGTATCTCATTTACCCTGAAAGTCAAACAAGGCAGGCGGAGGCAAAAGGACAGAGGCATCATGATATTTATTAAATGTTAGGTCATATTTATATTCATGTGCCTTGTTCCTAATAAATTTATGGTGTTGCATCGCCTCATAATCTAAATACTTATCTGGGAGAACGGGATCATTGGGTCTAATAGAAACTCCAATACTCACGGCTAAGTGAGAGGGATAAATTCCTCCATACAAATCACCATCACCCGCATTTCTACCCAACCGTTGTGCAATAATGACCCCAAAGTTAAAAATCTCTACCGCCATATACGATAGCATGAAGGATACTCAAATCGGTAGCACAAAGGGCACTATAGTCGTGACTGCCAACTAAAAACCTCCTGATGAAATAAGAAAAGTAACGAATTACGGGTGATTGAATGCTCCTAATTCTGGCTTGTGTCACACCTCTATCTTTCCCATTACAAAGGGTACCGAGAAATGCATCGTAATCAATCTTCCGTGGTTCATTGAGCGAACCCCAATACAGAATCTTACAAGCATGACAAAAATTTTCCAGAGGTAAATTATAGGATTTCTCCTAAAGACGGAAAAGAACTCTAGCAAGGGCACACATGTACTCAAATTGATGAACAAATGAGTTAGTGAGATGGTAATGTTGGGTGCAACTATCTGCGAGGAAGGCAGTTACCTCGGTGTTCTCAATATATTGATCAAATTCTTGCTTGATTCCAGCACCTATCGTGAATGTGTCGCAAGGCCACTGACATGATTTCGCTTCGGCACCTCGCACTGAACTAGCCCGAGGCTCATGGTACGCTTACCGTGACGAGCTTTGGCTCGAGGAACTACCCACAGACCTCCTACTAAACATGTTCATTTTTCTTTAAAAACTAATTCCCCCCCGCCCACACAATTAAGGCCAATTTAACAAAAATGATAGTAACAACCCCTACGAGTGTCTAGAGGCAATATTAAGCATTCAAATCACTTAAAACCAAATGAATTCAACATGCAAGCTCATTTTCTTGGTCACCAACATCAGCAAAATATAAACCACAAAAACATAATCTAATTGGACCAATGGAGAGGAGTCACATACCAAGGAGCAATCCCCCAAAACAGTTTCAAAAATGAATCTCCAAGCAAAGAGATCGAAAATCACGGTTTTTGGGGCAAGGACAAGAACAACAACTACCATGATTTTTTGGAGGAAGAAGAAGCAATGGGCAAGTGGACTAAGTGAGGGTGGGGGGTCCTGTGGGCTCCACAAGACATCATGGCGCACCCTGATGCCTTGTGGACATCTGGTGAACCCCATGGGGTGTGTCCACTACTAGAAATTCTTAAATATTCTACAAAAAAACATGTTAAATTTTTACGACATTGTAAGCACTTTTATTCCTGGGTCCTTTTTATTTTATTTTATTTTATTGCACTGATAACTCAAAAAACATGATAAACATGGCATTGTACTTTATTAAACTAAAAATAACAGAGTAAACTAAATTACACAAGGTTTTGCTTATGGAATTCATCAACCATATGTCCCTAAAAATCCATTAATAAGCTTGATCAGGTCTTATTAACAAACCATTTCCGAGTGACATAAAACCAAAGAACTACTGTATAGCATTATGTTACCTCAACCGGGATGTGCATTGTCCAAACAATAAAAAATTGTTATTTCTTTTTGGGAACCGGAAGAGGAAACTCGAAATCTCCAATAGTAATTGTCATACTTCTTCAATATAGTTGATACTATTCACTTTTGTTTTGTTTCTTCAAAAAATATACTGTATGCTCATTATTGTTGACATGGAAAGTGACCTTACTTTCGTTACAATCAATGACAGCCCCTGCAGTATTCTGAAAAGGTTTACCAAGGATAACGAACATATTGTCGTCCTCGGGCAATCAAGAATAATTAAGTCTGCTAAGATAGTAACATTAGCAACAACAATAACCGGAACATCCTCACAAACACCGACAGTTATTGTAGTTGATTTGTGAGCCATTTGCAAAGAAATTTCAGTAGATGCCAACTTACTCAAGTCAAGTCTTTTATATAACGAAAAGGGCATAACACTAACACCAGCCTCTAAATCACATAAGGCAATTATGACGTAGTTATTCCTAAAAAGGCATGGTGTAGTAGGTATTCCCGGATCCCCTAGTTACTGAGGTATTTTTCCTTTGAAGGAATAGTTTGCAAGCATAGTAGAAATTTCAACTTCGGGTATTTTCCTTTTATTGGTGATAATATATTTCATATATTTAGAATATGGAGGCATTCTCATGGCATCACTCAAGGGTACTTGCAGAAACAAGGGTCTAAGCAATTGAACAAAACTATTAAAATTATCCTCATCTTTAATTTTTAAAGCCTTACTAGGCAATGTCATACGTTTTTGAACCCATGGTTCTCTTTCCTTACCATGTTTCCTAGCAACAAAATCACTTTTATTATACCTCTTACTCTTAGGAGGTGGGTCATCAAGCTCAACTTGAGGTTCTATTTCTATCTCATTATCAGTCTCTTTCTAATTGTTTGGCGAAGTATGAATATGGACATCACTAGCATCATCGTTATCATTATCACTAGGTATATTCTCATTACCATATTGTGTCTCAGCATCAGAAATAGAAACACCACTAGGATTCTTCGAGAGTTTTACTATATCAGTTTCACTAGAAGCATGCATTTTTTATCTTTATTCCTTTTCTTCTTCTTAGGTGCATTGGGCACATCATTAATATTTCTTTGAGAATCTTGTTCAATTCTTTTAGGATGACCCTTAGGATATGGAGGATCCTAAGTCATTTTGCCACATCTAGTCATTACTCTGACAACATGATCATTGATTTTATTGTTCATCTCATTAAGCAAATCATTTGTGATTTAGAGACTTGTTCTTGCTGAGTATGACCATCTCTTTAAACAGGCTCTCGCCTCGCATTATATATAAAGCAATAACACCAAGGTTACACGGCCGAACGATACAATGTGGTGCGGTAGTCCTCTAAGACAACAGATCCCTAGATAACATGCCAACATAAATGCACGCGACTATGCTGCCGACAAACTAACACAGGACTACCCAATTACAATGCCATGACACGAACTAGGACCCCTAGCCTCCACGACAACGCCCTCGAGAAGGGAACGCGAGCACCGCCATTGTCGAGCCCGAGGTGGACAAGGGTTTTCACCCGGAGACTCTAGCATGGAGAGGAGAACCGCGACGACGTCTTCAAGAAGGTAACAACACCCGTAGATGTCGTCTTCGTCGGTGCCAAAGCATGGAGCTTTCGCTCGGCAGCTCACCCGTGCCACCACGGGGCACCCAGAATAGTCACGGCGCGAACTGGCCTCCAGATCCGGATCTGGACAACTGAAAGAGCGACCGAACCACCCTCCACTATATCCCTCGCTGCCCAGGCGACTGAGAGGCGTAGCCACCACTTTCGCCATGGAGCCTGCCGGAAAGCCACCATACAGACTGATAACCCACAAGTATAGGGGATCACAACAATTTTCGAGGGTAGAGTATTCAACCCTAATTTATTGATTTGACACAGGGGAGCCAAAGAACACTCTTAAGTATTAACAGTTGAGTTGTCAATTCAACCACACCTGGAAGACTTAATATTTGCAGCAAAGTATTTAGTAGCAAAGTAGTATGGAAGTAACGGTAACGATGGCAAAAGTAACAGTAGCAGTTTTGTAGCAATTGTAATAGTGGCAGCGGAAAAGTAACTAAGCAAAGAGCAATATGTGAAAAGCTCGTAGGCATTGGATCAGTGATGGATAATTTTGTCGGATGCGATTCCTCATGTAATAGTTATAACATAGGGTGACACAGAACTAGCTCGAGTTCATCAATGTAATGTAGGCATGTATTCCGAATATAGTCATACGTGCTTATGGAAAAGAACTTGCATGACATCTTTTGTCCTACCCTCCCGTGGCAGCGGGGTCCTATTGGAAACTAAGGGATATAAAGGCCTCCTTTTAATAGAGTATCGGACCAAAGATTAACACTTATTGAATACATGAACTCCTCTAACTACGGTCATCACCGAGAGTGGTCCCGATTATTGTCACTTCGGGGTTGTCGGATCATAACACATAGTAGGTGACTATTAGCTTGCAAGATAGGATCAAGAACTCACATATATTCATGAAAACATAATAGGTTCAGATCTGAAATCATGTCACCCGGGCCCTAGTGACAAGCATTAAGCATGGAAAAGTCATAGCAACATCAATCTTAGAACATAGTGGATACTAGGGATCAAACCCTAACAAAACTAACTCAATTACATGGTAAATCTCATCCAACCCATCACCGTCCAGCAAGCCTATGATGGGATTACTCATGCACGGCGGTGAGCATCATGAAATTGGTGATGCAGGTGTTGGGGAACATAGTATTTCAAAAAAAATCCTATGATCACGCAAGATCTATGTACTAGATGCATAGCAACGAGAGGGGAGAGTGTGTCTACGTACGCTCGTAGACCGAAAGCGGAAGCGTCTAGTGACGCAGTTGATGTAGTAGAATGTCTTCGTGATCCAACCGATCAAGCACCGAACGTACGGAACCTCCGCGTTCAGCACACGTCCAGGTTGATGACGTCCCACGAGCTCTTGATCCAGTTGAGCTTCACGGGAGAGTTTTGTCAGCACGACGGCATGGTGACGGAGATGATGAAGCTACCGGCGCAGGGCTTCGCCTAAGCACTGCAACGGTATGACCGAGGTGTGTTTTTGTGGAGGGGGACACCGCACACGGCTAGAACAATGTTTCTTGTGTGTCTTTGGGTGCCCCTGCCCCCGTATATAAAGGAGCAAGGGGGAGGTGCGGCTGGCCCAAGGGGCGCGCCATTCCTACTCCTAGTAGGAATAGGAACCCCCCCCCCCCCTTTCCTATTCCTACTAGGAGTAGGAAAGGAAGGGGAGGAGAGGAGAAGGAAAGGAGAGGTGGCACCTCCCCCCTTCCCTAGTCCAACTAGGAACCCTAGGGGGTGTGGCCAGACCTATGGGCTGCCCATCTCTTTCCCTCATTGGCCCACTATGGCCCATACTCCCTCGGGGGGTTCCGGTAACCCCCTCCGGCACTCCGGTTTTACCCGATAACACCCGGAACACTTCCGTTATCCGAATATAGTCGTCCAATATATTAATCTTTATGTCTCGGACATTCTGAGACTCCTCGTCATGTCCGTGATCTCATTCGGGACTCCGAACTACCTTCGGTACATCAAGACTCATAAACTCATAATACTGCTCGTCATCAAACATTAAGCGTGCAGACCCAACGAGTTCGAGAACTATGTAGAAATGACCGAGACTCGTCTACGGTCAATAACCAATAGCGGAACCTCGATGCTCATATTGGCTCCTACATATTCTACGAAGATTTTTATCGGTCAAACCGCATAACAACATACGTTGTTCCCTTTGTCATCGGTATGTTACTTGCCCGAGATTCGATCGTCGGTATCTCAATACCTAGTTCAATCTCGTTACCAGCAAGTCCCTTTACTCGTTCCGTAATGCATCATCTCGTGAATAACTCATTAGTCATTTGCTTGCAAGGCTTATTATGATGTGTATTATCGAGAGGGCCTAGAGATACCTCTCCGACACTTGGAGTGCAAATCCTATTCTTGATCTATGCCAACACCACAAACACCTTCGGAGACACCTGTAGAGCATCTTTATAATCACCCAGTTACGTTGTGACATTTGATAGCACATAAGGTGTTCCTCCGGTATTCGGGAGTTGCATAATCTCATAGTCATAGGAACATGTATAAGTCATGAAGAAAGCAACATCAGTAAAACTAAACGATCATAGTGCTAAGCTAATGAATGGGACTTGTCCATCACATCATTCTCCTAATGATGTGAACTCGTTGATCAAATGACAAATCATGTCTATGGCTAGGAAACATAACCAACTTTGATCAATGAGCTAGTCTAGTTGAGGCATACTAGGGACATACTGTTTGGTCTATGTATTCACACATGTACTAAGTTTCCGGTTAATACAATTCTAGCATGAATAAAAGACATTTATCATGATATAAGGAAATACAAATAACATCTTTATTATTGCCTCTAGGGCATATTTCCTTCAGTATCCCACTTGAACTAGAGTCAATAATCTAGATTACAAAGTAATGATTCTAACACCCATGGAGTCTTGGTGCTGATCATGTTTTGCCCGTGGAAGAGGCTTAGTCAACGGGTCTGCGACATTCAAATCCGTATGTATCTTGCAAATTTCTATGTCTCCCTCCTCGACTTGATCGCGGATCGAATTGAAGCGTCTTTTGATGTGCTTTGTTCTCTTGTGAAACCTGGATTCCTTCGCCAAGGCTATTGCTCCAGTGTTGTCACAAAAGATTTTCATTGGACCCGATGCACTAGGTATTACACCTAGATCGGATATGAACTCCTTCATCCAGACTCCTTCATTTGCTGCTTCCGAAGCATCTATGTATTCCTCTTCACACGAAGATCCCGCCACGACGCTCTGCTTGGAACTACACCAACTGACAACTCCACCGTTCAATAAAAATACATATCCGGTTTGTGACTTAGAGTCATCCGGATCAGTGTCAAAGCTTGAATCGACATAACGGTTTACGACAAGCTCTTTGTCACCTCCATAAACGAGAAACATATCCTTTTATTTGGTTTGCCGATCATCGGGCAAGTCAACCAAAGTCCAAACTTTGCTCTTACATGGATCCCATCTCAGATTTCATGGCCTCAAGCCATTTTGTGGAATCTGGGGTCATCATCGCTTCCTCATAGTTCGTAGGTTCATCATGGTCTAGTAACATGACTTCTAGAACCGGGTTGCAGTACCACTCTGGCGCGGAACGTACTCTGGTTGATTTACGAAGTTTAGTAGTAACTTGATCCGAAGTTTCATGATCATCATCATTAGCTTCCTCACTAATTGGTGTAGGAATCACTGGAACTAGTTTCTGTGATGTACTACTTTCCAATTCGGGAGAAGGTACAATTACCTCATCAAGTTCCACTTTCCTCCCACTCTCTTCTTTCGAGAGAAACTCCTTCTCTAGAAAGGATCCATTCTTAGCAATTAATATCTTGCCTTCGGATCTGTGATAGAAGGTGTACCCAATAGTCTCCTTTGGGTATCCTATGAAGACACATTTCTCCGACTTGGGTTCGAGCTTATCAGGTTGAAGCTTTTTCACATAAGCATCGCAGCCCCAAACTATAAGAAACGACAACTTTGGTTTCTTGCCAAACCACAGTTCATAAGGCATCGTCTTAACGGATTTAGATGGTGCCCTGTTTAACGTGAATGCAGCTGTCTCTAAAGCATAACTCCAAAACGATAGCGGTAAGCCGGTAAGAGACATCATAGACCGCACCATATCTAATAAAGTACGGTTACGACGTTCAGACACACCATTATGATGCGGTGTTCCAGGTGGCGTGAGTTGTGAAACTATTCCACATTGTTTCAAATGAAGACCAAACTCGTAACTCAAATATTCACCTCCACGATCAGATCATAGAAACTTTATTTTCTTGTTATGAAGATTCTCTACTTCACTCTGAAATTCTTTGAACTTTTCAAATGTTCTAGACTTGTGCTTCATAAAGTAGATATACCCATATCTGCTCAAATCATCAGTGAAGGTCAGAAAATAACGGTACCTCCGTGAGCCTCAACACTCATTGGTCCACATACATCAGTATGTATGATTTCCAACAAATCTGTTGCTCGCTCCATTGTTCCGGAGAATGGAGTTTTAGTCATCTTGCCCATGGGGCATGGTTCGCAAGCACCAAGTGATTCATAATCAAGTGATTCCAAAAGTCCATCACTATGGAGTTTCTTCATGCGCTTTACACCAATATGACCTAAACGGTAGTGCCACAAATAAGTTGCACTATCATTATTAACCTTGCGTCTTTTGGCTTCAATATTATGAATATGTGTATCACTACGATCGAGATCCAACAAGAATAAACCATTCTTCAAGGGTGCATGACCATAAAAGATATTACTCATATAAATGGAACAACCATTATTCTCATATTTAAATGAATAACTGTCTCACAATAAATGAGATGCAGATATAATGTTCATGCTTAACGCTGGCACCAAATAACAATTATTCAGGTCTATAACTAATCTCGAAGGTAGATGTAGAGGTAGCGTGCCGACAGCGATCACATCGACTTTGGAACCATTTCCCACGCGCATCGTCACCTCGTCCTTAGCCAATCTTCGTTTAATCTGTAGCCCCTGTTTCGACTTACAAATATTAGCAACCGAACCGGTATCAAATACCCAGGTGCTACTACGAGCATTAGTAAGGTACACATCAATAACATGTATATCACATATACCTTTGTTCACCTTGCCATCCGTCTTATCCACCAAATACTTGGGGCAGTTCCGCTTCCAGTGTCCAGTCCCTTTGCAGTACAAGCACTCAGTTTCTGGCTTGGCTCTAGACTTGGGTTTCTTCGTGGGAGTAGCAACTGTCTTGCTATTCTTCTTGAAGTTCCCCTTCTTTCCCTTGCCCTTTTTCTTGAAATTAGTGGTCTTGTTAACCATCAACACTTGATGCTCCTTTTTTATTTCTACCTCCACAACTTTGAGCATAGCGAAGAGCTCTGGAATTGTCTTCTGCATCCCTTGCATGTTATAGTTCATCATGAAGCCTTTATACCTTGGTCGTAGTGATTGAAGAACTCTATCAATAACACTATCTTTGTCAACTTTGCATCCAAGTTGAGTCATATGATTGTAGTACCCAGACATTCCGAGCAAGTGTTCACTGATAGAACTATTCTCCTCCATCCTGCAGTTGTAGAACTTATTGGAAATCTCATATTTCTCAATCCAGGCATTTGCTTGAAATATTAACTTCAACTCCTGGAACATCTCATATGCTCCATGACGTTCAAAACATCGTTGAAGTCCCGGTTCTAAGCCGTAAAGCATGGCACACTGAACTATCGTGTAGTCATCAGAACGAGCTTGCCAGACGTTCATAACGTCAGGGGTTGCTCCTGTAGCAGGCATGTCACCCAGCGGTGCTTCAAGGACATAATTCTTCTGTGCAGCAATGAGGATAATCCTCAAGTTATGGGCCCAGTCCGTGTAATTGCTACCATCATCTTTCAAGTCAGCTTTCTCTAGGAAGGCATTAAAGTTCAAGGGAATGGTAGCACGGGCCATTGATCTACAACAACAGAGATATGCAAAAACTATTAGGACTAAGTTCATGATAAATTAAAGTTCAATTAATCGTATTACTAAAGAACTGCCACTTAGATAGACATCCCTCTAGTCATCCAAATGATCACGTGATCCAAATCAACTAAACCATGTCCGATCATCATGTGAGATGGAGTAGTTTTCAATGGTGAACATCTTATGTTGATCATATCTACTATATGATTCATGCTCGACCTTTCGGTCTCCAGTGTTCTGAGGCCATGTCTGTACATGCTAGGCTCGTCAAGTTTAACCCGAGTATTCTGTGTGTGCAAAACTGCCTTGCACCCGTTGTATGTGAACGTAGAGCTTATCACACCCGATCATCACGTGGTGTCTCGGCACGACGAACTTTCGCAACGGTGCATACTCAGGGAGAACACGTGTACCTTGAAATTTAGTAAGGGATCATCTTATAATGCTACCGCCGTACTAAGAAAAATAAGAAGCATAATAAGATAAACATCACATGCAATCAAAATATGTGACATGATATGGCCATCATCATCTTGTGATTTTGATCTCCATCTCCAAGGCACCATCATGAGCACCATCATCATCGGCGCGACACCTTGATCTCCATTGTAGCATCATTGTCGTCTCGCCAACTATTGCTTCTACGACTATCGCTACCGCTTAGTGATAAAGTAAAGCAATTACATGGCAATTGTATTTCATACAATAAAGCGACAACCATATGGCTCCTGCCAGTTGCCAATAACTTTACAAAACATGATCATCTCATACAATAATGTATAACTCATCATGTCTTGACCATATCACATGACAGCATGCCCTGCAAAAACAAGTTAGACGTCCTCTACTTTGTTGTTGCAAGTTTTACGTGGCTGCTACGGGCTTAGCAAGAACCGTTCTTACCTACGCATACAAAACCACAATGATTTTTTGTCAAGTATGTGATGTTTTAACCTTCACAAGGACCGGGCGTAGCCACACTCGATTCAGCTCAAGTGATAGAGACAGACACCTGCCAGTCACCTTTAAGCAACGAGTGCTCGTAACGGTGAAACTAGTCTCGCGTAAGCGTATGCGTAATGTCGGTCCGAGCCGCTTCATCTCACAATACCACCGAATCAAAGTATGATATGTTGGTAAGCAGTATGACTATTATCGCCCACAACTCATTGTGTTATACTCGAGCATATCATCTACGCATAGGCCTGGCTCATGATGCCATTGTTGGGGAATGTAGTATTCCTACGATCACGCAAGATCTATCTACGAGATGCATAGCAACGAGAGGGGAGAGTGTGTCTACGTACCCTCGTAGACTAAAAGCGGAAGCTTCTAGTGACGCGGTTGATGTAGTCGAACGTATTCATGATCCAGCCGATCAAGCACCGAACATACGGCACTTCCGCAATCAGCACACATTCAGCTTGATAATGTCCCACGAGCTGTTGATCCAGTTGAGCTTCATGGGAGAGTTTTGTCAGCACGACGGTGAAGTGACGAAGATGATGAAGCCACTGGCACAGGGCTTCGCCTAAGCACTGCAACGGTATGACCGAAGTGTGTTTCTGTGGAGGGGGGGCACCACACACGGCTAGAACAATGTTTCTTGTGTGTCTTTGGGTGCCCCTGCCCCCATATATAAAGGAGCAAGGGGGAGGTGCGGCTGGACCAAGGGGCGCGCCATAGGAGTAGGATTCCTACTCCTAGTAGGAATAGGAACCCCCCCTTTCCTATTCCTACTAGGAGTAGGAAAGGAAGGGGAGGAGAGGAGAAGGAAAGGAGAGGTGGCGCCTCCCTCACCCCCTTTCCTACTCCAACTAGGAACCCTAGGGGGGGTGAGGCCAGCCCTACGGGCTGCCCCTCTCTTTCCCTCAT
>LR738712.1:150651174-150732198 GCA_902687465.1 Secale cereale | reverse complement strand
GGGGGGGGGGGGAGGGGTTCCGGTAACCCCCTCCGGCACTTCGGTTTTACCCGATAACACCCGGAACACTTCCGGTGTCCGAATATAGTCGTCCAATATATTAATGTTTATTTCTCAGACATTCCGAGACTCCTCGTCGTGTCCGCGATCTCATCCGGGACTCCAAACTACCTTTGGTACATCAAAACTCATAAACTCATAATACGGATCGTTATCAAACGTTAAGCGTGCGGACCCTACGGGTTCGAGAACTATGTAGACATTACCGAGACTCATCTCCGGTGAATAACCAATAGCGGAACCTGGATGCTCATATTGGCTCCTACATATTCTACAAAGATCTTTATCGGTCCAACCGCATAACAACATACGTTGTTCCCTTTATCATTGGTATGTTACTTGCCCGAGATTCGATCGTTGGTATCTCAATACCTAGTTCAATCTCGTTACCGGCAAGTCTCTTTACTCGTTCCATAATGCATCATCTCGTGACTAACTCATTAGTAATTTGCTTGCAAGGCTTAGTATGATGTGTATTACGGAGAGGGCCCAGAGATACCTCTCTGATACTCGGAGTGACAAATCTTGTTCTTGATCTATGCCAACACCATGAACTCCTTCGGAGACACCTGTAGAGCATCTTTATAATCACCCAGTTACGTTGTGACATTTGATAGCACACAAGGTGTTCCTCCGGTATTCGTGAGTTGCATAATCTCATAGTCATAGGAACATGTATAAGTCATGAAGAAAGCAATAGCAGTAAAACTAAACGATCAAGTGCTAAGCTAATGGATGGGTCTTGTCCATCACATCATTCTCCTAATGATGTGATCTCGTTGATCAAATGACAACTCATGTCTATGGCTAGGAAACATAACCATCTTTGATCAATGAGCTAGTCTAGTAGAGGCATATTAGGGACATACTGTTTTGTCTATGTATTCACACATGTACTAAGTTTCCGGTTAATACAATTCTAGCATGAATAAAAGACATTTATCATGATATAAGGAAATACAAATAACATCTTTATTATTGCCTCTAGGGCATATTTACTTCAGGGGGAAGGTTGATGATGACGATGGCGACGATCTCCACTCTCCGGAGCCCCGAACGGACTCCAGATCAGCCCTCCCGAAGAAGATTAGGGTTAGGCGGCGGCTCTGTATCGTAAAACGCGATGAATCCTTCTCTCTGATCAATATGTTTTATATATTCCAAAAATATTCTCCGTTGATTTTCAGGTCATTCCTAGAACTTTTATTTCTGCACAAAAAAACACCATGGCAATTCTGCTGAAAACTGCGTCACTCCGAGTTAGTTCCATTCAAATCAGGCAAGTTAGAGTCCAAAACAAGAGCAAAAGTGTTTGGAAAAGTAGATATGTTGGAGACGTATCAACTCCCCCAAGCTTAAACCTTTTCTTGTCCTCAAGCAATTCAGTTGACAAACTGAAAGTGATATAGAAAAACTTTTACAAACTCTGTTTGCTCTTGTTGTTGCAAATACGTAAAGCCAGCATTCAAGTTTTCAGCCAAGGTTCTGAACTAACCACATTCATAATAACATTCAGGTCTCAAGTTTACTCATATCAATGGCATAATCAACTAGCGAGCAAGAATAATAAACCTTGGATGACAACACTTTCTCAAAACAATCATAATATGATATAATAGGATTGTATCTCGCAAGCTCTTTCTAAGACCGCAAAACATAAATGCAGAGCACCCCTGAAGATCAAGCACTGACTAGACATTGTAATTCATGGTAAAAGAGGTCCAGTCAAGTCATACTCAATGTAAATTAATAGCAATGCATGCAAATGACAGCGGTGCTGTCAAGCTGGTGCTTTTTAATAAGAGGATGATGACTCAACATAAAAGTAAATACATAGGCCCTTCGCAGAGGGAAGCAGGGATTTGCAGAGGTGCTAGAGCTCGAGTTTCGAAATAAAGATAAATGATATTTTGAGTGGCATACTTTCATTGTCAACATAACAACCAGAGATCTTGATATCTTCCATGCTACACACATTATAGGCGGTTTCCAAACAGAATGGTAAAGTTTATACTCCCCCAACCACCAACAAGCACACTCCACGGCTAGCCCAAAACAACGGGTACCGTCCATACAAACAACAACCCTGGGGAGTTTTGTTTAATTATTTTGATTTGAGCATGGGACTAGGCATCCCGGTTACCAGCCATTTTCTCATGAATGATGAGCGGAATCCGCTAATCGTGAGAATAACCCACCTAGCATGGAAGATATAGACAGCCCTAGTTGATACGTGAGAATAACCCACCTAGCGCCGTTCGAGCATACAAAACAGAATTTCATTTGAAGGTTTAGAATTTGGCACATAAAAGTTTACTTGGAATGGCAAGTAGATACCGCATATAGGAAGGTATGGTGGACTCATATGGAATAACTTTTTGGGTTCATGGAATTGGATGCACAAGCAGTATTGTGGGGACCCCGACTCATCAGTCGTGATCACCGAATGCACGTGTACAGTGATCCCAGAGATCAATGCTCACTGAACACACAGAAGCTGAATAACAAGAGTCTTACATCTATACATACCGTATTACACAAATTGTGACCATTATGGTCAAGTATTGAATATATCATTGCAGCGGAAATCTTCAATAACAACTTGGACCCATGCCATCTGCCTTAACCCTACAGGCATTCTGACTGGGAAGCATCCTAGCTCACATGTTCGTCACCAAGAAATCTTCATCATGTCCCGTTCTTTCATGCCTGGCCAATAAAATAACCAGTGGCAAGCCAATGAGTACTTTGAATGTACTCGCAAGCAACCCATGATTTGGTTCAAGGTTACAATGCAAGTTGTACAACAAATAAGCAACCTAGCTACAAGCTCGATATTCTACCATTTGTGAGACATGCGTCAATGTACTCGGGTAACCTCGAGGACAGGTTACAGATATCAACATAAATAGAGTTCAAATCATTTCTGGTTCTTTCAACGAGTTAAGACACCACCTTGACTCAATACACACACACCTAATCACCAAGATTGTAAAATTCTGGACATAGTTTAAGTAGCACCTCCCAACTGTCCATGACCGTGGACACGGCTATTCGAATAGTTTTACACTCTGCAGAGGTTGCGCACTTTACCCACAAGATCCGGGAAGCTTTCGTGTCATCCACGATCCCGCAGTACCTCAAGTGCTCGGGGGAAGCACCCGGTCATTACCTTTCCCTAGACGACACTAACATAGGGTCCACTCATTGGTGCACAGCCCTCGTGTACAAATAAAAGATCGTGGGACTTTGCCCTTTCACATTGTCATGCATACACGAAGGGACCAACGATGTGTCCGGTGCCCTATAAAAACAGTCATGGCCGCCTATCCAAGCACGACCCCGTCCCGGGAGTGACCTCAAGTCTCCCCCCGTCACTAGTAATGTGGGCACCATGCTAGTATCAGCCTAAGTAGTCAATAATGCCCCGTCCCATAAAGGGGTAGAGTGGTTGCACATGTTTGGTTGGGGTGGTAATCACACATAAATCTAATCCATCATTTTACCCACACGAAAAACTCTCTTTGGTACGCCACTTCTTCCTCAAGTGGTGGCCTTAGTACAACATCACCCTCGGGCATAGGGGCACCCGATGGGGTTTTCGAAAGAATGCAACCACGAGGAGTTCATGGTACACATGCGACATTATGCATCAACAACTAATCTTTTGACATTGCATCTATGCACAAGGCAGAGTTTATGAGTAGGGGTATACACCATGTGGTGGTTCCCAACAAGTTTACCACCGTCATATTTCATCATCATGCAATCGGAAAAGGGTACCGATGAACAAGAGGGGTGTCATGGTCAAAGGGCTGCTTGCCTTGTCCTTCCGAGTCTTCAAACCTTCTGGTCCATCTCCAAGTACTCCGTCTATTTCGTCAACTAACGACGGAAACAATCATAATAAGCAACACAACAAGGCAAAAATAAAAGTGCTCTAAAAATAGGAGTTGGACTTTTCTAGGATATCCCTGGTTATATAAAAAATAACCAGAGTGGTTTCATTGGGATTGGATTAGTGGATATTTCTGATCATTCAATATGTTGGAATCAAGGGGTTTATGGATTTGCAAGAAGTGTACAGAAATATATTTTTGAAAAATGAGCAAAGGCACCCATTTAACAAATCATGATTTTAGAAGCATCTAGGAGTTGGTTTCACTGGATTTGGAGTTCAAATGAATTTCCTATGAATTTGCAAAGTTGACAAATATGAAGAAATGGCTCAATATATTATGTGGTACAGAGAGTATTAGGAAAAATGTTCATAAACTAAGTTATGAACTTAGAAGCATCTAGGAATTTTAATCATGGCATTTGGATCAATTTTAAGATCTATGTGATTTTCTAAAGTTTATCATAGAAATAGAAAAATGAGATTTTGATAATATTTGTGAATAGAATGTTTCTGCAAAAATGGGCAAATGGCACCTTGTGATAGAGCATGATTTTATGAACTCATAGAAATTTGAATCATCAAATTTGGAATCCATTTGATTTATTTATGGAGTTTTGAAGTTGACTAGAAAAAGAAAAAGGAAATAAGGCTTTAACCTTATCCTGCGCACATGGCGACAGATAGACCGTGGGCCGGCCCAGCGGCTCGGCTGCGCGGGCAGAGGTGGTGACGCCGAAGGCGCCCAGGCGGAGCGCGCCTTCGCTGCAGGGACACGGGAGACGGCGAACCCGCCTCCACTTGCCAGCGTGGCTCGGTGGCTGGGCCACTGACGAGTGGGCCCCGCCTGGAGGTTCGACCTCAACCTCCCGCACGGGCGTGAAGGGAGACAGAGGAGGCGTTCGACGCCAGCCGCCGGTGCTACAGGGCGTCTCCGGCGATGATCCGCCCACCGGCGTGCTCAGCGGAGAGAGACGAACCAGGGAGACCCCACCACGGGTGCATGCATCACCGGATGGTAGCAGGGCTTCGCCCGCGGTGAACAGTGGCGTCGGGCGAGAGTGGCCATGGCCTAGCGGCTCGCCGGAGGAGAAATAAGGGTGCGGTCGAGCTCCTCTGGTTCTGGAGGGGTCCTGAGATGTGGTTATAGGGAGAGGAGGGAGTCGGGGCGGCGCGAATTTTGGCGATGGACGGCAGCTCGGCTTCGGCCTTGGAGGTGGATGGGGGGCACAGGAGGAAGAATGGCGCGGTCCGGGGGGTCCAGGGGAGGGAGAGAGGGCAGTTGGAGACGAGATAGGGCTCGGGGGTGGCCTTTAAATAGGCGGGCGACGATCCACCGAGGGCTCGTGCGCCGGCGAGCTAGTTGCCGTCGCCACGGGTCACGGGATCTCGTCGCGGTGTGTCTGGGGAGTTTGTAGGAGTGGTCTACGCCCAGAGGAAGGGAGAGAAGGAGCGGGGAAGCGTCAGGGCAGCGCGCGTGTGAGCGTGCTCATTGGAGCTCTCGGGCGGCCATGGTGCGCGTGCGAGCAGGGGCAGGAGGGAGAGAGGAAGAAGGGGGCCAACCAGCTGCCATGTCTCGGACGTCGAGGCGTCTCGTCGGGCACGCTGAGGAGGCCCGAGGTGGCCAGAGGTGGTTGGCAGGGGGCGGCTACAGTGCGGGAGCGGACTGTAGCGCGCTCCAGAGCGCCCAAATGGCCGGCATGGCCATTTTCTATGCAATGTGGGCGCGTCCAAAGGTTTCTGGTAGCTCTAGGGGTGTAAAGGAGTGGGATGTGATCTTGGATGCCCTGGGGAGCTAGTAGGAGAGGAGAGAGGCAGAAGAAGAGGGGGAGAGGGGCTGTCCAGGGAGGTAAATGGGGGTGTTTCACCCCTTAATCATTGAGCAATGGCTAGGGGAGAGTTACTGGAGGTAGGAGAGGACTAGGAGGAGCTGTGGTAAAAAGTTGAGCTCAAGGAGAATAGTGTAAGTGGTCAAAATGGTGATTTTTGAAAAGTGACAGAAGGTGTTTGATGCAAATTTGGGCAAGCAAATTAACTCCACTTGACATGAGAATTAACACGATCAAGTGTCACACATAATTGAGGTTGACCACCAAGTTTGAGTCCATTTGAAGAAAGTTGCCAATGTAACTTTGGCAAACCCTAGAAATCAACAGAAATGGATTTTCCAAGATTAAGTTAAGCAAATAATCTCTTCTTGATTTACCACTTGGTGTAGTGTCATCATTTGGGGTTGTGAGAATGTCCACAAAAGTTGAGCCCACAAGTAAAAAGTTAGCAATGTAGAGTTGTTCAAATTTGGATCTGGTCAAAAAGGGTTTTGGGGCACTTAGATCAAGTTATGCTTCTCCAATACTTGTGCCATTTGGTCTACATGCATAATTAGACCATTTTAGCATGTGCACTAAGTTTGAGAGCATTTGGACAAGTTTGGCAATGTAAAGTTGCTCAAACTTCAAAATGGACAGAAATGGTCTTGAGGGGATTTGATGATGTTTTGTTGATCTTGAAGGCATGAGGCTTTGTAAGATCATCAAATATGTCATATTTGAAATGATTAATTTTCCTGGAATTTTTAGAGAATGTTTCCTTTGTAAATATTTCAAAAGCTTGAAATATCCAGAAAAGGTTTTTGAAGGATTTGTCCAATATTTTGAACATGACCATGTGCTGAAACTCTTATATATGGACAATATATGCTCTATGAGTCTCTCTGAATTTTGGCAAATATTTTTGAAATAGTTAAATAATTTTTACCTATTAAAGACCATTTCTGGCCTAAAGAAAAAAGCCTTTAAATAAAATAGGAAAATAACTTTTAAAATTATAATTTTGAGGTTTAAGGGAGTCCTATATCTAATAGGATTCAAATATACTTTTTGAAAGATTTTTCACACCCTAAATAAGGTACTTGCAGTGCAAACCTCAATTCAGGGGTTTTTGGAAAACTAATTTTAGAAAATACTATTTGGCCAAATTATTTTTATAGGAAAATACTATATTGTTCTATACACATGGCATGATCATTAGGAAAAGGTTTTGGATAAAGGAGATGAAGTATAAGAGTTGGATGATTTATTTAATTTTTAGAGCACTTGCAAACAGCAAACGGAAAACCAATCAAGCAAGGTAAAAACACTCAAAAGTTTTTGTCAAACCACATTTTACCATGATTATTAGCTTAAGTGTTGTGGCATGAAAATCAGGGTGTGACAAGTATTCCCGCTTAGTACAAGTGAAGGCTAGAAAGAGACTGGGAAGCGACCATCTAGAGAGCGACAACGGTCATGGACATGGATTAAAATTAATCAATAATGAATGCAAGCATGAGTAGGATATAAATCACCATGAACATAAATATCGTGGAGGCTATGTTGATTTTGTTCCAACTACATGCGTGAACATGTGCCAAGTCAAGCCACTTGAATCATTCAAAGGAGGATGTCACCCTATCATACCACATCACAACCATTTTAATAGCATGTCTGCACACAAGGTAGACTGTCAGGGATATTACTAGCAGGTATAAACCGGCCAGGAAGATCCGGATTATGCTAACATAGTTGTACTATCATAAGCCCAGTAGAATAAGAATCAGAAGTTACGGCCCATAAGAGGCTTAGGGCCCATATGTAAAGCTTACGGTTTATGAACCGTCATATCATGTAACTTGAGGTATAAGGTAGAAAGAGTAGAGATCGAGGCGGACACGATTATGAGCCAGCCTCGGGACTCTGTAAACCGGACCGGGCGTCGCCTCCTATATAAAGGGACAACCCGGTGACGGTTCAAGGACAAGCAACAACCCGTCGAGACTCAGGCAAGCGATCTGCTCCCTGTTCATCGACGCCCAAGCAATACCAAACCAAACTAGACGTAGGCTTTTACCTTCATCGAAGGGGCCGAACTAGTATAAACCCTCTGTGTCCTTTGTGTGCTTTAACCTCTTCAAGCTAACCCGCGCGATGGCTCCACACCTAAGTCCTCTAAACCGGAAATCTGCCGTGCTAATTCCACGACAGTTGGCGCCCACCATGGGGCTATCGCACGATGGTTTCGAGTTTTTGAAGGGCAGCTTTGAAGGACTCAAGGGTTACGCGGTTGGCTGGATGACCAAGAGTCGCCGCGGCCAGATCTACATCGACGACGCAGGCTGGGGCCCCGAGGCCGATTCAATCGAATACGGGTACCGGGTCCCCTTCGGCGGCATCCACGTCTTCATTGGCAAAATTGGTGAACCGGGACCTGAGCCAGACATCTTCCCCAACATCATCGAGCCGGCTCAGCGCACGAGATCGGTCCGGATTCAGCCCGTCGTGAAGCGTGTCTTTGTTGGAGCAGTACATGGAGTCCAAGCGGAGGATGGATCGGATTCTGGTGGCGAGACAGTTGTCTATTCTGATGACAAATCTTCATCCGGGGATACCGAATCTTTGTATCTGTTGCAGGACGGCTGCTCCGAGGGGGGATCCTATGGTGATAGTATTCCGGCCCCCTTTGATCCGCCAAACCGGGTGGCTGTCTTCATGGCCGGATCACAGTCTATGCAGCAGCCCATGGTGACCGGGGCGTTCACAGCAGAGATAGCTGGTGCAGGGGCGAGCAGCCAAGCCCTCTCACCTTCTGATGCTCTATCCACCTTGGTCGAGGAGTTGACAGCACGCGCAATAGCAGAAGTAGCTCCTGCCAACAAGGCGCAGCATGATGCGGAGATCCTTCAGCTGAAGGGCCGGATTGAGCAAGCTAAACGGGATCTGGACGCAGAGAAAGCCATGATGGTTACAAGGCAAGCAGAGCTGGATTCCCAAGCTTTCCGACTCAGGATTGATCAGGCTTCTGCACAGGAGGTAAGGAACAGAAGGCAGCAAACTCGTCTACCGCCGGTCTATGAGGCGATGAATCTCTTTGGCACACCAGGAGCGGGAGCCAGCAATAACCTAGAAGTAAACCCGGGAGGAGCCCCAGGAGCAGGCGCGCCGGTTCAACAGCAGACCGCAGAGCGAAATCGTCAAGTTGTGCCCACGCCGCACATCCCCACCCCTCCTGGCCATTATTCAAACCCGTTGGACAACATTGTCGCCGCCGCTTCACGGCTGGCCGCTTTACCCGTTGAGGGGACATCCCCCGTGGCGTTGGAAGCGCGCCGGGCTAAGGAATTGCTGGACACGGCGCTGACACAGCAGCAGGCGTACTCTTACAGCAGGGAAAGGATTCACTCAACCCCCCGCCACAGCCGGAGCTACACTAGGCATTGGAATGAACTGGAAGTGTCTAGTAGTGAGCGGAGACGTCACCATCACAGGCAAGATAATCTGGCAGGAGCAGAAGCGCACGCCCAGGAGGCGTTGAACCGGGCCAGACATACCGCCCGCGAGGATAGCCGTCAAATGACGCCGGTTCACCCAACCACAGCAGAAACAGGAGTCACGGCGAGTTCCTTTGGAGTACAGTGTCTTGTCCCCGCTTTACGAAGCGTCAAGTTACCTAAGGACTTCAAAGATCCATGCAAAGTGCCCAACTACACGGCAGACCTGGCTCCAGAGGCATGGGTTGAGAGCTATGAGATGGCTATGGAGATGCTAGATGTGGATGAAGCGGCATGAGCCAAGTATTTTACCATGATGCTTGAGGGTACAGCCCGGACATGGTTAAAGGGTTTACCACCCAACTCCATCGGATCATGGGGCGAGCTGCGTCGCCAGTTTATCAAGAATTTCAAAGACACATGCAAGCAGCCAATGTCAGTAGTAGACTTAGCGGCATGTGTTCAAGGAGAGCAGGAGCCTACGAGCACCTGGGTGCGGAGAGTACCAGAAATCCTGCACTCTTCTAATAGTATCAATACCAGTACGGCGATAGTGCCACTCGAAAACAATTGCCGACTTGAGTCTCTGAAACTGAAGTTGGGACGGCTCAAGCGGGATTGTAATGACATGAGGACACTCATGAGCGCTCTGGTGAAATATGGGCATTCTGATAACACTAAGTACCCAGAGGCAGATGGAGACAAGTCCGGGAAAGCAAACAAGGTTGGTAAACCGGCGCAAGCTAATCTGGCAGGAACAAGTTTTAATGGTAAGCGAAAGGTAGAGGGCGGCTCTGATTTTGTGGCCAATACCAATGTTCAAGGAAACTTTCAGCGCCGCAAGGGTAGGCCACCTCCACGGAGCGGAGGAGGATCCGTCAATCTGGAGCAAAAGTTGAATGAGCCTTGCCCGAAACATAGCACGCCGGAACACCCAGCTAAACATACATGGGGGGATGCCGGATCATGATAGAGGCCATGAGACAAGCCAAATACAACAACGGACCACCGGGCGGCGGCTCGGGTCCCGGTTTTCATGGTCCGGGTCACCAGGGTAATGGTTCCGGATCAGGATACCATGGTGGTAACAGTAATTACAACCATGGCAACCAGCAGCACGGTCAAGGTGGTTATAACAACCAAGGCAACCAGCAGCATGGTCAGGGTGGTTACAATAACCAAGGCAATCAGCAGCGTCAACAGCAGCAGCAATCCGGATATCAGAGTAATCTAAAGGAGCTAAGTAGTGGACAGTGCCACGTCTTTACTACTAGTTTGTGTAAACGAGATCAAAAAATCCTGAAGCGGGCGGTACATGCAGTTGAACCGGCAACACCACGTTTTCCGCGTTGGTCAGAACAACCTATTGTGTGGAGCAGAGAGGATCACCCGCCACGGATTGATAATCCGGGCCTGTTGGCCTTAGTGGTGGCACCACAGGTGGGTGGCTACAAATTCACAAAAGTACTCATGGATGGCGGCAGCAGTATCAACATCTTGTATTACGAGACTTTCCGTCGTATGGGGTTGACGGACAAGAAGTTGAGACAGTCCAACACGGTGTTCCATGGAGTGGTGCCAGGTAAATCGGCTTACCCAGTTGGGAAAATTGATCTGGAGGTCACCTTTGGAGATGAGCAGGACTCCAGGTCAGAGACAGTGACCTTCGAGGTCGTAAAGATCCAGAGCCCATATCATGCTCTGTTTGGAAGGCCGGTTTATGCCAAGTTCATGGCTAGACCGTGCTATGTTTATCTACAGCTCAAGATGCCGGGTCACAAGGGAACCATCATGGTTCACGGAAGTCGCAAGATTGCATTGGAGTGCGAGGAAGGAGACGCGGCCTATGCAGAGGCAGTGTGTGCTACAGAGGAGTTGAAGTTCTACAAAGACAATGTCGATCTGGCAGATATTTCCCCGTTAAAAAAGCCAACTACACAGCATGATCCGGCGTTGAAGTTTAAATCGGCAGAGGAAACCAAGCAAGTTGACTTTGTGCCAGGCGATTCAGCCAAGCAGTTCACTATCAGCGCTAACTTAGACCCCAAATAGGAAAGCGCGCTCATCGAGTTCATCCGTGAGAACCGGGATATCTTTGCATGGAAACCTTCTGACATGCCAGGTATACCGAGGGAACTCGCTGAGCATAGTCATAATATTGATCCGAAGTTCAAACCGGTCAAGCAGTATCTGTGCCGCTTCAACGAAGAAAGGCGCAAGGCTATAGGTGAGGAAGTGGCCAGGCTTTTGGCCGCAGGGTTCATAGTCGAGGTGTTCCACCCGGAGTGGTTGGCTAATCCGATTCTGGTGTTAAAGAAAAATGGAACGTGGAGGATGTGTGTAGATTACACAAACTTAAACAAAGCTTGTCCATCTGATCCTTTTGCTCTCCCCCGTATTGATCAGATCATTGATGCTACGGCAGGATGTGAGCGGCTAAGTTTTTTGGATGCATATTCAGGGTATCACCAGATCAAGATGGCAGTTAAGGACCAGGAGAAGACAACCTTCATAACTCCCTTTGGAGCCTTCTGCTATGTATCTATGCCCTTTGGGCTCAAGAGTGCCCAAGCAACTTACCAGCGTTGCGTATAGAACTGTCTTAAGGGGCAGATCGGAAAAAATGTCCATGCTTATGTGGATGACATCGTCGTAAAGTCAAGGAAGGAGGAGCCGCTGATAGAAGACCTAAGGGAAACCTTTGACAACCTCCGGGTCTATAAGATGATGCTTAATCCGGAGATGTGTGTTTTTGGTGTTCCGGCAGGCAAGCTCCTTGGGTTCTTAGTATCAAACAGAGGAATAGAGGCCAATCCGAAGAAGATCAAGGCGATCACATCCTTGACTAAACCAGCTTGTATCAATGATGTCCAGCGCATAGCTGGCCGGATTACAGCATTAAGCCGATTCATCAGCCGTTTGGGAGAGAAGGCAATTCCGCTTTATCAGATGCTGAAAAAGACAGATCGGTT
Source organism: Secale cereale (assembly GCA_902687465.1). Taxonomy (NCBI): domain Eukaryota; kingdom Viridiplantae; phylum Streptophyta; class Magnoliopsida; order Poales; family Poaceae; genus Secale; species Secale cereale. Next base: position 150,719,963 of record LR738712.1, on the reverse strand, counting down.
TATATGGAGTGATGCTGCGAATGCTGCGTTCGAGGACTTGAAGCGGCAATTAGCAGAACCGCCGGTTCTTGCTGCCCCTGTTGACAACGAGCCGCTGCTGTTATACGTGGCCGCCAATGCCCGTGCAGTTAGCGTGGCAATTGTGGTGGAGCGCAAAGAAGCAGGTAAGGAATATCCGGTTCAGCGCCCGGTTTATTACGTCAGTGAGGTTCTAATTGAATCAAAGCAAAGATATCCACACTGGCAAAAACTAGTGTATGGCGTATTTATGGCAAACCGGAAGCTGAAGCACTACTTCCAGGGCCACCCAATCACTGTTGTTAGCTCAGCTCCGTTGGGGGATATAATCTAGAACAGAGAGGCCACGGGCAGAGTAGCAAAGTGGGCCGTTGAGCTTAGCCCACACGGATTGAAGTATGTACCTTGTACTGCTATCAAATCCCAAGCATTGGTAGATTTCATCAATGATTGGACAGAATTGCAAGCACCAGAGGAGAAGCCGGATCATACATACTGGACTATCCACTTTGACGGTTCAAGACAATTAGAAGGCTCGGGGGCTGGAGTTGTGTTAACTTCCCCACGAGGTGACAATTTTGTTATGTCCTCCGACTAATGTTCCCTTGCACTAACAATGCGGCTGAATATGAAGCACTGCTTCACATCCTGCGGATGGCTAAGGAGATGAACTTGAGCCGGGTCAAGTGCTTTGGTGATTCAGATCTAGTGGCACAACTAGTGTCTGGCAAGTGGGACTCCAAAGATCCTCTTATGGCAGCTTACAGGCGAGAAGTTGAAGCAGTTGCAGGATGTTTCAAAGGATATCAGGTGGATCACATAGACCGGTGGAAAAATGAAGCGGCCGATGCTCTAAGCCGACTGGGTTCTCAGCGTAAACCGGTGCCGCCAAATACTTTCTTGGATGGGCTACACAGTCCATCAGTTCAAGTACCATCGGAGGAGGATTTGGCTGTTCCTGATCCGGAAGCACAGCTGGTTGCAGCACTGCATGTCATTCCGGATTGGACACTCCCTTACTTGGCATACCTGAGCCGAGGAAAGTTGCCAGATGATGAGGTTGAAGCTAGGCAGATAATCCGGCGATCCAAGTCTATGACCATTGTTAACGGAGAGCTTGATCACCGCAGTGTTCCTGGGGCATTTTAGCGTTGTGTATCGTCGGAAGAAGGCAATGATATTTTTCGTGAGATACACGAAGGGGATTGTGGTCATCATGCCGGTTCAAAATCGCTGGTAGCCAAGGCTTTTCGTCACGGATTCTACTGGTTAACAGCCCATGCAGATGCGGAGGATCTAGTCCGGAAATGCGACGCTTGTCAGAAATTTTCACGGCGTGCCCTTGTTCCGGCACAAGAGTTACGGATGATTCCAATTACTTGGCCGTTTGCGACTTGGGGGCTTGATAGGGTTGGGCCTTTTAAACGATCCCAAGATCAAAAAACCCACCTGTTGGTGGCAGTGGACAAGTTTACAAAGTGGATTGAGGCAGAGCCTGTCAGTAAGTGTGATGCGGCAACAACGGTTAAATTCATCAAAAAGGTAATTTTCCGGTTTGGCTTTCCACACAGCATTATCACTGATAATGGCACCAATCTATCTAAAGGAGAGATGGAAGAGTTTTGCCAAAGGGAACATATTCGCCTGGATGTGTCTTCAGTAGCTCACCCTCAATCCAATGGTCAAGTTGAAAGGGCCAACCAAGAGATCTTGCGAGGCATCAAGCCTCGGCTTATGACTCCCTTGCAAAGAACACCAGGGTGCTGGGTCGAGGAGTTACCTTCTGTCCTCTGGAGCATCAACACTACGCCTAACAGGTCTATAGGCTATACGCCCTTCTTCATGGTGTATGGTGCTGAAGCGGTTCTTCCAAGTGATATCCGGCACGACTCGCCACGGGTAGCGGCTTATGTTGAAGCGGCCAATGAGAAAGCAAGACAGGACAGCTTAGACCGGCTGGATGAGGAGCGTGACATAGCAGCAGCACGATATGCAATTTATCAGCAAGACCTGCGCAGATATCACAGCCGCCGGGTCAAGACCAGGACGTTCCGGGAGGGGGACCTGGTGCTCCGGCTTATACAAGACCAGACAGATATGCACAAGCTATCCCCACCTTGGGAAGGACCCTTTGTGGTCAGCAAGAACCTACACAACGGTTCATACTATCTGGTGGACGTTCGAGAACACAAAGACTCACGGACAGCAGAGGAAGAGATGAAGAGGCCGTGGAAGATTGCTCTTCTACGGCCTTACTACACTTGAGCCATGAGCTCCGCTTCATGTATCCTGTATATATTATGATTAATAAATAAACCGGCACCCCTGGTAAACCGGGGGATCAGCCATTTTCTTCTAAATAAGTGTTTTATGGGAGTTCACTCAGGTGATATCCATCTAAAGTTTACTTCTCTTGATATATATCATTCTCATCAAGAAAACAAGATGCTTTGATCAATCTATTTTGCTATACAGGACAATTCTATAATGGACCAAACAAGACTTGCCATACAAGCGCAACTCTCTTATAGGTACCCTACCTCCACGGTCATTAGGGGGCTACGGATCGTATTCGAATCCTAGCTTAACCCCTTTTGGTCCGGTTTGTATGATCACATTCAAGTCACAAAGCTCCTTGGATCGCACCCATTGATTGGCAAAAAGAATCATAGCTCCTTGGGTTGCATCCATTGATTGGCAAAATGAATCATAGCTCCTTGGATTGCATCCATTGTTTGGCAAAATAATATCTCCTTGGATTGCATCCATTGATTGGCAAAATAATAGCTCCTTGGATCGCATCCATTGGTTGGCAAAAAGAATCATAGCTCCTTGGACCGCATCCATTGATTGGCAAAATGAATCATAGCTCCTTGGATCGCATCCATTGATTGGAAAAATGAATCATAGCTCCTTGGATTGCATCCATTGATTGGCAAAATGAATTATAGCTCCTTGGATTGCATCCATTGATTGGCAAAATGAATTATAGCTCCTTGGATCGCATCCATTGATTGGCAAAATCATAGCTCCTTGGATCGCATCCATTGATTGGCAAAATCATAGCTCCTTGGATCGCATTCGAATCCATTGATTGGCAAAAATTTCAAGGCCACGGGGGGCTACATGGTCGCATTCGAATCCTAGCTTAGCCCCTTTTTGCTCCGGTTTACTGATCGCATCCGAATCAGAAGCCTCGATTTGTAGCGTGGCAGCTCATAAAAAGCCTGGACTCAAAAGTCTTATTTGCAGCAATGTTTTGTGTTTTGTGATTTTTCAAAGTTTTCTGTGGTTAACTAAGTTTTTTGATCCAGAACTGGGCAACTTCAAAGTTGACCACATATCTACAAAGTAAAAGTTTGGATCATGAATACCAGCATAAGTTCAAAGTTTGGGTCATAAACACCAGCATGATTTAAACCGGCGTTTATCATAACCCGGAACAGTCATTGGGCATACGCCAAGAGGGCCAAGAGCCTAATCAGAATCTACACGTTCAATTATGCCTACCGGATTAAAGATGTCAAGCACACTTAATCAAAGGTATGAAGTATTTTTGGATATAAAACAGATGCTATTTCAATATATATGCCTATGGGAGCAATGTAATAGGTCCGGTGGTAAACCGCCAGGACATCTTTTTAGCGTTGTCTATGCAGATACAGATAACATAAATGGATCAACCATAGCAGACAAGGGATTAAAATTGGCAGACGCCAAGTCAAGCTGTGACATCCGAATTAAGACAGACAATGTTTCGAGCTATCCTATTACAAGGCAATTGCAGGCCTGAACGGATTAAAGTTTTTGGCAACAAATTTCAGCAGCTAAGAGTTAAACTGAGTGGTTTATGATTCTTCTTCCTGCTGCGAAGGCTGAGGATCGGCTTGTTCCGGAACTTCGTCGTCTTCATGAAGTGGCTGGAAGTCGGGAACGCACCAGTCAATCTTGGATAGTGCACGGAAGTACATTTCCTGAGTAATAAGATCGGACGGATCAATATCTGGAGCGAAAGTATGGGCGCGCACTGGCGGGATCAGATTCTCGGTATCACAAACTGGCCGGTCCACCCGTTCATTTTCTAAGTCATATGTCGGATGATACCTGGTCAGATCCGCTTCATCGGCAAGCTTGCTGGCAAGAGGGCGCATCTCCTTGGTTAAAGCACGGAGGTCCTGGCCAGAGAAGGAAGATCCATCTTCCTTATTACTGGGATATCCGTTCATAGCTTCCTCCAGATCAAAATCCGGAACCCATGCCTTGGCCCGGGTCAGTCCTACAAGAGAACCGGCCCTTGCAGCAGATTTCTTCACTTCCACCAAGCGCACAGGCAGGATGGATAGCTTCTCTAAGGTACCTTGGATAGTGGTTGGGGCCGCTTTCTGATGGGACATTGCACTTATAATCCTTTGAGCGCCGGAATACAGCTGCTCTACCAAGGTATACGAGGCCTTGAGCTTCTTTCGGACGTCATCTCCAAGATGAGTTATGCGTCGCCCTAAATATGATTGTTAAAGTTAAATCGGAGTGGAACAAAGATTGCAGAGATGAAAACATATGCAAATTGAGTGCTCACCAAAGATAGTAGAGGTCATAAGTTCTATTTGTTGTCTTAAACCGGTCAGCTCTTGCGTCATTGGATTAAGGGCAGCTTCAGCATCCTTTGCTCTTTTCTCAAGAGCATTCCTCTGCACCTCCCAGGCAGACCGCTCCGCTTCAAAGTCTTTTTTCAACTTTTGTGTTGGTTAAGATCAACGCAAGCTCTTCCTTGGCCTTGGCAGAAGCAGTTTCAGTAGCAGCCAGTCTGTTCCGGAGCTCAGTTGCCTCTGCAGCCCTCCGGGTCAAGTCAGCCTACGAGGAAATCAAATGGAGTAAAAGACAATCCAGACAAGTCTCAAGCATATAAACAAGTTATCCACTTGACACTTGGGGGCTAATGTACAGTTGAAGTATCGAAAGAGGAATTCATACAAGTCCCAGGCACATAAAACAAGTTATGCCCCTGGCACTTGGGGGCTAATGTAAGTTCATTTGCAGATACATTGCAAGTGCCGGTTCACCTACAACGAAGATAAATCGGCACTTGGGGGCTACTATGGCCTAAAGACAACATTGCAAAGAACACAAAACGAAGACAAGTGAAGGAAGTTACCTCGTACTTATCCTTCATCATATTAACCAACCCGGATTCATAATCGCGGCTGGTATGAAGCCGGTTCAAATACCTGGAATAAAGTTCCTGGGCACTCAATTGGGCGTAGCTGGATAAGTCCGTGCTCCACTGGCCTTTCTCTTGTTGAAGCTTTTCCTTTTTGGCAGTGTGTTTGGCCAAGACAATAGGCTCAGCAGGAGCGGTAAAACCTGACCCGGTTATCTGAACGTCCGGGGAAGAAGTGGCAGTTGGTTGAGAAGGGGCAATGGTAGGTGTCGGGCTAACAGGAGCCGGGTTAGTCTGAGGAGGGCTAACCCGGACCGGACTCGCCGGTTCAACTACATTTTCCATATTAGCATCTTCCGGGGCAACAATGTCATCATAATCCATGGGAGTAGGATCGTCAAACTGAGCTGCAGGATTGTTCTCTGGAGGGATGACTTCGTCCGGATCAGCTGCCGGTTCAGCGGTAGCAGTCTCAGTAGCCGCTTTGGTGGCTTTCGCCTTCTTGCTAGGCTTGGGCTTGCTGGAGAAAATTGAAGGAACAATAAGAATCATCAACATACAAATATAAACCGGATATTGAAAAGGACTTACCCAGGCACGGTTTTCAACACAGGGACCTGTGTAGCAGTTGACTCGCCAGAAGAGGACAAGGGAGCCTCCTGATAGTTAGGATCAGACGGTTTAAGCGGTTTACGTATATGCCCGGCCTTTGGATGAAGAAGAGTTGGAAAAACTAAAACCTCAGAGCGGCGCCTGCGAGCCAGAGTAAGAGATATTCTAGAGGATTCTACTACGTGGCCACTATGGCGCGTGGTCCGGCGTGCTTCATGTTGCTGCTTCTTCAAAAGAAATTTGGGGTCCAATTGAGCGTAAGGATGAGAAAAAGGGTATTTCCGAGACGCCCGACGGATTTTGGGCGCCGGCGGTTCTGAGTCTGAAGAAAGAGAGATTACCTCAACTTCCGCCGATTTACTTCCTTCAGCCAGATCCTGTGGAAAGACACTGTTAACATAAATTTGGATAAAGGGAGATTAAAACATATCAGGATCAATTCATACCTCGGAATCCGGATCATCTTCCTCAGGATGTGAACCGGAGGCAGCGACTGCCTTTTTCTTCTTAACAGCATACGTCTTCCGGCGTGGCTGTTTGCCTGATTTATCTTGAGGTTTTCTTTTCCAGAAGGGGTCGTCGGCCTGTGTAGAAGATGAGATGAAAAATAAATAGAAGACAATTTATATGGAAGGATCAGAATAAGCAGAAGAGGTCAGAAAGAACTTACTGCTGGCGGTTTGTTGTTTTCACAGAATGGAGCTAATCCGGTCCGCCTGCACTCTTCCAGGGAGATGTTGAGCATTTTCTTTCCGGATTCAGTGACTTCTTTCTCAGGAAGTATTATGTCAATGTGGCGTTGAGGGTCATCTGGTTTTCCGGTATACTCGCACATCAGGCCGGAGCACCGGCTCAGTGGAAGGATGCTCCAGGCAAGCCAACAGCGAACAAAGTCTACTCCGGTTAAACTGTTGGCCATAAAGGCCCTAAGCTTAGAAAGCTGAGGGGCGAACCGGGCCCGGTCTGAAGCACTAAGGCGCTGCGGCAGGGGATGATTCTCAGGTAGACGATGTGCACGGTAACCCGGTAGTGGGGTTTCTCCTTCAGGTGAGGTATCTTTGCGATAGAACCATGATTGATTCCATTCCTTGGGGTGTGTATGGAGAGCAGCGTGAGGGAAGGTCACATCTTTTCTTTTTTGAATGCTAACGCCGCCCAACTCTTGATGCGGTCCGGCAGTAAACTCCGTCCGCCAGTTTAAATGGAAAAGTCTCGGAACAAATCCACTGATGGTTCTTCTTGAAGGTATGCTTCCGAGAAGACTTGAAAGTTGCAGACATTTGATATAGAATTCGGACCTATATCTTGAGGATGGAGCTGAAAAGCGGCTAGCACATCCCGGAAGAATTTTGAACCGGGAGGGCTAAAACCCCGGGCCATGTGATCAAAGAAAACAATGACCTCTCCTTCTTTAGGAGTAGGTGGACATTCATCTTCTGGGGCCCGCCAGTGCAGGACCTCTTTAGGGCCCAGAATACCGATTGAAGCGGCGTTTGTTAAATCCTCTTCCGTAATGCGGGAAGGAGCCCAGTTGCAAGCAACGAACTGCTTGGCAGTCATCTCGACTAAAGGAAATGCTGAAAGATACAGTGCAAAATCCGGATTACTAGGTACTGAAGCATAAACCGGAGTGTAACATCAAATTGTATCGACGGTTTAGACAAGGGACTAATGGCATTGACAACCCGGAAGCAGATGTGAAGTGAGCAGCTACCGGTTTATGATAACAGGAAAAGAGGAGGCTAAACCGTCGGGCTTACGACTAATTCTTTACAAGAAGAGCATATGATTGGTTAAACCTGTGAGTAACTTATAGATCTACAAGATGAAGAAACAGGTTTCTACAGAAGGCTAAAGTAAAAATGGATCTGAGACGTAAGAAAAAGATGAAATATATGCAAGTCTTATACAGGAAGAACCACGAAGGGTTTCTACAGACCAAATGAATCTAAGGTTTGAATCTAAAGTTTGAATCTAAGGTTTGAACCACGGAGCAGGAGCGCACTCAAAACGAATCCAAGGTTTGAATCTACTGCAAGTGTAACCTACAGGGATGAACAGCAAGCTTCAAGGTTTCATGGTGGAGGCCATGGAGGAACCCTAGATTGAGATCTACAGTGAGAAATAAGGGATACCTGAGGAAGAAGAAGACGGCGGCGGAGTGCTCTGGACACGGTTCAGGGTGATGTAGCGGCCTGGCTTGGCGACGGCGACGGGCTCAAAGAACGGCGGCGGAGTTTCGGGCGATGGAGGAAGACGAAGGCAGAAAGAACAAAAGAAACAGACCGACGCGGTATTTATAAGCTGATGAGGTGAAACGGCAAGCGCGGGAATCGAGGAGGTCAGAGATTGGATAAAGATTACGCTGTCGCCTCGATCTTCGAGATAGCATTTAACAAAGGTAACAAACAAAGGTAAGCAATAAATGCGGAAGTGACGTCATGACGGATTAAGATGATTCCCGAAGATGGCGTCATGGCCGGTTTGCGAAGCAGATGAGCTGCAGAGAAGAAATTCATGCAAAGACTTAGAAGACTGATATGAACAAATTCAAATCAATCTGGGGCCTAATGTTAGGGATATTACTAGCAGGTATAAACCGGCCAGGAAGATCCGGATTATGCTAACATAGTTGTACTATCATAAGCCCAGTAGAATAAGAATCAGAACTTACGGCCCATAAGAGGCTTAGGGCCCATATGTAAAGCTTACGGTTTATGAACCGTCATATCATGTAACTTGAGGTATAAGGTAGAAAGAGTAGAGACTGAGGCGGACACGATTATGAGCCGGCCTCGGGACTCTGTAAACCGGACCGAGCGTCGCCTCCTATATAAAGGGACGACCCGGCGATGGTTCAAGGACAAGCAACAACCCGTCGAGACTCAGGCAAGCGATCCGCTCCCTGTTCATCTGTGACACCCCGAGACCGATGCTCCAGGTGCCAGCCAGTTATTCGTTGTCAGTGCCATGTCATCTGCTTGTGTGTTGCATCTTGCATGTCATCATGTGTGTTGCATCAGCATGTTTTCAAAACTTGCATCCGTCTGAGTCCCCTCGTCCTCTCTGTTGTCCGTTCTGAGCCCAGACACACTTGCACGCGCCCGCGGTGCCTCTGAATATTTATTTTGTGAGTGGCCGAAAAATGTTCTCGGAATGGGATGAAACTTTTCATGTGGTCTTATTATAGTGTAGACAGGCCGCCTGCCAAATTTCATCGCATTCGGAGCTCGTTTGATAGCCCAACGGATATATATAGCGGCACTAGTCGCCGGTTATTTCGTCGGATGTTTTCGGTCTCCGAAAACCCCCACGGGCCTCTCTCCCTCTCCTGTCACCTCAGCCCAACCCCTCCTACACAGCCCATCTAGCCCACCTACACTAACCCTCCGTTGCGGACCGTCCGATCGGATCTAACGGTCTGAATCGAAGCAAAAAACCTCAACCCTAGCCCCTTTTCCTATTTAAGGAGCTTCCCCTCGTCCAAAAATGGCTAAAAACCTAGCCCCTAGTCCACCCCTAACCTCCAGCCGCTCCTCCTCATTTTCCGCACCAGACCACCCCTCCGCCGCCACTTGGCGGCCAGCCGCCGCAGAAATCGCAGCGCCGCCGCCACCTCAGCGCGGGAGGGCCCGCCCGTCAGCCTCCCGTGGCTCCTCCCCGCCGCCAGTCCTCAGGGCCCGGCCGAGGCCCGCCCCCGGGCCGATTTGGGCCCGAGCGGCCCCGCGCCCCGAGCCTCGTCCCCGTTTCGACCGCCTGCTCGAAGCCGCCGCCTCCTTGCCACCGCTCCGGCAGCAGCTCGCCGGAGCGCGAGCCACCGGCCTCGCCGTATCTCGTCGGCACCGATCCCCGCCGCCTCGCCGCGCCGGCCTCCGCCCGCTCCCCGCCGGCAGCACGCCTGAGCTCACCGACCCGCCGTTGACCCGAAGCAGCCCGCCGCCTTGAGCTCGTCGCCGGCCACCTCCGGCCAGATCCCAGCGAGCCGCGCCCGGGATCCATGGCTCCGGCGCCCCTCCGGCCTCCTCCTCGACCCCGGCGACCTCCTCTGCCCGTCCTCATCGCCTGCGTCGCCGGTCACCCCGCCCAAGGCCTCCTCCGCGCCGGATCCGGCGAGGTCCGGCCGGGCAACCGCCGCTGCCGTCGTCGGGCCTTCTCCGTCCAGTCGCCGGCCGGACATGTCCAGTCAGGCCGGACATGTCCAACGGCTCCCTCTCTCTGTGACTGCACGTGGGCCCCGAACCCCAGCACCGATGGACATGTCCGCCTGGTGCCCGGACATGTCCAGCCTCTTTGCTGTGACACTGCCAACGTGGACCCAGCCGCACGGACGTGTCCGCTCCACTTTGGACATGTCCATTTCCCCGAGGTGGTTTTCTCTCTATGTCCTTTTCTGTTGTAATCTGATGCATACTTTGACTGCTAATAACTTTTTGTGTGCTTATCCGTTTTGAGTGTATGACATGTCAAAATGATCGTGGTGTTATGCTCTACACTTTGTTCCTTTGTGCCATGCATGTGTTGGGGAACGTTGCATGGGAAACAAAAATTTTCCTACGCTCACCAAGATCAATCTAGGAGATGCATCTACGAGGGAAGAGTCGGATCCACATACCCTTGTAGATCGCTAAGCGGAAGCATTCAAGAACGCGGTTGATGGAGTCGTACTCGCCGCGATTCAAATCGCCGAAGATCCCAGCACCGAACGGACGGTGCCTCCGCGTTCAACACACGTGCAGCTCGGGGACGTCTCCTCCTTCTTGATCCAGCAAGGGGGAAGGAGAAGTTGACGGAGAAACGCAGCAGCACGACGGCGTGGTGGAGATGGTGGTGGAGGAATTCCAGCAGGGCTTCGCCAAGCACTGCAAACTAGACGAAGATATTCGTGGGAGAGAGAGGGCAGCGCCGAGGCACGAACTTGTGTTGCTGCCCTCCCTCTGCCTCTCTTTATATAGGGGGGAGAGAGGGGAGGGGGCGCCCCTAGGGTTCCCCCTAGGGGGCGGCGGCCAAGGCCAGATGGGGCGGCGGCCAAGGGGGGGGGGGCTGCGGCCAGGGTTAGGGTTCCCCCCCCCCCCAGGCGCCTTGCCCCCCAAGACTTAGGGGGTGCGGCTGCCCTAGGGGGGCCCAGCCCCTTAGGCGCAGGTGGAGGGGCCTAGGGGGGGCGCACAGCCCCTGTGTGGGCTGTTGCGTCTCCCCACTTATGGCCCATAGGGCCCGTAACATTTACCGTGGCCCCCGAAACACCTTTCGGTTCTCCGATTCCTTCCCGATGTTCCCCGGAACAATTTCGGACTCCGTTCACTCTCATCCCATATATCAATCTTCATCCCCGGACCATTCCGGAGACCCTCGTCACGTCCGGGATCTCATCCGGGACTCCGAACAACCTTCGGTTACCATGCACTGTTCTCACTAACAACCCTAGCGTCACCGAACCTTAAGTGTGTAGACCCTGCGGGTTCGGAAACTATGCAGACATGACCGAGACACTCCCAGGTCAATAACCAATAGCGGGATCTGGATACCCATATTGGTTCCCACACGTTCCTCGATGATCACATCGGATGAACCACAATGTCAAGGATTCAGGTAATCCCGTATACAGTTCCCTTTGTCTCGTCGGTATGTTACTTGCCCGAGATTCGATCGTCGGTATCTCTATACCTAGTTCAATCTCGTTACCGGCAAGTCTCTTTACTCGTTCCGTAATACATAATCCCGTGACTAACTACTTAGTCACTTTGAGCTCATTGAGATGACGTATTACCGAGTGGGCCCGGAGATACCTCTCCGTCACACGGAGTGACAAATCCCAGTCTCGATCCATGTCAACTCAACAGACACCTTCGGAGATACCTGTAGAGTACCTTTATAGTCACCCAGTTACGTTGCGACGTTTGGCACACACAAGGCACTCCTACTGTGTCAGTGAGTTACATGATCTCATGGTCATAGGAGCTTATACTTGACATGCAGAAAACTACAGCGATAACTGATACGATCAAAAGCTATGTTTAACGTTTGGGTCTCGTCCATCACATCATTCTCCTAATGATGTGATCCTGTTATCAAATGACAACTCATGTCTATGACCTGGAAACCGCGGTCATCTTTGATCAACGAGCTAGTCCTGAAGAGGCTTACTAGGGACACAAAGTTTGTCTATTTATCCACACATGTATTTAAGTTTCCAACCAATACAATTATAGCATGGATAATAAACGATTATCATGAACAAGGAAATATAATAATAACTCTTTTATTATTGCCTCTAGGGCATATTTCCAACAGTCTCCCACTTGCACTAGAGTCAATAATCTAGCATTACAAGGTAATGAATCTAACACCCATAGAGTCTTGGTGTTGATCATGCTTAGCCCGTGGAAGAGGCTTAGTCAACGGATCTGCAACATTCAAATCCGTGTGTACTTTGCAAATGCTTATGTCCTCCTCCTTGACTGAATCGCGGATGGAATTGAAGCGTCGCTTTATGTGTCTGGTACTCTTGTGAAACCTTGGTTCCTTGGCTAGAGCAATGGCACCAGTGTTGTCACAAAACAGAGTCATTGGGTTCAATGCCCTAGGCACAACTCCAAGATCTGTCATGAACTCCTTCATCCAGACACCTTCCTTTGCCGCCTCCGAGGCAGCTATGTACTCCGCTTCGCATGTAGAATCGGCTACCACGCTTTGCTTGGAACTGCACCAGCTTACCGCTCCCCCGTTGAGAATATATACGTATCCGGTTTGAGACTTAGAGTCATCCGGATCAGTGTCAAAGCTTGCATCGACGTAACCCTTTACGACGAGCTCTTGATCACCTCCATAAACAAGAAACATCTCCTTAGTCCTTTTCAGTTACTTTAGGATATTCTTGACCGCTGTCCAGTGATCCATACCAGGATTACTTTGAAACCTTCCGGCCATACTTATGGCAAGGCTGACATCTGGTCTTGTGCACAGCATTGCATACATGATAGAGCCTATGGCTGAAGCATAGGGGATGACACTCATCTTTTCTCTATCTTCCGCAGTCACTGGGCATTGAGTCTTACTCAACTTTGTACCTTGCAATACCGGCAAGAACCCCTTCTTGGATTGATCCATTTTGAACTTCTTCAAAACTTTATCAAGGTATGTACTTTGTGAAAGTCCTATCAAGCGTCTCGATCTATCTCTATAGATCTTGATGCCCAATATGAAAGCAGCTTCACCGAGGTCCTTCATCGAAAAACTCTTGTTCAAATACCCCTTCACGCTATCCAAAAGTTCTATATTGTTTCCAATTAGCAATATGTCATCCACATATAATATTAGAAACGCTATAGAGCTCCCACTCACTTTCTTGTAAATACAAGCTTCTCCGTAAACTTGTACAAACCCAAACGCTTTGATCACCTCATCAAAGCGAAGATTCCAACTCCGAGATGCTTGCACCAGCCCATAAATGGAACGCTGGAGTTTGCAAACTTTGTCAGCATTCTCTGGATCAACAAAACCTTCCGGTTGTATCATATACAACTCTTCCTTAAGAAAACTGTTAAGGAACGCTGTTTTGTCATCCATCTGCCAAATTTCGTAATCGAAATATGCAGCTATTGCTAACATGATTCGGACGGATTTAAGCATCGCTACGGGTGAGAAAGTCTCATCGTAGTCAACTCCTTGAACTTGTGAAAAACCCTTTGCCACAAGTCGAGCTTTGTACACGGTGACATTGCCGTCAGCGTCCGTCTTCCTCTTAAAAATCCATTTATTCTGAATGGCCTTCCGCCCTTCAGGTAATACTTCCAAAGTCCATACTTTGTTTTCATACATGGATCCCATCTCGGATTTCATGGCCTCTAACCATTTGTCGGAATCCGGGCCCACCATCGCTTCTCCATAGCTCGTAGGTTCACTGTTGTCCAACAACATGACCTCCAAGACAGGGTTACCATACCACTCAGGTGCAGTGCGTACCCTTGTCGACCTACGAGGTTCGGTAGTAACTTGATCAGAAGCTTCTTGATCATCATCATTGGCTTTCTCTTCAACCGTTGCATGCTCCACAAAAACATATTTCTGTGCTGCGCTACTCTCTGGTTGAAGCAGAGGTTCAATAACCTCATCAAGTTCTACCTTCCTCCCACTCAATTCTTTCGAGAGAAACTCTTTCTCGAGAAAGGACCCGTTCTTAGCGACAAACACTTTGCCCTCGGATCTGAGATAGAAGGTGTACCCAACCGTCTCTTTTGGGTATCCTATGAAGACACATTTGTCCGCTTTGGGTTCGAGCTTTTCTGGCTGAAGCCTTTTGACATAAGCATCGCAACCCCAAACTTTGAGAAAAGACAACTTAGGTTTCTTACCAAACCACAGTTCATACGGTGTTGTCTCAACGGACTTGGATGGAGCCCTATTTAAAGTGAATGCATCCGTCTCTAACGCATATCCCCAAAATGATAGTGGCAAATCGGCAAGAGACATCATAGAACGCACCATATCTAATAGGGTTCGATTACGACGTTCGAACACACCATTACACTGTGGTGTTCCAGGTGGCGTCAACTGTGAAACAATTCCACATTTTCTTAAGTGATTGCCAAACTCATAACTCAGATACTCTCCCCCTCGATCAGATCGTAGGGACTTGATCTTCTTGTTACGATGATTCTCAACTTCACTCTGAAATTTCTTGAACTTTTCAAACGTTTCAGACTTATGCTTCATCAAGTAAATATACCCATATCTACTTAAGTCGTCAGTGAAGGTGAGAAAATAACGATATCCACCGCGCGCCGTGACACTCATCGGGCCACACACATCAGTATGTATGATTTCCAATAAGTCACTTGCCCGTTCCATTGTTCCTGAAAACGGGGTCTTAGTCATCTTGCCCATGAGGCACGGATCGCATGTGTCAAGTGATTCAAAATCAAGAGACTCCAAAAGTCCATCAGCATGGAGCTTCCTCATGCGTTTCACGCCGATATGACCCAGACGGCAGTGCCACAAGAAAGTGGTACTATTGTTATCAACTCTACATCTTTTGGCATCAATGTTATGAACATGTGTATCATCACTATCGAGATTTAATAAGAATAAACCCCCTACTTCGGGTGCATGACCATAAAAGATATTACCCATATAAATAGAACAACCTTTATTCTCTGATTTAAATGAGTAACCGTCTCGCATTAAACAAGATCCAGATATAATGTTCATGCTCAACGCAGGCACTAAATAACAATTATTCAGGTTCATAACTAATCCCGATGGTAATCGAAGAGCGAGCGTGCCGACGGCGATCACATCAACCTCGGAACCATTCCCCACGCGCATCGTCACTTCGTCCTTCGCCAGCCTCCGTTTATTCCGTAGTTCCTGTTTAGAGTTGCAAATGTGAGCAACCGAATCGGTATCAAATACCCAGGCACTACAACGAGAGTTGGTAAGGTACACATCAATAACATGTATATCACATATACCTTGCTTGTTGTTGTTGTTGGCCCCCTTCTTGTCTGCCAGATACCTGGGGCAGTTCCGCTTCCAGTGGCCGTTCCCCTTGCAATAGAAACACTCAGTCTCTGGCTTGGGCCCAGCCTTGGGTTTCTTCACTGGATGAGCAACTGCCTTGCCACCCTTCTTAGAGTTACCCTTCTTGCCCTTGCCATTCTTCTTGAAACTGGTAGTTTTATTGACCATCAACACTTGATACTCCTTCTGGATGTCTGACTCAGCGACTTTCAGCATCGCAAACAGCTCGGCGATGGTTTTGTTCATCCCTTGCATGTTATAATGCTGCACGAAGCTCTTGTAGCTAGGTGGGAGTGACTGGAGAATTCTGTCAATGATAGCCTCCTCCGGGAACACAAGTCCCAGATCAGCTATGCGGGTATAGTACCCAGACATCTTCAGTAAGTGCTCACTGACAGACGAATTCTCCTCCATCTTGCAAGCAAAGAATTTATCGGTGGTCTCATACCTCTCGATCTTGGCATTCTTCTCAAAGATGAACTTCAACTCCTGGAACATCTCATATGCTCCATGACTTTCAAAACGCCTTTGAAGTCCTCCTTCCAAGCTATACAACATGGCACACTGTACTACTGAGTAGTCATCCGCACGCGACTGCCAGGCGTTCATAACGTCCACAGAGGCCGGAGCGGGGGGTTCACCTAGCGGTGCATTTAGGACATAAACCTTTTGGGCAGCTGTGAGGATGATCCTCAGATTGCGGAGCCAGTCCACAAAGTTGCTCCCATCATCTTTCAGCTTAGTTTTCTCTAGGAACGCATTAAAATTCAGGGGAGCTACTGCGGGAGCCATCTACAACAGAAGATTTGCAAAAGACATCTTAGACTATTGTTCATGATAAGTGAGTTTTAACTAATCAAATTACTTATAACTCCCACTCAAATTGACATCCCTCTGGTCATCCGAGCGTGACATGATCCAAATCCACCAACCCAAGTCCGATCATCACGTGAGATGAGGTGGTGTCAATGGTGAACATCTTCATGTTGATCATATCTACTATATGACTCATGCTCGACCTTTCGGTCTTCCGTGTTCCGAGGCCATGTCTGTACATGCTAGGCCCATCAAGTCTAACCCGAGTGTTCTGCATGTGCAAAACTGGCTTGCACCCGTTGTATGCGAACGTAGAGTCTATCACACCCGATCATCACGTGGTGCTTCGAAACGACGAACCTTCGCAACGGTGCACACTCGGGGGGAACACAATTTTATCTTGAAATTTTAGTGAGGGATCATCTTATAATGCTACCGTCGTCCTAAGCAAAATAAGATGCATAAAAGGATTAACATCACATGCAAATCATAAGTGACATGATATGGCCATCAACTCGTGCTTTTGATCTCCATCTCCAAAGCACCGGCATGATCTCCATCGTCACCGGCGTAACACCATGATCCCCATCATCATGATCTCCATCATCGTGTCGCCATCGGGGTTGTCGCGCGCCCACCATGCTCTTACTACTATTGCTACCGTTTAGCGATAAAGTAAAGCATTACATAGCGCTTAATGATTGACACGCAGGTCATACAAAATTAAAGACAACCCTATGGCTCCTGCCGGTTGCCGTATACATCGACATGCAAGTCGATATTAACTATTACAACATGATCATCTCATACATCAAATATATCTCATCATGTCATTGGCCATATCATATCACATACATACCCTGCAAAAACAAGTTAGACGTCCTCTAAATTGTTGTTGCATGTTTTACGTGGCTGCTATGGGTATCTAGCAAGAACGCTTCTTACCTACGCAAAGCCACAACGGTGATATTTAAGTTGCTATTTAACCTTCTACAAGGACCGCCTTCGTCGAATCCGATTCAACTAAGATGGGAGAGACAGACACCCGCCAGCCATCTTATGCAACAAAAGTCGCATGTCTGTCGATGGAACCGGTCTCATGTACGTGGACATGTAAAGTTGGTCCGGGCCGCTTCATCCCATAATACCGCTGAATCAAGAAAGACCAAAGAGGGAAGCAATCTAAACATCAACGCCCACAAACCCCTTTGTGTTCTACTCGTGAAAACATCTACGCAAGAACCTATCTCATGATGCCACTGTTGGGGAACGTTGCATGGGAAACAAAAAATTTCCTACGCTCACCAAGATCAATCTAGGAGATGCATCTACGAGGGAAGAGTCAGATCCACATACCCTTGTAGATCGCTAAGCGGAAGCGTTCAAGAACGCGGTTGATGGAGTCGTACTCGCCGCGATTCAAATCGCCGAAGATCCCAGCACCGAACGGACGGTGCCTCCGCGTTCAACACACGTGCAGCTCGGGGACGTCTCCTCCTTCTTGATCCAGCAAGGGGGAAGGAGAAGTTGACGGAGAAACGCAGCAGCACGACGGCGTGGTGGAGATGGTGGTGGAGGAATTCCAGCAGGGCTTCGCCAAGCACTGCAAACTAGACGAAGATATTCGTGGGAGAGAGAGGGCAGCGCCGAGGCACGAACTTGTGTTGCTGCCCTCCCTCTGCCTCTCTTTATATAGGGGGGAGAGAGGGGAGGGGGCGCCCCTAGGGTTCCCCCTAGGGGGCGGCGGCCAAGGCCAGATGGGGCGGCGGCCAAGGGGGGGGGGGCTGCGGCCAGGGTTAGGGTGCCCCCCCCCCCCAGGCGCCTTGCCCCCCATGACTTAGGGGGTGCGGCTGCCCTAGGGGGGCCCAGCCCCTTAGGCGCAGGTGGAGGGTCCTAGGGGGGGCGCACAGCCCCTGTGTGGGCTGTTGCGTCTCCCCACTTATGGCCCATAGGGCCCGTAACATTTACCGTGGCCCCCGAAACACCTTTCGGTTCTCCGATTCCTTCCCGATGTTCCCCGGAACAATTCCGGACTCCGTTCACTCTCATCCCATATATCAATCTTCATCCCCGGACCATTCCGGAGACCCTCATCACGTCCGGGATCTCATCCGGGACTCCGAACAACCTTCGGTTACCATGCACTGTTCTCACTAACAACCCTAGCGTCACCGAACCTTAAGTGTGTAGACCCTGCGGGTTCGGAAACTATGCAGACATGACCGAGACACTCCCAGGTCAATAACCAATAGCGGGATCTGGATACCCATATTGGTTCCCACACGTTCCTCGATGATCACATCGGATGAACCACAATGTCAAGGATTCAGGTAATCCCGTATACAGTTCCCTTTGTCTCGTCGGTATGTTACTTGCCCGAGATTCGATCGTCGGTATCTCTATACCTAGTTCAATCTCGTTACCGGCAAGTCTCTTTACTCGTTCCGTAATACATAATCCCGTGACTAACTACTTAGTCACTTTGAGCTCATTGAGATGACGTATTACCGAGTGGGCCCGGAGATACCTCTCCGTCACACGGAGTGACAAATCCCAGTCTCGATCCATGTCAACTCAACAGACACCTTCGGAGATACCTGTAGAGTACCTTTACAGTCACCCAGTTACGTTGCGACGTTTGGCACACACAAGGCACTCCTACGGTGTCAGTGAGTTACATGATCTCATGGTCATAGGAACTTATACTTGACATGCAGAAAACTATAGCGATAACTGATACGATCAAAAGCTATGTTTAACGTTTGGGTCTCGTCCATCACATCATTCTCCTAATGATGTGATCCCGTTATCAAATGACAACTCATGTCTATGACCTCGAAACCGCGGTCATCTTTGATCAACGAGCTAGTCCTGAAGAGGCTTACTAGGGACACAAAGTTTGTCTATTTATCCACACATGTATTTAAGTTTCCAATCAATACAATTATAGCATGGATAATAAACGATTATCATGAACAAGGAAATATAATAATAACTCTTTTATTATTGCCTCTAGGGCATATTTCCAACAGCATGTTTGAATTCATCTAGATGCTTTAAAATCTGTTGCAAGGATGCTACTTATTATAAACTACTGCTACTTGATGTATTGTTGCTATGTTCGTGATATGATAACTTGGTGCATGTTTATCCAAATGATGCAAATGATATGTCCACATGTTCATCATGAAATGCTCTACATGTTGAATGCTTTAGCTTGCATGATAGAATTTATCTTGCCATGTTTATCTCCTTTGCAAAAGTGCATGTGGCTGTTATGTTGTTAAACTTGTTATGAGGTGCTGTTTTCAATTGCCCTTTGCTATTGTTGTGTTTGTCTCCATGTCACATGCTTAGATGTTTTGGACTCCCCATGATGTGCTCTTTGCTGTGGTGCTTTTATCTTTCCATGATATGCCTTGTGTTGACTTAAACTTGCTCACAAACATGCCATGATAAAACTGCTGTTTTAACACTTAGTGAAATTTCACTAAGTCTGGAATCAGTAATATCCGGATGCCATGTTTGCTTGTTGTTCTAGGCCAATCCATGATAGTTTTGGGGTGACTCTTGATGATTCCTTGTTGTATATATTGTTGGCTACCCATTCATGCTCTCACATGCTTAAAGGAGTGGTTGTATCATATTTAACTCTTGCTCCCAAGTTGCTATAAAATACTGCTGTCAGGATTTTGTTGTCAAGTTCAATATGTCATAGCTTGTTGCTATTGATCCATGCTTCCTTTGGAGTTGTTCCAATGGAATTTTTTTCTGTAGGAGATGTATACTTTATGTTCATGCTTCTTGCCATGATGTTTGAGTGTTGTAGCTTATATTTATCATGCTCCAAAGTTGCTATGTGGCTGTTATTTTCAGCTTGTTGTTATATCTTGTTTTATGTGTATCTTTTAGCCCGTTGCTCCGTTTGGGGTGTTCTTTATATGAAACTTGTGTGATTTTTCATGTAGATCCATAATACCTATTGTTAACATGTTTTGAAGTATTTTGATTGTTGCACATTGTCATGCTCCTTGTGTTGTAACCCTGTGCTTCCTATATATACTTGTTGTGCTTCCTGTTTAGATTTGTCATGCATCATACCTTGCCATGTTATGCTTCATTGCCATGTTGTGCTTCCTGTGTAGACTTTCTGTGCATCATCAGTATATTTGTTTTGCATCATACTTGGTAGTGCATAGTGTTATGTTCTTGAGTGGTTTGTTTACCGTATTGCTTGCTTCTTCTCGTTAGTGCTTGTTCCGTTGCGTCGTGAGGATTCGATCGTCTACTCGTGGTTCTTCTTCAAGGCTTCTTCTCCGTATTCCTCACGGAACCGTTCTTCTTCCTTGCGGGATCTCAGGCAATATGATCATACCCTTGGATACCTTTACTACCATTGCCATGCTTAGTTGTCTCGATGCTATCGTTACATGTCGCGCTACCCATCTTTATGTCAGCCTCTCCTTGTTGCCATGAAACCTCTAACCTTTGACACCTTCCTAGCAAAACCACTGTTTGGCTATGTTACCCGCTTGCTCAGCCCCTCTTATAGCGTCGCTAGTTGCAGGTGAAGATGAAGTCCGTTCCAGGAGGGAACTTGTTGTTGGTTTATCACAATATCTATTATTATTATTAACACACCTATATACTGGGCATGGGTGGAAGGCTTGGCCTTTTGCTCGGTGTTTTGTTCCACTCATGCCACCTTAGGCGCCGATAAACCGGCATTATGTTCCTTGATTTTGCGTTCCTTACACGATGGGTGGATGGGGACCCCTTGACAGTTCGACTTTGAATAAAACTCCTCCAGCAAGGCCCAACATTGGTTTTAATTTGCTAATAATAACAACTTAATTAACTAATTAAATTGCATAGGGAGTTAGCGCTACCCGAGGATTCTTTCTTCATAGCAGGGGGGGCCAGTGCTGATGGTGTTGGTCCCAAACGGGGAGACTGCGGGGTCACCACGGGGAAACTCGAGGATTGACTCTCGTAGGCTCACCTATCCGGACGTGGCCTGAGACGAGATACGTGCGGCTACTATCAGGGTGTCGGCACACCGGGAGGTCTTGCTGGACTTGTTTTACCATTGTCGAAATGTCTTGTGCACCGGGATGCCGAGCCTGATCGGATTGCCCTAAGATAAGGAGTGATGATATTATATTTACCACTTCAGCTAATCGTGAGAGCTTGTGATGGGCTAAGTTGGGACACCCCTGCAGGGTTATAATCTTTCGAAAGTCGTGCCCGCGGTTATGTGGCAGATTGGAATTTGTTAATGTCCGGTTGTAGAAAACTTGACAGAGGATCCGATGTAAAACACACAACTGCGTGAGTAACCGTGACTGTCTCTTTTCACTTTGAGAAGATAACACGGTGGGGTTATGTTTGACTCATATGTAGTTTAGCGATCACTACTTTTGCGACCGTTTGCGTAGATGCTCATCTTATTCTGGTACTCGTAAGTTAGCCACCATATATTTGCTTAGCCGCTGCTGCAACCTCACCACTTTACCTCTTCCTACCTATTAAGCTTTGATAGTCTTGTTACCCATGGTTATGGGATTGCTGAGTCCTCGTGGCTCACAGATACTACAACACCAGCTGCAGGTGCAGGTTTCCGAAGTCTTGACGTGAGAGCGTTGTTCGTTGTTTGGAGTTCTTTCTTCTTCTTCTTCTTCTTCTTCAGTCTTGGGTTAGGTTCCTGGTCGGCAACCTGGGATAGCAGATGGATGTCTTTGTGCTTTTCTTGTTTGTATCCGTAGTCGGATACTTGTATTGATATTGTTGTATTCATGAGATTTGTATGTATTGTTGTATCCCCTATGTATGTATGTAATGGTACGATGTAATGATATCCATCTTGCTAAGCGCCCGAAATGCAATTGTGCCTCAATCACGTAAGTGTCACGTGATCGAGATAGAATCGCATCTTGGGCCTGACAAGTTGGTATCAGAGCCTCGACCGACCATAGGAGCCCCCTTGATTGATCGTAGAATGGCCGTTGTTGAGTCTAGAAGAAAACTTTTTCGGAGTCTAGTTATATCGGAGAGTAGGATTTCTTTTTACTCCTCAGTCCCTTCGTCGCTCTTGTGAGGAATCTTGACGTAGGTGTTTTGAATTACTCCTCTTCCCCTTCAAATTTTTTTTAGGATCGCGTGGTTAGTTTTCGTTCGTTGCGTTGTTAGTTCTTTCATCTGGTGCATCTCTCGTCAAGTGGATTCAACCCTCTTCTTCTTTGCAAGTTCAACCCTCGGTTCTTTTCAACCGACGGTGCTTCCCTTGTCCGTTGTATTCTTTCTTTTCCCCACCCACCCACCCTTTTGTTTCTCGGAGCCGGAGTCCTTAATCGAGTATCCATCCTACTCGTGTGAATCCTTTGCATTCTTTACTCAGTTATTTCAACCGGTGAATTCTTGTCTTGTACGTCATCCTTCATCTCTTTTCTTCTCCGATGAATTCTCCTCTTGTTTGATATTCTTCACCTCTTCTTCTTTTTTGGTGGATTCAACTCAAGTTTTCGGTGTTCATCATATTCTTTTTCCTCGGCTCAATTGCTTCACTTTGCTCGTTTACCTCTCCCCATTTAATTATTCCGGAGTTCCGAAGACATTCCAGGAGATTCATTTGTGTTCCAATTAATTCGAGGTTGTCACCTCATTCAAGTTTTTCTCAATTGTTCCGATGCATTATCTCCTTTTCACCTTTTCAACGGTGTTTTCTTTTCGGTGGGCTCATAACCCACAGGCTTATTCCCAGGATCTTACCTGACTCTTTTATTTCCCGGAGTGTTCCGAAATTCTTTCAAGTATGGCGTACGTATGGATTCCATCAGTCATGTGCCTTCTCCAAGATCGCTTTCAATTCTTTTCATGTGTGGTTCTTCCCCTTCTTCTTTACATTCTTCCGAAGTATTTCATTAATTCTTTTCTTTGTGTTCCTCCGAAGGCCATCATTTCAGAAGATTTCTTCGTTCTCAGTTTTCAACTTCGTCCTCCAAATATTCTTCATTGATGCCTCTTCGTTCGTCTCACATTCTTCCGGTGCTTCGTTCAAGCATTCTTTATAAAGTTCACGATCTCGTTGCTCTCGTCATTTTAATTCCCTCGAGTGCTTTATTCTTCCCGGAGATTCATTCTCTTGTATTCACTCGATTCATTTCCTTACGGTGCCTTGTCCTCTTGCATCGTTCTATTTCATTCCTTACGATGGTCATTCTCGTTCTTCACTCGATATTAATTCTTCTTGGTGGTTTGTTCTTTTCATCATTCGATTCTAATTCTTTCCGGAGGTTCGTTCATTTTCTTCACTCGGCTTCAATTCTTCATGGTGATCCGTTCAACAATTCTTTTCCGGTGTTATCATATCAATCCATTCTTTTATTCCAATTCTACCGGTGTTTCATGAAGATTTTTGCAAGTTCGCAATATATCCATCTTTAATCAATTCCAACGAGAATAAGTGATATGCAAATCCATTAATTCTAGTTCCAAGTCGTTTCATCTTTCTTCCCGGAGCTCAAGTTTTTCTCGACTTCTCGTCGGACTCTCGCCTAATCATCGCAAGGCTTTAATCTTAGTCTTTTCGCCGTCATTTCCAGATCATCATCCTTTCATTTTATCGGAGTTCTTCATGGTGGTTCTCAATCATTTAAATCATTCTTCGAGTGTCCATCTAATTCTTCTGGAGCAGCTCAAGCATTCTTATTCTTTTGCCTCTTGAGTGCAAATAATTCTCCTATTCTTTTGAAGTGGAGTTTTGCATTTTTTCCTTCATCTTAATTAATACATCTTTTGGTTGCGGCATAATTCACCTCAACTTTTGGGATGATTAAATAAGTCCTCAACAAGCTTATTCTTTTGTTGTTAATTTTCTCAACAACTCCGTTCAAGTCTTCCTCTTCAAGATGTTCTTTCAATCCATTAGTGATGGAAGTTGTCATCTTCTTCCCCTTCTTCTCATTCCATCATTTCAATTCTTCCGGAGGAATTTCTTGTTCATCTCATCATGTTTTCATTTCATCTTCTCAGGTTCTTGTCCTATTCCATTCTTGTTCAACCGGTGTGCTATTTCTTCCAGTTTCAGCCGGAGTGCTTCCCGAATTCCTTCGTGGAGATTCCTTCTCTATCTCTTATTAACCGGAGTGATTTTGAATTTATTCTTATTCCTTCAATCGTGCTTCATATTCCTTCAACCTTTTGGATTCTCGTCGCTTTTCCTGTTCCTCTTGTTTAACGAAGTCCTTGCAGCTTCATTCATCTCCTTTGTATTCTTTCTTTCGAAGTTATTCATCCTCTCAAGGTCCTTTGGTTTCACTCTTTTGTCCTCGAAGAACTTTGTTCTTCCTTTTTATCTCCCGTCTCGTTCCTAAGATCTCGGGACGAGATCTCTTGTTAGTAGGGGAGTGTTGTGACACCCCGAGACCGATGCTCCAGGTGTCAGCCAGTTATTCGTTGTCAGTGCCATGTCATCTGCTTGTGTGTTGCATCTTGCCATGTCATCATGTGTGTTGCATCAGCATGTTTTCAAAACTTGCATCCGTCTGAGTCCCCTCGTCCTCTCCGTTGTCCGTTCTGAGCCCAGACACACTTGCACGCGCCCGCGGTGCCTCCGAATATTTATTTTGTTAGTGGCCGAAAAATGTTCTCGGAATGGGATGAAACTTGTCATGTGGTCTTATTATAGTGTAGACAGGCCGCCTGCCAAATTTCATCGCATTCGGAGCTCGTTTGATAGCCCAACGGATATATATAGCGGCACCAGTCGCCGGTTATTTCGTCGGATGTTTTCGGTCTCCGAAAACCCCCGCGGGCCTCTCTCCCTCTCCTCTCACCTCAGTCCAACCCCTCCTACACAGCCCATCTAGCCCACCTACACTAACCCTCCGTTGGGGACCGTCCGATCGGATCAAACGGTCTGAATCGGAGCAAAAAACCTCAACCCTAGCCCCTTTTCCTATTTAAGGAGCTTCCCGTCGTCCAAAAATGGCTAAAAACCTAGCCCCTAGTCCACCCCTAACCTCCAGCCGCTCCTCCTCGTTTTCCGCACCACACCGCCCCTCCGCCGCCACTTGGCGGCCAGCCAGCGGCCAGCCGCCGCCACCTCAGCGCGGGAGGGCCCGCCCGTCAGCCTCTCGTGGCTCCTCCCCGCCGCCAGCCCTCAGGGCCCGGCCGAGGCCCGCCCCCGGGCCGATCTGGGCCCGAGGGGCCCCGCGCCCCAAGCCTCGTCCCCGTTCTGACCGCCCGCTCGAAGCCGCCGCCTCCTTGCCACCGCTCCGGCAGTAGCTCGCCGGAGCACGAGCCACCGGCCTCGCCGTATCTCGTCGGCGCCGATCCCCGCCACCTCGCCGCGCCGGCCTCCGCCCTCTCCCCGCCGGCAGCACGCCTGAGCTCACCGACCCGCCGTTGACCCGAAGCAACCCGCCGCCTTGAGCTCGTCGCCGGCCACCTCCGGCCAGATCCTGGTGAGCCGCGCCCGGGATCCATGGCTCCGGTGCCCCTCCGGCCTCCTCCTCGACCCCGGCGACCTCCTTTGCCCGTCCTCACCGCCTGCGTCGCCGGTCACCCCGCCCAAGGCCTCCTCCGCGCCGGATCCGGCGAGGTCCGGCCGGGCAACCGCCGCTGCCGTCGTCGGGCCTTCTCCGTCCAGTCGCCGGCCGGACATGTCCAGTCAGGCCGGACATGTCCAACGGCTCCCTCTCTCTGTGACTGCACGTGGGCCCCGAACCCCTGCACCGACGGACATGTCCGCCTGGTGCCCGGACATGTCCAGCCTCTTTGCTGTGACACTGCCAACGTGGACCCAGCCGCCCGGACGTGTCCGCTCCACTTTGGACATGTCCATTTCCCCGAGGTGGTTTTCTCTCTATGTCCTTTTCTGTTGTAATCTGATGCATACTTTGACTGCTAATAACTTTTTGTGTGCTTATCCGTTTTGAGTGTATGACATGTCAAAATGATCGTGGTGTTATGCTCTACACTTTGTTCCTTTGTGCCATGCATGTTTGAATTCATCTAGATGCTTTAAAATCTGTTGCAAGGATGCTACTTATTATAAACTGCTGCTACTTGATGTATTGTTGCTATGTTCGTGATATGATAACTTGGTGCATGTTTATCCAAATGATGCAAATGATATGTCCACATGTTCATCATGAAATGCTCTACATGTTGAATGCTTTAGCTTGCATGATAGCATTTATCTTGCCATGTTTATCTCCTTTGCAAAAGTGCATGTGGCTGTTATGTTGTTAAACTTGTTATGAGGTGCTGTTTTCAATTGCCCTTTGCTATTGTTGTGTTTGTCTCCATGTCACATGCTTAGATGTTTTGGACTCCCCATGATGTGCTCTTTGATGTGGTGCTTTTATCTTTCCATGATATGCCTTGTGTTGACTTAAACTTGTTCACAAACATGCCATGATAAAACTGCTGTTTTAACACTTAGTGAAATTTCACTAAGTCTGGAATCTGTAATATCCGGATGCCATGTTTGCTTGTTGTTCTAGGCCAATCCATGATATTTTTGGGGTGACTCTTGATGATTCCTTGTTGTATATATTGTTGGCTATCCATTCATGCTCTCACATGCTTAAAGGAGTGGTTGTATCATATTTAACTCTTGCTCCCAAGTTGCTATAAAATACTGCTGTCAGGATTTTGTTGTCAAGTTCAATATGTCATAGCTTGTTGCTATTGATCCATGCTTCCTTTGGAGTTGCTCCAATGGAATTGTTTGCTGTAGGACATGTCTACTTTATGTTCATGCTTCTTGCCATGATGTTTGAGTGCTGTAGCTTATATTTATCATGCTCCAAAGTTGCTATGTGGCTGTTATTTTCAACTTGTTGTTATATCTTGTTTTATGTGTATCTTTTAGCTCGTTGCTCCGTTTGGGGTGTTCTTTATATGAAACTTGTGTGATTTTTCATGTAGATTCATAATATCCTATTGTTAATATGTTTTGAAGTATTTTGCTTGTTGCACATTGTCATGCTCCTTGTGCTGTAACCCTGTGCTTCCTATATATACTTGTTGTGCTTCCTGTTTAGATTTGTCATGCATCATACCTTGCCATGTTATGCTTCATTGCCATGTTGTGCTTCCTGTGTAGACTTTCTGTGCATCATCAGTAGATTTGTTTTGCATCATACTTGGTAGTGCATAGTGTTATGTTCTTGAGTGGTTTGTTTACCGTATTGCTTGCTTCTTCTCGTTAGTGCTTGTTCCGTTGCGTCATGAGGATTCGATCGTCTACTCGTGGTTCTTCTTCAAGGATTCTTCTCCGTCTTCTTCACGGAACCGTTCTTCTTCCTTGCGGGATCTCAGGCAAGATGATCATACCCTTGGATACCTTTACTATCATTGCCATGCTTAGTTGTCTCGATGCTATCGTTACATGTCGCGCTACCCATCTTTATGTCAGCCTCTCCTTGTTGCCATGAAACCTCTAACCTTTGACACCTTCCTAGCAAAACCACTGTTTGGCTATGTTACCCGCTTGCTCAGCCCCTCTTATAGCGTTGCTAGTTGCAGGTGAAGATGAAGTCCGTTCCAGGAGGGAACTTGTTGTTGGTTTATCACAATATCTATTATTATTATTAACAACCTATATACTGGGCATGGGTGGAAGGCTTGGCCTTTTGCTCGGTGTTTTGTTCCACTCATGCCACCTTAGGCGCCGATAAACCGGCATCATGTTCCTTGATTTTGCGTTCCTTACACGATGGGTGGATGGGGACCCCTTGACAGTTCGACTTTGAATAAAACTCCTCCAGCAAGGCCCAACATTGGTTTTAATTTGCTCATAATAACAACTTAATTAATTAATTAAATTGCATAGGGAGTTAGCGCTACCCGAGGATTCTTTCTACATAGCAGGGGGGCCAGTGCTGATGGTGTTGGTCCCAAATGGGGAGACTGCGGGGTCACCACGGGGAAACTCGAGGATTGACTCTCGTAGGCTCACCTATCCGGACGTGGCCTGAGACGAGATACGCGCGGCTACTATCAGGGTGTCCGCACGCCGGGAGGTCTTGCTGGACTTGTTTTACCATTGTCGAAATTTCTTGTGCACCGGGATGCCGAGCCTGATCGGATTTCCCTAAGATAAGGAGTGATGATATTATATTTATCACTTCAGCTAATCGTGAGAAATTGGGATGGGCTAAGTTGGGACACCCCTGCAGGGTTATAATCTTTCGAAAGCCGTGCCCGTGGTTATGTGGCAGATTGGAATTTGTTAATGTCCGGTTGTAGAAAACTTGACAGAGGATCCGAAGTAAAACACACAACTGCGTGAGTAACCGTGATTGTCTCTTTTCACTTTGAGAAGAGAACACGGTGGGGTTATGTTTGACTCGTATGTAGTTTAGGATCTTTAGCGATCACTACTTTTGCGACCGTTTGCGTAGATGCTCATCTTAATCTGGTACTCGTAAGTTAGCAACCATATATTTGCTTAGCCGCTGCTGCAACCTCACCACTTTACCTCTTCCTACCTATTAAGCTTTGATAGTCTTGTTACCCATGGTTATGGGATTGCTGAGTCCTCGTGGCTCACAGATACTACAACACCAGTTGCAGGTGCAGGTTTCCGAAGTCTTGACGTGAGAGCGTTGTTCGTTGTTTGGAGTTATTTCTTCTTCTTCTTCTTCTTCTTCAGTCTTGGGTTAGGTTCCTGGTCGGCAGCCTGGGATAGCAGATGGATGTCTTTGTGCTTTTCTTGTTTGTATCCGTAGTCGGATACTTGTATTGATATTATTGTATTCATGAGATTTGTATGTATTGTTGTATCCCCTATGTATGTATGTAATGGTACGATGTAATGATATCCATCTTGCTAAGCGCCCGAAATGCGGTTGTGCCTCAATCACGTAAGTGTCACGTGATCGAGATAGAATCGCATCTTGGGCCTGACATCATCGACGCCCAAGCAATACCAAACCAAACTAGACGTAGGCTTTTACCTTCATCGAAGGGGCCGGACTAGTATCGACCCTCTGTGTCCTTTGTGTGCTTTAACCTCTTCAAGCTAACCCGCGCGATGGCTCCACACCTAAGTCCTCTAAACCGGACATCTGTCGTGCTAATTCCACGACCATTATAAACTCCTAGCTAATTAAGCATGGCATGAGCAACTATAATATCTAATTGTCATTGCAAGCATGTTTCATTCATAATAGGTTGAATCAGGAACGATGAACTATTCATATTTACAAAAACAAGATAAGTCGAGTTCATGCCAGCTTCTCTAATCTCAATCAATCCATCATATATCATCCTTATTGCCTTTCACTCGCACGACCGAATGGTGTGGATAATAATAATAGTGTGCGTGCATTGGACTAAGCTGGAATCTGCAAGCATTTAATACAAGGGAGAAGACAAGGTAGTATGACTCTTGGTTAAATCAACAACAATGCATATTAGAGACACTAAACATTTTCATCATGTTCTTCTCCTCTTGACCCCCAAAGAAAAGAAAATAAATAAAACTATTTACACGGGAAAGCTCCCAACACGCAAGAGAAAGACTAGAAAAGAAATTAAACTTGCATGGATAGTACAATGAAAAAGTATGAGCACCGACAACTAGAACGAGTGTGTGAACATGAATGTAATGTCGGTGATAAATACGTACTCCCCCAAGCTAAGGCTTTTGGCCAAAGTTGGCTTATTGCCACTGATCAAAGCTACTCTCTCCGGTATACGAAGGAGTGTCCTTTGAATGCCACTTGTTGGCAATCTCCTCTGGATCCCACTGATAAACTGACTGTCGAAAGGGTCAAGTGGTGGCTCCGGCTCAGGCTCTAAAACTTGTGCCAGGCAGCCAGTACGCATAAATGGCATCTGGCAAGACGAGATACGTGCCTGAAAGTATGTCAAACAAAGAGGGTGCTGGCAAGGTAATAATCTCACAATACTTTTTTTTTATCAAATATCAATTTGTACTTCAACAACTTCTTCTTATCTTTAACAATAAAATCATGTGCTATCATACTCTTATAATTTAGAAAAGCGGGGGCCAACAACTTCTCCTCCTTCTCATAATGCCTAATAGGTATCCAAAAGTGTTCAGCAAGGCGTGAAGCAAAGATGCCTCCGAAGATGGGGCCCTTTGTACTATTCAAACTTAATCATTTAGCAACAACAGCGCCTAAGCTAAATGTGCTATCGCGAAACAAAGCATGGCGCAAAATAACAATATCAGGGGCACTAAGGTTTCCACTATTCCTGTGACCAATTAAGCATCTACTAGCAAATATCGCAAAGTAGCGTAGAACAGGAAAAATGTATACTAGTAATTCTTGCCTCTGAGACTTTCCTCGTTTCCCCTACAGCAATTGTATCAATAAACCCCTCAACATCCTTACGATATGGTTCCTCTAAGCTACCCACAAAGGGTATTTTATATACTTGACAAAAATCATAAAGTGACATCTCCTTAGCCTCATCATATAAGTGAAACTCCACTGAGGGTGGTGATTTCTTAGCATGGAAATAAAAAAATTGCACGAAAATATTAGTGAGTAAGAGATATTGTTCGCGCTGGTCGTGGAGGAAGTCGATGAGGCCTGCGTTCCCTACCAGATAATAAAAGTCTTCATAAATTCTGGCGGCTCTCAGGAACTAATCACAAGGCCATTCACACGGCCGAACTTCCGCAGTGCGAGGAAGATTGTATTTGGGCTTTTTATTCTCCTCCTTCTGCTTCTCCTCTGAGCTTTGGCTCGAAGAGCCTCTTAATAACATCTTCAACATTTTCTTCCTCTGAAAATTTTCTGAAAATTTTAGTGACTCAAAATAAAAGTGGACCAAACTCAACAAGATTGATAGCAACTACTCCCACAAGTGCATAGAGACTATATCATGCATTATAACTACTTTTGACCACATAAATTTGACATGCAAGCTCCAGAACAGGGTCACCTAAGCAGCAAAAAATTTCAATAAATAAAGCGCTAGAACAAAAACTAATTGGACCATTGGAGGAGTCACATACCGAAGAACAATCTCCCCAAACAGTCTTGGGGATGGAGCTTTGAGCAAGGAGATCGAAAATGGCAGGAAGATGAGCTAGAACACGAGTTTGAGCTATGGGAGGATTTTTTCTAGAGGAAGATGAAGTGTGTGGGTGCTAGAATAAGTGGAGGGGGGCCACGTGGGGCCCACGAGGCAGGGGGCGCGCCCAGAGGGTGGGCGCACCCTGTACCCTCGTGGCCAAGGGGTGGCTCCCCCTGATGTGTTCTCAGTGCCAAATATTCTCAAATATTCTAGAAAAAATCATATTTCATTTTTGGGGCATTTGGAGAACTTTTATTTTCGGGGTATTTTTTTATTGCATGGATAACTCAGAAAACAGACAGAATATACTATTTTTGCTTTATTTAATCTAGATAATAGAAAGTAAAAGGAGGGTACATAGAGTGGTGCTTTCTAAATTTGTCCATCTCATGCTCATCAAAAGGAAACCACTAACAAGGTTGATCAAGTCTTGTTAACAAACTCTTTCCGAATAACATGAAACCGGAGAATTTTCGAATAACACTAGGTTACCTCCATGGGGATATGTATGTCCCCAACAATAAGAATGTCATATTTCTTCTTGACAGTAGGAAGAGGAAATTCAAAACCTCCAATAATAATCGTTGAAATTTTTCTGATAGAATTGATACTGTGGACCTGAGGTTGTTTCCTCGGAAAGTGTACCATATGCTCATTACCATTAACATGAAAAATGACATTGGCTTTGTTGCAATCAATAACAGCCCCTACAGTATTCAAAAAAGGTCTACCAAGGATAATAGACATACTATCATCCTCGGGATATCAAGGATAACAAAGTCCATTAAAATAGTAACGTTTGCAATCAAATACCGGCAGGTATAGCAGTTGATTTTTCGGCCATTTGCAAAGATATTCCAGTAGGTGTCAACTTATTCAAGTCAAGTCTACGATATAAAGAGAGAGGCATAACACTAACACCGGCTCCAAGATCACATAAAGCAGTTTTAACATAGTTTCTTTTAATGGAGAATGGTATAGTTGGTACTCATGGATCTCCTAGTTTCTTTGGTATTCCACCTTTAAAAGTATAATTGGCAAGCATGGTGGAAATTTCAACTTTATGTATCTTTCCTTTATTTGTAATAATATCTTTGATATACTTAGCATAAGGATTTGTTTTAAGCACATCAGTCAAACGCATACACAAAAAGATAGGTCTAGTCATTTCAGCAAAGCGCTCAAAATCCTTATCATCCTTTTTCTTGGATGGTTTAGGAGGAAAAAGCATGGGTTTCTGAACCCATGGTTCTCTTTCTTTACCGTGCTTCCTAGCAACAAAGTCTCTCTTATCATAACGTTGATTCTTTGATTGTGGGTTATCAAGATCAACAGCAGGTTCAATCTCTACATCATCGTTATTGCTAGGTTGAGCATCAACATTAACATCATCATTAACATTATCACTAGGTTCATGTTCATTACTAGATTGTGTTTCAGCATCAGAGATAGAAATATCATTGGGATTCTTAGGTGTGTCAACAACAGGTTCACTAGAAGCATGCAAAGTCCTATCATTTTTCTTCTTCTTCTTCTTAGAAGAACTAGGTGCATCAACATTAGTTCTCTGAGAATCTTTACCAATTCTGTTAGGGTGGCCCTCGGGATACAAAGGTTCCTGAGTCATTCTACCCCTCTAGTCACAACTCTAACAGCATTATCAATTTTCTTACTATTTAATTCATTGAGCAAATCATTTTGTGCTTTAAGTACTTGTTCTACTTGAGTGGTAACCATAGAAGCATGTTTACTAATGAGTTTAAGTTCACCTTTAACTCTAGACATATAATCACTCAAGTGTTCAATCATATAAGCATTACATTTCAATTGTCTACTAACATAAGCATTGAAATTTTCTTGTTTAACCATATAATTGTCAAACTCATCTAAGCATTGGCTAGCAGACTTATAACGAGGGATATCACCTTCATCAAATCTATAGAGGGAATTTACCTTTACTACCTGTGTCGGGTTATCAAGACCATGTATTTCTTCAATAGGTGGTAAATTCTTAACATCTTCAGCTTTAATACCTTTTTATTTCATTGATTTCTATGCCTCTTGCATATCTTCAGGACTGAGAAATAGAATACCCCTTTTCTTCGGAGTTGGCTTAAGAGTTGGTTCAGGAAGTGTCCAATTATTTTCATTACTCAACATATTATTCAATAGCAATTCAGCGTGATCAACGGTTCTTTCCCTGAAAACACAACCAGCACAACTATCCAGGTGGTCTCTGGAAGCATCGGTTAGTCCATTATAAAAGATACCAAGTATTTCATTTTTCTTAAGAGGATGATCAGACAAAGCATTAAGTAATTAGAGAAGCCTCCCCCAAGCTTGTGGGAGACTCTATTCTTCAATTTGCACAAAATTATATATTTCCCTTAAGGCAGCTTGTTTCTTATCAGTTGGAAAATATTTAGCAGAGAAGTAATAAATCATATCCTGGGGACTATGCACACAACCAGGATCAAGAGAATTAAACCATGTATTAGCATCACCCTTCAATGAGAACGGGAATAACTTAAGGATAGAGTAGTAACAAATTTTTTCCTCATTGGTGAATAGGGTGGCTATATCATTCGATTTAGTAAGATGTGCCACAACAGTTTCAGATTGATAGCCATGGAAAGGATCATATTCAACCAAAGTACTTAACTCAGGATCAACAGAGAAATCATAATTCTTATCAGAAATACAGATAGGTGAAGTAGCAAAAGCAGGGTCATATTTCATTCTAGCATTCAAAGACTTTTCTTTCAGCTTAGCTAACAGTTTCTTAAGATCATCTATCATTGCAAGCTAAAAGGTCTCTAGCATTTTCTTCATCCATAACATAACGCTCAAGCACAACAGGCAATTCATATCTAGGGGGAGAATCTTCATCATCACTTTCATCAAGATTATCAGTTTCAATAATTTCATTCTCTCTAGCCCTAGCAAGTTGTTCATCAAGAAATTCACCTAGTGGCACGGTATTATCAAACATAGAAGTAGTTTCATCATAATTATCATGCATAGCAGAAGTGACATCATCAATAACATGCGACATATCAGATTCAATAGTAGGTGTAGGTGTCGCAAGTTTACTCATAATAGAGGGTGAATCAAGTGCAGAGCTAGATGGCAGTTCCTTACCTCCCCTCGTAGTTGAGGGAAAGATCTTGGTTTTTTCATCTCTCAAGTTCTTCATAGTGATCAACAGATATAAATCCCAAGTGACTCAAAGAATATAGCTATGCTCCCCGGCAACGGCGCCAGAAAATAGTCTTGGTAACCCACAAGTATAGGGGATCGCAACAGTTTTCGAGAGTAGAGTATTCACCCCAAATATATTGATTCGACATAAGGGGAGCCAAAGAATACTCTTAAGTATTAGCAGTTGAGTTGTCAATTCAACCACACCTAGAAGACTTAATATCTGCAGCAAAGTATTTAGTAGCAAAGTAGTATGGAAGTAACGGTAGCGATGGCAAAAGTAATAGTAGCAGTTTTGTAGCAATTGTAACAGTGGCAGCGGAAAAGTAACTAAACAAAGAGCAATATGTGAAAATCTTGTAGGCATTGGATCAGTGATGGATAATTATGTCGGATGCGATTCCTCATGTAATAGTTATAACATAGGGTGACACAGAACTAGCTCCAGTTCATCAATGTAATGTAGGCATGTATTCTGAATATAGTCATACGTGCTTATGGAAAAGAACTTGCATGACATCTTTTGTCCTACCCTCCCATGGCAGCGGGGTCCTATTGGAAACTAAGGGATATTAAGGCCTCCTTTTAATAGAGTACCGTACCAAAGATTAACACTTAGTGAATACATTAACTCCTCAAACTACGATCATTATCGAGAGTGGTCCTGATTATTGTCACTTCGGGGTTGTCAGATCATAACACATAGTAGGTGACTATTAGCTTGCAAGATAGGATCAAGAACTCACATATATTCATGAAAACATAATAGGTTCAGATCTGAAATCATGGCACTCGGGCCCTAGTGACAAGCATTGAGCATGGCAAATTCATAGCAACATCAATCTTAGAACATAGTGGATACTAGGGATCAAACCCTAACAAAACTAACTCGATTACATGGTTAATCTCATCCAACCCATCACCGTCCAGCAAGCCTACGATGGAATTACTCACGCACGGCGGTGAGCATCATGAAATTGGTTATGGAGGAAGGTTGATGATGACGATGGCGATGATCTCCACTCTTCGGAGACCCGAACGGACTCCAAATCAGCCCTCTCGAAGAAGATTAGGGTTAGGCGGCGGCTACGTGTCGTAAAATGCGACGAATCCTTCTCTCTGATTTTTTTCCGAAAGTGAAAATATGGAGTTGGGGTTGATGTTGGGGATCGTTGCAGAAATTCAAAAAAAATTCTACGCATCACCAAGATCCATCTATGGAGTTACTAGCAATGAGAGGGGAGTGCATCTTTGTACCTTTGAAGATCGCGATGCGGAAGCGTTGCAAGAACACGGTCAGTGGAGTCATACACAAAGCGATTCAGATCGCGGCCGAATCCGATCTAAGCACCGAACAATGGTGCCTCCGCGTTCAACACACGTGCAGCCCGGTGACGTCTCATGCGCCTTGATCTAGCAAGGAGAGAGGGAGAGGTTGGGGAAGACTCCGTCCAGCAGCAGCACGACGGCGTGGTACTGGTGGAGGAGCGTGGTACTCCGGCAGGGCTTTGCCAAGCTTCACCCGAGAAGAGGAGCAGTTGGGAGGGGGAGGGCTGCGCGAGGCAATGGGTGCGGCTGCCCTCCTACGCCCCCCACTATATATAGGGGCAAGGGAGAGGGGGGCCGGCCCCCTCAGATCCAATCTGAGGGAGGGCGGCAGCCAGGGGAGGAGGCTTGCCCCCAAGCCAGGGGGGCTTCCCCCATAGGGTTTCCCCTGAAACCCTAGGCGCCTTGGGCCCTTGGGGCGTACCAGCCCACCAGGGGCTGGTCCCCCCCTTTACTTAGTCCACTTGGCCCACCGAGCAGGTGGCCCCACCCGGTGGACCCCCGGACACCTTCCGGTGGTGCCGGTACAATACCGGTGAGCCCCGAAATCACTCCGGTGACTAAAAAAGGACTTCCCATATATAAATCTTTACCTCCAGACTATTCCGGAATTCCTCGTGACATCCGGGATCTCATCTGGTACTCCGAACAACATTCGGTAACCACATACATATATTCCCTATAACCCTAGCGTCATTGAACCTTAAGTGTGTAGACCCTACAGGTTCGGGAACCATGCAGACATGACCGAGACACCTTTCCGGCCAATAACGAATAGCGGGATCTGGATACCCATGTTGGCTCCCACATGTTCCATGATGATCTTATTGGATGAACCACGATGTCGGGGATTCAATCAATCCCGTATACAATTCCCTTTGTCTACCAGTATAGTACTTGTCCGAGATTCGATCGTCGGTATCCCGATACCTTGTTCAATCTCATTACCAACAAGTCTCTTTACTTGTTCCGTAACACGTCATCCCGTGACTAACTCCTTAGTCACATAGAGCTCATTACGATGATGTCTTACCTAGTGGGCCCAGAGATACCTCTCCGTTATACGGAGTGACTAATCCCAGCCTCGATTCGTGCCAACCCAATAGATACTTTCAGGGATACCCGTAGTGTACCTTTATAGCCACCCAGTTACGTTGTGACATTTGGCACACCCAAAGTACTCCTACGATATCCGGGTGTTGCACAATCTCATGGTCTAAGGAACAGATACTTGACATTGGAAAAGCTTTAGCATACAACTAAACGATCTTGCGCTATGCTTTGGCTTGGGTCTTGTCCATCACATCATTCTCCTAATGATGTGATCATGTTATCAACGACATCCAATGTCCATGGTTAGGAAACCGTAACCATCTATTGAACAAGGAGCTAGTCAACTAGAGGCTCACTAGGGACATGTTGTGGTCTATGTATTCACACATGTAATACGATTTTCGGATAACACAATTATAGCATGAACAATAGACGATTATCATGAACAAGGAAATATAATAATAACCATTTTATTATTGCCTAGGGCATATTTCCAACAGTCTCCCACTTGCACTAGAGTCAATAATCTAGTTACATTGTGATGAATTGAACACACATAGAGTTCTGGTGTTGATCATGTTTTGCTCGTGGAAGAGGTTTAGTCAACGGATCTGCGACATTCACATCCGCATGCACTTTACAAATATATATGTCTCCATCTTGAATATAATTACGAATGGAGTTGAAATGGCGCTTGAGGTGCTTGGTCTTCTTGTGAAACATGGGCTCCTTGGCAATGGCAATAGCTCCAGTGTTGTCACAGAAGAGAGTCATCGGGCCCGACGCGCTTGGAATAAATTCTAGGTCCATGATGAATGATACGTCTCCGTCGTATCTATAATTTTTGATTGTTCCATGCCAATATTCTACAACTTTCATATACTTTTGGCAACGTTTTATACTATTTTTTGGGACTAACATATTGATCCAGTGCCCAGTGCCAGTTCCTGCTTGTTGCATGTTTTTTGTTTCGCAGAATATCCATATCAAACAGAGTCCAAACGAAATAAAAACGGACGGAGATTTTTTTTGGAATATATGTGAATTTTGGGAAGCAGAACCAACATGAGACGATGCCCGAGTGGGCCACGGGGCAGGGGGCGCGCCCTGGGCCCTCATGGCCACACCGTAAGGCGGTTGATGCCTTTCTTTCGCCACAAGAAAGCTAATATCCGGATAAAAATCATGTCAAAAACTCAGCCCAATCGGAGTTACGGATCTCCGGGAATATAAGAAACGGCGAAGGGCCAGAATCTGGGAACGCACAAACAGAGAGAGACAGAGAGACAGATCCAATCTCGGCGGGGCTCTCGCCCCTCCGCCGCCATGGAGGCCATGGACCAGAGGGGAACCCCTTCTCCCATCTAGGGAGAAGGTCAAGGAAGAAGAAGAAGGAGGGGGGCTCTCTCCCCCTCGCTTCCGGTGGCGTCGGAGTGCCACCGGGGCCATCATCGTGTGACGGCGATCTACACCAACACCTCCGTCATCTTCACCAACATCTCCATCACCTTCCCCGATCTATCTACAGCGGTCCACTCTCCTGCAACCCGCTGTACCCTCTACTTGAACATGGTGCTTTATGCTTCATATTATTATGCAATGATGTGTTGCCATCCTATGATGTCTGAGTAGATTATCGTTGTCCTATCGGTGATTGGTGAATTGCTGTGATTGATTTAATTTGATTGTGGTTATGTTGCTGTCCTTTGGTGCCCATCATATGAGCACGCGCGTGGATCACACCATAGGGTTAGTTGTATGTTGATAGGACTACGTATTGGAGGGCAAGAGTGACAGAGGCTTCAACCTAGCGTAGAAATTGATGCATATGGGATTGAAGGGGGACCAATATATCTTAATGCTATGGTTGGGTTTTACCTTAATGAACATTAGTAGTTGCGGATGCTTGCTGATAGTTCCAATCATAAGTGCATAGAATTCCAAGTAAGGGATGACATGCTAGCAGGGGCCTCTCCCACATAAAACTTGCTATCGGTCTAGTAACGTAGTCAATTGCTTAGGGGCAATTTCGCAACTCCTACCACCACTTTTCCACACTCGCTATCACTAACTTTATTGCTTCTTTATCTTAACAGCCCCTAGTTTATATTAGCGTGCTCTTTATATTCTTGCAAACCTATCCAAAAAACTACAAAGTACTTCTAGTTTCATACTTGTTCTAGGTAAAGTAAACGTCAAGCTTGCGTAGAGTTGTATCAGTGGTCGATAGAACTTGAGGGAATATTTGTTCTGCCTTTAGCTCCTCGTTGGGTTCGACACTCTTACTTATCAAAAGAGGCTACAACTGATCCCCTACACTTGTGGGTTATCAATGAACTCCTTCATCCAGACTCCTTCTTGTGCTGCTTCGGAAGCAGTTATGTACTCCGCTTCACATGTAGATGCCGCCACGACGCTTTGCTTGCAACTACACCAGCTGACTGCCTCACCATTCAGAATATACATGTATCCGGTTTGTGACTCTGAGTCATCTCGATCTGTGTCGAAGCTAGCATCGACGTAACCCTTTACGACGAGCTCTTCGTCACCTCCATAAACGAGAAACATATCCTTAGTCCTTTTCAGGTACTTCAGGATGTTCTTGACCGCTGTCCAGTGTTCCATTCCGGGATCACTTTGGTACCTCCCTACCAAACTTATGGCAAGGTTCACATCAGGTCGGGTACACAGCATGGCATACATAATAGAACCTATGGCCGAGGCATAGGGGATGACACTCATCTTTTCTCTATCTTCTGCCGAGGTCGGGCATTGAGATGTGCTCAATCTCATACCTTGCAATACAGGCAAGAACCCTTTCTTGGACTGATCCATATTGAACTTCTTTAATATCTTATCAAGGTGCGTGCTTTGTGAAAGACCAATGAGGCGTCTCGATCTATCTCTATAGATCTTGATGCCTAATATGTAAGCAGCTTCTCCAAGGTCCTTCATTGAAAAACACTTATTCAAGTAGGCCTTTATGCTTTCCAAGAGTTCTACATCATTTCCCATCAACAATATGTCATCCACATATAATATGAGAAATGCTATAGTGCTCCCACTCACTTTCTTGTAAATACAGGCTTCTCCATAAGTCTGTATGAACCCAAAAACTTTGATCATCTCATCAAAGCGAATGTCCCAACTCTGAGATGCTTGCACCAGCCCATAGATGGAGCACTGGAGCTTGCATACCTTGTTAGCATTCTTAGGATCGACCAAACCTTTCAGCTGCATCATATACAATTCTTCCTTAAGGAAGCAGTTAAGGAAAGCTGTTTTAATGTCCATTTGCCATATCTCATAATCATAGAATGCAGCAATTGCTAACATGATTTGGACGAACTTCAGCATTGCTACTAGAGAGAAAGTCTCATCGTAGTCAATTCCTTGAACTTGTCGATAACCCTTAGCGACAAGCCGAGCCTTATAGATGGTCACATTTCCATCCGCGTCAGTCTTCTTAAAGATCCATTTATTTCCTATGGCTTGCCGATCGTCGGGCAAGTCAACCAAAGTCCATACTTTGTTATAATACATGGATCCTATCTCGGATTTCATGGCTTCAAGCCATTTGTTGGAATCCGGGCCCGCCATCGCTTCTTCATAGTTCGAAGGTTCACCGGTGTCTAACAATATGATTTCTAGGACAGGGTTGACGTACCACTCTGGTGTGAAACGTGTCCTTGTGGACCTACGAAGTTCAGCAGTAACTTGATCCGAAGTTTCATGATCATCATCATTAACTTCCTCTCTAGTCGGTGCAGGCACCACAGAAACATCTTCCCGCGCTGCGCTACTTTCCGGTTCGAGAGGGGTGACAATCACCTCATCAAGTTCCACTTTCCTCCCACTTACTTCTTTTGAGAGAAACTCTTTCTCCAGAAAGGATCCATTATTGGCAACAAAGACCTTGCCTTCGGATCTGAGGTAGAAGGTATACCCAATAGTTTCCTTAGGGTATCCTATGAAGGCGCTTTTTTTGATTTGGGTTCGAGCTTTTCAGGCTGAAGTTTCTTGACATAAGCATCGCATCCCCAAACTTTTAGAAACGACAACTTAGGTTTCTTACCAAACCATAGTTCATACGGTGTCGTCTCAATGCATTTAGACGGTGCCCTATTTAAAGTGAATGCGATAGCCTCTAAAGCATAGCCCCAAAAAAGTTAGCGGTAAATCGGTAAGAGACATCATAGATCGCACCATGTCCAATAGAGTACGATTACGATGTTCGGACACACCGTTATGCTAAGGTGTTCCAGGCGGCATCAATTGTGAAACAATTCCACATTTTCTTAGGTGCGTGCCCAATTCGTGACTTAAATATTCTCCTCCATGATCTGATCGCAGGAACTTTATTTTTCTGTCACATTGATTCTCTACCTCATTCTGAAATTCCTTGAACTTTTCAAAGGTCTCAGACTTGTGTTTCATTAGGTAGACATACCCATATCTACTAAAGTCATCAGTGAGGGTCAGAACATAACGATAGCCACCGCGAGCTTCAACACTCATTGGACCGCACACATCAGTATGTATGATTCCAACAAGTTGCTTGCTCGCTCCATTGTTTCAGAGAACGGAGTCTTGGTCATCTTGCCCAAGAGGCATGGTTCGCACGTGTCAAATGATTCATAATCAAGAGACTCCAAAAGTCCATCTGCATGGAGCTTCTTCATATGTTTGACACCAATATGACCAAGGCGGCAGTGCCACAAGTATGTGAGACTATCATTATCAACCTTACATCTTTTGGCATTCACACTATGAATATGGGTAACATCACGTTCGAGATTCAATAAATATAAACCATTGACCAGCGGGGCATGACCATAAAACATTTCTCTCATATAAACAGAACAACCATTATTCTCATATTTAAATGAGTAGCCATCTCGCATTAAACGAGATCCAGATATAATGTTCACGCTCAAAGCTGGTACTAAATAATAATTATTGAGTTTTAAAACTAATCCCGAAGGTAGATGTAGAGGTAGCGTGCCGACGGCGATCACATCGACCTTGGAACCATTCCCGACGCACATCATCACCTCATACTTCGACTGTCTCCGCTTATTCCGCAGCTCATGCTTTGAGTTACAAATGTCAGCAACTGCACTGGTATCAAATACCCAGGAGCTACTACGAGCACTGGTAAGGTACACATCAATAACATGTATATCACATATACCTTTGACGTTGACGTCCTTCTTATCCGCTTAGTATTTGGGGCAATTCCGCTTCCAGTGACTCGTTCCCTTGCAATAAAAGCACTCAGTTTCAAGCTTGGGTCCATTCTTTGGCTTCTTCCCGGCAACTGGCTTACCGGGCGCAGCAACTCCCTTGCCGTCCTACTTGAAGTTCTTCTTACCCTTGCCTTTCTTGAACTTGGTGGTTTTAGTCACCATCAACACTTGATGTTCCTTTTTGATCTCCACCTCTGCTGATTTCAGCATTGAATATAACTCGGGAATGGCCTTCTCCATCCCTTGCATATTGTAGTTCATCACAAAGCTCTTGTAGCTAGGTGGGAGCGACTGGAGGATTCTGTCAATGACCGCGTCATCTGGGAGATTAACTCCCAGCTATGACAAGCGGTTGTGCAACCCAGACATTCTGAGTATATGCTCACTTATAGAACTGTTTTCCTCCATCTTACAACTGTATAACTTGTCAGAGACTTAATATCTCTCGACCCGGGCATGAGTTTGGAAAACCATTTTCGGCTCTTGGAACATCTCATATGCTCCGTGTTGCTCAAAACGCTTTTGGAGCCCCGATTCTAAGCTGTAAAGCATGCCGCACTGAACCAGGGAGTAATCATCACTACGCGACTGCTAGGCATTCATAACGTCTTGAGTTGCTGGAAAACGGGTGCGTCACCTAGCGGTGCTTCAAGGACATATGCTTTCTTGGCAGCTATGAGGATGATCCTCAAGTTACGGACCCAATCCGTATAGTTGCTACCATTGTCTTTCAGCTTGATTTTCTATAGGAACGCGTTGAAGTTGAGGGCAACATTAGCGTAGGCCATTTGATCTACAAGACATATTGTAAAGATTTTAGACTATGTTCATGATAGTTAAGTTCATCTAAACAAATTTAATGAACTCCCAATCAGATAGACATCTCTCTAGTCATTTAAGTGATACATGATCTGAATCGACTAGGTCGTGTCCGATCATCACGTGAGACGGACTAGTCATCACTACAAAAAAATACACTTCCGTGATGATACATGTTTGTCTTAGTAGGTCGCATTTTTGTCATGCATGTACATGCATGACAATTTTATGACAGAA
This sequence comes from Secale cereale, assembly GCA_902687465.1. Classification (NCBI taxonomy): domain Eukaryota; kingdom Viridiplantae; phylum Streptophyta; class Magnoliopsida; order Poales; family Poaceae; genus Secale; species Secale cereale. Next base: position 150,676,892 of record LR738712.1, on the reverse strand, counting down.
TCAAGATAGTCATACATGTGCTATCGTAGAAGTGTTCCATGACATTACCAAAATTATCATCACGGAAGTGTCCAATTCCATGACGATAAATTGCGCGTCACAGAAGTGCTTTCATCAAGGGTGACCGACACGTGGCATCCACCGTAATGGAACGTCGTAAGCTATCGGGTCCGGTTTTGGATCCGATAACCCGCTAACAGCCCGACCAATGGGGATTTTCCACGTGTAAAATCATCATTGGCTGGAGGAAACACGTGTCGGCTCACCGTTGGGACATATGTCATCCACTCATTGGACCCAAAGCGCCTATGATACGCCAACACGTGGCACGACCCAACAGAGGCCCATTCCTGTGAAAAGGCCGGCCCGTTTGACTTGGTCAAAAGGTGGCGGGCCAGCCCACGGCAAGCCTGTTAACGGCCTGTTCGCATATAGCCCATTTACAGCCCGCAAACCCAGGGCCCGTTTACGGCCTATCCAAATTAGGCCCAGTAGCGTCATCTGGGCCGTCCAATATAATTCCAGCCTGTTTTAACTTCCGGCCCATGTATGGCCCGTGACGTCTTTCGGCCCATATGAGGCCCTTATTACTCTCGGCCCCTTAACGGCACGTGGTAAAACTGGCCCATAATGAACAGTGTATCACTATATACCCATTAACGGCACGTGGTGAAACTGGCCCATAATGAAGAGTGTATCACTTTATACCCATTAACGGCCCAGTGTTCCGTTGGGCCATTTCCAGCCCATGTTATCTTTCGGCCTTCTCGGGGCCCATTTATTCTTGGGCTCACATCCACATTTGTTTACTTACGGCCCATTAATGTCATTTTCTGCTTGGCCAAATTCAGCCCGTGGTTACAGTCGGCCTGTTTGTGGCCCGTTAGTACGTTGGGCCGTTTTCATAGCGTCATCAAAATACGGCCGATTAACGACGGCCCGTTATGGTCGGCCCATGAACGGACGATTTCAACTCTAGCCTATTTACGGCCATAATGTGGTCTATTATTGGCCCATGTTTGGCCAACCGATCATACGGCCCGTAGAAGGCCCATTGATGATACGGCCCATAGAAGGCCCATTGTGTCTACAGCCCGTATAAGTCCCATTGTTTCTACGCCACGTAGAAGGCCCATTGTTTTTTAAGAAAGAAGGCCCATTGTTTCTACGGCCCTTAGAAGGCCCATTGTTTCTACGCCCCTTAGATGGCCCATTGTTTCTACGGCCCGTAGGAGGCCCATGTTGACTACAGCCGGTGGGCATCAAAGTTCGCCACCAGTGCAAATATAGGGAACATCCTACACTATACAAAAATGGCTTGCTGATTTCTTTAGCCGGTGGCTGCACATTAAGAACAAATTTTGTATCCCACCAAAACAAATTACAACTATAAAACAAAAGGAAGGTTGGTATAAAAGTTAACAGTCTAGCAGATAAGTGCACCACCAGAAGTTCAGAAGCTCAGTTCATTTGACCTGACTGTTACGTTTTCATGTTGTATTGTCCGATGGAGTACCATAACCTTCGCCTTCAGTTCTCCTAGGCTCCTGAACAACATAGCAAATGTCTGATAGTCTGGTTCAAAACCATGCATATCTTGACAACATCGAACAATGACTCTCCTTGTTTCACAGAGGGTCTCTGTTAGGGAATGGACTTGTGTCTGGAGCGCAGATACAACATTGTTTTGAGCTTGCATATCTTGATCATGAGGCATTTTGGATGAGATTGCCTTAACAACCAAGCCAGTATTACGCAGGAACGTGCTTTTGGCACTGTTAGTGGACAAGTGCTGACCCACTGCAGCAAGAGCTGACATTGTGGTTATAGTTGCCTCGCCACCTTCAGAAGGTGGCGGTTCCACCATTTTTTCCATAGCTCACTGAAAACTTGAGGTTTTACATTAGTAGTACCAGAACAGAAGATATTAAGGAGGCAGAAAAACCAAACAAAATAGCTTTGGTCCATGTACAGAACTTATTCTGGTGATCCCATGTAAAATAATAGTAGTATTTTATTGCAAAGTACATAATAAAACCAGGTTCCAAACATATGACCATGTACCATCGCTAATGTATTGTCTATTTCTTCACATTGTATTGAGGGCTAAGGATAAAGAGACAAAGTTTATAATACGGTAAGCATAGTATGACATCATTCATATCACAAAACAACTGAGAACAGACAAACCGGCAATTGTAACGTTGTGTGGGCAAGTCCAGCACAGAACTAGATTATAGGTCAAGATCAAAGGAACATCACTCCTCTCTTTTAAACCTTGTAAGGTGCAATGATACGCTAAGACAATTGTGTATAAAATTGAAAAGAGTAATAGACATTGGCTGCAAACCATGCAGTTCAAGGCACAAGTTAGAGTAAGTAGTAGTTAAAAGGCATGAGGATTAAATACTTACAACATCGGCTTTGACTGGTGTAGTCATGCCCTTATTCTTGCCGGTGTGACAGTCCTTGAAGATTTCCACAGCATTTGGTTCAGGTACTTTTTGGTCCTTATGGGCTTTCCGCTGCATTTGGAACAAGTCAATATAGATCTGATAATATGGTACAGCGAAAAGAGTGAAACAACAGCTAATTACCAGAGCCTCGCAGTGTGCAATATAGCTACGAGATCCTGTCGTCTGTTGCAATTTCACTTTCGTACGGTTGGCCTTGTTCTTTGAACAGTTCATCTACAAGAAGATAGATTTGTGTGGCACATGCGTAAATAGGACTTCAACATGTGATCTGATCACATATATATAATGTACCTGATACTTCGGATCGGACCAGTGTTTAATGAGGCCTCTCCAGTCTTCATCAGATATATTTTCCACTGGAGATGTTTGGGCAAGTTCACTATTAACCTTGCCTTCAAAGTAAGTTTTCCTCAAGTTATACCGATACAGTCGCATAGCGGACTTGGAAACATGGGTGCAAGCTTGTCTGGTTGCATCATCTTGGCTATCCAACTTGAACCTCATCTATTGAAAATTATGGGAGTCTCATTATCAGCAACCTAGAAAGTATTGGACAGAGCTAGTTTCCATACATAACCATACTTACAGATAAATGGTCAAGGAAGGTGTTGAACTGGGTTTTGTCTTTGTCATTCCTGTACTGAATGCATGTTGGGAGGATACGTACGTGACACCTAACAGCAACCACTGCCTCTGATACTAACTTGGCTGGCTCTGTAGCATCACGTGGCCTTTTTAAACCTGCTCAAAATGGATCTCCATTCTTCCTCCTCTAGATTTAGTTAACCTATCGAGCATTATCCCTGATGTTTGTTTCCTCTTGCGCCTAGGTGCTAGTCCAACAACAAACATAGGAAGTGTTAGTGTACATCAGAATGTGAGACTACATATAAAGAAGCATGCAACTGTAACTTGACTCCAGCAACTACCTTCTTGCTGTTGAAGCTCACAAAGTTCATCTGATCTTGCCAACTCATCTTGTGCCAAGAGTGCTTCGGAAGTAGTGTCAGGTGGCAAGGGAGGTTGAGAACGTGCTGCTAGCTGAGTTGACCAACGAGTAAATTGTGCAGCTGGTGGTACTATGGAAGGTGTTGCAACAACTAGGCTTTCAAACATATGAGTAAATCGTGCAGCTGGTGGTACTGTGGCTTGTTCGGCAGCTCGTGTAGCACGGGATACCCTGTCGGTATAAATTTCCGCTGGACTTTGACCTTCTATTTCACCGTCAGTCCCAGCAGAATCTGCAGGATTGTTCCGCTTCCGTTTCCCTGTCGTTCTGTCTTGCTTCCTCTTGCTCTATGCCATGTTAAGTCAAGCCGACAAGAAAAACGAATATCAATTTAGTTCTTCAGAATAAATGTACTTTGATGTAAGAACATGGTGTGATAGACAGATATTGTATGTTCTAGAAACAGGAACACGTCTCTTAGTCACAAGTATAATGTGTAAAGTAAGCAGATGAAATTCAACAAAATTAGAAGCAATACAAGCTAGACATCATTCATAACATGCAACCACATATAACAGTGCCAAGTTACAGGGAGCACCTATGATGGTGCACTAGGGGAGACGTGCTCATCACCAACACAGCTACGTTGAGTGTCTATGCATGTGTTGTCTTGGAAATCACCTTCGGGGGATGAAGGAGTAGAATCTGTAGAGGCCCTCCATTTGGAAGGAGCACCTTCATCCGCTGCCTTGCTAACTTCCTTCCGCTTTATTGATTTTAAATTATCAAGTAAAACCGACAAGAAAATGCAATAAAATTCACCCTTCAGAACTCATTTGTGCATGATATCGACAATCACTACTTTGATGTAAGGCAAACACATGATTCCAGGATGGAATAATACGAAAAACAGGATGGCATGGCATATTCACAACTGTTTGTGTAAACTAAGCAGAAACCATTTCACCAAATAAGAAGCAATGCAAGCTAGACACCACGTGAAAGATGCAACCAATATGACTCTGCCAAGATAAAAGTGTCCCATCATAAATGGCATTTCAACAAATTAGAAGCGGCGCATGCTATTAATCATATCAAAGATGCAACTAATATCACACTGCATATACTGAAGGTGTCTCGTCATATTGATTTATGCGGGATACAAAAAACAATAGCTTTATGTGAGGACATGCTTAATAGACAGATGTACTATGTACTAAATACAGGAAGGCATGTCACATTAACATGTATAATGTATAAGCTAAGCAGAATAGCACATGCAGTTTAACCAGATTGAAAAAATTACAATCTAGACACCATATGCAACATGCAACCACATATCACGCTGCCAAGTTAGAGCAAGCTCCTACGATGCCAGTGTAGGGGAAATGAGGTAATCAACTACAGAGCTACGTTCACTATCTTCATCTAGGCTTGTTGTTTCTTGAGAATCATGTTGGGAGGCTGACGCTGCATTCTTTAAATGAGGAGTAATCGACTTGCCTGACTGCCTCATCATAAGTGATTGATGAGGGATACACAAGAACATTAGTTTGATGTAAGAACATGGTTAATACACAGATGTACTAGTATGTACCAAAAACAGAAAGGCATGTCATATTCAAAGGTATAATGTGTAAGCTAAGCAGATGCAATTTAACCAAATTGGAAGCAATACAAGCTAGACATCCGGCTGGAGTGGTGAGCATGATCATCTAGGACCTGAGAGCCTGGTGGGAGGCGGGCTGCTTCGCCACCATCACGGCTTTTTAGTTGGCTTCCAGGTGATGCCTCTCTTTCTTGGGTTTGTCACTGGCTCGGCTAGTGCCCTGACTAGCTATTTGTCTTCTGGTGCTCACGGGATGGTGGTTCATGTAAAAAATATCTTTCCTTATCTTAATAAAGACGGACTTCGGCCTTTCAAATACAAGCTAGACACCATATGGAACATGCAACCACATATGACACCGCGAAGTTAAAGCAAGCACCTGGGATGGTGGTTCATTGCGAGCGAGGTCATCAACTTCAGAGCTACGTTTACCGCGTCCATCTGCTCGCACTGCACATTTTATAAGGCTGAAACGTGTCTGGCCTATCCGCGTAAGACGCTGGAGCGACTTCTCTCTTTTCTTTTTTGCTTCTCTCATAGCAGCAGAGTCTGAAATACCCTTGCATAAAAACACAATAGTGAGAGTATGGGTGAAGTGTGTGCAGAACTAGTGCACTGTAAAAGTAGCAAATAGCATGTGGCTAAAAAATAAATGACGGGAGACATATGATAGCTCTACAACATTGCATGGCAAACAAAATTAGATTCTACTCCATATGATTTTGTAATATATGAGCACAAGAAATGCAGGTACTCCTCCAGCACACCACCACGTGTGGGCATATCAAGATAATAGTCAACTGAAAATAAATAGGTCAGTCAATTTTTTTAATGAACCGTCCGATCTATAAGGAACGGGCAGATGGCCTTCGTCTACTTCCCACCAATCACTGTTGACGATCTTTCTCGAACCGCCAGCGACCACCGACCCAGACCCCTGCCTCTGCCGCCCCGCCCTCCGCTCGACCTCAAACCACCGTCGTGCTTGGCAGTGCCCCCAGGCCATCCCTTTAATCCCGGTCGACCTCCAGATCGGGCGCTAGTAGCTCTAGGCCCCACACGCCCCTAAGATAAACACTGAGGCGCTGCTTCCCCGGTGTAATAGGCGGACTAGCGCCTGTTACACCAGGCAATGCTTCCGTTAATTGGGAATCAACTGACCAGGAATTGAAATTCAGGGGGCAACGGACCTCTAGCTAAGGTGAAATAGTATATGAGGAGAAACCTTGTGCACCGCGAGTTACTAGGAACATCTAGTATCAAGAATAAGCGGTCAACTAGTGTCTTCTATGGGATGAATACCATGCAAGCAGACACGTAAGATTTGCACGAATAAGGGAAGAGGAGTACCATTTTCGGTTGCCAGTGTGGTCGCCTCCACATGTCGCACCGATCTTCTTCTTTCTGCCGGGGAAACCGATGATCTGGAGGAGGGTGCAGGCTTGGACGAACCCATGGACAAATTGTTGACTGTGTTGCCGTGGCCGTATGTCGGCGGAGGGGAAGCAGATCCGAGGCGGCGAAGGATGACGTAGCAGGAACAGCTCCGGTGCGGTGGAGGATGGCGAAGTTGGAGCGGCAGTGGTGAGGCGCAGGACGGCGTGGTTGAACTGGCTCGGGTACGGACGGCTCGGCCTCGGCTTCAACTACTAGCCGTGGAGGGTGTTGCGGTTGAGGTTGCGGTGGACGACGACGTCGGGGTATTGGCTCTGGCGTGATGGAGGAGGGTGGAGGTTGATGGGTGGAATGGGGTGGCGGACGGAGGACGCCGGGGTTTCGCGGCTGGTGGAGAGGTAGTTTTCTCGCCCATGGAGTATGAACGGGGAATCGGACGGGTGGGCGGGGGGAGGGGGGAGAACCATGTTTCGAGTCTGGGACGCGCTTGTTTTTTCTATTTTGAACAGAAGATGGGACGCGCTTGTTTGAAATTTGGGGAAAGTACAAACTTTGCCCCCTCTTAAATTTCCGACCTACTGCGGGTCGGGGGTAGGATGGTAATCCCAGGTGTCCCAAATAGTGGGCGGGGGCGATTTCTACCGCGCGCATGTGTGCTTAGGCGGCCATTGTGTATGAATGTTTTTCGGAGGCGGTTGTGTGGCGTCTAGATGAAGCTACAAACCTACCCCGCTTTAGTGTTGGGGAACGTAGCAGAATTCAACAGTTTTCCTACGCTTCACCAAGATCAATCTAAGGAGTCATCTAGCAACGAGCATAAAGGAGTGCATCTACATACCCTTTGTAGATCGCATGCGGAAGCGTTCGAAGGAACGTGGATGATGGAGTCGTACTCTTTGTGATTCCTCGTCACCGATGATCCCAGCGCCAAACGGACGGCACCTCCGCGTTCAACACACGTACGGTACAGCGACGTCTCCTCCTTCTTGATCCAGCAAGGGCGGAGGAGAGGTTGACGGAGATCCAGCAGCACGACGGCGTGGTGGTGGATGCAACGGAAAAAGCTGCAGGGCTTCGCCGGCGCCGTGCGAGAGGAGTTGGAGGTGTGACGGGGGTGAGACGCCAGAGGCTTTGGGGTGCGGCTGCCCTCTCCCCCCCCCCCCACTATATATAGGGGGCCTAGGGGGGGGCGCCGGCCCTAGGAGATGCAATCTCCTAGGGGGGCGGCGGCCAGGGGGGGAACTTGCCCCCCAAGGCATAGGAGGCGCCTCCACCCCCTAGGGTTTCAACCCTAGGCGCATGGAGGGGGGCCCATGTGGGTGCGCCAGCCCACCAGGGGCTGGCCCCCTTCCCCTTGCGGCCCTCGGGGCCCTCCGGGATGGGTGGCCCCACCCGGTGGACCCCCGGGACCCCTCCGGTGGTCCTGGGACACTCCCGGTGACCCCCGAAATTATCCCGATGGCCGAAACTGGACTTCCTATATATCATTCTTTACCTCCGGACCATTCCGGAACTCCTCGTGACGTCTGGGATCTCACCCGGGACTCCGAACAACATTCTGGTTTCCATGTGCATGTATCTCTACAACCCTAGCGTCACCGAACCTTAAGTGTGTAGACCCTACGGGTTCGGGAGACACGCAGACATGACCGAGACGACTCTCCGGTCAATAACCAACAGCGGGATCTGGATACCCATGTTGGTTCCCACGTGTTCCTCGATGATCTCATCGGATGAACCATTGTGTCAAGGATTCACTCAATCCCGTATGTTATTCCCTTCGTCTGTCGGTACGGTACTTGCCCGAGATTCGATCGTCGGTATGCCCGATACCTTTTTCAATCTTTTCATGGCAAGTCTCTTTACTCGTTCCGTAATCCAGCATCCCGTGACTAACTCCTTAGTCACTTTGAGCTCATTATGATGATGTCTTACCGAGTGGGCCCAGAGGTACCTCTTCGTCATACGGAGTGACAATATCCCAGTCTCGGTTCGTACCAACCCAACAGAAACTTTCGGAGATACCCGTTGCGTACCTTTATAGTCACCCAGTTACGTTGTGACGTTTGGCACACCCAAAGTATTGCTACGGTATCCGGGAGTTGCACAACCTCATGGTCTAAGGAATAAATACTTGACACTGGAAAAGCTTAAGCATTACGAACTATACGATCTCGTGCTAGGCTCAGGATTGGGTCTTGTCCATCACATCATTCTCCTAATGATGTGATCCCGTTATCAATGACATCCTCTGTCCATGGTCAGGAAACCGTGACCACCTTTTGATCAACGAGCTAGTAACTAGAGGCTTACCAGGGACACGTTGTGGTCTATGTATTCACACATGTATCGCTGTTTCTGTACAATACAATTCAAGCATGAATAACAGACAATTATCATGAACAAGGAAATATAATAATAATCCTTTTATTATTGCCTCTAGGGCATATTTCCAACAGTCTCCCACTTGCACTAGAGTCAATAATCTAGTTACATTGTGATGAATCGAACGCCCATAGAGTTCTGGTGTTGATCATGTTTTGCCCGTGGAAGAGGTTTAGTCAACGGGTCTGCGACATTCAGATCCGTATGCACTTTACGAATATCTATGTCTCCATCTTGAACATAATTCCGGATGGAGTTGAAACGGCGCTTGATGTGCTTGGTCTTCTTGTGAAACCTGGGCTCCTTGGCAATGGCAATAGCTCCAGTGTTGTCACAGAAGAGAGTCATCGGGCTTGGCGCGCTTGGAATGACTCCTAGGTCGGTGATGAACTCCTTCATCCAGACTCCTTCTTGTGCTGCTTCGCAAGCAGCTATGTACTCCGCTTCACATGTATAATGCGCCACGACGCTCTGCTTGCAACTGCACCAGCTGACTGCTCCACCATTCAAAATATACACGTATCCGGTTTGTGACTTTGAGTCATCCAGATCTGTGTCGAAGCTAGCATCGACGTAACCCTTTACGACGAGCTCTTCGTCACCTCCATAAACGAGAAACATGTCCTTAGTCCTCTTCAGGTACTTTAGGATGTTCTTGACCACTGTCCAGTGTTCCATACCGGGATCACTTTGGTACGTCCCTACCAAACTTATGGCAAGGTTCACATCAGGTCTGGTACACAGCATGGCATACATGATAGAACCTATGGCCGAGGCATAGGGAATGACACTCATCTTTTCTCTATCTTCTGCCGTGGTCGGGGACTGAGCCGTGCTCAATCTCATACCTTGCAAAACAGGCAAGAACCCCTTCTTGGACTGATCCATATTGAACTTCTTCAATATCTTGTCAAGGTATGTGTTTTGTGAAAGACCAATGAGGCATCTTGATCTATCTCTATAGATTTTGATGCCTAATATGTAAGCAGCTTCTGCAAGGTCCTTCATTGAAAAACTCTTATTCAAGTAGGCCTTTATGCTCTCCAAGAATTCTATATCATTTCCCATCAGCAATATGTCATCCACATAAAATATGAGAAATGCTACAGAGCTCCCACTCACTTTCTTGTAGATACAGGCTTCTCCCCAAGTCTGTATAAAGCCAAACGCTTTGATCACATCATTAAAGCGAATATTCCAACTCCGAGATGCTTGCACCAGCCCGTAGATCGAGCGCTGGAGCTTGCATACCTTGTTAGCATTCTTTGGATCGACAAAACCTTCCGGCTGCATCATATACAGCTCTTCCTTGAGGAAACCATTAAGGAATGCCGTTTTGACGTCCATTTGCCATATATCATAATCATAGAATGCGGCAATTGCTAACATGATTTGGACTGACTTCAGCATCACTACGGGAGAGAAAGTCTCGTCGTAGTCAATCGCTTGAACTTGTCGATAACCCTTAGCGACAAGCTGAGCCTTATAGATGGTCACATTACCATCCGCGTCTGTCTTCTTCTTAAATATCCATTTATTTTCTATGGCGTGCCTATCATCGGGCAAGTCCACCAAAGTCCATACTTTGTTTTCATACATGGATTATATCTCAGATTTTATGGCTCCAAGCCATTTGTTGGAATCCGGGCCCGGCATCGCTTCTTCATAGTTCGAAGGTTCACCGTTGTCTAACAACATGATTTCCATAACAGGGTTGCCGTACCACTCTGGTGCGGAACGTGTCCTTGTGGACCTTCGAAGTTCAGTAGTGACTTGATCTGTATCTTCATGATCATCATCATTAGCTTCCTCCCTTATCGGTGCAGGCACCTCAGGAACAATTTCCTGTGCTGTGCTACTTTCCGGTTCGGGAGGGGTGACTGTCACCTCATCAAGTTCTACTTTCCTCCCACTCACTTCTTTCGAGAGAAACTCTTTCTCTAGAAAGGATCCATTCTTCGCAACAAAGACCTTGCCTTCGGATCTGTGGTAGAAGGTGTACCCAATAGTTTTCTTTGGGTATCCTATGAAGACGCATTTTTCCGATTTGGGTTTGAGCTTTTCAGGTTGAAGTTTCTTGACATAAGCATCGCAAACCCAAACTTTCAGAAACGACAGCTTAGGTTTCTTGCCAAACCAAAGTTCATACGGTGTCGTCTCAACGGATTTCGACGGAGCCCTATTTAAAGTGAATGCGGCAGTCTCTAAAGCATAACCCCAAAAAGATAGCGGTAAATCGGTGAGAGACATCATAGATCGCACCATGTCCAACAGAGTACGATTTCGACGTTCGGACACACCATTACGCTGAGGTGTTCCGCGCGGTGTCAATTGTGAAACAATTCCACAGTTCCTAAGGTGCGTGCCAAATTCATGACTTAAATATTCACCCCCACGATCCGATCGTAAGAACTTTATTTTTCTGTCACGTTGATTCTCAACCTCATTCTGAAATTCCTTGAACTTTTCAAAGGTCTCAGACTTGTGCTAAATCAAGTAGATATACCCATATCTACTCAAGTCATCTGTGAGGGTGAGAACATAACAATAGCCTCCGCGAGCCTCAACACTCATTGGACCGCACACATCGGTATGTACGATTTCCAATAAGTTGGTTGCTCGCTCCATTGTTCCGGAGAACGGAGTCTCGGTCATCTTGCCCAAGAGGCATGGTTCGCACGTGTCAAATGATTCATAATCAAGAGACTCCAGAAGTCCATCTGCATGAAGCTTCTTCATACGTTTGACACCAATATGACCAAGGCGGCAATGCCACAAGTATGTGGGACTATCATTGTCAACTTTACATCTTTCGGCATTCACACTATGAATATGTGTATCATCACGATCGAGAATCATCAAAAATAAACCATTGACCAGCGGGGCATGACCATAAAACATATCTCTCAAATAAATAGAACAACCATTATTCTCGGATTTAAATGAGTAGCCATCTCGCATCAAACGAGATCCAGATACAATGTTCATGCTCAAAGCTGGTACTAAATAACAATTATTAAGGTTTAAAACAAATCCCGAGGGTAGATGTAGAGGCAGCGTGCCGACGGCGATCACATCAACCTTGGAACCATTCCCGACGCGCATCGTCACCTCGTCCTTCGCCAGTCTCCGCTTATTCCGCAGCTCCTGCTTTGAGTTACAAATATGAGCAACTGCACCGGTATCAAATACCCAGGAGCTACTACGAGTGCTGGTAAGGTACACATCAATAATATGTATATCACATATACCTTTGACGTTGCCGGCCTTCTTGTCTGCTAAGTATTTGGGACAGTTCCGCTTCCAGTGACCCGTTCCCTTGCAATAAAAGCACTCAGTCTCAGGCTTGGGTCCATACTTTGGCTTCTTCCCGGCAACTGGCTTACCGGACGCGGCAACTCCCTTGCCGTCCTTCTTGAAGTTCTTCTTACCCTTGCCATTCTTGAACTTAGTGGTTTTATTGACCATCAACACTTGATGCTCTTTCTTGATTTCCACCTCCGCTGATTTTAGCATTGAATACACCTCAGGAATGGACTTCTCCATCCCTTGCATATTGAAGTTCAACACGAAGCTCTTGTAGCTAGGTGGGAGCGACTGGAGGATTCTGTCAACGACCGCTTCGTTGGGAGATTCATTCCCAACTGAGACAAGCGGTTGTGCAAACCAGAAATCTTGAGTATGTGCTCACTGACAGAACTGTTTTCCTCCATCTTACAGCTATAGAATGTGTTGGAGACATCATATCTCTCAACTCGGGCATGAGCCTGGAAAACCATTTTCAGCTCTTGGAACATCTCATATGCTCCGTGGTGCTCAAAACGCTCTTGGAGCCCCGATTCTAAGCTGTAGAGCATGCCGCACTGAACCAGGGAGTAATCATCACAACGTGACTGCCAAGCGTTCATAACATCTTGGTTTGTTGGGGTGGGAGCGTCACCTAGCGGTGCTTCTAGGACATAAGTTTTCTTGGAAGCTATGAGGATGATCCTCAGGTTACGGACCCAGTCCGTATAGTTGCTACCATCGTCTTTCAGCTTGGATTTCTCTAGGAATGCGTTGAAGTTGAGGGTGACATGAGCGTGGGCCATTTGATCTACAAGACATATTGTAAAGAATTTAGACTAAGTTCATGACAATTAAGTTCATCTAATCAAATTTTAATGAACTCCCACTCAAATTGACATCTCTCCAGTCATCTAAGTGATACATGATCCGAATCGAATAGCCCGTGTCCGATCATCACGTGAGACGGACTAGTCATCAACGGTGAACATCTTCATGTTGATTGTATCTTCTATACGACTCATGTTCGACCTTTCGGTCTTCCGTGTTCCGAGGCCATGTCTGTACATGCTAGGCTCGTCAAGTGAACCCTAAGTGTATTGCGTGTGTAAATCTGGCTTACACCCGTCGTATGCGAACGTTAGAGCCTATCACACCCGATCATCACGTGGTGCTTCGGAACAACGATCCTTAGCAACGGTGCACAGTTAGGGGGAACACAATTCTTGAAATTTTAGTGAGAGATCATCTTATTTACTACCGTTGTTCTAAGTAAACAAGATGCATAAACATGATAAACATCACATGCAATCAAATAAAGTGACATGATATGGCCAATATCATCTTGCTCCTTCGATCTCCATCTTCGGGGCACCATGATCATCTTTGTCACCGGCATGACACCATGATCTCCATCATCATGATCTCCATCATCGTGTCTTCATGAAGTCGTCACGCCAACTATTACTTCTACTACTATGGCTAACGTTTATCAATAAAGTAAAGTTATTACATGGCGTTATTCAGTGACACCCAGGTCATACAATAATTAAGGCAACTCCTATGGCTCCTGCCGGTTGTCATTTTCATCGACATGCAAGTCGTGGTTCCCTATTACAAGAACATGATCAATCTCATACATCACATATATCATACATCACATCTTCTTGGCCATACCACATCACATAGCACATGCTGCAAGAACAAGTTAGACGACCTCTAATTGTTGCTGCAAGTTTTTACGTGGCTTCTATAGGTTTTCTAGCAAGAACGTTTCTTACCTACGCCAAAATCACAACGTGATTTGTCAATTTCTATTTACCCTTCATAAGGACCCTGTTCATCGAATCCGATCCGACTAAAGTGGGAGAGACAGACACCCGCCAGCCACCTTATGCAACTAGTGCATGTCTGTCGGTGGAACCAGTCTCACGTAAGTGTACGTGTAAGGTCGGTCCGGGCCGCTTCATCCCACGATGCCGCCGAATCAAGATTGGACTAGTAACGGCAAGAGAATTGAACAAACTCAACGCCCAAAACTTGTTTGTGTTCTACTCATGCAAGATGCTACGCAAAGACCTAGCTCAGATGCCACTGTTGGGGAACGTAGCAGAATTCAACAGTTTTCCTACGCTTCACCAAGATCAATCTAAGGAGTCATCTAGCAACGAGCATAAAGGAGTGCATCTAAATCCTTTATAGATCGCGTGCGGAAGCGTTCGAAGGAACGTGGATGATGGAGTCGTACTCTTCGTGATTCCTCGTCACCGATGATCCCAGCGCCGAACGGACGGCACCTCCGCGTTCAACACACGTACGGTACAGCGACGTCTCCTCCTTCTTGATCCAGCAAGGGCGGAGGAGAGGTTGACGGAGATCCAGCAGCACGACGGCGTGGTGGTGGATGCAACCGAAAAAGCTGCAGGGCTTCCCCGGCGCCGTGCGAGAGGAGTTGGATGTGTGACGGGGGGGAGAGGCGCCGAAGGCTTTGGGGTGCGGCTGCCCTCTCCCCCCCCCCACTATATATAGGGGGCCAGGGGGCGCCGGCCCTAGGAGATGCAATCTCCTAGGGGGGGCGGCGGCCAAGGGGAGGAACTTGCCCCCCAAGGCATAGGAGGCGCCCCCACCCACTAGGGTTTCAACCCTAGGCGCATGGAGGGGGGCCCATGTGGGTGCGCCAGCCCACCAGGGGCTGGCCCCCTTCCCCTTGCGGCCCTCGGGGCCCTCCGGGATGGGTGGCCCCACCCTGTGGTCCCGGGACACTCCCGGTGACCCCCGTAATTATCCCAATGGCCGAAACTGGACTTCCTATATATCATTCTTTACCTCCGGACCATTCCGGAACTCCTCGTAACGTCCGGGATCTCATCCGGGACTCCGAACAACATTCGGGTTTCCATGTGCATGTATCTCTACAACCCTAGCGTCACCGAACCTTAAGTGTGTAGACCCTACGGGTTCGGGAGGCACGCAGACATGACCGAGACGACTCTCCGGTCAATAACCAACAGCGGGATCTGGATACCCATGTTGGTTCCCACGTGTTCCTCGATGATCTCATCGGATGAACCATTGTGTCAAGGATTCACTCAATCCCGTATGTTATTCCCTTTGTCTGTCGGTACGGTACTTGCCCGAGATTCGATCATCGGTATGCCCGATACCTTGTTCAATCTCGTCATGGCAAGTCTCTTTACTCGTTCCGTAATCCATCATCCCGTGACTAACTCCTTAGTCACTTTGAGCTCATTATGATGATGTCTTACCGAGTGGGCCCAGAGGTACCTCTCCGTCATACGGAGTGACAATATCCCAGTCTCGGTTCGTACCAACCCAACAGACACTTTCGGAGATACCCGTTGCGTACCTTTATAGTCACCCAGTTACGTTGTGACATTTGGCACACCCAAAGTATTCCTATGGTATCCGGGAGTTGCACAACCTCATGGTCTAAGGAATAAATACTTGACACTGGAAAAGCTTAAGCATTACGAACTATACGATCTCGTGCTAGGCTCAGGATTGGGTCTTGTCCATCACATCATTCTCCTAATGATGTGATCCCGTTATCAATGACATCCTATGTCCATGGTCAGGAAACCGTGACCATATGTTGATCAACGAGCTAGTAACTAGAGGCTTACCAGGGACACGTTGTGGTCTATGTATTCACACATGTATCGTTGTTTCCGTACAATACAATTCAAGCATGAATAACAGACAATTATCGTGAACAAGGAAATATAATAATAATCCTTTTATTATTGCCTCTAGGGCATATTTCCAACATTTAGACCTTTGGACATCGGGCCGGTAGGTTTCACGGGTCGAAGTTATTAGAAAAGGAATTTCCTTGTACTACCAAACATTGGTCTCATGCGGTTTCGGGCGAGCAGAGGCTCTTTTGGCGCTTCGTTCGAAATTTTGAAACACAAGCATTCACGTTTAGAGTACTCTTGAACTTTGAGGATTGATCTAAATAGACAATGTTAAATTTGACCTTGTATGTTTGAAAACCTCATTAAATTATCCACTTCTTTTTGAAATTTTGACACTTGAAAATCCTATAACTACGATTATTTTCGAATGGAGGAGCTAAATTAGAATCTATTTTGTACACGACTACATATGCTATTATGTACATAATTAGAGCAAAGATTGGTGCCCCCATAATTTAGGTATGATTTACAAATGCCATGATATCAAATTCAAATAAGTGAATGGACTTCATGTTGAATTCGATGTTTGAAACCACCTTAAGTTGAATTCAAATGTATGCTAGTTCATAGGTAGCTATTTATAATGTTCATTGTGTAACTTTCGTATGTATAATGTGCTTTACACACACAACATGAACTATACTCACGTTTATATTCGATTTCTAAAGCGATGCATTGTCTGGAGTTCAAAATACTAACTATGTGGATCAATTGTGTCGAATAATAACATAGACATGCTCAAATTCGATAGAATCTAGATGTCTGATGGATCAATGACCGTTCCTTACGCGAATTGCAAACATCATGATCCCATCCTAATATTTGGATACAATTTATATCTTTAATCAATGTGTACAGCAGTCTTGTACGTGTAGTTTCACTCTCCATCGGTGGTCTCTCACGCATGCTCACACACTCTCTCCCGAGGTGTCTTTCTCGCACACATGCTCTCGATATAACCCTCCCTCCCTCTCATAACCATTTATGACTGTTTTCACTAACCTTTATCACAAGCACTCGCCCTCTCGCAAGCATACACACGCATAATCCCCATCGACCCTTTCTATATACATAGACCTGCCTACGTGTCTCCTGTACGCACATTATCTTTAGGCCTGTCTCTCACTCATTGTCTCACACCTCTCTTCCTAATCGACGAGTATGATTCTAGCAGAGATTCTGTAGGATGCCCCTTAAAGTTAGGTTAGATGAATAGTAATATCAGAGATAAAGGGGTTACCTTAGGCCGAGAACCTAGGGTTACAAATCCTAGCCGGCTTTGTCAGTGGACATAGAGTCCTTCACAATTATGCTATCTTTGTATTGTACGACTAGTCATTCATGGGTCTCCCTAAATGCGTCACGGGCCGACCAATGTGGCGCAGGACAGAACCAAACGAAGGGCCTCACCTCGACCCACCGGACCTCACGTGGTGACACACCCTCTGCCCCCACGTCTTGTTATCTTCTCACACCCACACATACCAACACAGACACCACACACAAAAAAATATGCTCCTGGTGCCTCTATCCACTCTCCCCTGCATATACACACTCAAGGGAATCTCTCACCGTGACGTCATATTCGTCTCTCTCTCTCTCTAGACCACTCTCATTTCTCGTGCTATCTCTCCCACGCCCCCTTGCCGGCCCCTCTATCCATGCCTCTCTCGAATACGTAATACACACACATACCTCTCTAGGCCCTGCCAAATGCATCAACTACACATTCACACATGTTACATCACGCACCCCATTGATTTAAAAAGCCCTCTCTTCACATTCATTTCGCATACAACATTCCTTTTGAATAAAGTGTGGCCAAAAAAATATTTTAGAATTTCTACATATATACAACATTACAAAGTTATATGGAGGAGTATGAACGCTTGCATTGCATGGTTCCCACAATGATATTTATTCCGCATTGTGAATTTGTATATTTTTATACTATATATAAAGTTAGTCATAATAAAGACAAACGAAGAGCATCTCTCTCTCCATCGCATACCCCCCTCTACGCCCCTTTCACGTACGCACACAAACTATCTCCAGGTCCTCTAAAAGTAAGCCCCCAGCACATTCACGCATGTTTCATCTTTCTCTCGTGATATATACAATGACGATCATTGTATTTGAAGAGAAAGCACGATATGTACATTGGACTTCAGAATCCACTCATTACGGTCACCATTTACGTTTTGTGGTTATTATACAGTCATGGGCTCACTGTACAACTCTGTATTTGCTCAAGACACGACTAGTTGACCAGTTAAACGCTCCACATGGCACCTCTAGTGTTGCATCACATTATCTCACTACCATCGGGCCCACCTGTCGGCATGTATCTACTCTACATCTACACTCTTATAAAATACTAGCAAGATGCCCATGCGTTGCATGGAACATCAAGATGCATTTGTATAAGTAGTTTATCTTGCGGGAGAAAAGGATGAACAAGGCAATGCCTTATTTGCAAGTGTGGAGAGGGGTGTGGGTATCTTTTTTGTAAAATTGCCATAGTTTCCTTCCTATCCGTCAGATATAGATCGGACGGCCTATATTGCAGGATGGCAGGCACACGATCATCACCGACTATGCTTTTTATAAGAGTAGGGATAAAATACACTCTTATAAAAACAGAGTTGGTGATGATGGTGTGCCTACCATCCTGCAATATAGGTCGTCCGATTTATATCAGACAGATAGGAAAGAAACTATGAAAATTTTGCAAAAAGGTATCCACACACCTCTCCACATTTGCAAATAAGGCCTTCCATCGTTCATCCTTTTCTCTCACAAGATAAACTAGTCATACAAATGCATCTTGATGTTATGTGCAACGCACGGGCATCTTGCTAGTAAGAATGAAAACAAACAACAAAAAAATATTGGACGGTGGTTCAAAGTCATGAATGCTGGCACAGCGGACAAGGTGGCCTTGTATTGGTATGTTGAGCCGTCTGTTTTAATACACAGGACCTGGTGTGGTGATTATACACACACGCACGCATGCACACGAACTGCATGCACGCAACACTCACACGAACACATGCACCCACGCACGCATGCAACACTCACACATACACACGCAGCCACGCACGCACGCAACACTCACATGCACACACGCACGCATGCATGCACACACCAGTAGACCACACGACCAACACAAACTCTCACGCTCAAGTGCTCAACCAACACGTGCATGCGCACACATCAGGCCGTGACAGACACATACACAACCAGGTGATTCCCGCGCACGGTGTGGAGTCTTGTCGCGCCTGCGTAAATTTGTGTTTATCTAACCTTTTCCCTATGCGAACTGACATGTGGGACCCACTAGGAACATGTTCAATTTAACTAGTCAACATGGTGCCACGCAGACTATTTGGCCGGTCAACTGAGTGCAATCCGATGCCGAACCGTGAGGAAGTGACCGTATAATCACCGCAAACGTATATAGTGACCGTAATTAGCTTATTCTGAAGTTCGGTGAACGTATTACGCTTTTCTCTCTGTAGGCCCTCCAAAACTACATCTCTACACGTTCTCGCATGTTACATGTAACAACTATGCAATACAGCACTACTACTACACTCTAACACGATAAATCATATGTGTTTTTAGTTTTACTAGATATCATATTGTTACTTAATTATTCAGTTTGCATACATTAAAATTGCCTTTGAAATGTATGGCCAGTATCATAAACCGCGCGGGGAAAATCCCGCCCTTTCCTGTTTAATTGGGTTTGTATGGATGGATCGTGCGAAACAGCAAAACTATAGTACTATATACAGTACAAGTGACAGTTCACTGGGCCGTCGTGTCATGTACTCCTCCATCGTAAGAGTGGAGTGCTCGCTTTCATAAATCTTCTAGTCCCTTTCGCCGACATGTGGGGCATCAAGCTACCGGGTCCACGTGTCATACCGGAATACAGTGTAGAGCAGCCGGGGTGAAGCACCCAGTCATGGCGCCGACGTAGTAATGAGCAATGAGGCATCAAATCACAAAGCTGCACCTTTCCCGCAGTTAAGTTGGAGGGACGAAGTAATAATGCTAAAAAATAAGAAGTTGGAGGGACGAAGTAATAATGCTAAAAAATAAGAAGTTGGAGGGACGAAGCAGCCATCATTTCACTCGTTATTGAATCCGCTTTTCCCTCATCTTCTTCAAGCTAACCACGTGTTGCTTCTGTCGTTGTTCTGCCTCGTGTGGGAAGCGGATCGGCCTGGTGAAGCACTGACACATGGGACCGCATGTTAGCAAACCGCTAGGACAACGTCCTCTAATAATAGGAAACCTCCCCAGCTATCCGCGTGGCAAAATCACCTCCTTTTTACTAATCTTGATTCTATAATTTTTAGATCAATATAACTGAGATTTGTATAGATAGCACATAGGAGCAAAACCAAGTGGTACGGTTAAGGGCATCCACAATGTGTAGCCAAATGTGAAAATAGCTTTTGGCATCGTGGGAACCATTGTGGACGGTGTTGCCAAAGCCAAAAGGATGGAACCAAAGCTCCCTGATTGATTGATTGAAGGAATAGAAAAATGCAACGTCTCTCCTCTTTCTCCCGTGCTTAGACGCATGTACAGTATAGAGGACAGAGTCTACTCCCATGTCCCTTCTATCACAAATCACAAAGCAATGAGGCGTCAAATCACAAAGCACGGACGAAGCAACCATCATTTCACTCTTCGCTGACTCCGCTTCTCCATCGTCTTCTTCGAGAAACCATCTCACCGCACTAAGCTGGACGGACGACGCTATTGTGTACGAGTAGTACTAGTACATTTACGCATCCTTTGGTTCAACGGACTTCCTGGATGCAAATAAGGCGGTTGTCTCGGCTGGCAGGAGGCACTTGCAAACGACTTACCGTGGTCTCCCTCAATGGTGTTCTCCGTCGAACGAACTTTGCCAAACCACATCGTTCGAGATATCGTCGACGTCACCGCAATGGGGAAGGAAGTCAAATATAGTTACTACCTCCATTTTTTTGTACACAAGGCCAGTATATCAAAATTACAATTTGCAAAAGACCACTAATACTAATCAAGGAAAAATTGATGGGGTTTGCCTCGTACTAGCAACCAAGGACATTAATATCCCCTGCATGCATGCGGAAGTGAGAAGGTTAGTTTGCATGGAGCTGCATTAATCAAGCGATGAGGAGTGAGATGGTTAGCTCTTTGGGCTTTGGAGAAAAAATATGCATTAATTGACACGTGAAACGAGGATTTGTATCGATTAATCCCGCAAAGGAAAGCCCCGCCTTTCTTTTTTAACACTAGTACTCCTAGTACGTAGTACTACCTTCGTCCTGGTTTATTGGTCCTCATCGTATTTCATGCCAAATTTTGACCATAAATTTAACTAACAAAATGTTCATGCATGTCACAAAAAAATATATCATTGGAACATATGTTCAAATACAAATCTAATGATACAATTTTTGATAACATGCATTAATATTTTGTTAGTTAAATATTTAGTCAAATTTGGGCACAAATTTCAAGGAGGACCAATAAACTAGGACGGAGGTAGTACTACGTACTTATCCTGTTTGGGTCTAGGCCTTGCAGTGCCATACTTCGCCACACATTTTTACCAAGCTTTCCTAAAGTTTTCAAATGAAAAGGAGGTACACTTGCGCACGGCTGTCGCGGTCACACCGCACCCTCACACGGTCGCTCTTGCACGCCGCGGTCGCACCGCACCCTCACATGCACAGTCGCTCATGCACGCCGCAAACCCAACCAAGGGAACGCACCCTCACTGACACGTGTTGTCGCATGTGAACAAACTAAACGCATCCATCCTACCATTGACACATAATTTTCGTTCATAGAGTATGTTTATCCAACCGCATGTTGGGGAGTATATGTACGGCCCGTGCGGTGGTCTGCTGGGGAAGAAGAAGAGGTGAGGAAGAAGGGTTAGGAGACGTAGGATATTCATCCAACCACCTGAAATGGTAGACTGGCCCAAGTCAGGCGACCTGCATAACAATATATGTTTTTACACAGCAAAAGATCCATAAAAACAACAACATAAAGAAAAACTATCACTGCTCGCGGAACGAGATGGCCTCATCGTCTTTGGCTGCCGGCGCGAACCAGCCGTAGCTGCCGACGTGTGTCTCCCAGCTACTCGTTCACGCGGAGCATGCGGGCACCCTGCACGGAGGAGAGCACCGCCCGGTTCAAGTCGAGGACGTCCGGTTCCGCCTGCAGGAGGACCTCGATGGCAGTAGCATCCGCGCGCTTCGCGTCGAGTCGAGCCTCCGCCACCCGGTTCAAGTCCAGGACGTTCGATTCTGCCTACAAGAGGGCCTCGATGAGAGCGGCATCCGCGCGCTCCGCATCGAGTTGAGCCTCTGCCGCCCGGTTCAAGTCCAGGACGTCCGGTTCCGCCTGCAGGAGGGCCTCGATGGCAGCGGCATCCGCGCGCTCCGCCTCAAGTTGAGCCTCCGCCACCCAGTTCATATCCACAACATCTGGTTCCGCCTATAGGAAAGCCTCGATGGCAGCGGCATGCGCGCACTCCGCGTCAAGTTGAGCCTCTTCCTCCCGGTCCTCCTTTAGTATCGCCAGGTTGAATCGCTAGTCCGCCTGCACCATGGGGGACTCGGATGCCGGCACGAAGTAGACGTCCATCGACTCATACCCATCGGGGGCCTTCTGCGTCACGACCTCCGCCATGAACATTGGATCAGCTTCCTCCCCCTCGTAGCTTGGTTCCAGATAATTCGGGGATTGGCCCGCCGCAAAGCGAGCTTGGGAACGGAGGTCTCTAGCACCGACCACCGCCGCGATTTCTGCGCAGCGCTCCGGCGTCAGCATCTTGTAGTACGTGATCTTGCGGCGCACCATGGCTTTCCAGCGAACTAGGGGACGCTTGATGCGGGCTAGGGGATCGAAAGAAGGGGAAGGGGCTGGAGATTATATGTGGTTTTAGGGCAGTGGCTGGCGTAGGCCGAGCAGTGAATGTTCTGGTGTGAATAGTGGTTCCGGTGACGACCGGTCAATCGGTTTGACAGTACATTGCTCTTGTCGCGTTCGCGTTGTAGCCCGGCACGCTGGACCCTCCACGTCGCTCACCGAATGGAACGCGCTTCGTCTTGCGTTTTCGCTCGCTTGTGGGACCGCAGTTGAGAGCAAACCGACGTCCCACCCCCTCCCCCGCCCGCGTCATGTTATGCAGAGTAAATAAAAATAGAGGGAGTATACTACGAATGAGGATCCCCTGACGTGGCCGAACCCATTGAGTAACTGAGATGCGGGGCCTAGCAAGTATGGGGTCCGCCAGTAAGTGACCGAAAGGGAGGGTAAGGTAGGGATACGTATGTGAAAGGAGCTTCCAATGATATAATTTTCACATTATACATCTCATGTACTATTAATCTTGTCAATAGTCAAATGCGGTTTTGGAAAACACATTAGAGCATGGTTAATAATATAGCCAGTCGATGGCTATAAGGAACTGCCATGTCATCTATCGATCTCGTCAACATGTGTCGAGGCATGAACCGAATGAGATGTCAAAACTAAGACGCGAAGCGACACATAGTGGAGGCAAAGTGAAACTTCAAACGAACCATTTGTTTGTATGCATGTCGGACAAATTACAAATAAACATTGGAAATACAAGCATGGTCTAGGCCCACATGCGAATGATACTCGGCGGAATGTTCAAATGAGGCATGTGGGAGGATGGACTCGACCGGGGGGCGACATGATCGATGGAGAAGAGGGTTGGAGAGGAATGAGAAATAAGCAAACGCCACATGATTATACTTGAACATCTCAAATAAACAATAAGTTGTCTCGCTTGGCCTACATAGTGAAAGGCCTAATGCTCAACGTGGAGCACTGACGCTCAAATATGCCCGGGAAAACAGGGAAACCGACATGTGGGGCACACCTGTCGGGACGACGTTGCGCAAACTAATCCAATGGAGGAGCTGGCCCACGACCTCCTCGCCACCGGCAACCGTTCATGTGGGTCGTGGGGGCCAACAATGTGGCGCAACTCCAGCACCGCCTCTGGACACGGCGACCGCGGTGAGCGACGCGCTCATCGTCGCTAGACACGGTCGGTTTCAGTGTGCCGAGGGTGGCGTTAGTGCTGTGGCACCACCAACAGTATGTTTGGTTTGTGCCCAAGGTTGCCCCATTAAAGCATTGGATAGCCAAAATTTTGGTTGAGGTTTTGGTTGCCCATGATTTTGGCCGACATAGGCAAGAAAAATGAAATAGATTTGGCTAGAGTTCATTGGCATGCCAAAAAATGGCAACCATCCAAACAAAGACCAATCTTTGGGTCATGACCAAAATTTTGGTAAGGTGCACTTTGGCCACAATGCAAACACACGCCAACACCCAGCTCGTCGAGGATGCACGGGGCACCGGGGCGCGTCCGCGGAGTGGTGTAGCGTGGCCAACTGCATCCTCAGGACCCGAGACCATGCCGGGTCGTCTTGCTTTTTCAATGACATGTGTCGATCGCATGTGAGCAAAGGGCATCTCCAACGTTGCCACGACCGCAGCTGACTACCCTGGCACACCAAAAACCCCCGTCCCTCGCGCCGCCACGCGGTGCGTTCCCAGCCGGCGCCAGCTGCCCGCATTCATGTCGTCCGTCCATATGCCGTCGTTAAGAGGCTCAGTGCCCGAGGAACCAACTCCGATGACTTAATGACGCACCAGGACGCTTGGCCTCACCGGAATGCGCTACTTAAAGCGGCAACGCCCAGCTAACCTCCACACCATAGTGCATCATCCTCCTACCTGGTACCACATCCGCCATGACCGCAAGCGCGAACGCTCTACAAGAGAGCTTGTCTTCGGGGATGGAGCTCGAGGTCGTCGCCCTCGCTCAAGTCGCCGCACAAGCGGTGGCCACGCTAGCGGCGGCCAACGGGAGCACCGTCAGCCACGCGTCCTACTTGCCGCCGTCCAACGTCCGGCACCACCAAGGTCGGGGACTCCTCCGAGGATGAGTAGGGCATGGGAGGCGGCAGGGCATGGTGTGCCAACTGGCCGGTCCGTCTCCCGTGTTCTACTTTTCCTCACTGGAGACCGCACCTTCACTTCACGGGTCTTGAACCCCGCCCCCGTACATGGAGATCATAGATGGAGGACGTCAGTCGCCGCCGTAGAATAGGTTTAGGGTCGGGTTTCTTTTATTTTTTCTGTCCTATAAAAGTTTGAAATGTTATGAAAATCTGCCGTGTTTGCATTCATCTCGGTCGGTGTATATGAACTTTCATAATAATATAGTATATTGTAGGAGTACTAGCAAGATGCCCGTGCGTTGCATGGAAGATCAAGATCTTGTGGGAGAAAACGATGAACGAGGGAAGGCCTTATCTGCAAATGCACATTCACGCATTTCACATCTACGGGAACCTACGAAAGGGTTAACGTAAATTGCCTCTCTCTCTCCTCCCCTGATTTTCATGGTGGTGGGCCCCTCCCTCCCCCCAATCTACAATCAACAGCTCACACGTTTCACATTATGTTAATTACGTAATTGGGACTACGTAGGTGTAGCATTACTCGTCCTAAAAAACCCCAACTAAGCCAACCTCCCAGCATATCGCGCGGGAAAAGACCCGGTCGCGCCGTTTTAGTCGGGATTACCGGATTACTAGTAGTAGTACCGATGGATCGCGCGAAGCAACAAGTTTTTTTTTAGGGGGCGAAGCACCTAGTTTAAAAGGAAAAAAGGCGGTACACTCACAGCACCCCTGTCGCGGTCGCATTGCACCACACACACGTTCGGTCCTGCACACGGCTCACGCAAACGGAACACGCTTCGGCTTGCCTCTTCACTGATACGTGGGACTGCACTTGGAGAAACCGACCATGCACCAAACTCCCCC
>LR738712.1:150636151-150650964 GCA_902687465.1 Secale cereale | reverse complement strand
AAATCCTAGATTCAACCGCCCTTCGGCCAACTAGCCAATAATATTCCCGAAACCCCCTCCCCCCGTCCCCCTCCACTCCATTCGCTCCGCCAAAGCCGCCCTCCCCGCCACGCCGATACGTCGGCGCCGCGGTTCGTCGAGGGGACGCACGGCGATCCTCTCGCTCCCACGGTACGCTCTTATAGGCTGCCGTCCTCTAGCCGCGCCACCACCGCTAGCGTTGTTCTTGTGGAGGCGCACGGCGGTCAGCGCCGCCACCGCTGGCAATGTTCGTGTGGAGACGCACGACGGTCAGCTTCTCCCACGGTACGCGCATTCTAGACTAAGGCCCCATACATGTCAGTGTGGCGCTGAATGTTAGCTGATAGACGTTGTTAATCTCACTGTTTGTCGAAGTAGTTTACAGTCAATATGCTCTGCTTAAGAAGCTTCCTTGCCCTGTTCTGCACTCAATCTGCTTAGCTGAGATGGCATGCCAAGGCCAATTAGTTGCTAAAATATCCTGCCATATATTTATTGTGACGTAGATTGCCATGGTCTAGTAGCCAATCTGTTAGGTGAAATAGCTCTACACCGTTTTATACTCGGTCTTTGTTGTTGCGATGGCCTTCGATAGTTCGATGGTTGTGTGCTCGGCCTCATTGACTACTGAAATAGCCTGCCATAATTTAGCACTCAAATATGTTTGCTGAATTAGCTTTACATATATTTCCTTACTTAGATCTGCTCGTCCAAATATCTTGCCATAGCTTTAGACATTGACCTTGGTATTTTCTTCTGGACTTCATACAAAAGCATATATGTTTTTCCTGTAATATCTAGTAGAAGAACTAATTTGTATGTCTAACAGATGGGCAGGACTTGGATAACTTCGGCTCGAAGATTCTCCGCTGCATATGTCGAGGGGGTTGAAAACTTCATGAACTTTATCAGAGCTGAGTACGGTGGTCCGAAATCAGATGTGCTCTGCCCGTGTAGCAGTTGTATGAATTCAGTTACAAGACCCCAGTCAACTGTGCAAAATCATCTACACTTGTATGGGATGTCGGTCACATATACTAGGTGGGTTCATCATGGTGAAGCTATGAACGTCAATGTTATTGACTACGTGGAAGCAGCAGATCACCATCTTGATCTGCCTGATGCTCAAGTGGAAGAGGAGGAGGAGGAGAAGGTGGTGGCGGAGCCAGTGAGTTTGACCAACATTGAAACAATGCTATGAAATGCTCGTGCATTCCGTGAACTTTCACCCGCAAAAGAAAAACGGTTGGCCCGCATGTTGGAACAATGCAACGTGGCTGTCATCCCAGGAAATAAGTTGTCAGTATTCTCAGCTATGGTCACCTTTCTTCAGGTGAAGACATCTGAGCGGATGACCAACAAATCATTCGATGCGATGTTGGCTGCTTTCCGCAAAGCTTTCCCAGATGCGTCTGAGCTGCCACACACCTACAGTAAACTGAAAATTTTCCTTCGTGCAGTTGGAATTGGATATGATATGATCCATGTTTGTAAGAATAATTGTGTTCTGTTCTGGAAGGATTGTGCCAACTTAAGTGAATGCCTGAAATGCAAATCATCAAGATGGAAAGATGGCGATGCTGTGAAGAGGATTCCTCATAATGTTCTGAGACATTTTCCAATTACACCAAGATTGCAGAGGTTCTTTCATTATGCTGAAACAAGAGAGGATGTACGGTGGCATTCTAGGAACCAGGAGTACAGAGATCAGAATGTAATGAGCCATCCATCACATGGTAGTGAGTGGAAAAACTTCAATCAGAAGCATGAAAAGTTTGCTGCTGACCCGAGAAACATTAGACTTGGCTTAGCTTCAGATGGATTTAACCCATTTGGCCACCAGGGCGCCACATATAGCATGTGGCCAGTGCTTGTTATCCCTTACAACATGCCTCCAAATGTCTGCACCAAAGAATCAAACTACATGATGGCCTTGCTCATCCCAGGTCCAAAAAGTCCTGGAAAGGATTTTGATTTGTTCATGGAGCCTCTTGTGGAGGAAATTCAATAGCTATGGAGGGGTGTTCTCACTCGAGACCTATATAGCAGCCCATCAGCTGATTTATTTCTGCGTGCTGTTATAATTTGGTGCATCCATGATTATCTGGCTTTGGGCACTATGTCAGGGAGAATGACGCATGGTTACAATGCATGTGTTCGCTATGACAGGAATCCGTTGTCATACGCAATACTTAGCAAGATCTGTTACATTGGACACCGCCGTTTCCTTGCCAAGGACAAGCCGCATCCTAGAAAATATCGAAGACATATGTTCAATGCAAAACATGAAAACTGTGATGCACCAAAGAGGCTCACCCCCGATGAGTTGCAAGTGGAATTAGAGAAGGTCAGGCATATTACACCAGGAAACCATCTTGATAATGGTAGCGGGAAAAGGAAGCATGGCAGGGCAGAAGAGAGATTATTGTTTACCCGCAGGTCCACTTTGTGGGACTTGGAGTATTGGAAAGATTTGGATCTGCGGCATAATCTTGATGTGATGCACATCGAGAAAAAATATATGTGATAGCATTATCGGCACACTTCTTAATATTGAAGGCAAGACAAAAGATACCCTAAAATCTAGGATTGATTTGACACACCTGGGTATCAGACAGGATTTGCGGATGCAAGATGAAGGTAAACCACGGGATATGGCACCAGCTGTGTACGTCTTGGACAAGGTAAAAAGAAAAGAATTCTGCGAGGTCCTGTCACGTGTGAGATTCCCACATGGATTTGCTTCCAACCCTGAAAGGAGAGTCAGTGTAGATGGAAACAAGGTACAAGGGTTGAAAACTCATGACTGCCACGTCCTACTTTAAAGGGTTTTACCTATTATCCTTAGAGGATTGGGCCGCCCTGACTTATACAAAGCAGTTGCAGAGTTGGGACAATTCTTCAGGGAACTCTACCGTAGAAATATCAGGATAGATGCTTTGGAGCGTCTTAGAGACAAGATACCAACTATCCTATGCGACCTTGAGAAGATATATCCTCCAGCCTTCTTTGATGTGATGGTGCATTTGGCTGTACATCTACCTGATGAGGCACTACTTAGAGGTCCAGTACAGTATGGCTGGATGTACCCTATTGAAAGGCGGCTAGGCACTTTCAAGGGCTATGTTTGGAATAGAGCTAGACCCGAGGGTTCCATTGCAGAGGCCTACATTGCTACAGAAGCGTGGACATTCTGCTCAAAATACATTGAAATAGCTGATCAGCTTAGCAAAGAGGTGGATGAAGACACTCCCGGGCTCAATGTTTTCGATTATTCAGTTTGAGTTACAGGGAAGAGTCGACAAGAGGACAAACCTAAAGATTTGGACAAAATGGTTTGGTATGTGTTGAGTAACTGTCCTGAGATACTACCTTATATCAAGTAAGTGCTAGGTACTGCAGCTTATACATCATAATCTACTAAACTTGCAGCACATTCTTATATATTTAGATGTTTGACGCGATCACTATGTTGTGCAGCATCTACAAAAAGGAGTTACTGCCGCAAAATCCAATAAACATTGACAAACTGGTTATGGCAGGATTTACGAAATGGTTCAAGAGCCATGTAAGCTTTTGAATTGCACTGTCAGTTTTTTTAATATATTGAGTACATAAGATGATCAGCTTGTCTATTTTCTAACCATTGGTTAAGAAGATGCGAGAGGATGGGCAGGCAGTTGATGATGCCCTTTACTCACTAGCAATGGGTCCTGATACTCGGGTAAGACATTATGAATCTTGCATTGTGGGAGATGTGCGCTACAACACCCTTGCACGAGACGAAGGCAGGAAGACACAAAACAGTGCCATCATGAGCACGGATACGTATGACAAAGATACAACTGAAATGTATGCTAACATAACAGACATTGTTCAGTTGCAATATATCTCCAGTTTCGAGGATCATCGGTGTGTGGTTCTGTTGTGCTGTCGTTGGTATAACCTGTTTTCTAGGATCGCAAAACCCAGAGCTTATGATTATTTCAAATCCATCAATGTCAAGGCGGCGTACAAGACCAACGAGCCTTTTATTTTGGCAAATCAAGCAACACAGATATTTTTCTTGGAAGACACATTTGCACATAGCGATGACTGGAGAGTATTGCAAAGGTTTGAGCAGAGGAATTCGTTTAATGAAGTTGCACAACAAGATGATGCTTACACTACTCCTGATGTACAAGATAACACAGATGTTCCTAATATCTTTTAGAACCATCACGTCAATGACGCCGATGAAAAGATTGCCTGTCGTGCCGTGGACATACAAGAGTTGATCAAGAAGAAGCCAATGTTCGAGGACGTTGAGGACGAAGAAGAAGATGACACCATGGGGAATTACGATTCAGACTCATACACATGGCGAAGATGTTGATGCTACTGCTGCGGATGATGATTAGATTGCTTTTGTCGTATTTGCCTGTCAGAAGATGTTTTTTTATCTACTATGTGAAATTGTGTTTGCTATGACAACTGAAACCTGATGAACATGTTGTTTAGTATTTTCCTGTGAGAACATCACTTGTTATGTATGCTGATTTGTGTTTGGTGATTGTATGACGACTAAAACATGATGACATTGTTGTTTAGTTGTACTCATATTTGGTTGTGAAACTTGAATTTGATGACATAGTTTGATGTTGGACTGCAATTTGCTCAACGTCTTCGAATGAGAACAAAGCTGACCCGACAGGGCCTCTGCTAATTTATTTATTTATTACCAAAAGGGCCTCTGCTATTTATTTATTTATGAGCAAAGGGGGATGCCCCCTGATTTCCATTAATAGAAATCATTAGATGTTCACAACACTACACCCAGCCTGCTACACAGGTTTCATTCATTACTAGTTTCAGCAAAGTGCTCATGTCATAGCCACTGAATACATCACGAGTGCTACATACACTGCAATAAAGAGACAATCATCCTACATAACACATCGATTTTGCCCATTATCTTCACAAGCTCTTTCATCTCCTCATTGCTGTCAAGGCCGTTCAGTAGCTGTTGCTTGGCCATGATCAGAGGAACTGTATCTTTAACCTTCTGCTCTGCATCTTCCTCTTCTGTTGTTCCTTCAATTACTTGTCCAACACCCCAACCTATTGGTATTGGGATTCCTTGGCTAACCAAATAATCAGCGTAGTTGCACTCCCCCACATCAGCAACTTCCGAGAAATACAAATCACACGAATCTTCCCTTTTCTGCGCGAATCAAATTGGAAGATCATCAATCAAACTATTAAAACAAATCAGCAACTGAAAGCAGCAGAACAACACTTAAACATATTATTAGCCCATGATTCGGGCATTTGTAGAAGACTCGGCCAAGGTTGAGGATTGTGGTTGAGCCGCGACGTATGACTCTGCGTGATTTGCAGCAGTGGCACCACACCAACGGCAGTGGGTTGCGATGAGCAACCGGCTGCGGTGCGCGTGCCGGCAGGGGTGTGATGAGACCCACAGGCGATGGTACGGGTGGTGACATGGCGCATATTTGGTTGTTGCCTGCTGAAGAGCAGGTGGACGAGTAGCCAGCGGACCTGGTTGATGCGGCCAGAGCTTCTGATGCTAGGCAGAGTAAGTAGAGAAGAGGAGAAGTGAACGTTGGATATGTCAGTTTCATTACTTGCAGAGTAGCATAGCACCATATATAGTCATAGTCTAGGTTTGGATTCGAACCAGCTACAGGAGCACGTCTCTCTTTTTTCTAAAACTCAGCAACATCTCTTTACTGGTACACTAGCTTGTTCTGTACGCCTTCTCAAGTATTTGATTCGTCCACCTAACATCTGGGACCCACCGGAAGGGCCTCTTTATTTTGCGGAAAAAACGTGCCCCCCGCTGACAAGTCGGACCCACCAGCTATCTTCGCACGCAAGGACGTGCCTCCTTATTACGCACAAAAAAAATGAATACTCCCCCTGCCAGCTGGAACCCAGCATCGTGGGAGGCTGACTTGTGGGCCTACCAAATTGACGGTGACGGAGGGCTTTGTCAACTTAGTCAATATGAACGATTCTAGCTCCAGTTACCCTACGATGTTCATCCAACGGTAGTAGTGCTTCTTCAACCTCTGTTCTTCTTGCTCCAGCCGCCCAAACCAGCGCCGGTCGTGCCGCGTGCTCCTGCCTCTCGTGGCCGGCTGTGATGTCGCGAAGGCCTCACCGCCCCCTACTACTCCCATCGCTGCCAGGGCATCCCTCTACTCACCCACACCCCCTGTTATTCTGCGGTGACGGCAGCCTCACACCACAGCCGAACCAGTGAACCCTCGTACTCCTCTCCGCGTGGACATCCACTGCCATGTCTTTCCCGGCTCCGCGTCGTCCCATTCCTAGGCCTCGTCGTCGTCCACCGCCTTGGTGCTCTCGGCGCGGCATGGTCAATGTGGTCAACAACCGACTTCCATGGGAAGAGTACTGTACGTGGAGAGGCTGACAGCTGGGTCCACGGCCACAACCCAGTTTTTTTGTGATTTGCCAAGTAAGTCGCTTTGTCAGGCCTGTTGGGCTGCAAATCTTTCAAGACGAGGAGAGCTTCATTCACTGACCGAGAAAATGGCCTATCAATAATGAGAAATGGGATGTACATTTTTAAAACACATCAACTGGCAATTAGTTTCAAATATCTTTTTTTTCATTTCGAGATTTTAAATTGCATTGATTTTTATGCGTGGACAATTTGTTGGATTTTATATTGATATATACATTTATTTTTAAAATCAGTTTGAATGTGACTCGAAATTTCGGGATTAAAAACAGTTCATATTGCACCGAAATATGCAAAAATTCGTATATTTTTTAACCGTGGCCACAATATGGGCTGTAATGCTAACAAAAAGAATATGGGCTTCATGAAAAACCTTAAGAATTAGCAAATGGGTTGTAAATTATTAGAAATAATGGCAGATGGGTTGTATGATGTTTTCCATAGATTTGAGGCCTTCCTAAAAAAAGGTTGACGCACAAGCAGTGACTGTTGGATGTCCATCCAACGGTCGTCGTGCTTCTTCAATCTATGCTCTTCTTGCTCCAGCCGCTCAAACAAGCGCCGGCGGGACTGCCTGCTCCCTCCTCCCCATGGCCGGTTGTGCTGCCGTGCAGGCCTCACCACCCCACCGTACTCCCATCGCTGGCCTGGCCATCCCTCTACTCACCCACACCTGCTGTTATTCTCCGGCAACGGCAGACGAACCAGTAAACCTCTCATACATTTGTACACTCCTCCGCATGGGAAACAACTGCCCAGTCTTCCCTGCCTCCGTGTTGTTCCCTTCCTAGGCCTCGTTGTCGTCCACCGCCCTGGTGCTCTCGGTGCGGCGTGGTCAAGGAACGACTTCCATCGGAAGAGTACTGTACGTGGAGAGGCTGAGAGCTGGGTCCACGGCAGCCGCAAGGAAGTGCCTCCTTATTATGCGGAAAATAATTATTCCTCCACCTGACAGCGGGGACCCACCAGACGGGCCATCGTATTTGGCGAAAAAAACGTTCCCCCCTCACTGCTAGGACCCACCGGCCGGGCCACCGTATTTCACGAAAAAAATGTTCCCCCCGCTGTCAGCTCGGACCCACCGGAAGTGCCTCCTTATTACGCACAAAAAATGAATACTCCCCCTACTAGCTGGGGCCCAGTATAGTGGGAGGCTGACTTGTGGGCCTACTAAGTAGACGGGGACGGAGGGCTTTATCAGCTTAGTCAATATGCACGATTCTAGCTCCATTGATCGTACGATGTCCATCCAACGGCCGTAGTGCTTCTTCAACCTCTGGTCTTGTTGCTCCAGCCGCCCAAACCAGCGGCGGTCGTGCCTCGTGCTCCTGCCTCCCGTGGCCGGCTGCGATGCCGCGGAGGCCTCACCGCCCCCTACTATTTCCACTTCTGTCTAGGCCCTGCGACGACGGCAGCCTCACACCGCAGCCGAACCAGTGAACCCTCGTACTCCTCTCCGCGCGGGCTTCCACTACCGCATCTTCCTCGGCTCTGCGTCGTCCCCTTCCTAGGCCTCGTTGTCATCCACCGTCCTGGTGCTCTCGGCACGGCATGGTCAACGTGGTCAAGGAACGACTTCCATCGGAAGAGTACTGTACGTGGAGAGCCTGGCAGCTAGGTCCACGACAGCCGGAAGGAAGTGCCTCCTTATTACGTGGAAAATAATTATTCCTCCACCTGACTGCAGGGACCCACCGGACGGGCCACCATATTTGGCGAAAAAACATTTCCCCCCTGACTGCTGGGACCCATTGGACGGGCCACCATATTTCGCGAAAAAAACGTTCCCCCCGCTGTCAGCTCGGACCCACCGGAAGTGCCTCCTTATTACGCACAAAAAAATGAATACTCCCCCTACTATAGTTGGGACCCACCTTGGTGGGTGGCTGACTTGTGGGCCTACTAAGTTGACGGGGACGGAGTGCTTTGTCAACTTAGTCAATATGAACGATTCTTGCTCCAGTGAGCGTACGATGTCCATCCAACGGCCGTAGTGCTTCTTCAACCTCTGGTCTTGTTGCTCCAGCCGCCCAAAGCAGCGCCGGTCGTGCCGCATGCTCCTGCCTCCCGTGGCCGGCTGTGCTGCCGTGGAGGCCTCACTACCCCCTACTATTCCCACCGCTGGCCAGGCCATGCGGCGACGACAGCCTCACACCGCAGTCATACCAGTGAACCCTCGT
Source organism: Secale cereale (assembly GCA_902687465.1). NCBI lineage: Eukaryota > Viridiplantae > Streptophyta > Magnoliopsida > Poales > Poaceae > Secale > Secale cereale. Next base: position 150,642,273 of record LR738712.1, on the reverse strand, counting down.
ACTCCTCTCCGCGCGGGCTTCCACTGTCGCGTCTTCCCCAGCTCCGCGTCATCCCCTTCCTAGGCCTCGCCGTCGTCCACCGCCCTGGTGCTCTCCCGTGGCATGGTCAACGTGGTCAAGGAACGACTTCCATCGGAAGAGTACTGTACGTGGAGAGGCTGACAGGTGGGTCCACGACCGCAGCAAGGAAGTGTCTCCTTATACGCGCAAAATAATTATTCCTCCACCTGACAGCGGGGACCCACCGGACGGGCCACCGTATTTCGCGAAAAAAATGTTTCCCCTGACTGCTGGGACCCACCAGCTACATCTTCGCACGCAAGGAAGTGCGTCTGGGCAAAAAAAATGATTCGCCCCCCTGACTGCTGGGACCCACCAGCTACATCTTCGCACGCAAGGAAGTGCCTCACAGTCGGGACCCACGTGGTCGAAGTGTACGCAGCGTTGTCATTCTGGTCGCGAATGTGTACATACATACTGGTCGATGTAGAGGCACGCACATGTCGTAGTAGAGGTGCGCACGTAGCATGTACACGTACGTATAGCGGCCAGTGTGCAAGAAAGAAAATACGGCCACATATGTACATACGGGCAGGGTCTCGAACGCCTACTCGTGCATACGTACGGCCAGGGTTCGTGTACATGGCTGGGTCGGAACGGAGAAACGGCGTCGTCGTCGTGTTGATGGGAAGGCAACGAAATGCGTCGTGTTCATCGGGAGGCAACGGAACGTGTGGGAGCCAACCGGCTTGGACGGAATAGCCGATGGAAACGACGCCTCGCATACCGCAGAACGAAGGAAACGGTCTTGTGTTCGACCGGCCATGGTCGAAACGAGATCCTGTTCATCGGGAGGGGTCTGGCGTACCGCAAAATGGAGGAAACGGACCTCCTACGGTTGAAATGGGGATCCTGTTGATCGGGAGGGGTGTGGCGTACCGCAAAACAGAGGAAACAGACTTGTGTTGGAGCGCTATGGTCGAAACGGCGGTCCTGTTCATCGGGAGGGGTGTGGCGTACCGCAAAACGGGACTCCACGGGATACTGTTCATCTCCACCGTCGACCCCCTCCGGCCTCCACGGGCTACTGTTCATCCACCATCGACCTCCTCCTGCCTCCACCTGCGACTGTTCAGCCTCCACCGCGCGCTACTCCATCGGCTACTATTCAACCAGCCCTCTCCACGGGCTACTGTTCATCCAGCCCTCCACCGTCTACTGTTCATCCAGTCCTCCACGGGGTGGTCCTGTTCATCCAGCCCTCCACGGGGTCCTGTTCATGCAGCCCAACCGGCTCGATCGATCGGGGTCCTGTTCATCCACTCCCACCGGGAACTGTTCATCCAACCCCCCCCCCCCAGTAACGCTCACCGTTCATGCAGAGGCAGCATCAATCGGCTTCAGTTAGCAGCAGTAGTGAAGGAATCGTTCGATCGGGTTCAGTTAATAGCCATCGATCGATCGCTCGGGTTCAGTAATGTGTAGCCTGCAGTGCAATCGCTCGGGTTCAGTTAGAGCCCAACGCCTCGCTCGGGTTCAGTTAGAGCCCAACGCCTCGCACCCACGCGCGTGCGTGTACGAGAGAAACGAGCATCGCTCGGCCCTGACCACCCACCGTAACCAGGAACACCCCGATATTTTCCTCGCCCTCGCTTCTCCCACGGTTTTTTCCATCATGGACGGCTCAAAGAATGTCATGCAGCTGCGTCTCCGGCCCGTCCAGGACGAAAAGCCCATTTTCTGTCATGATTTTTTGTCATAGAAGTAGGACCCCACAACATCTATGATGACACCGTGTTTTGTCACAATTATTGTCATAGAAGTGTCATAAGTATGACAGAAAAAAATTGCATTCGGCCCAAAATGTCACGGATGTGTCTTTTTTTGTAGTGCATCAACGGTGAACATCTCCATGTTGATCATATCTTCTATACGACTTATGTTCGACCTTTCGGTCTTCCGTGTTCCGAGGCCATGTCTGTACATGCTAGGCTCGTCAAGTCAACCTAAGTGTATTGCGTGTGTAAATCTGGCTTACACCCGTTGTATGCGAACGTTAGAGCCTATCACACCCGATCATCACGTGGTGCTTCGGAACAACGAACCTTAGCAACGGTGCACAGTTAGGGGGAACATAATTCTTGAAATTTTAGTGAGAGATCATCTTATTTAAGCTACCGTCGTTGTAAGCAAATAAGATGTAAAACATGATAAACATCACATGTAATCAAATAGTGACATGATATGTCCAATATCATTTTTCTCCTTTTGATCTCCATCTTCGGGGCTCCATGATCATCATCTTCACCAGCATGACACCATGATCTCCATCATCATGATCTACATCATCGTGTCTTCATGAATTTGTCTCGCCAAACGTTACTTCTACTACTATGGCTAACGGTTAGCAATAAAGTAAAGTAATTACATGGCGTTTTCAATGACACGCATGTCATACAATAAAATAAGACAACTCCTATGGCTCCTGCCGGTTGTCATACGCATCGACATGCAAGTTGTGATTCCTATTACAAGAACATGATCAATCTCATACATCACATATATCATTCATCACATCCTTTTGGCCATATCACATCACACGGCACATGCTGCAAGAACAAGTTAGATGTCCTCTAATTGTTGTTGCAAGTTTTTACGTGGCTGCTATAGGTTTCTAGCAAGAACGTTTCTTACCTACGCCAAAACCACAACGTGATATGCCAATTACTATTTACCCTTCATAAGGACCCTTTTCATCGAATCCGGTCCGACTAAAGTGGGAGAGACAGACACCCGCTAGCCACCTTATGCAACTAGTGCATGTCAGTCGGTGGAACCTGTCTCACGTAAGCGTACGTGTAAGGTCGGTCCGGGCCGCTTCATCCCACGATGCCGCCGAATCAAGATAAGACTAGTAACGGAAAGTAAATTGACAAATCTACGCCCACAACAACTTGTGTTCTACTCGTGCATAGAAACTACGCATAGACCTAGCTTATGATGCCACTGTTGGGGATCGTTGCATAAATTCAAAAATTTATACGCATCACCAAGATCTATCTATGGAGTGACTAGCAATGAGAGGGGAGTGCATCTTTGTACCTTTGAAGATCGCGATGCGGAAGCGTTGCAAGAACGTGGCCGGTGGAGTCATACACGAAGCGATTCAGATCGCGGCCGAATCCGATCTAAGCACCGAACAACGGTGCCTCCGTGTTCAACACACGTGCAGCCCGGTGACGTCTCCCGTGCCTTGATCCAGCAAGGAGAGAGGGAGAGGTTGGGGAAGACTCCGTCCAGCAGAAGCACGACGGCGTGGTGGTGGTGGAGGAGCGTGGTACTCCGGCAGGGCCTCGCCAAGCTTCACAAGAGAAGAGGAGGAGTTGGGAGGGGGAGGGTTGCGCGAGGCAATGGGTGTGGCTGCCCTCCCACCCCCCCCCCCTCACTATATATAGGGGCAAGGGAGAGGGGGCGGCCCCCTTAGACCCAATCTGAGGGAGGGGTGGCGGCCAGGGGAGGAGGCTTGCCCCCAAGCCAAGGGAGGCACCTCCCTTAGGGTTTGCCCCCAAACCCTAGGCGCCTTGGGCCCTTGGGGGGGCACCAGCCCACCAGGGGCTGGTCCCCCCCTTACTTAGTCCACTTAGCCCACCGAGCAGGTGGCCTCGCCCGGTGGACCCCCAGACACCTTCCGGTGGTCCCGGTACAATACCAGTGACCCCCGAAATCACTTCGGTGACTAAAAAAGGACTTCCCATATATAAATCTTTACCTCCGGACTATTTCGGAACTCCTTTTGACGTCCGGGATCTCATCCAGGACTCCGAACAACATTCGGTAACCACGTACATATATTCCCTATAACCCTAGCATCATCGAACCTCAAGTGTAGACCCTACGGGTTCGGGAACCATGCAGACATGACCGAGACACCTTTCCGGCCAACAACCAACAGCCAGATCTGGATACCCATGTTGGCTCCCACATGTTCCACGATTATCTTATAGCATGAACCACGATGTCGGGGATTCAATCAATCCCGTATACAATTCCCTTTGTCTACCGGTATAGTACTTGCCCGAGATTCGATCGTCGGTATCCCGATACCTTGTTCAATCTTGTTACCGGCAAGTCTCTTTACTCGTTCCGTAACACATCATCCCGTGACCAACTCCTTAGTCACATAGAGCTCATTACGAGGATGTCTTACCGAGTGGGCCCAGAGATACCTCTCCGTCATACGGAGTGACAAATCCCAGTCTCGATTCGTGCCAACCCAACAGATACTTTCAGGGATACCCGTAGTGTACCTTTATAGCCACCCAGTTACGTTGTGATGTTTGGCACACCCAAAGTACTCCTACGGTATCCGGGAGTTGCACAATCTCATGGTCTAAGGAACAGACACTTGACATTGGAAAAGCTTTAGCATACGAACTACACGATCTTGCGCTATGCTTAGGATTGGGTCTTGTCCATCACATCATTCTCCTAATGATGTGATCCCGTTATCAACGACACCCAATGTCCATGATCAGGAAACCGTAACCATCTATTGATCAACGAGCTAGTCAACTAGAGGCTCACTAGGGACATGTTGTGGTATATGTATTCACACATGTATTACAATTTCCGGATAACACAATTATAGCATGAACAATACACGATTATCATGAACAAGGAAATATAATAATAACCATTTTATTATTGCCTCTAGGGCATATTTCCAACAGTTGATGTCGGTGGAGCCTCAGGGGGCCCACGAGACAAGGGGGCGCGCCCAGGGGGTGGGCGCGCCCCCCACCCTCGTGGACAGGGTGTGGCCCCCTTGGTCTTGATTCTTTCGATAGTATTTTTTATATATTCCAAAAATATTCTCCATTGATTTTCAGGTCATTCCGAGAACTTTTATTTATGCACAAAAATAACACCATGGCAATTCTGCTGAAAACATCATCAGTTCGGGTTAGTTCCATTCAAATCATGCAAGTTAGAGTCCAAAACAAGGGCAAAAGTGTTTGGAAAAGTAGATACGTTGAAGACGTATCACGGACCATCATCCGGGGCCGCCGCCCCGGCATCCATGTCCCGAGTCACCGCCAGCCATCACCATCACAACGCACAGACCACGATAGGAAGAGCAGAAGACACATCCTTCTGCTCCTAGCCCGGCATCAGCCACTGGGCATGGGTGGTTGCCTCCATAGTAGGAGGCATCCACGCCTGCGTCACCAGCCAGCCCCTATGGACCAGGGGGACACGGCCTAGTAGCTGCCGACGGCTACCGTCAAGCAAGCCCCGACACTAGTCCCCGACCTTGGTCAAGACAAGCTCAGACGCCTCCACACGCGCGGCCACCGGCGTTTCTCCGACCAATGGTACAACGACAACCCAGGCACCAACTCAGACCGACAGCACAGCAGCGCAACATGATAGAATGGCACAAACGCGATGGCAAGCACCACCACAGACTAGGTCGACCCTCTACGTGTGTGTCGCAGACCCCCCGTCCTCCACCTCACTCCAGATCCACGCTGCCTGCCTACCAGAAGACTGCCACAGCGGCGGACCAACTACTACCAACCAACGCACCAGCGCCGCCCCACCGCCGCCCAAGAAGCCCCGAGCCGCACCACCCGTGCCCTGGGATGGACCACTCCAGTCGTAAATGCACCAAACTAGCACACTATGGCACGCCGCCACGCCAACCCCCTCCAGCAGCCGAGGCCACCAGCGACGACCGACCCACACCGCCTCGGCCCACGCCGCTAGCAGGCAGCCCGCTGGAGGAGCCCCCGGTCTAGATCTGGATCGAGCAGTCCACCACCGCCTCCCTGCGCACGCATGCCCCGCCTGAACCGCAGCCGTCCATGCCTCAGCAACAGGAGCCACCGCCCAGCGCAGCCGCGCCGTGATGTCCCGCACAGCCATGCCGCGCCATGCCGCCTAGCTACGCGCCTCCGCCCGATGTGGTCGTCCCGCGCCAACCCACACCACGGGGAATGGAAAAGGGGCCCCGCCGCCACCGACGCCAGCCGGGCTTTGCCCGGCGGCACGAGCCGGTGGCGGCGGGGGAGGGGAAGGGGGCAGCGGAGATTTGGAGGCGGGCGGCGCGAGCTATCGCC
>LR738712.1:150423432-150636083 GCA_902687465.1 Secale cereale | reverse complement strand
CCCCCCCCCCCCCCCCCCCGGCGCGCGCTCGCTGGAGCGGGCTGGGCGAGACGAAGGTAAGGGGGTCATATGCACTCGGTCTCGCTGAGTATGACCATAGAAGAGTGCTTACATAACTTTAACATCATTAGCAATTCTAAAGATTATAGCATTGAAGCGTTCAATCATAATTGCATTATGTTTCAATTGATCACTTATTTGCCTATTTAAGTTTTCTTGCTTACAAATAAAATTATCAAATTCATCCAAGCACTGTTATAAGGAATATCACCCTCATTAAATCTATAAAGAGAATTTACCTCTACTACCTGTGTCGGGCTATTGACTCCATGTATTTCTTCAAAAGGTGGTAAATTCTTAACATCTTCGGATTTAATACCCTTCTCATTCATGTATGTCTTTGCTTCTTGCATATCTTCTGGACTGTAGAAAAAAGTACCTCTTTTATTCGAAGTTGGCTTAGGTGGTGGTTAAGGAAGTGTCCAATCATCATCATTTATCAGTGGGTTATTTATGAATTCCTGGGCCTGTTCAATAGTGTGTTCTCTGAAAACACAACCAACACAACTATCTAGGTTGTCCCTAGAAGCATCAGTTAGTCCATTATAAAAGATATCAAGTATTTTATTTTTCTTAAGAGGATGGTCGGGCAAAACATTTAGTAATTGGAGAATCCTCCCCCAAGCTTGAGGGAGATGTTCTTCCTCATGTTGCACAAAGTTATATATTTCTAGTAAAGCAGCTTGTTTCTTGTGAGCTAGAAAATATATTTTAGTGATGTAGTATATTAATACCTGGGGACTACACACAAAACCAGGAGCAAGAGTATTAAACTAATATTTAGCATCACCTTTTTATGAGAAAGGAAACAAATTAAGAATATAGTAATATAAAATCGTTTCCTCTTGAGCAAATAGGGTAGCAATATCATTTAGTTTAGTAATATGTGCCACAACAGTTTCAGATTCATAACCATGAAAAGGATCAGATTCTACCAAAGTAATAAGTTCAGGATCAACGGAGAATTCATAATCCTCATCATTAACAATGATAGGAGAGGTTGTAACCTTAGGGCCATATTTCATCATTTCATTCATAGCCTTTTATTTCAGCTTGCTTAGTAAATTTTTAAGATCATCCCTATCATTACAAGTAAGAAATTCCTTAGCAATCTCCCCATCCATAACATAACCATCATGTATATCAAGCATCTTAGTTATAGTATGAGTGCTAGGTATAGCAGGTGAATCATAATTTTCGTTAGTTTCATCATTTTTAAATTATTTAGCTTTAGTAGTTTGAGCATCAAGAGATTCACCTAGTGGCACTGGTTCATCAAGCAAAGTAGTAGCATCATCATAAGTATCATCTATAGCAGAAGCAGTGGCATAAATTACTTGGGACATATCATATTGAATGGCAGGTGGTGGTGTCGCAAGTCGACTTAAAGCAGAAGGTGAATAAAGTGCAGAGCTAGATGATAGCTCCTTACCTCCCCTTGTCTTATAGGGTACGATCTAGGTCTTAGAGTATTTCAAATTCTTCATAGTGATCAGCAGATATTTAACTCCAAAGTGAACTTCATAAATAGAGCTATGCTCCCCGACAATGGCGCCAGAAAATAGTATTGATGACCCACAAGTATAAGGGGTGGCAACAGTCTTCGAGGGTAGTATTTCACCCAAATTTATTGATTCAGCACATGGGGAGCCAAAGAATATTTATAAGCCTTAGCAATTGAGTTGTCAATTCAACCACACCTAGAAACTTACTTCTCTACAACAAAGTGTTTAGTAGCACAATAGTATGATAGTTTGATAGGAGCGGCAGCAGTGGCAATAGTAATGGTAACAGTGACAGTAGTAGTTTTGTAGTAATTGTAACAGTAGCAACAATAGTAGTAACTTAGCAAAGGCAATATAATAAAAGCGTAGGCATTGGATTAGTGATGGATATTTGTATGGATGACATTCATCATGTAACAATCACAACCTAGAGCGATACACGATAGCTCCAATTAATTAATTCAATGTAGGCATGTATTCCATATATAGTCATACATTCTTATAATAAGAACTTGGATGCCATCTTTTGTCCTACCCAACTATGGCAATGGGGTCCATAAGGAAATATAAGGGTAATTAAATCCTCCTTTTAATAGAGAACCAGATCAAATCATTAACACATGGTGAATACATGAACTCCTGAAATTACAGTCATCCCTGGAGAGTATCCCAATTATTTTTACCTTGAGATCTATGATTCATAACAATAACAAGTGCATATATATAACTAGCAGATAGGAACAAGAACTCAAATATATTGATGAAAACATAAAGGGTTCAAATCTAAAATCATGGCACTCGGGTCCTAGTGACAAGCATTAAGCATAGCAAAGTCGCATCAATCTCACAACATAGTGGATACTAGGAATAATCTGATCGTAAACCCACAATTCATTGGATCCCAACGAACACCCCACAAAATAAGATTACATCAAATAGAACTCCGAGGAGAACATTGTATCGAAGATCGGAGAGAGAGAGAGAGAGAGAGAGAGAGAGAGAGAGAGAGAGCTAATCGCTATGGACCCGTAGGTCTGTGGTGAACTACTCACTCATCCTTGGAGGTGCAACATGGTTGATGTGGAGGCCCTCCTTGATTCCCCCTTTGGCAGAGTACCAAAAATGGCCTGCAGATGGGATCGTCAAAGAACAGAGACTTGCGGCGGTGAAAAATTGTTTTAGTAGATGACCTGGGGGTTTCCAATATGTGGGAATTTGTACCACTGGAATAAGGTCAAACGGAGCCACGAGGGGCCCATGAGGCATCAGGGCATGCCTTGTTTCCTTGCCGTCTCCTCGTAGGTCTTCTGGTCCCTCCCCAAATCTTCTAGGGTCTCTTATGTACAGAAAAAATCGTCAAAAATTTCGTCATGTTTGGAATCCGTTTGGTACTATTTTTCTGTAAAATCAAAACCAAGCAGAAAACAACAACTTGCACTAGGCACTGAGTTAACAGTTAGTGTCCAAAAAGTGATATGAAATTGTATAAAAAGTATCTAAGATTGATAATATAATAGCATGAAACAATAAAAAATTATAGATATGTTGGAGACGTATCATCAACGAACCCCCCTCTCTGGAGCCCCGAACGGACTCCAGATCAACCCTCCCGATGAAGAATGGGAGGTGGCGGTGTCTCCGCATCGTAAAAGACGATGAAAGTTCTTATCTTATTTTTTCTCGAGAAGATGATACTTATGTAGGTGGAATTAGGACAGACGGAGCTACGTTGGACCCACAATACATCAGGGTGCGCCTAGGGGTTGATGTCTACTACACAACTTATTCTTGTAGACTCGTGTTGGGCCTTTGTAGGACAGTAGCAATTTTCTCTCAAGTGGATGACCTAAGGTTTATCAATTTCTATGAGGCGTAGGATGAAGATGTTCTCTCTCTCAAACAACCCTACAATCAAATACAAGAAATCAAACACAACCAATACAATGACATATTGTATAGGTGCACTAGTTCGACGAAGAGAGGGTGATACACATCTAGTGTAGATAATAGACATAGGTTTTGTAATCTGAAAATATAAAAACAGCAAGGTAGCAAGTGATGGAGCGGAGCACAAACAGTATTGCAATGCTTAGAAACAAGGCCTAGGGTTCATACTTTCACTAGTGCAATCTCTTAACAGTGATAAAATAATTGAATCATATAACAATCCCTCAATGTGTGACAAAGAATCACCCCAAAGTTCTTATCAAACAGAGAACATAGGATGAAATTGTTTGTAGGGTACAAAACCACCTCAAAGTTATATTTTTTGATCAATCTATTGAGCCATCCCTATAAGTGCCATGAACAGCCCTAGAGTTCATACTAAAATAACACCATATGATACACATCAACCAACTCTAATGTCACCTAGATAATCCAACGTCACCACAAGTATCCGTGAGTTAATTATATGATACACATCAAACAACTTCAGATTCATAATATTCAATCCAACACAATGAACTTCAAAGAGTGCCCCAAGATTTCTACCGGAGAAAGTAGGACAAAACATGCATCAACCCCTATGTATATATTACCCCAACATCACCTAAGGAATCCGTGAGTTGAGTGCCAAAACATACATCAAGTGAATCAACAAAAGACCCCATTGCCACCACTGGTATCCACATGCAAGACATACATCAAGTGTTCTCAAATCCATAAAATCATTCAGTCTGATAATAGTGAAACCTCAAAGGTAAAAATTCAATTCATCAAAACAAGATAGGGAGGGGAAAACACCATATGATCCAACTATATTAACGAAGCTCGCGATACATCAAGATCGCGCCAAATCAAGAACACAAGAGAGAGAGATATAGAACACATAGCTACTAGTACATACCCTCAGCCCCAAGGGTGAACTACTTCCACCTCGTCATGGTGGCCGTCGGGATGATGAAGATGGCCTCCGGTGATGATTTCCCCCTCTGCAAGGTGCCGGAACAGGGTCCCATATGTGATCTCTTTGGTACAGAGGCTCGTGGCAGAGTCACTCATCTAGGTTAACTTTCGGGTTTTTTTGAATATATAGGGATTTTTGGCGTTCAAATCACACAAAAGGGTCCACAAGGCACTAGGGCACGGCCACCCCCTGGGCGCGCCCTGGTGGCTTGTGGGGCCCCTATGGGTCTTCTGATACTCTCCTTAAGCTTCTTGGGTCCCTTTCCTTCCAAAAAAATCATCAAAAAATTTTGCTACATTTGGACTTCAATTGATATGGATTTTCTGGAAAACCAAAAACAAGCAGAAATCGGCAATTGATATGGTTAGTCCATGAAAAAACATGTAAAAGTCATATAAAAGTGCACCAAAACCATATAAAACTATTGTAAACTAACATGGATACTTCATAAATTGTATATATGTCGGAGACGTATCGGGGTGGGTGCTCCCCGTTGCCTTGTGAGTAGTTGGTGGTACCCCTCCAGTAGATATTTGTGCTAGTACTTTCTAACTATCCAATAAAAAATCACGACCAAGTTTCGTCCAATTCCGAGAACTTTTATTTTTGCACAAAAACAACACCATGATAGTTTTGCTGAAAACAACGTCAGTCCGGATTAGTTCCATTCAAATCACGCAAAGTAGAGTCTAAAACAAGAGGTAACGTGTTTGGAAACATAGATACATTGGAGACGTATCACCTACTACCATTACTCCACTTCGAGAGTGCTTCTATGCTTGCCTCTCTAGGTTCTAAGTTCTTGACAAACAGAGTAATGTTGTAAGTATGATGACATAATGTTGACAAAATAAGACCAAGCAATATGATCTAACCCCATCGTTTTATCCTTAATAATGATACGTCTCCAACGTATCTATATATTTTTATTGTTCCATGCTATTATATTATCTGTTTTGGATGTTTTATATGCATTAATATGCTATTTTACATTATTTTGGGACTAACTTATTAACCTAGAGCCCCGTGCCAGTTTCTGTTTTTTCCTTGTTTTTGAGTTTCGCAGAAAAGGAATATCAAATGGAGTCCAAACGGAATGAAGCTTTACGATGATTTTTCTTGGACCAGAAGACACCCAGGGGACTTGGAGTCCAAGTCAGCGGAGCCACGAGGTGGTGACAAGGGTGGAGGGCGCGCCCAGGGGGTAGGGCACGCCCCCTTCCTTGTGGGCCCCTCGCAGCCCCCCTGACCTACTTCTTCCGCCTATATATTCTCAAATATTCGAGAAACCCTAAAGGAGGCATCGAAACCACTTTTCGCCGCCACAACCTTCTATACCCTTGAGGTCCCATTTGGAGGCCTTTTCCGGTACTCTGTCGGAGGGGGATTCGACCACGGAGGGCTTCTACATCAACACCATTGCCCTTCCGATGAAGCGTGAGTAGTTTACCACATACCTACGGGTCCATAGCTAGCAGCTAGATGGCTTCTTCTCTCTATTTGATTCTCAATACCATGTTCTCCTCGATGTTCTTGGAGATCTATCCGATGTAACCTTCCTTTGCGGTGTGTTTGTCAAGATCCGATGAATTGTGGATTTATGATCAGCATATCTATGAATATTATTTGAATCTTCTCTGAATTCTTATATGCATGATTTGGTATGTTATTAATTCTCTTCGAACTATCGGTTTGGTTTGGCCAACTAGATTGGTTTTTCTTGCAATGGGAGAAGTGCTTTGCTTTGGGTTCAATCTTGCGGTGTCCTCACCCAGTGACAAAGTAGGGGTAGCGAGGCACATATTGTATTATTTCCATCGAGGATAAAAAGATGGGGTTTCATCATATTGCTTGAGTTAATTCCTCTACATCATGTCATCTTACTTAAGGCTTACTCTGTCTTCATGAACTTAATACTCTAGATGCAGAATCATTTCGATCAATGTGTGGAGTAATAGTAGTAGATGCAGAATCGTTTTGGTCTACTTGACACTGACGTGATGCCTATATTGCATAATCATTGCCTTAGATATCGTCATAACTTTGCGCTTTTCTATCAATTGCTCGACAGTAATTTGTTTACCCACCGTATTATTTGCCTTCAAGAGAGAAGCCTCCAGTGAAACCTATGGCCCCCGGGTCTATTTTCTATCATATTAGTTTCCGATCTACTATTTTGCAATCTTTTACTATCCAATCTATAAACCAAAAACCCAAAAATATTGTATCCTTTGTTTATCTATCTCTACACATCTCACTTTTGCAAGTAACCGTGAAGGGATTGACAACCCCTTTATCGTGTTGGGTACAAGTTGTTTGATTGTTTTTAGGGTATTTGTGATTTGTGCGTTCATCTCCTACTAGATTGATTCCTTGGTTCTTAAACTAAGGGAAATACATATCTCTACTTTGCTGCATCACCCTTTCCTCTTCAAGGAAAAAACCAACGCAAGCTCAAGAATTAGCAGGAAGAATTTCTGGTGCCGTTGCCGGGGAGATCTACGCCAAATCAAGACACACCAAGTACCCATCATAATACTCTCATCTATTACATTACATTATTTGCCATTTGCCTCTCGTTTTCATCTCCCCCTATTCTAAAATGATTTTCAAAAAGATTTGCCTTTTTCCTTTGCCCTTTTTATTCGCCCCTTTTTCCGTCTATCTCTTCTTTTGCTTTTCGTTTGCCCGTTCGTTAGATTGGCTTTTGCCACTATGTCTGAATCTGGGGGGTGGTATTGTTGAAAATCTTGAGGAAAAACTTGGATCTTGTTCTTTGGATGATGAAACTGAAACTCCTCCTAATTACAAAACAAACAAAAATGCGTGGGGGGTGGTAATATTATTGGAAAAGGTATCATTCAAGAATTATTTAATTGTGTGGGACCTATGCCTATTAGTAAATGATCTATTCTTCTCGATACAAATTGTTACGCGGACGCCATTGTTATGCTAGTTGATAAATTAGAAAGAAAATTTGTGCATATCCATCCTGCTTTGCAAACGGTGTTTTACGAACTTCCCAATATTAATCATCCCATAGCTAAAAAGATTGCCACTATCATCCTTATGCGAGATTATGATTTTATAATACAAGAAGCTAGGGAAATTTTTGCTTTTTATAATAAAGATGTTACACGTCCTCCGATTGAAGATATCCTCAACGATAAAGAAACTATGCATAGTTTGGAATCTAGGGATTATCAATCTTATAGCGAGAATCTTAGGAGGAGATTTCCCATTTAGAAATCTCTCGAGCCTTGTGCCCTGAGACTTATGAGGAATTTGGTTAGATTACAAGGCGAATTTATGTGGGATTTAATAGGGACTGGATGAATAAACTGATGAAGGAACCCGTTAGGAACGAGTTATGTATTCTTTATGATGACATATATGGTGATGATCCTGATTATGGGTTTATGAATGTCAAAATCACTAATGAAAGTCCTTTTCATGATTTAAGTTCTTCCACTAGAAGGGAAATAAAATAAAGGATAGATTTGTTAAGAAGAGTTTTAGAAGATTTGATGAGAAAGGAATTACATAGCAAAGATAACAATACTTAGATATATGCTTTATGCCTAGCTAAGGGTGTTAAACAATAGCGCTTGTTAGGAAGCAACCCAATTTTATTTTTGTTCTTGCTTTTTTTTGTTCTGTTTTGCTTTGAGTTTTTCATCTAGCATCTGGTTAGAAAAGTTTTAAAAGTTTTTATTAGTGTTTGTGCCAAGTAAGACCTTTGGTATGATTTGGAAGATAATAGATTGGTTTTGCTGAAAATAGAAATTTTTGCGCCCAATATTAGAATTATTTCTGGTTACTGGAGCGCGATAATTTTTTGATTTTTTTACACGTTTCTGATCTAAAAATTTCCCATGTTGTCCTAATTTTTCAGAATTTTTATGATTACAGAAGTTTTACATCAATTCGCATCTTTACAGACTGTTCTGTTTTCGAGAGATTCTGTTTCCTTCGTGTTGTTTGCTTATTTTAATGCATTTGTGGCTAGTATCGGGGGTTTGAACCATGGAAAAGTTGGAATACAGTAGATATTACACCAATATAAAATAAGAATGAGTTCACAATAGTACATACAAGTAGGGATTGATTTTGTTTTACTAACGGATCTCACGAGTTTTCTGTTGAGTTTTTGTTGTGAAGTTTTCAAGTTTTGGGTAAGGAATTGATGGACTATGGAATAAAGAGTGGAAAGAGCCTAAGCTTGGGTATGACCAAGGCACCCCAAGGTAATATTCAAGGATAACCAAGAGCCTAAGCTTGGGGATGCCTCGGGAAGGGATCCCCTCTTTCGTCTTCGTCTATCAGTAACTTTACTTGAGGCTATATTTTTATTCACCACATGATATGTGTTTTGCTTGGAGTGTCTTGTATGGTTTGAGTCTTTCCTTTTTAGTTTGCCACAATCATCCTTGCTGTACACACCTTTTGAGAGGGACACGCTTGAATCATGATTTATTAGAAAACTCTATGTGCTTCACTTATATCGTTTGAGCTAGGAAATTTTGCTCTAGTTGCTTCACTTATATCTTTTAGAGCATGGAGGTGGCTTTATTTTATAGAAATTGTTGAACTCTCTTGTTTCACTTATATTATTTTGAGAGTCTCTAAACAGCATGATAATTTTCTTAGGTTATGAATTTAGTCCTAATATGATGGGCATCCAAGGGAGATATAATAAAAACTTTCATATATAGAGCATTGAATATTATGAGAAGTTTGATTCCTTATGATTGTTTTGAGATATGAATATGGTGATATTAGAGTTATGCTAGTGAGTAATTGTGGATTGGTATAAATACTTTTGTTAAATTTTGTGATTCTCGTAGCATGCACGTATGGTGAACCGTTATGTGATGAAGTCGGAGCATGATTTATTTATTTATTGTCATCCTTTGTGTAAAGGTCGGGATCGCGCGATGGCTAACTCCTACCAACCCTTCCCTAGGAGCATGCCTCTAATGCTTTGGTTTCGATAGCTAATAATTTTTTGCAATAGGTATGCGAGTTCTCTATGACTAATATTGAGTCCATGGATTATACACACTCTCACCCTTCCACCATTGCTAGCCACTCTAGTACCGCGCAACTCTCGCCGGTGCATTCAACCACCTTATACCATTCCTCAAAACATCCACCATCCCTACCTATTATGGCATTTTCATAGCCATTCCGAGATTTATTGCCATGCAACTTCCATCGTTCCGTCATATGAGTTTTACCTTGAGTTGTAAGTAAATAAAAGTGTGGTGAACATCATTATTAAAACATTGTCCCATGTGAGGTTATCAAAATAAAAGAGGCCAAAGAAGCCCAAATAAAAAAAGAGGCCAAATAAGCCCACCAAAAAATGAGAGAAAAAGAGAGAAGGGACAATGTTACTATCCTTTTCCACACTTGTGCTTCAAAGTAGCACCATGTTCTTCATGATAGAGAGTCTCCTATGTTATCACTTTCATATACTAGTGGAAATTTTTCATTATATAACTTGGTTTGCATATTCCAATGATGGGCTTCCTCAATTTGCCCTAGGTCTTCATGAGCAAGCAAGTTGGATGCACACCCACTTAGTTTATTTTTGAGTTTTCATAAACTTATAGCTCTAGTGCATCCGTTGCATGGCAATCCCTACTCACTCACATTGATATCTACTAGTGGTTGGGGCGGCACCTGGTGGCGCCGCCTGATAGAAAGTTGGGGCGGTGCCAGGTGAGAGGCGCCCCTTTCACTCACTTATTTGTAATATGTAGTGTTATTGCATTAGACTCAAAGTACATCAATAAAAAGTGACATCATAGATATTAAGAGGCTTATATGAATGCAAAGGCATTAGTTTTATAATTTAGAGGGCTACTTACATACAGTACCGGTGGTGCGAATGTGACAGAATGATAATACTGATCATCATCGTATGACAAAACAAATACCCAAATATGTTCCCATCACATCACACAACCAAGATGTGCAGTCAAGCATGAGGTTTCAATGCAATGTAAGAACAAGGATTACAGTCGGTTGGGTGGGTTGTGGTCACGTGTGACGAGGAAAGTGAGCCCAGCGGCATCAACGCCGTCAGTTACCTGCTCCTCCATGGATGCTAACCGGAACACAATCGCGCCCGACTTGCCGGAGATGAGCGACAAGATACCCATCTGGTCCTCGGTCTGACTCCCTAACAGAAGGGAGTCCATAAATAGGAGGTAAAAAAGAAACAAAACAGAGTGTGAATCCCCAAGAACCACATAAAGACCAGTTCAACAAAAAGAAAGAAACACGAATCAATTCTCAACAAATAGGTTGTCCTCGGTGTACTGCACCTGAAAGTACTGTTGGGAGATAGAAAAGGAGTGAGGTCACAATAGAATACAATATCATGCCATGATGAGTATCAGGTGTATGTTTGAACATACCATCCCATGGCCTCATTTGGCAAATATCTTGGCATTCCCTGAAGAAAAGGATGGCCAATAGCACAAGTTTAGGACAATCATGAAAGTAAGGAAATGTTGGAAGACACATACTTTTGCCTGGCAATGATGGGAAGTCGTGTAACAATCAATTTGGTTCTATAATCTCATCTAACGCCATAGTGTTTTGTTCTCTAATTACACACCCGACCTCAAATACACCAAATAACTTGATTTGAGATATGGTCGACGGTGTTTTTCTCATTGTCCAGTACCATGCACATATCCTTTTCTTAAATGCATAAACATGACTTTTTTTTAATTTACTGAGGCCAATAACCAAATAACATGCACGCTTTTTAATTCATTGTTGGATTGGACGAAAATGTAACCTTTTCTATTATGAAGAAAAGTGTAACAACAGCCTGGTTAGAAATTAACTATAGTTAAAACCCACTAAATATGGTTGGATATAAATTAGAAAAGAAATTGTTTTATAAGGAATTAAAGCATGGTTAAGAAGTTCCCCTATCTCTAATCTATATAATCTCTACCACATCAAGGCTTCTATGTCTGAATATATGGTGTTTTATAGAGAGTTTATGTCAGAAACTGCTTCCCTGATTTTCAGATGCTCCACCCACTGTAAATCTCGAGACTCGTGGTAAAGATATATCTGTCGCAAAACAAATAGCTTTGAAACTTGATAGAGGCTTACCAGGAGACAAATGGCAATGTCTTCAGTTCTCTTGGCAGCATGAACATTCTTCGAATACAATATATCTGTTTTGGGCGCTTGTATCGTGGCTCCACCAATGGACACTCTATGGTTTACACCACCCATCGAGTGTCTAGGCGCCTTCTTTATACTTTGAGGCTCGGATGGAGTTTCTTTTGAACTATAGAGAGTTGAACACCAACCGTCCTTCTGCCCACCCCTCTGCCTCGAGGTGGATGCCAACTGCCCCTCCATCCCTAGCTGATGAGAGAGAGCGGAGATGAGGAGAAGCTGAGATGGGGTGAAGGCGGTGGCGGATAGTATGTAAACAAAGATTGCTAGTAACAGCATGAGATCCCGTTGCAAATAAAAAGGGCGGCCAAAAATCAAATTACCCACACTGCAAAAAAAATGGCAAAATACTATTTGAAGTCCTCCCTTAAAACTGTTTCTGTATGAGTCTTGTATGAAGCAGAATCTACATGATTCTATGCTGCAAGAGACACAACTCTTAAGAGAGAAAATTGGAACTTAAGAGGCCATCAAGCAAGAAATGAAAATAATGAGTACCATGTAGCAAAAATAGCATCAAGACCAGGTGCGAGTTCGCACACCCTTATGATGATCTGGTATAGTTCGTAGAGCTGAAATTAGGGAGGAAATTGTAGTAACATTAAACCTAATCATGCTTATGAATGAGGCGCTAATACAAACCGGATTCCATCCTAGGCATCTCACTCTTCCAATAATAAACATAAAACCAACCTACAATAGCATATCTGCATAGTCAGGGTAAGACAGGGATCCAAATGCAAGAGGATCAACACATAAATTTATGCCGACAAACAAACATGTCATCATTCTGTTATTAGTATGAACTACATACATATTATTATACAAGATTTCCATTGCTCTAAACATTAGTAGAAGATCCCAAAAGGAAACCTATGAACTAATATTTCCAAAATAAACAGATGAGCTACTTCCGTGCATCATATACCACAATTAATTTATGATGCTAGTGAAGCTGTACAAAAACAGCTGGATACGCACATGGTACAACCACAAGATGGCTTGGGCATGCAGTGACCTAATCTACCTAGTTATGATGTTGCATAGTGTTAAGTGCAGACTTCATCTGAACAGCCTTGCTTGTTCAGTGTTCCTAATTATTGTGCAGACTTTAATCCTAATTTAACCGCCCTCATCCAGGTCTCAAATCAAGTGTACCACAGCTCAAAGAGCCGCAACTTTCTTTGGTTCAGCCTTCCACCCTAAAATAGCAAGCGCCCATTCAACCTGTAGGTTGCAGTTTCAAGTAATCACGAGGCAAAACAAGCACAAGAAAGTAGCTTGCACACGAAAGCAGGGATCTCAAAGTCAAAGACATGTAAAATCTTTCAAGCGACTTGAGGTTGATTGTTTATCGAAGCTTGTTTCTTACACTACCATAAATGGCATACTACACTGTCATTTCATAGTCATCGTAGTGATTTGATTTTTAGACCAAGAAAGTTTTGCAATTACATAACAGAACTGGCAAAAGATAGCGAAATATCTTAGAATTGAATTTCTAGCTCCCATACTCCAATGATCTACTATTTTCTATCACCTAGATGACCACATTTTTTCCTTACTTTTTTGGAGTCAATTGAATAGGGTAAAACAGCTCCACAAATGAAGAGAATGAAGAAGACACAAATAAATGGAATAAAAGATAATAAAAGAATAGCCCGTAGGATACAAATAGACATGTCAACCTACATATATAGTAAACAACAATAGAATTCCTTTCAGAAACACAATTATTACCAGCCAACAGATACAAAATATTTTTCGAAATAGATTTTTTTATTTCATAACCTAATTGTGTTCTTTGCGAGACACAAAATCTGAAGCCTAAATATAGTTCTACAATCTTGCACCAGTACACCACCATATTAGCAGCATACCAAATAATGAAGTGGCATTGAAACTTTCATCTAACTAAAAGCAGAGAATATATACCATTTGACATGAAGCATCCTATTTGTGCTAGTTTGCATTCCCTCATCATCCTTTTTTATCTTAAATTACTCTTGAAAATAACCCAAAAAACATACAAGAAAATTTTGAACGATTGAAGTGTACAGAAATTGGAAGCACCATGGTTGTTCAAGTTCAGTACTGTACCAAATGGCATCATTGCCCACCAAATCCAGCAAGAAGTTCGGTGCAGATGCACCAAATGTCATGAAACAATCTTCTAGTTTGTTTGCTTATTGACGAAAAAGAGAAGATACATCATGTGTAGTGATATCGTCCAGCACACACGGCATGTATTTATATTGTGATATATATGATGTGGGTGTTCATCATATTACATGGAAACATATTTGAAAAGGCAGAGAACTCCATATGTATTTAATTTAATCATAAGCCATGGATTGATTAGATTTAGACATCATAATAATAGAAGATAAACAAGTAGTTGTATATCTACGATGGAGTGGTTCCGGTATGGTGAGTGGGAAGGCAAGTTGAGGATCTGTTGTACCTAGAGATTTGTAGAGTAAACAGGAGGAGCAACAGCAGGATGATCATATGGGATGGACGGCAAATCCATGGCGTCTCTTTTGGCTCGTTGTTGTTGTCGGCTTGGAAATACATGGCAGTCAAGCTTCTCCTGTCAAGAACGAGAAGATGGGTGGGTATCCTGGGAGGAAGGAAATAAGAGGGCACAAAAAATAGAAGGAGAGTGAGGGCTAGCGGCGGGAGAATCGGCGGCAGCGCACCTTAGATCGCTGTCCTCGTCAATGTTTCCTCTGCTTCGATTTTGTGGTGGCTCATGCTCGCCCGGCTAAGATAAGGAAGGGTGGAGCGCTGGCGAGGGCTTGAGGAGGCTGAGCGCAGGCGAGGACTGGAGAGGGCGGAGGCCAGGCCGGGAGACGGAGAGTCCATGAGTGCAAGCTAGGAGAGAAGGGGGAGGAGGAGGAGTGGAGATGAGGATATGGGCGTGCGTGCGACTCGATGAGCAGGTTGCCTTCGCGAGGAAGGAAGTGAACACAGGCGGTAGAAGGAATTTGCCTGGAAATTTCGTCTCTCTCCACGATGCACAGTAAAAACAGCGATGTCGTGGGCATGATCAGCGATCGCCTAGAGGAGTGTAAAAAAGTTGTGGAAGCAAAAGTGCCGATGTGGCATAGCTGCGTATGGGCATCTTCATAGCCCGTTGATATTCCTAGTTGATGTGTGCTACCTCTTGAGCATGCGTTGGTTTTTCCCTTGAAGAGGAAAGGGTGATGCACCAAAGTAGCGTAAGTATTTCCCTCGGTTTTTGAGAACCAAGGTATCAATCCAGTAGGAGACTACACGCAAGTTCCTCGTACTTGCACAAACAAATAAGAACCTTGCAACCAATGTGATAAAGGGGTTGTCAATCCCTTCACGGCCACTTGCAAAAGTGAGATCTGACAGAGATGATAAGATAAATATTTTTGGTATTTTTGTTGTATAGATTGAAAGTAAAGATTGCAAAACAAAATAACATTAAAGATAAATAGTTGACTGAAGAATAATATGATGGAAGATAGACCCGGGGGCCATAGGTTTCACTAGTGGCTTCTCTCAAGATGGCGGATTCTACGGTGGGCGAACAAATTATTGTCGAGCAATTGATAGAAAAGTGCATAGTTATGAGAATATCTAGGCATGATCATGTATATAGGCATCACGTCCGTGACAAGTAGACCGCAACGATTCTGCATCTACTACTATTACTCCACACATCGACCGCTATCCAACATGCATCTAGAGTATTAAGTTCATAAGAACAAAGTAACGCCTTAAGCAAGATGACATGATGTAGAGGGATAAACTCATGCAATATGATATAAACCCCATCTTTTTATCCTCGATGGCAACAATACAATACGTGCCTTGCTGCCCCTGCTGTCATTGGGAAAGGACACCGCAAGATTGAACCCAAAGCTAAGCACTTCTCCCATTGCAAGAACGATCAATCTAGTAGGCCAAACCAAACTGATAATTCGAAGAGACTTGGAAAGATATTGTAATCATGCATATAAGAATTCAGAAAAGAACCAAATATTGTTCATAGATAATCTTGATCATAAACCCACAATTCATCGGATCTCGACAAACACATCGCAAAAAGAATTACATCGAATAGATCTCCAAGAAGATCGAGGAGAACTTTGTATTGAGATCCAAAGAGAGAGAAGAAACCATCTAGCTAATAACTATCGACCCGAAGATCTGTGGTAAACTACTCACAACTCATCGGAGAGGCTATGGTGTTGATGTAGAAGCCCTCCGTGATCGATTCCCCCTCCGGTGGAGCTCCGGAACAGGCCCCAAGATGGGATCTCACGGGTACAAAAGGTTGCGGCGGTGGAAATGGGGTTTCGTGGTGCTCTCGGATGTTTTCAGGGTATATGAGTATATATATAGGACGAAGAAGTATGTCGGTGGAGCTACGAGGGGCCCACGAGGGTGGGGGTGCACCTACCCCCCTAGGCGTGCCCCCTGCCTCGTGGCCACCTCATGGCTTCCCTGGCGTGTACTCCAAGTCTTCTGGGTTGCATTTGTTCCAAAAACGATCCTCCCAAAGGTTTCATTCCGTTTGGACTCCGTTTGATATTCCTTTTCTACGAAACAGTGAAATAGGAAAAAAAAACAACAATTTGCACTGGGCCTTGGGTTAATAGGTTAATCCCAAAAATAATATAGAAGTGTATAATAAAGCCCATTAAACATCCAAAACAGATAATATAATAACATGGAACAATAAAAAATTATAGATACGTTGGAGACGTGTCAATGTGAGACTATCTCCTTCTTTTCGTCTTCTCCACAACCACCATATTCTATTCCACCTATAGTGATATGTCCATGGCTCACGCTCATGTATTGCATGAAAGTTGAAAAGGTTTAAGAATACAAAGTGTGAAACAATTGCTTGACTAATACCGGGGTTGTGCATCATTTAATACTTTGTGTGATGAAGATGGAGCATAGCCAGACTATATGATTTTGTTGGGATAACTTTCTTTGGCCATGTTGTTTTGAGAAGACATGATTGCTTTATTAGTATGCTTGAAGTATTATTGTTTTTATGTCAATATTAAACTTTTGTTTTGAATCTTATGGATCTGAACATTCATGCCAAAATAAAGAAGAATTACATGGATAAATATGTTAGGTAGCATTCCACATCAAAAATTCTGTTTTTATCATTTACCTACTCGAGGACGAGCATGAATTAAGCTTGGGGATGCTTGATACGTCTCCAACGTATCTATAATTTTTTATTGTTCCATGTTATTATATTATCTATTTTGGATGTTTTATATGCATTAATATGTTATTTTATATTATTTTTGGGACTAACTTATTAACCTAGAGCCAAGTGCCAGTCTGTGTTTTTCCTTGTTTTTGAGTTTCGCACAAAAGGAATATCAAACGGAGTCCAAACGGAATAAAACTTTACGATGATCTTTTGGACCAGAAGACACCCAAGGGACTTGGAGTCCAAGTCAGCGGAGCCACGAGGCGGCAACAAGGGTGGAGGGCGCGCCCCCCTACCTTGTGGGCCCCTCGTAGCCCCCCTGACCTACTTCTTCCGCCTATATATTCTCAAATATTCCAGAAACCCTAAAGGAGGCATCGAAACCACTTTTCTGCCGCCGCAACCTTCTGTACCCGTGAAATCCCATCTGGAGGCCTTTTCCTGTACTCTATCGGAGGGGGATTCCACCATAGAGGGCTTCTACATCAACACCATTGCCCTTCCGATGAAGCGTGAGTAGTTTACCACAGACATACGTATCCATATCTAGTAGCTATATGGCTTCTTGTCTCTCTTTGATTCTCAATACCATGTTCTCCTCGATGTTCTTGGAGATCTATCCGATGTAATCTTCTTTGGCAGTGTGTTTGTCGAGATCCGATGAATTGTGGATTTATGATCAGCTTATATATGAATATTATTTGAATCTTCTCTGAATTCTTATATGCATGACTTATTAGTAATTCACTTTGAACTATCGGTTTGGTTTGGCCAACTAGATTGGTTTTTCTTGCAATGCGAGAAGTGCTTTGCTTTGGGTTCAATCTTGCGGTGTCCTCACCCAGTGACAAAGTAGGGGTAGGGAGGCACGTATTGTATTGTTGTCATCGAGGATAAAAAGATGGGGTTTTCATCATATTGCTTGAGTTGATTCCTCTACATCATGTCATCTTACTTAAGGCGTTACTCTGTTCTTCATGAAATTAACACTCTAGATGCAGAATTGTTTCGATCGATGTGTGGAGTAATAGTAGTAGATGCAAAATTGTTTCGGTCTACTTGACACGGATGTGATGCCTATATTGCATAATCATTGCCTTAGATATCGTCATAACTTTACGCTTTTCTATCAATTGCTCGACAGTAAATTCTTCACCCACCGTAATATTTTTCCTTCAAGAGAGAAGCCTCTAGTGAAACCTATGGCCCCGGGTCTATTTTCTATCATATTAGTTTCGATCTACTATTTTTCAATCTTTTACTTTCCAATCTATAAACCAAAAAAAACAAACATATTTTATCTCTTGTTTATCTATCTCTATCAGATCTCACTTTTGCAAGTAACCATGAAGGGATTGACAACCCCTTTATCGCGTTGGGTGCAAGTTGTTTGATTGTTTGTGCAGGTATTGGTGATTTGTGCGTTCATCCCCTACTGGATTGATACCTTAGTTCTCAAACTGAGGTAAATACTTATCTCTACTTTGCTCATCACCCTTTGCTCTTCAAGGGAAAAACCAACGCAAGCTCAAGAAGTAGCAAATATCAACAATAGAAATACATTCCTCGCTACCCCTTCTGTCACTTGGTGAGGACACCGCAAGATTGAACCTACCACAAAGCACCTCTCCCACTGGAATACATCAATCTAGTTGGCCAAACTAAATAGATAGACCATAGATAAATACAAAGCTATAACAATTAGGCACAATAAAGCTTGGAAATAACTCAATTACTTTCAATGAACAATATGATCATAAACCACAATTCATCGAATCCCAACAAACGTATTGAAGATCAAAGGGGGGGAGAGAGAGAGAGAGAGATCCATCTAGCAACTGCTATGGACCCATAGGTCCTGTGACGAACTACTCATACATCATCGGAGAGGCATCAAGTTTGATGTAGGGGCCCTCTGCGGTTGATTCCCCCTCTGGCAGAGTACATGAAATGGCTTCCAGATGGGATCGCAGAAGAACAAAGGCTTGCGGCGGTGGAATAATTGTTTTAGGTCTCGCTCTCGGGGTTTCAGAATATTTCAGAAATTATAGCGTTGGAATTAGGTCATACGGAGCCACAAGGGGGCATGGCGCACCTACCCTCCCTGGGCGTGCCATGCTATCTCGCTGTCTCCTCGTTTATCATTTGGATTTCCCCAAAGCTTCTAGGTTCCAGAAAAAATCGTCAAAAACTTTCGTCGCATTTGGACTTTGTTTGGTAGGGATTTTTTATAAAACCAAAAACATGCAGAAAACAGCAACTGGCATTGGACACTAGGTTACAAGGTTAGTTCCCAAAAATGATATAAAATAGCATATAAAGCATACAATATTGATAATATAATAGCATGAAACAATATCAAGTTATAGATATGTTGGAGACGTATCAGCATCCCCAAGCTTAATTCCTGCTCTTACCCGATTAGGTAAATGATAAAAGCGGAAATTTTGATGTTGAATGCTACCTAACATGTCTTATCATGTAATCTCTTATGGTATGAATATTGAGAAATGATGAAGTAATTAATATCAACATAATAATATCCATGAATACTAGAAAATAATCATTACTTCAAAATATACGATGTTTAACGAATGTCGTCCCTACTCATTGAATTATGTAAGCATGGCATGACTCCATCTTCCTAACGTAAGTACAAAACATGAGCACCATGGTACCAAACCAAGCAATTGCATCTTACCTTCCTCGCTTCAACATTTTCAACTTCACTCAATATGTGAGCGTGAGACATGGACTTAGCACTACTAGTGGAATAGAATATGTTGGTATAGGTTTATAAGGGGAGACAAAAGTGAAGGAAGTCTCGCATCAACTCGGTGGATCATCGGGCAATGGAGAGGTCTTACAATCAATATCAATGCGAGGAGTATGGATTGCCATGCAACAAATGCAGTAGAGTTATAAGTGTATGAAAGCTTGCTACTGAAACTAAGTGGGTGTGCATCCAACTTGCTTGTTCATGAAGACCTTGGGCATTTGAAGAAGCCTGTCATCGGAATATACAAGCCACGTTCTATAATGTAAAAAATCCCACTAGTAAATGAAAATGACAAATCATGGAGACTCTCTATATGAAGAACATGGTGCTACTTTGAAGCACAGGTGTGGTAAAAGAATAGTAGCATTGTCCCTTCTCTCTTTTTCTCTCATTTTTATTTTCTCTTCTTAATGGACCTTTTTTGCCTCTTTTTATTTTATTTTAGAACGATCTCATGGATCTAGCTCATCCCCACTTTTTCAAGGACTCATTAGTCTCCACCTTGGGACAATGCTCTAATAATAATTATCACCGCACTTCTTTTTACTTACAATTTGATAAACTGAATGATATAACTATATATGAATGCCTCTGGCAGTGTACCAAGATGTGCAATGATGGAGCATAACATTTATTACAATGATAAATGGTGGCTTTGCCACAATATCATGTTAGCTCTATATGGCAATGCAAAGCAAAATGACGATGAACACACAGGTCATGTGAATAGTAACTATGGAAGTTGCATGGCAATATATCTTGGAATGGTTATGGAAATGACATGATAGGTACGTATGGTGGCTGTTTTGAGGAAGGGTATAATAAGGCTTATGTGCGATAGAGCATATCATATTACGGTATTTGGATGCACCAGCGAAGTTTGCACCAATTCTCACGGAACCAAAGAGGCTTGCAAAATATGGATAGATGGGAGTGTTGTATTAGTCCATGAACTCATATTAGTCCTAAAGAAGTCATCTACTTATTTTGAAAGTTTTATTAGCCATTGAAGTAAAATGTTACTCGCATGCCCCTAGGGAGCAGGTTGGGAGGAGTTAACCATCGTGTGCCCCTCATTCGAACAACACAAGGATTTCAACGAGGAATAAATATGCTCCAACATCCCCGTTGTGCCATGACTGACACTTAAATGAGTAATATATAACAAGCTTTGATATCGATATTCTAACTAACCAATGATTATGAACTAATACACTTTCATATGACTACGCCAATATAACTAAATCACACACTTCATATTCAGTGATCTACATGAAAGTTTTTATTATACCACTCTTGTATACCTATTATTCTTGAACTAGTCTTATAAACCCGTGCACATTACCACTTCCTATTTGAAAACTCTCAAAAAGATAAACGTGAAGCATGAGAGTGCAAATCATTTCCATAAAATATAACCACCGCCGTGCTCTAAAGATATAAGTGAAGCACATGAGCAATTGCCTGACTCAAAAGATATAAGCGAAGCACATAGACCATTCTAACAAATTACGATGAATGTGTGTCTCTCTCAGAAGGTGTGTTCAGAAAAAATGATTGTGGCAAACTAACAAACAAAATAAAACTATAGCACAAGACGCTCCAAGTAAAACTCATATCTTGTGATAAATAAAAATATAACTACAAGTAACATACCGATGAATTGTAGACTAAAGAGGGGATGCCATCCGGAGCATTCTCGTGCTTAGACGCTTCAGTGTTACTTGAATATTACCTTGGAGTGACATAGTCATCCCCAAGATTAGGGTCTTGCCTCTCCTTATTCCTCCGTCCATCGTGATCTCACCCAAAACTTGAAAACTTCAGCACACAAAACTCAACAGCAACTTCATGAGATCCGTCAGTATAATTGGTAAATCATAAATTTAGCTACTATTATAAATAATTTCATAATTGCCATTGCATAATACCTACTGTATTCTAACTTCTTGCCGACTTATACCGCCGACAAAATTCATAGCATCATCAAAATAAGCACACTATGCAACGAGAACATAATTTGTCTAAAACAGAACAACCTCTAATGATCTGAACTAAAACCATACTTATGTAAATCCACAAATTAAAAAAAAATAGGAAAACATAGGACATTTGTATATCAATACTGTGTAAAATATAACAAGATCACGTTCCAGTAAAAAAATGTAAATTAAAATACCGGGCACAAAAGTTTCTATTTTTGCACAAAATCAATATAACTATCATCTAAATCATCCCAAAGGCTTTACTTGGCACAAAGGCTAATTAAAATATAAAAACACAATCATTACAGTACCAACAATCATGTGGACTCAATAAAACAGAAAAGATAACAAAAGTAAAGATAACTATTGGGTTGCCTCCCAACAAGCGTTATTCTTTAATGCCCCTAGCTAGGCATAATGCATATTTGAAATATTGTTATCCTTCAAAGTATTCCCATAGGTGGCTCTCATAATGGATTCATATGGTGTCTTAATTCTATTCCTTGGGAAATGTTTCATCCCTTTCTTTAGTGGAAATTGGAATTGTATATTCCTTTCTTTTATATCAATAACTGCACCTATGGTTCATAAAAATGACCTACCAAGTATTATCGGACAAGACGGGTTACACTCAACATCAAGTACAATGCAATCCATAGGTACATAGTTTATATTAGCAAGTATTAGGACATCATTAATTCTAGCCAATGGTTTCTTAATTGTGGAATCCGCTAAATGCAAGTTGAGGAAACATTCATCCATATCGGTGCGACCTAGAACATCACGTAAAGATTTTGGTACAGACCTAGAACGTCATGTAAAGATTTTGGTACAGTAGAGATGTTAGCGACTAGATCACACAAAGAATTACATTCATAATCTTTAACGTTTATTTTAATTGTAGTTTCCCATTCATCATGTAATTTCCTTGGTATAGATATCTCCAATTCAAGCTTTTCTTCATTAGCTTTAATAATGGCTTCTACAATGTGTTTAGTAAAAGTTTTGTTTTATTCATAAGCATCAAGTGAGTTGATCATGGATTGCAACAAGAAAATGCATTCCATCAAAGAGCAATTATAATAATTAAAGTACTTCTAATCCAAAGTAGTGGGTGCATTGCTATCTAAAGTTTTGACCTCTTCAAACCCACTTTTGTTGTTTTTATCATAAAGATCATCACCCTCCGAACAATTGGGAGACCTTCTGATTAAATTTAACTCATATCCAGTCCCTTTATCATCAAGTTTTATGTTATTAATCAAGATTGACTAGGTGTCACACCAATCATTTCAATGTCTTCATCATTATTATCATAAAAATCGGGTGCGAGCGCCTTTTCCAAAATTTGTGTGTTGCTCTTATTCTTTCAATTATTTTTCTACTTTCATCCATGGTGACTTGGATAGACTTTAGAGATTCAGATATTTCATCCTTTTTATCTGGATTTTTTTTAATTTTGAGAGTATCCCCACGATGAGCAATTATATCCGTGAGTATGGTCTTAATTTTTCTTCTATCATAGCATTGAAAATCTTTTGAGGAAAAATAAATTCTTTAATATTGTTCTTTTGTTAAGTAGGTATCCTGTTATTATTATATGAATTTCCATAGTAATTAACATAATTATTAGAGGGATTACCGGGCATGGCCTAGGATTGAAATCCTCTATAAGCATTGTTGTTGAAATTATTTTTTGCAACAAAATTCATATAATTGGCATCATTATTTGCTCAGTCAAAGTAGATAATGGGATATCATTTGGATCAACATGAGCATTTTTACTAGCAAGCTTATTCATAAGAGCATCCATTTTCTCACTCTAAGTAGAAACTTCTTCGACAAAGTTTACCTTCTTGCTAGTTGGAGCTCGTTCAGTGTGCCATTGGGAATAGTATGATGTCATGTTGTTGAGAAGCTTCGTGGCTTATCCAAATGTGATCCCCGTAAAAGTTCCACATGCAACTGAGTCTAGAAGATCTCTAGTGACAATGTTTAGTCCCACATAAAAATCTTGTACTATCGTCCATAAGCTTAATCCATGAGTGGGACAATATTTAATCATTAATTTCATTCTCTCCCAAGATTGTGCAACATGTTCTTGCTCATGTTGTTTAAAGTTCATGATTTGATTTCTAAGAGATATAATATTAGCAGGAGAAAAATACTTAGAGATAAAATCATCCTTACATTTATCCAATAAATCAATACTATTGCGAGGTAAGGAAGAAAACCACGTTTTAGCTTAATTTCTTAGTGAGAAAGAAAATAATTTCAACTTGACAATATAATTATCTGATGGCTCTATATTTTACGCATTTTTAGAGATTATTTTTTGCATGTTCTCTTCATATATCATGTCGCATTGAACCAAATGGTTGTCAATTATGTATGATTAACGGGTTTTGCACTTATCATTGTGAGAATTGCACATTTAGTATTTTATTTTGTTTTTATTAGTTTTCCTTGTTTTCTTGTGTCAACAGGTGTTTTCGAGCAACCTAAGACCAAGCACGATGAAAGGACCAAGGATAGGTATCATTATTTGATAAAGTGACTATCGCAATAATGACAATGATTGGATGATTTGATGAAGTGACTGTGGCAATAATCACGATGATTTGATGAAGTGATTGTGGGATGTCATGGGCGAATTGCCTCGGCCTCTATAAGGGTGGAGATGATTTTTAGTTTTAGTTTATGTTTAGTTTTAAGTTTAATTTCTTTTTTTTTTGCGGGGAATAAGTTCAAATTCATGTTTAGGAAAAACTAGACTATGTTTCGTTAGATGATTATTACATTATGTGTCAAATTTTGATTGTTTAAATCGAATCTATGTTGATCTTATGAAAATTTGCTTTTTTACTCCGTTAAATTTAGGAGTTCAGCTAGGTCTGATCAAAATTTAGTGGAGTAAGAATCCTTCACTAAGTTTACTATGTCATTTTGCTCCTGCATTTTTGGTGCATCGGTTAGAGTTGGCCTAAAATGCAACATGTCCCATCTATCTCTTGGATTGTTTCAGCGGTTATATAAATGAAGAAAGTATTGTTAGGTTTAACCATTGGTATATGTTCATTTATTAATTATTGTACTTTTTGCATGGTAATGCGTGTCTCATTCATATCATAAAGATCAAATTATAAGTCACGTAAAGACCGACATGAAATAACTGAAAAAGCAGCAGAATGTCTATGAGTTTGACACCAACACCTGTCACATGCCTCCAGCACGAGCACAGTAGCCACCAAAGGAAACAAATGATGGATCACCTCCTAAACCGAGCTCGACGCGGCTCCATCGTTTATATACAACTTTACGGACCTCCAAGGTGTCTCGCCAAAGATGAAGCCCTCGCCGTTGAATGAATCAGACTGGGGCAACACCCCGAACACGCCATCGAACTACAGATCTGTCACCCAACCATGACTAATACGCCGAAGAAGGAAACCATACCTTCCATCCATCAACCACGAACGCAGCACACGTTTCGTCTTCCAACTGTCGTCGATGCATACCACAATCTGCATCCACTCCTATACTACCTCCCAAGCTCCACACCGACGTTGGAGATGACGTCGTCGCAACGACGGAGCCCAAGGACACAAGTCCACCGCAAGGATGCCGCTGCCGCCACAACATCCCTGCTTAAACAGACTACTTCCCAACTCAATCACCGACCATAGAGAGGATCTCCTTGTTGGAGAAGAATCCGGAACTTCTTTATTCAGCATCGTTGTCGTCACCGCCGAAGCCAAGACATTGAATGATCCAAAAACCTGAACTACTAGGGCCCTAGAAACTAAAGCTAAAACGATTTGCACGTGTGGATCCAGCGACCCTCCACACCATCGACGACCAAGAGATCCCTCACGAAGGGGAGCCGCCAGAAGGGTTAGCTCTCTTGGCGGCGGTTAGGGTTTCTGGTTGCTAAATACTAGCAAGACACAATTTGATTCATATATAGTACTGTTATTTATTGGGAAAGATTGAAAGAAATACTTAGAATACTTGTAATGTTTATGTGTCATTTTTTCTTGGACATGACAGAGGAGCTGGCATGGTTCTAACTTTGAATGAAATTTTATTGAGATTTCTCAATTTCAATAACTGTTCCATTTTTTATATACAAGGTCATTTCATTTTTCATGTCCAACTTTGACTTATAATTTTGGTCAACAAAATTGGGTTATATGTCATCAAAAATATGTATTCAAAAAGTTCTTTCAAATCTGCATCCAATGGCATACTTTTTATGACATATGACTCACATTTCGTTAGTAAATTTAATAGTCAATGTTAGACTTCAAAATCCAAAGTGAACTTGTATTAGTAGATGGAGGGAGTAATTTGTTCCCAATGTTTTTAAAATCAAAATATTTTAAACATTTCTTTAGTTCCTTCAATTTGCTCCAGTTTTCTCACCTTTTCTATAATACAATTGTATTATTTCAAAAAATATGAATAGTTTCTTAATCACATTAATATATAGGAAGTGTCTGAGAATTTTTGTAATGCATGAATTTTTTCAGAAAGCGTGAATAGTTTTTTAAAATGTATGGGCATTTTTAGAAAAACTATTACCACATTTAAATATATATTTGCATCATGTGCTTAAATAATATTTAGCGTGTATTGAGAAAAGTCATCATGCATTTACAAAAAAGTGTATAAATAGTTAAATTTACGAACTTAAGTAGAAATGGGGAAGGGAAAGAAACATGGGAAAGCACGAAAATAAATGACAAAAAAAACAAGAAACCAAAACTCAGAAGAAACAACAAAGAAAAGTAAGGAGTAGGAAGAAATTAAAAATTGGAAAATATGGAAACCGCTGAAATCTCCGAAAATCTGTACCAAAGAGAAATAAAAATAGCTCTTTTTCAGAATAAGAAAAATAAAATTTGTTTTTTCTGGGAGAATCAGAAGAATAAAAATTGTTTTTTTAGCAACAGAAGAATAAAAATTTCTCAAAGTAGAGGAGTGCTTACATGCAGAAGGGCCATGGGCCAACAAAAGAGGGTGAGTGGCAACGTGGGTGTAAAACAAAATAGGGTTTATATTTCTCTAATAAAAGGGGTTTTCTAGTTGGTGGATTCACAACTCATGCAGTGTAGGCCCAGTTTAATTGTTGACAGGTAGGTTGGAAGGAATGTCCTATATAGGGGTGGACTAGTTTCTTAAAAAAAAGGGTGGACTAACGAGCTGCTCGGCTCGTTAAGCTCGTGCTGGTCAAGTCTAGGCTTGTTAACGCTGATAAAGTTAACGAGCAAACCCTGCTCGGCTCGGTCGTTTGAAGCTAGTTAAGCTCGTGAGCGGTTGTGAGCGCTCGTTAACAGAATCTGATGTGTTACAGTCTATAAGATGGGTGTGTAGATGTGGATTTTAAGAAGAAAGATAGTGACTACAAAAGGAAATGCACTAGTTTGTTACCTGCTATGTAGATTAGATTGAATAGATGGGTTGATGTGCTACGAAAATTTTGTCACGTAAGTTCAGAATATGTGGTGTGTTGTTACTAACAAGTTTAGCGAGCTACTCGTGAAACTCGTTAGCTCATTAAGCTTAACAAGCTAAAATTGATGATTGGCTCTGTTAATTAAGAAGCAAGCCACGAGTTTAACGAGCCGAACTATCGAGTGCTCATCAATCTCGAAAGCAATGAGCTTTTGGTCCAGCCCTAGTCCTATATGAGGCTCGCCAGAGGTTATGTGGCGAAAATCCCTATTTGACGCACTCTGCGTCAAACTGACGCTGTTTCCCGCAGGGAAATCGATCCATATTCGAGTTGCGCTGGCCCGTTTAAGCGTTTCAACGTCCCCGATTTTGGGAACCTTCTAAAGGTTCCTAGATGAATTGTTCTGGTTTTGAGAAAGTTCTAGAAGGTGGTTTTTCCTTGCTCTGTTTTTTTTTCTTTTTTTCTTTTCTTTTCTCTCCATTGTTCCCGTTTCTATTTATTTACTTTTTTTATTTCTGTTTTCTCTTTTCCTTACTTTAATTTTAATTTTCTCATTTTCTTTCATGAATTTTTATTTCATTTGTTAAAATCATCATGCTTTAAAGTTATGTTCATAACTCTAAATTTATTTTCAATACATTCAGAACGTTTTAGTTCAGATTTTTCAAAAAGTACTCCCATTATCAGAAAATGTCAAAATGTAGAAATCATATTTCAAAAACTATTCGCAACTTCCACTTTTTCAGGATTTAAAAAAAGTTCACGTTAGAAAAAAGGTTCGGTATTTCAAATTTTGTTCTGAACGTTTTTTTTTTAATGCGCACAAACTACAAAAATTGTTCACATAATTTTAACATGGTTCATGTTTCCATTTTTCAGGAGTATGAAAAATTGTTGTGGTTTAAAAAATTGTACGCAAATTTGAAAACATGTTCGTTTTTTCCAATGTCGTTTGAGTTTAGAAAAATTGTTCGTAAGGTTATTAGAAAAAAATTCAGAACTTCAAAAAAAAATTCCTGTTTGAATAATTTTCAAAAATGTTCATGTTTCCATTTTTAGGATTTTTAAAAAGTGTTCGCAGTTTTCGAAAAAAATCGTGTTTCAAATTTTCTTTGGGAGCATTAAAAAGTGTCCACTTTTCCAATTTTTTTGTGGAATTGCAAAAAATGTTCCAGTTTCAAAAAGTTGTTCACAATTTTCAGAAAATGTTACAGTTTGTAATGTTTTGCGATGCCTATGAAAAAAGTGTGTTCGGAATTTCCGAAATATTTCAAACCTGCGCTGGTATTTGGTTCTTAAGAGTATGTGTTGTCTTATGATCATCAAAGTTTGTTAGCTCAGTTGGTTGTACCGCCTTGCCTCTTCGGGTTTTTTTTTAAGACAACCTTGCCTCTTCGGGTGAGATCCTTGGTTCCGTACCCCTCAGGCCTTGTTTGGTTAAACCTCTCCTGGAGAGGTTTGGAGGGGATTGAGGGTGATTTTGACTTGTAGGGGGTCTAATCCTCCCCCAATCCACTCCAATCCCCTTCGAATCCCCTCCAACCGAACAAGCCCTCAAGGGGAGAGCTCCTATCCGCCCCTCGCGGGCGTCCAACAGAAGAGCTTTCACAGAAAAGCTCGGGCAAACGGGCCGGCCCATAACCAGCAACGAGCGAAAGTAAAAAATGACTAGAAAAAGTACACACGACCTTGCGCTTTCTAGCGGCGACGCCAGCCACCTGACCTAGCTCGTGCGCATGGCACAATTGCAGCACAAATATTAAAGTACAATGGAGAACGACAAATCTGTCTTTTTCCTTGAAAATTTCCAACAATTCTTGCAAACAAATGTGATAGATTTTCCTTAAATATATTTGAAAATCTTGAATAAATATCGAAATTCTAAAAAAAAACCTGAACAATTATAGAAAACATGAAAAAAAATTGAATTCCGAATGTTTATTTATTCTTTGTATACGTTATCTTTGTAAAATATATATTGAACATTTTTTTGTATACTCTGAACAATTTCTAAATACAAATTGATTTTTTTTATATACTCTGAACAGTACTTCAACACATGATGAAAAATTTCTAAAATATATATTGAACATTTCTTTACTATGTGCTGAACAATTTAGATATACACATTTAACACTCTATGATATGCGTTGAACAATATTTAAATTTACATTGAACAGTTTTGTATTTTTTTTGGAATTCATATATTTGTTATAATGATATAACACATATTTGAAAAGAGAACAAAGTAAAATAAAATAAAGTAAAATAAACAAAAGGGAAACAGAAAACAAAAAGAAACAGAAACAGAAAAATAGCGGTGCTTACCTGGGCTGGCCCAACTTTGAGCGCCTTCAGCGAAGCCCCGACGTTTGGACGCTCACGAGCATCAAATAGGATCCACCCCTCAAGGGCGCTCATTTTTCTCGAGCTATTGATTGTAGCCTGTCGCTAACTTCATTGGCTGGCCCAGCGTAGACTGCCCTATGCGTGCGGGCGACGACATGCTGCAGAGATCATCAGATAGGAGCTCTTGCTTTTTTTTCATTGTTTCTTTGGACTTATCCTTTTTCCTTCGTTATAAATTTCTTTTCTTTCATAGTGATAATTTTTGTGGTATATTTATTGTTTTTCGTATTCCTCAGATTTCTTTTGATTTTTTTGTTTCTTTTGTCAGTTGTAATTGGTTTCCTTTTTCTCAACACGTGTCTACTTTTTGTGAGTGCAAACGTATATTTTAGCGTAAATTGAAACATTATTTATACACTTTGGGCATTTTAAAATATATGATGTTCATTTTACAAAATTGAATACATGGTAACTTTTTCCCAAATACAAGATGTACATTTTTAAATGTAAATAAAATATATTTTTAACTACGCAAAGATTTTCCTTTTCACGTTGTATGAACAGTTTTGAGTTCATGGAGTTTTTCCCTGGAAACAAAGGATTATATCTTTAAAATGCTATCATACATTGTTAAGTGGAATTAATACTTCTTTAACATCCATGGGCACTTTTACATTTGTATTTATTTTTTTATGAAATGGAACGCATATTTTTCTTAAAATGCGGGATTATTACCATCAAATGTGATTTTGCACTTTCTATATGGCACGAAACTTTTTTATATTATGCTAACATTTTTCATTCTTTTGAAAGTTATCAATTTTTCGTAAAACTGCGCTAACAAAACATTTTATACTATATTAATATTTTTGAAATATACATGCTTTTATAAATTAAGAAAGTTCGTGATTTCTTAATTTTCTAAGTAAATTTAAAATAAGTACAAAAATAAGAAGAAAATAAAGGAATACAGGTGAAATATAGGCGAGGAGGCCGTGCGCCTTGCTGTAGGCAGCAAATAGCCGCATCCTACGACGCTTAACGCGGTTTCGCCAAAGCGCAGGAGTGGCTGTACGCCACGGGCCGTCCAACTTCGCGAGTTAAAGCGGTGCCAGCCGAACCGGTTTTGGAACCTTCTAGAAGGTTCCGTAAACCGTTTTTTTCTCTTTGCCAGTTTTCTGATTTTTACATTTTCTTTATTTTTTATTTTTTATTTTTTTAGTTATGTTTACTTTTCCTTCTCTTTTTATTTTATCCTTTTGCATTTTTGTTTTTATCCTTCGTTTTTAAAAAAGTTTGAAATTCCGTATTTTCTTCATGATTTCGGTAAAAAATCACGGATTTTAGATTATGTTCATAATTCAACCTTTGTTCAGCGTACATTACCGAAATGTTCAATGTATATTTTAAATTTGTTCGGTTATAGCACTAAAATGTTCAGTACGTATTTAATTTTTTCACTGTATAATACAAAAATGTTGAACGTGTACTTTAAAAAATTACTCACGGTTTTAAAAAGAGTTTCGTGTTTGTAAAATTTTGTTCACATATTTTTTGTTCTCAATATACGAGAATTGTTCGGAAATATTCAAAAGTTTTCTGGTTCTTTAAGATCTCATGCTGCTTGTAGAGCAGTATATCTTATCAGGTCAAGTTGTTAGGTTCTAGAATTCCCGAGCAGGACATCAACGGTTTAATCTCTCGCTGGCGCGAGGTATTTTTTGTGATTTTTTACGCGCTCGAGCTCGTAACCTCTAAGGCTGGTGCCAACGCACCGCCCCACTACCGCCCCGCCACGTCAGCTTTTACCCCCACTCTCACCCCACTCTCACCACACTCTCACCTCACGGTGCCAGTGCACGGGCTGTAGTGGCAGGCTATAGCCACGTCAGATTCTCTCTTCTCAGATTTAGTTATTTCACTCGCATTTCTTGAGACATTCTAAATAATGCAAGAAAATAATTTTATTCAACTAAATTTTTTACTGATTACATAATAAGTAATAAAATTGCATAATAAATAAAAAATTACATAATTTAAAAAATAATACATTCTAAATTTTTTACTGATTACATACTGATTACATAATAAGTAATAAAATTGCATAATAAATAAAAAATTACATAATTTTAAAAATAATACATTCTAATCCTCATCATCATCATCCAGCTAGCTGACGTGGACGAATCACAGCGCGCCACGTCAGCTAGCCGTTACCCTCTCGCTCTCGCCCCCGCTCTCGCCCCCGCTCTCCAGCGCGCCGCCCCCTTCTCGCCCCCCCTCTCGCCCCCCTCTAGCCCCCAACGCGGGCGGCAGCCGGGCGGTAGCGGGCGCTACCGCCGGGCGGTGGATCCACCGCCCCGCGCTGCCGTCTCGCCTCGCTCTCGCCTGCCTATCGCCTCCGGGCGGGCGGTACCGCCCCCACTACCGCCCGCGTTGGCACCAGCCTAAATGAGCAGGCCCATCTGTATCTACCTTCAGCGAAAGCTCCTCTGCATGACACTAAGAGCATCTTCAGCCGTTGCGCCCCCAAGACGCGCCGAAAACCGCCGCTTGGGGGCGAGTCGGCGCTATTTTAGACGTGGGGGCGAGCACGTTCCCAGCCGCCGCCCCCAGACCGCCCCCATAGTTCGGCCAAAATTCAGCAAACGCCGTCAAAATTCAGCAAACACGACCAAAGTTGAACAAACACGGCATATTTATGATAAATTTAGGCGTTTTTACACGAAAAAGAGGCGAAAAACAACCCTAAACTACAGGTCGAAGTAGACGCTGAGCAGGGCGTAGTCGTCGCCGGCGTCGTCCTCCTGCTTCTCCTCCTTGACACGGCCGGCGCCGCTGCTCGACCCCTCACCCCGGCGCGCTGCTTCACGGCGGCGGCGTTCGGCGATCTCCTCCAGGGCGCGGCGCTGGCGGTCTAGCTCAATGCGCGCGTAGTCCTCGCGCGCCCACTTCAAGGCGGCCTCTTCTTCGTCGACATCCTCGGCGAGAGCAGGCTCCGGCTTCACGGCGGCGAGCCCCGGCTCCGGCTTCACCGTCGCCAG
The DNA here is from genome assembly GCA_902687465.1 of Secale cereale. NCBI lineage: Eukaryota > Viridiplantae > Streptophyta > Magnoliopsida > Poales > Poaceae > Secale > Secale cereale. The sequence goes on along the minus strand of LR738712.1, from coordinate 150,603,562 downwards.
CCCTGGCTCCCTCTTCGGCTTGACGAGGCGAGGAGGGGCCGAGGAGGAGGAGCCACGGCCGCCGTCGTTGATGACGAGGCCGACGCCGCGGGTGCGCCTACCGAGCGGCGTCTCGGCCGGCTCTGGCTTGACGCTGACCAACGCCGGCGCGCCGGAGGAGTGAGAGGAGAATCGGGAGGAGGAGGAGGAAGAGGAGGATGACAACCCATCATCCTCCTCGGCAGCCACGCGCCGCCGCTGCGAGCGGGCGGGTACTCGAACGGCGGGTCGTTGCCGCCCTCGAGGTGCGCGAGCACGCCGCTGAGCGTGCGGCCAGGGACGCCCCACCACAGGCGGCGGCCCTCGCTGTTGTTGCGCCCTCGAGGCGCCGGCGCGTTGTTGGTGGAGGCGAGCCGCTCCTCCTGCCGGCGTTCGAAGTACGTCGCCCACGCCGCGTGGTTGCCGGTGGCGTACTCCGGCGCCTGCTCCGCGACCGTCAGGGACGCCCGCACACGCTCGATCTCGACGTGGAAATAGGCGGGCGTCGCGGGGACGGGCAGAGGGGGGACAGGGACCCCGCCGGCGCTGAGCCTCCACCGCGACGAAGCGCGTACGCCTGGCGGCGCGGGGTAGTTGGCCTCGTGGAGGAGGTACGCCTCCCACTCGTGCAGCGAGCAGCGGCCGAAACCGTTAGCCGCCGCCGCATCGCCGGGGTACCTTGCGCTCATGGTTGCCGGGGGGGAGAGGGGCTCGAACGACGGAGAGAGGGGAGGAAGTGCGGCGGCGAGGAGGGGGAGGACTGCCGATGGATGGGTTCCTCACCGGCGCGGCCAGGGGCGCCTTTTATAGCGGCTCACGGGGGGCGGCGTCGCCGCAATGCGCCTCCCATGAATCAATGGCAGGCTGACCGGCGACAGCCTTGTCATTGATTCCCCGCGGGAAAACCGAGACGATGAGGACGACCAGCCTTCGCCTCGCTGACGCGCCGGTCCCGCCACTCTTTCGCGCCAAAACGTTTGCGCCGGCGCTCCCGGGCGCCCCCCAGCGCGCCGGGTTCGGGTTGGGTGCGCCGGCGCTAATTTCGGCCCAATCCGGTGAAAAACAGGATCGTGGGGCGCGACTAGGCTGATCTTTCGACGCCGGCGCTAAAAAACGGCCTTGGGGAAGCCTGTTGGGGGCGCGGCTGGAGATGCTCTAACAAGCGTCAGACAGAAGCTCTCGATGCTTATTGCGTCGATGTGTCACTGGTTCAGACCTCCTATATGGCGCGTGGGGCGCTGGGAGGAGCGGTAGCGCGCACCCCTCGCTCCCCAGCGCGCCCGTATGTGCCGGCCCATATCCGAGTGCCCTTTTCTTTTCGGGTTTTGGGTATTCTACTTAAATTATTAGTGATTTAAAAAGTTCTGAAATTTAAAAAATTTGCATTTTGATCAAATAAATCGAGGAATCATGAAAATGTTCATGTATTTAAAAGATGTTCATGATTTCAAAAACATGTTCACAAATAAAAAATATGTTCACGAATTTTAAAATTGTTAGTCAAAATAAAAATATCTTCAAGGCTTAAAAAATGTTAACGGTTTTAAAAAAACTTTTGCAAATTCTAGAAAAATTCCGAGTCAAAATAATATTCACGAATGTGAAATAATGTTCATTATTTCGAAACATTGTCCCTGAATTTCAAAAAAGGTTCACGATTTAACAAACATGTTCAAAAATTAAACAATGTTCACGAATCTTAAAATTGTTTTTGAAATTGAAAAAATTCATAGTTTCAAAACTCAAACATTTGCAAATTCATAAAATGTTCACGAATTTTATTTTGTTTACCTATTTGGAAAAATTGTACGTGAATTCCCAAAATAAATCACGGTTTTAAGAAAATGATCATGAATTCATGAAAAGTTTAGGAATTTGTGAAAAATAACTCCACTATTTCTAAAAATGTTCATGAATTAAAACAATACTCACGATTGAAAAAATGTTCACAATTTCGAGACATGTACACGAATTGAAATTATTTTCTAAACTGAAAAAAGGAAAATGAAAAAATGGAAACAAAACTAAAACTAAAAACTATACAGAAAACGAACCACGAAAGAGAAAAGAAGCAAGTACTGGGGGGCCTCGTGCCTCAAATGGGCCGTTTCAGAAGGTGCCCTATGGCACTTGGGCGCGTCCTATGCGCCATATAGGATCAGCGTCGCTGGTGAGAGCCTTCACCGCCGATTCCGAGTTCGGGGAGCAACTAGTTAACGAGCGTTTCTTCGGGAGCCTCGCACCGATCAGCGTCACTTGACGCGGTCTCAGCCATTCGTCACGTGTCGCGCTCTGGACGCTCCCTTCGGTTTTTTTTTCCGCACGCGTTTTCGGCTTACTGAACGTTTTTTTCGTCAGGTTTTTTCGACGTTTTGATTTTCCACCGGTCTTCCTTAGCTTTTCGTCGAAAAAAAAATTATGCGAAAAAACATGTTTTTTTCGCAAAAGTCACGGTTTTGCTTTCGCGAGAGGCATGGTTGTGCTTTCGCGAGAGTCACGGCCGTGCCTCTCGAAAAAGAAAAGAAAAACGTGTTTTCTATTTTTTTTCTTTTACGCAAGAGTCACGGTTTTGCTTCCGCAAGAGGCACGGTTGTGCTTTCGTGAGAGTCACGGCCGTGCCTCTTTCGGAAAGAGAAAAACGCGTTTTTTTCCACGAGAGTCACGGTTTTGCTTCCGCGAGAGGCACGGTTGTGCTTTTGCGAGAGTCACGGTTGTGCCTCTACGGAAAGGGAAAAACGCGTTTCTTTTCTTTCGCGAGAGTTACGGTTTTGCTTCCGCAAGAGACACGGTTGTGCTTTCGCGAGAGTCACGGCCGTGCCTCTTTCGAAAAGGAAAAAAAAACGCGTTTTCTGTTTTTTTTTTCTTTCGTGAGAGTCATGGTTTTGCTTCCGCAAGAGGCACGGTTGTGCTTTCGCGAGAGTCACGGCCGTGCCTCTTTCGGAAAGGGAAAAATACGTGTTTTTTGTTTTTTTTTTCGCGAGAGTCACGGTTCTGCTTCAGCGAGAGGCACGGTTGTGCTTTCGCGAGAGCCGCGGCCGTGCCTCTTTTGGAAAAGGAAAAAAATCAGTGCGTCCGGTTCGGTTTTTTCGTCCGGTATTTTTCGTGAAAAAAGGTTCGTCAAAACCTATCAATATGGGATCTAGTTTTGAAGATCTCGATACGAGGAATTCAGCGATGAAAACGATTCGAGATTTGAACGCACGGTTTAAGAGATAAAACATTTTAAATAAACAGACTACAAAAAAAATAAAAACGAGCAGCGCGCCACTTGTCGCAACATGGGGATTTGAAGGTGATCTTTGCAACGAGTACTCCTCAATTAGTGATTTCGCCGAGTTTAGATGCTCGAAGCATCACACTACTGAGCCGGCCCAAGTGAACCACAACACGAAAAAATAAACCTGAAGAAAAAGTACGAAAGCTGGAATTCGACCTTAGGATAACACGTCATTTTTTCCACTAACGCAACAACCACTAGACCAAACACATTCTGTTGTTCAGAAAGTAGGAAAAAGTGCTACTTAACCGTTCTTCTAGTGAAACATTAACGTAAATCTGAAACTTAGTTGAAAAGTTCATTGATTTTAAAAAACAAGTACATTGCTTGTGAAAACTAGTTCATCAATTCTTCAAAAAAAAAGTACAGAAAATTGAAAAAAGTTTTATCAAATTTTTAAAAAGTTCATCGACTTCTAAAAAGAGTTCATTGAAATTAAAGAAATTTCATCAAATTTTAAAAAAGTTCATCGAATTTTGGAAATGTTCACCAAAATTGAAAAAACAGTCATTGATTTTGAAAAAATGTTCACTGCATTTGAAAAGAAGTTCATCTGATTTGGAAAAAAGATCATAGAATTTGAAAAAGTTCATCAAACTTGAAATATAGTTCATCAAATTTTGCAAAAGTTCATTGAAGTTGAAAGGAAAAAGCTATCGCTCAACCGGCGGATTTAGCACGGGCATCCGCCACCTTCTTTGATAGACACGTGGCCTATTAGACCAACCTCTTTTCTGTACGCAAGTGCTTTTGTTTTGCAACATCCATCCTGTTGCAGAAACAACAGTCACGTTGCAAAACTTTCTCCGTAACACCATATAGAGGCGAAGACAAAAAAATATTCTGCAACAACACCTCAGTTGCAAAGATTTTCTGCAACAACGCCTTTGTTGCAAAAAAAAAAGACACAAAAAAAATTCTGAAACACAACCTATGTTGCAAAAATATATTCCTGCAACACAACTCATGCTGGAAAAAAAATCCGCAACACAATCTCTGTTACAAGCGTTTCCACAACAAGATCATTGTTGCAAAAAAGAGAAAGGCATTCAACCGATTTATTTTGTTATATCAGACAGCTCGCTAGGCGGCGGATCTTTTAAAAAGAACCGCCGGCCGACGCGTAGCAGCTCCCAAGTTGAAAATAGTTCATGAAATCCAGTGAACTTTTTTCGGCGAATTAGAAAAAGGAAAGAACAGAAAATAAAAAAGGAAAAACGAAAAAAAAGAAAAAAGACAAGAAAGAACAAAAAAGGTAAGAAAAGTATTAGTTCGTAGAACGAACCGCGACGTCGCGGGACCGAAACCTCCGGGTACGTGTATTTTTGCATCAGTTTAGAAAATGTGAACAAATAGTCGAGCAAGCCATCTCTACTTGGCCACAGTGCAGCGGAAAATTTTGAAGTAATAGCTACAGAGGCGGACCCGTTTTTAAAAGGTTCCACTTGGGAAAATGTGAACAAATTTCCTTCCAAAAAGCCAATAATTTTTCACATGTGAAAAAAAAATCAAAACTCGCACAACTTCTAGAACACGAATTTTGAAAAAAGTGAACAAAAATTGAAAACATGAACAATTTTTGTTATATAGTCTGAACAATTTTTAAATATACATTGAACGTTTTTGTAATATACGCTGAACAATTATTAAAAATGCATTGAACATTTTTGTGATATACGCTGAACAAATTTTCCTAATACGCAATGAAAGTTTCGTAGTATGCGTTGAACAAATTCTTGATATACGATGAACAAGTTTAAAATACAAGGTGAACAATTTCTTAATGTACGATGAGCAATTTTTTAATAATATAAGGTGAATACTTTTTTGATATACGATGAACATCTTTTAATACGTGGTGGACCTTTTATATACTAAAAAAATATAAAACAGAGAAGAAAGGAATAAGCAGAGAAAAAGAAAAAAGAAGAAAAAAAATCGAAAATAAAATGAACCCTAGTATATAAGAACATAACATAAAAAAGGTCCAGGGAACATTCTAGAAAGTTCCCAAAACCGGAGGTTCCCAAGATCCCGCGACAAAGAAACAGAAACGACCGCAAGGAAGAAACAGGTGCGAATCTGAATCGTGGGCCGGCCCAAGTGGAAGCGATAACTCTCGCTCTTCAGCGAAGCTACGAAGATTTGACGCTAACAAGCGTTATATAGGAATCACCGCCAGCAGGCGTCAAGAGGACGAGCCTTCGCTGAAGCAAGTCCCCACTTGGGCCGGCCCTTGTACCGATTTGGTTCGCTGCTATTTCCTTGTTTCTTGCGGTTTTTCTTTCTGGTTTTTTCTATGGTTTTTTTGCTTTCAGTTTTTCACTGATTTGACCGGTTTTCAGTTGTTTTTTCCTGGTTTTTTATTTGCTTTTTTTCTTTCCTGGTTTTTCTATGGTTTAATTCACATTTTTTCTCCAGTTTTTCGTGTGGTTCTTTCTTCTCCCTTTTTTTGTTTATTTTTAATGTTCCTTCTTTTGTTGTGTATTATACGAAAAGTTCATCGTATATTAATAGAATGTTCATCGTATATTTTAGAAAATGTTCACCGTATATGAACAACATGTTCACGGTATCTTAAAAAAATGTTCATTATGTATTGGAAAAAATTTCAACGTACATCATAAAAATGTTCAACGTGTAACTAAAATTGTTCACCGTATATAAAAAAATGTTCAATGTGTATTTATAAATTGTTCATGTTATTCAATTTTTGTTCATTTCTTACAAATTCGTTCCCTTTTAAAGCTTTTCTTTGAATTTGAAAATTTGTTCACATTTTCAAATAGTCTTCGCATTTTTTTAAAGAAACTTTGTTCACAGTTTTGCCTTGAATGTTTTTTTTTTAAAAGACGGATCTGCTACTGTACCTAGTACTTGAAAGTATTGCGCTGCATTTTAACATGCTACCCTACCAGTGCTAGTGGTTTCCAATGGTCCTCCGCAACCAGAGATCGGGAGTTCGACTTCTAGCGCCACGTTTTGTTTTTTGTGCATTCTAGTTTCGACGCCGCCAATGGGCCGGCCCGTTTGCGTGAGCTTCAGCGAAGGGTCCAGTAACACTGTATTTGGCGCTGAAGGCACCAAATAGGATTTGGCGTCGCTGGTTCTCGCCCAGGGGCAATGCAACCGTAGTATGTCAGCTGGCACATTTAGCCCTTAGAATGGCGTTGCCCTTTTCGATTTGGGAAGGGACCAGTAAGTTCCAACCCCGTTTCTACCGGTGTTCAGAAATTTTTAGAATGTTGTCGTTTTGTTTTTTGTGCATTCTAGTTTCGACGCCGCCAATGGGCCGGCCCGTTTGCGTGAGCTTCAGCGAAGGGTCCAGTAACACTGTATTTGGCGCTGAAGGCACCAAATAGGATTTGGCGTCGCTGGTTCTCGCCCAGGGGCAATGCAACCGTAGTATGTCAGCTGGCACATTTAGCCCTTAGAATGGCGTTGCCCTTTTCGATTTGGGAAGGGACCAGTAAGTTCCAACCCCGTTTCTACCGGTGTTCAGAAATTTTTAGAATGTTCTTGAATTATTTTTGTCTGGTTTTTTCTTTATTATTTTTTGCTTTTCCTCTTGATTTTTAGTTTCTTTTTTTCTGTTTCCTTTTTATTTTTCCTATCCTTCTTATAATTTTAAAAAATTCACAAATTTCAGAAGATGTTCAATATCTTATTTTTTTGGCTGTTTCAGACAAATTTTCGAATTCTAAAAAATAATATTTGAATAGAGAAAAGTTCATATATTTTTAAAATTTAGAAAATGTGATGATTTTGTAAAAACTGTTCACAATTATAAAAATGATTCTGTTTCCAAAATTGTTCCCAAATTTGATTTTTTTGGCATTTTCAAAAAAAATATTAAATTAAAAATGTCTTTATTTTCGAAAATTGTTCACTTTTTCGGAAAAAAAGGAGTTTCGAAAAATGTTCCCATTTTCAAGTAAAATCATGTTTTAGAAAGTTTTTCACTCTTCATATTTTGTTTAAATTGCAAAAGAGTAACCATTTTTGGAAATTTTTCACGTATTACAAATGTTTGGGATTTCCAAGAAATGTACGAGTTTTTGGAAAATTCCCGACATTTTTTCCGAAATGTTCACAAATATGGAAATGTCTGCATTCAACAACTCACCACGTGCCCAAGCCAGACTTTGAGCTGACCAATGTTCAATATGGTTAGGATCTTCCCCCGTTTACTACTAGCTCAACCTCCACTTGACCACATCCTACCAAACAAGCTAACCATATTACTCCAACTTAAAAGTAAATAGGTAGTAACTAGTAAATGATATGAATGGGAAATGGCGTGTCGTGAGAAAAGAATCTAAGGAGCAGAGCGGAAAAAAAATTACGTCGAGTTTTCTATAAATCATGTTCCCACAAAAAAACAAGTATTGGTCGTTTTCTGATAAAAAACGCGATTTCCTGGCTTTCTGGAAACAAAAAAAAGTTTCTTATCCATGCTTCCATTGGAGGGCCCAAACATGATTTTAGTTCATTAACAAGGTTTACGGAAACTAGTTCGGCTAAACCTACATATTCATCCGCATAAAAAAGCTACGTATCCAAAGAAGGCCTATGAGACGAGTCTACCGAGAGGGGGAGGTGAAATCGGGAAAAAGAAAGGGAAACGATTTAGACTAGTAAGTACGTAAAATCAATTATTTTGTAAAAATCAAATGAGTCTAGCACGTCAATTAAATTGGAATAGAGTAGAACTGTTTATGTAACTAGTTAAAATTAATCCTAATGTAACTAAATGACTATTCATGTAGTTTCTTGGAGTATGTGGCAAGGAGTTGACACTACTTTGTATTGGAAGTTTCATTTCGCTACTACTTTTTCTGTCTCATTTTTTGACACTAATGTAGTGCTAAAAAATATCTTACATTACAAGGCGAAGTACAGATAAAGGTGGCTTGGCCAACTTTGTAGATCCTAACATTTTGTTGTGTCTATCTTTGTCCACTAGACAGCGCCGCTGGCTTTCCGTCCGAAAAACAACAAAAGTGAATTTTGAAAGAATAAAGTTATGCGCATCAATCCTATGTCTCTTTGAGAAGTTTCCTATGTTCCTCACAGGTGGAACACACGACACTTACAAAGTGGAAAGCATGTCTTTCTATGCCTTCAAATTTGTCTTGTGCGCCAGGGTCGTTTTTAATTCATTCTCTTCCTTTTGGTCGTTGTTTCTTCATAAGGAAATTCGTGGGGCACTCACGAATGGAGGCATACACTTTGTCAGTCCCACATTTGCATCAAGATTGAAAAATAAATGCATGTGTTAGGGATTAATTACTCTACGGGTCTATGCATGCAGTCTGTTCAGTCCGCCTCCCATGTTTTTTTCATTTCACCTTCAAATTAAAATTTATTATATCTTTTAAATTAAAATTAAAATTTATGTTTCTTGTGCATATTTTCGTTTCTTGCGGCGAACACTTTCAAACAAGGCTACTCTTGAATACATTTTAACAACTTTTAAAATTTACAAAGGTCAAATATTAAAACTTAATAGTCGTAATATTAAGGTGTTACCAAGTTTTACCAACTTCCACTTGCTTTTAGGTTTAGGGTTTAGTATTTGGAACTTGATGAATTTATCCTCCATTTTAATAATGTTTTAAAGGTTGAAACTTGATGAGGTTTTCAAAACTTGTCAAAGTGAATTTTTTTTAGCATGGAAGTCAAAATGTATTCAAGAGTCGCCTTATTTCAAAGCTCTCGTCGCAATGAACACGAATATGTAACAAAGTATAAACTGGACTTTCGATCCAAAAGATAGAACAAAAACAATGTTGGCAGGAGAGCTGCCAAATTCATTTATTAGAAAGGGTATTCCAAGAAAAACATTGAAATGGGAATGCATCGCATAAAAGCGAGTGCCAAAAAACAAAGAAGAAAAATGGGTTGCTCGGCTTATCGAGGAAAACCATGAGAAAACCTAAACAAATGCCTAGCTAGACTAGGCCTAAAGCGCCACAATACATACAAAACACCAGAAGGCCAATACCCCACAATACACCCGGCCAGGCACTCAGACGCCATCGCCGCCACCGGAGTGCACACCGTAAACCGTTTTATTAGTCCGAGCGTCCACAAGCATATCTACGAACATCGATGACATCAGAGAGGAATGATATGTCCCATAGAACAAGCATATGCCGCTTTGCTCCCACGAGATCGACTAACATAACTTGCTTGGCACTCTCTATATGTAGACAGTGCTCCTACGAGAGTGGACGATCTGCACACGGGGGCATCTGCACCCGCTTTTCAAAAATGTATTTTTTTACACGTTTTGTAATGTTCAAAAATTCTATAAAAAATATATGCATACATGTTGGCAAATGTATGTCCACAGCACAAAGTTTTGTGTAAAAAAGTATTTTTATATGTCTCAGTAAAAAGACAAATTTTACTGCTTCTAAATAGCGTTTCACGACACAAAATTTTGTCTTTTTTGCATAGGCTACAAAAAAGTTGTTTTCTATGAAACTTTCTGCACACACATAGAATATGGAGATGTCCGCGCGTAACTTTTTTCAGAATTTTTTGACATTGCAAAATGTATTTTTCAAAGTGGGTTCATATGTATCCAGGTTCATCCATGCATTTCTCGTGCTCCTACTACCTACCACTCAACCAAGCGATATGTCCTAACAGATGCACAGACAACAACTCCACTCTCACCAAATCGCTCCCCACTACTTATCAGCCACAACACCACTAAGCTTGTGCTCCCATCACAAGACTTGACTCCAAAGCAATGCTTCCAAAAAAGTAATGACGCCACGAGTGCCACCATTACACACATCTTTCATCGGAAGACATGAACTCAAGGGTGAGAGAGATACCAGACTCCCTTTATGATTCCTTTAACAAGCACAATCACACCCCAAAGGCATCATTTTGCCACCAGCCCTGACCGAAGTCGAGCAGAAGTTTTGTTCGGAGAATCGAGCACCTATGTCGGGGACGGCGCCCCCAACACACCACTACCATAATGGAATCAGCAGTCGCCACGTGTTGCACTACATAGATATACCCGGAGCACCACCGGAGGTGCGAGCCTAGGAGCAACCCAAGGCTTTGACTATACCGGCACCACCACAGGCCACCATCCCATCATGGAATCACCATACAACCTGTATACACCCTAGTCACTAACTGAACCTCTCCTAGACCTCCTCCCGCCAGAGCACCAAATCCAGCCAGGCAGGAGGCCACCATATATTCAGCGCCTTCTGTGAAAGATCGCAACCTCGCCAACACTAAAGACTGCGGCCCTAGCCATACTGGGTCACCACAACCCGTTGCGGCTACACGCTTTGCCAAGCCATAGCAACACGCCTGACATGGACATGGAGGGCCATCCACGATCGCTGCGAGCAGACGACCTCAGCCGTCACGGCTACACGGCCAAGCCATAGCAGCACGCCCAACATGGCCAGGGAGCTCCATCCACTATCACCGCAACCAGACGAGCTCGGCAAATTTGACTATTTTGACCTGTTGTGGCAACAAATTCACAAAATGAACCGCTCGCGAAACTATTTCACCCCCGTAACCCTTTTGTGCAGCGCCCGCCACGACGGCGCTGCACCCTTCTGTGCAGCGCCTGCTACAGAGGCGTTGCACGCCTGTCCACCGTGGCAGCCCCTGGCCCGCCCCCGGCCGTGCAACGCCTTCCACTCAGGCGCTGCACATTGTAATGTGCAGCGCCCCCGAGCCAGGCGCTGCACTACCACTTATCCACCAGCCGCGCTGGACCCCCACTCCCCCACCCATACTCTCTCCCACTCCCCCACCCGAGCTTAGGCCCCTCTCCCACTCTCTTCCCCTCTCAAATCCTCTCTCAAATCTTGCTTATTTGAAGAATTTGTCCGTGGATTTCGGAGTCAAGCCCTCCCTAAAGGTAATCACCTCCGATCCCCTTGTTTTGATCCAAGAAATGTTATCAAATTGCTCAAATGTTGCTAGTTTTGCTTGGATCTAGTGATTTGAATGGAGAAGTGAGATTTAGTGATTTGGGGTGCTCTATGTGTGTTCTTATGGGTGTTCTTATTTTGTTGTTAGGGTTAGGTTATGGTTAGGGTTATGGTTAGGGTTATGGTTAGGGTTAGGGTTATGGTTAGGGGGTTGTTTGATATATATATTATGGTTTCCATTATTTGGTAATCTTTGCATTTAGTACTCATGAAAGCAATGTTACCTTGTGTTTTTGGAATGCTTATAGGGATGGGAAGAACATGTGTGTATGTTCATCATGGGGACAAAGACGCATTTTTGAAAGGAAATATTGAACCGGACCCGGATGAGCTTGACATTGTGTTTGATAGTAGTCCTAGCTATGCGGAGCTCTTGCAACAAGTTAGGAAAGAATTGAATTGGATGGACCTTAGTGATATCGTTGAGTTGGAGGGAAGGCATAATGTAGGCTATGGAATGCACGTCATCTGCTGGTTCATCTGCTGGTTCCTGAGGCTCTGGAGGAACCATGCCGATAAGGGCTTCCATCTGCTGGCGCCACCCATCTGAATCAGTGCTCATACATAAAGGAACGCCATCGACAGGAAGACCGGTGATCATTGCTATATCCTGAAGCCTCACCGTCATCTCCCCGGTCCGCAGATGGAAACTGTGCGTCTCAGGCCTCCAGTGATCAATGAGCGCGGTGAGTGCCGCAACATTGTTGGGTGGCGTCGACCGGCTGACCAGCTGAATGAAAGGGAGAAGTCCTGCCTCCCTAACATAAGGTGTGTAGCGCTCATCATAGCGCATCCACCCAAGGTTCACTCTGTGAGCCCGAAGCTTCAGAGGTGCAAGTTCCTACAAGCAAGACAAATAAATCATTAAATATGGGGTATGTGTTTGAAAATTAACGGAATAATTAACAACGGTAAATTTCATTATTACCCGTTGATCCACGGACATAGCGTAAGACCGGTGTTGTTTGTTCCAGTGATCATCGAGAAGCCACTCCATCAGCCTAACCATTTGAAAAATTTTGAAAAAATGTATTCAACACGATGTAGGTTTCCAACATAGAAGAGTTTCCAACATAATGTGGGTTTCCATCTAAAATAACATCTAACTCATCTAAAATATCATCCTAACTCATCTAACATAACATCTAATACCATCTAACATAATGTAGGTTTCCATCTAAAATAACATCTAACTAATCTAAAATAATATCCTAACTCATCTAACATAACATCTAATACCATCTAACATAGTGTATTTTCAATACATACTAACTACACTAACATCATCCTCCCCCTCTCCTAAATTCATCTAACTCATCTAACTACACTAACATACTAACTAAGCCTACTTCAATACTAACTACACTAACATCATCCTCCCCCTCTCCTAAATTCATCTAACTCATCTAACTAAACTAACACTACTTGAATACTAACTACACTAACATAATCTAATACCATCAAATACCATCTAACATAATCATCTACAAATCACAAATCCCACATATGCAATATTCTAATCTAATCTAAAAAGAATTACACAAATCTTGCAAAAAAGAGAAAATGTATGGATAGAAAGAAGGGGATCGGAGGAGTGTACCTTGTAGGATCGAAGGGGGAAGAAATCCACGGACAAAAGCTTCAGATCTGAGAGTTTTTGAGATTGAGATTGAGGAGGGGGGAGGAGAAGATGCAGCAGCCGCAAGGGTTAATGGGAGGGGTGGGGATTGGGCGTGCGTGCGGCGAAGGGATAACTGCTAGTGCAGCGCCTGAGTGGGAGGCGTTGCACGGCCGGGTGCGGGCCAGGGGCTGCCACGGTGGACAGGCGTGCAACGCCTCCAGGGCAGGCGCTGCACAGAAGGGTGCAGCGCCGTCGTGGCGGGCGCTGCACAAAAGGGTTACGGGAGTGAAATAGTTTCGCTGGCAGTTCATTTTGTGAATTTGTTGCCACAACAGGTCAAAATAGTCAAATTTGCCGACGAGCTCAGACGGCGCGCCCTAGCAACTCCAGCCGACCGCAACCGCACCCAATCATCCCCCAACTACCTTTGGCAGATGGGCCCACCGCCATTGCGAAGGCTGACAACAGCTTGACAAGAGAGTGACAACGGGGAAGCTTCTTTGGATCTAGGTTAACACACGAAACCACCCTAGGGAGTGATACATGAATGGATATTCTAAGGCTAAGCTAGATTGAAATTGGAAAGTCAAAGGAAAAACATAACAGAAGGGGTGGATGAAGCATGCAGTCTCTATCAAAAGTTGCAGGCATGGACCCCTTTATAGTTATTAAGCCATCAACACATCCAGGGGACTAACCCACTTTTTGAATCACTGCGTCTTGAAACAAAATTACTGTGTACTACAATGGTTACGGTCCGCATGAGCCCAATTCGATGGATGCTATATCTTGTCGTCTAGAAATTGGGCACTGCCCATCATTTGTGTAGCAGCTTTCGGTTTAAAATCTCCACGCTGCCATATATGCGTGCCATAAATTCTCTCTCTTTCTTCACCCCGATATTCCGCGATTTAATTATACTCCCTCTTTTTTTATACAAGGCCATTTCGTTTTCCATGTCATATTTTGACTTATAATTTTGGTCAAAATATGAGTTATATGTCATAAAAAAATATGACACCGGAAAGTTATTTCAAACATGCGTCCAATGACATAATTTTTGCGGCATACAACTCATATTTTGTTGATAAAATTAATGATCAAAGTTAGACCTAAAAAAGAATAAAATGGCCTTGTATAAAAAACGGAGGCAGTACTATGGTATGAAAACGTCATACTATATGTTTGTCTGTTCTGAAAGTGCCCTTCTACACACGAGCTTAAATGAGCTAGAGATGAACAGTAACTCAAAAATTATTTTAAAATTTTCAAAAAAATCTGTTTTTTGGCAAATTTTGACAAATATTCCGAGAGCTTGCAAAATTTCATCACGAAATCACATTTGTGGAAGTCGTGGCAATTTTTTTTTTGCCACAACTTCCACAAATGTGTTTTCGTGATAAAACTTCGCAAGATCTTATGACATTTGTCAAAGGTTGCCATAAAAAACAGATTTTATGACATTTTGTATTTTTTTTATTTTACTGTTCGCACGAGCTCAAATAAGGTCGGGTGCAAAAACTTCACGTTTGCTCGTGCTTTATAGGATGGACTTGTGAGAAAAGTAGTTGTGTTTATTGGGGGCAGCAAACTAGGATTCTCCTTCATCAGGGGGAAATAAAAACAGAGAATTCATACTTTCCTCCGCACTTCGTGATAAAACTTCGCAAGATCTTATGACATTTGTCAAAGGTTGGCATAAATAAAAAACATATTTTATGACATTTTTAAAATATTTTTTATTTTACTGTTCGCACGAGCTCAAATAAGGTCGGGTGCAAAAACTTCACGTTTGCTCGTGCTTTATAGGATGGACTTGTCAGAAAAGTAGTTGTGTTTATTGGTGGCGGCAAACTAGGATGCTCATTGGTAAGGGGAAAATAAAAATAAAGAATTCATACTTTCCTCCACACCTTGCCTGCTTGCTCTGGCAGGAGCTAAGGGCATCTTCAATGACGATTCGTAAATTTTCTCATGCATCCGTTCACGGAGAGAGGGACTAGTCTACGGATGCAAATACGGGGGACAACCATTCAACACTGTCCGCATATATTTCAAACCATTTTTCGACTAACCGAATGAAATTAATGCAAACACGCCTGATTTTCATACAAACCGGACGGGATTCATGCAAACATGCTGGATTTTCATTAAGTTTCGAACATTTAGAATGAAACCCCGGACCCTAAACCTATCCTACGACAGCGGCCGACCATCATCCACTCTCTGTCCATTCCGCGTCGGCAATCACGTCCTCCGTCTGCTATCTCCATGAACGGCGTTGTTAAGACCCGTGAAGTGAAAGTGCGGTCTCTGGCGAGCAAGAGTGGAACATGGGAGACAGACCAACCCACATGGGACACAAGGCCTTGCCGCCTCCCGTGCCCTACTCATTCTCGAAGGAGATCTTGACCAGTCCGTCGTCGGTGGACGTGAGGTCCGCAATGGAAATAGTGGCGTCGACGCTGTCGTCGTCCAACTAGGCCGCCCGATAGTTCGGCGGCGGTGCGTAGGAGGTGCAACTAGCATTGTTGTCATCCGTGATCGCCTCCACCCGCGCCTCCATGGCAGCAGCTTCCTGGCGAGCAGCGTCTTGAGCGTGGATGGTCTCGTAGATCGCATGCTGCCCAACGACGAACGTGAGGTTCGCCGCGGCCATTGACGCCACGATCTCCTCGCTCACGTGGTCGCCATCGATCTGGCTCTCCGCCAGCCGGTGCTTCTCTAGGAGGAACTGGTTGTACTTTTGTACCCCTGCGCCTGCTGGAGCGCCAACGCAGGCTGCTCCTCCGCCATGGCGGCGTTGTAATGTGCCTGCACCCTGCTTCGTGATGGAGCCGGCATGCGCAGGCGCAGTCTCTGGTGCGGTGTCATCGGAGTCCGTCTCCATCATGGGGTCGTGCTCTTCGTCGGAGACCTCAGACGAGCTGGTCAGCATGCTGGACTGGATATCTGTCAGGTAGCCACAAGGCAGCCAGCTTGTGCCTCATCTCTTTCGGAAGGCTCTCCCACATAGCGTTGCCATCTGCAATCATGGCGTATGTGATGCAAGGGAGGAGGATATGGATCAGCTTGTGTTGTGGTGTGGAGTAAGCTGGGTGTGGCCGCCTTTAAATAGCGGTTTCCAATGAGGCCAGTCGTCCGGGTACGTCATTGCGAGGCACCGGAGTGAGTTTCTCTGACGACGAGCCTGCTTAATGGTGGCATATAGATGGACGGGGCATTGAACGTGCAAGGTAGATAACCGTGTCATCCCGTCCAATAACGTGTCTCTGGCATTGAACAAGCACGAACACCAGGGACGCGTCGTGGGCGGCGCCCTCGGCCTGCGCGCGGCTACAATGCCAATGGTAGTGAGATGTCGCATCCTTATGTAACCGGTTTCAGTGGGGAGCGGCCGTTCTACTGCGGCATGAATGCGGAAAGTCGGTGCTAGGTGGGAACGCGCGCAGGCGAGGGAAAGCGGTTTTGGATGGGCCAGGGTGGTCCGAAGCGGGTGGAGCTGATGTCCGGACGCCCGCAAAGCTCCCACATTTGTCTCGGGTTTACGAGGGAAAGTGCGTCCGGACCAGCTTGCGGACCGATGCAGGGCTCTGTTGGATGATACAACATGTCCGAACCGTTCAGTCTGGGGCGGTTGCGGGTGGTTTGAGGGTCAGCATTTGGAATGCCCTTAGGGCATCTCAAGAGAGAACCTTCAAACCTCTCGCAAGCGTCTAGACGTAATTTGCCCAACGCAATGTTGCATCCAGGCGCAGGCCGATCCTAATGTCCGTTTTCCGCAAGCTGAAATCAAATAAAGAAAATTTTGCGGGAGTCCGGACATCGACATGACGAACCAAAAGCTGCCACGTACCCACGCACTGTGCCCTGTCCTCGGTCCCCTCTTTCTCCACACACCAAGTTACATAAGGTGTGTATTAGCAATGGCGGAAAGCATAGCTCTCTTTTCTTTTTTTTTTCGAAATACACCCACACTAGCTAGCTTCCGCCAAAAATGTGCAACATGATATAGTAAACTTGTTTGACGGAAGGTTTGACTCTCTTTTTATTTATTTTTGTTTAGAAATGGAGGAAGATCCCTGGTCTTTGCATCTGGACGATGCATTCAATTATTTTATTAATTATTCACACAAGACTTTACAAAGTAATATAATAGTAAGACTAAAGTCATCGTCCAGGCAACATCTGTCGCTACTCCTATCCAATTGATGAAGGAATGCTGATAGTGTGGGCCTAAAACCAAACAGACCTCGCAGCCAAACCTACCATCTAAGACCTGAGGTCTCATCCAGAACGCCTGCCGGGTATGGGACACCCACCGATCCGGCGCACTCCTCAACCAGGACGCTGCCGGGTATGAGGTCGCCATAGCCACCTGCCACCAGTCCATCTTCAAAATTGTACTGCTGCATCTACATTGCTCGGTCTAGCAGCCATCAACGCCACCACGACGCCAGACCGCGTCACCCTCCTTCGCGAGTCCATCTCCGCGCATCGGACGTTGAGTCACCACAGCGTCATGCCGTCGAGATCCGCCGCCATCAATGAGTGAGATGAAGCACCGCTCCACCAAAGAATCCGTCCTCTGGTCCCTCGAACACATGTGTGATACGTCCAAAACGTATCTATAATTTCTGCTTGCTCCATGCCCTTTTTGTGTGATATTGCTATGATATTTATGCACTTCCATACACTTTTGATCATATTTGGACTAACCTACTAATGGTTGCAAAAGTGCACAATGTTCTTGTTTTACACTTTATTGTGTAGGAATTACTTTGAAATTGACAAAAACGCAAAAGAAGTCGTATTGGAGTAGGACTCTGACTTTCTTGAAATCTGTCTGAGAATGTTTTTTAAAGATGGTCACGTTCCGGCCCGAAGACGACGTCAAACGGAAAAAGTCTAGTTGCAAAAGTTGTGGGGAATTTCGAGGCGATGCTTCTGGATATAAAATTCGTCCAAATCGGAGTCCGGATGGTCGAGTAAAGCCCGTTTTACTGAGGCCCAAAATCTGATGACGGGAATCCGAGAGTCTATATAAAGAGAGAAAACTTAGGTCACCAAGGGCCACGAATTTTCCTCCTCCCGAGCCGCCGTCTTGGAGGGGAGGACCAGCACCATTGCAGCACCATCCACAAGGAAGAAGGGGGGCCAAGGAGCCGCCGCCCCCTAGGGCCGCCGCCGCCGCCCCCAAGGGCCGCCGCCGCCGCCTCCGTGGCTGCCGCCGGCCGTCTCCTCCTCGCGGGGCTGCACCTCTCCATCAACACCATCATCAACCTCCTCCTCACCATGTCCATGCGTGAGTAGTTTCCTCCGGGGCCGAGGGCTCGTACGTGTAGCTATGTGGTTATCTCTCTCTCCCATGATGTGATCTTCGTTGTGATCATAGGCTATGTTAATCTAGGGTGATCCCATGATGTTTCCCTTCCTCTATGTATTGGATTGATGTACTCACTTGTCTTTATCTAGTATAATCCCCGAGACCAAGGTGACAGGGGTCTATTGGACATGGATTAGAAAAATATTTTCATGAGTGATTTCCTCTCTTGTGTGTTGATTGAAGATTGAGAGTCTCTTGGTGCTTGTCTTTGACTATCCTTTAGATATGTTGTGGTGATTGTGGGACTCTCTTTGGATGACCGCGGTGACATTGGGAAATCCTTAGATTGAGAACTACGAACTTTGAGGTGTGCTTTTGTAGCCCTACATAATTCTCGTCCTCTCTTGACCACGAAGGAATGACCTTCGGGTGCGTCTCCATTGCATGTTTTATGGGAAATATCATGTGATTCGATTATGTTAATGTTGTTGGGAGTTGCCACTAGTGAAAGTATGATCCCTAGGCCTTGTTTCCACCATTGCAATACCATTTGTGCTCACGTTTACCGCTTGTTTGCTTGCTGCACTTTTTATTACAGATTTATATTACTTTGTTTTGCCATCCATATCACTCGCCATTTAACATCTCTTCGCCGAACTAGTGCACCTATACATCTGACAAGTGTATTAGGTGTGTTGGGGACACAAGAGACTTCTTGTATTTTAGTTGCAGGGTTGCTTGAGAGAGACCATCTTCAACCTCTACTTCCCTGAGTTCGATAAACCTTAGGTCATCCACTTGAGGGAAATTGCTACTGTCTTACAAACCTCCGCGCTTGGAGGCCCAAGATAGTCTACAAGAGTAGAAGCGTGTGTAGACATCAGTGTGCACCTCCAAGAATGACGCCCCAAAGGGGGGAACGACACTACAACGCCGCCATCATTCGATCGTCCGATCTAGAGTTTCCCCCGGAGGTAGCAAAGAGTGGTCTTGAACTTCTCCCCAGCGATGCCTTCAAGAAGGGAACGATGTAGATAGCGCCGCCACCGCCGGCCTTGGCAATAGCCGAAAGCAAGTTTTCGCCCAGATCGGTTCGAAGGAATACAACTCCTGTGCACGGCCGCCGCCACCACCAGGCTAAGCACTCGCCGCTGCCGGCACCTCCACGATGCCCAGAGGCCGCGAGACTCGCCGCCACCACGCCTGGGCCGCCGGCCACCGCCGGCCACCGCTGGCAACACCAACCCCACCATCCACCGGATTTGGGCAGGGATCCTAGATCCATCCCCAACAACCCACCACCACGGAGGGGAGGAGGCGGCGCCAGCGAGGGACGCCGGGAGGGGGAGAAGGAACCGAGGCAGGGCTGGCCCGACGCCCGGCACCACCATGCAGATGGGATCGTCCCGCGGAGTCCTTAGCTGCGTGCAGGAGAGAGCCGCTCCGCCGCCGCCAACGCCACACGGCCTTTGGCCGGCGACGCCCCAGGCGACGACGAGGGAGGAGGTTGTGGCGAAGAGGACGACGGTGGCGAAGAGCGCCTCGGGGAGGAAGGGGAAGGGAGGGGAGTGAAGTCTGAATGTCGCTCTCTTTTTACTTACATGGACATAGTATATATACACTGATATAGAATACTAATAATATGCAATTGTATACACATATGTTTAGCTGGCGGAAGGCACCACTACCGTGCTAGCTATTTGCCGGAACGTTGTTGTTTGACGCGGATTTGAGGTATAGGGCTGAATGACCGGCTTTCATATCAGTGTCCGGACGACCGATCAATTTTTATTTATTTTTGGCAAATATCGTGTCCGTTTGCCATTGAGTGTTGGAGATGCCCTAACTGGTGAGAGTGATGTAGTGAGGTACATAGTCAGATTAGTTGAGGGCCAATATATGGAACAAATCACAGTACATACACAGGTAAGCAGGGAGGTCGTTGTAACATGACGCTAGTGATCAACTAATTAATAGGTACTCCCTTCGTCCCAGAATATAAGAACGTTTTCAACATTAGCATAGTGTCAAAAACATTTTTATATTTTGAGAGTACATACGTAAATACGGCTATGACGAGAGACAGCTCCAATTTCCAGTTCATTAATCTACACGCTCTCGAGCTCTTCTCTTGCGTTGAAAAGAAGAATTTTGAGACGTGTCACAACAGCTCAGCATTTTGACACCGTGGAAAAAAGAATGATGGTCGAGTTGACGAGGAAACATGCATGGAGGAAGTTGACTCATAACTACCGGAAGGATTAACGCATGCACGGAGCTGAAAGCGCCAGAGCGATGTGAACGCACGCCCTTGTTCGCTCTCCACCTCGATGTGAACGCACGGTCTAAAGATGCCTGCATGCGTGCGTGCTGACTATTCTCGACGTCGATAGGAAAATATGCACAGATTTTCTTTCGAAATTATCAGGGCTTGCATACTCCCTTCGGTATATAAAAGGATTGATGACTATTCTCGACGTCGATAGGAAAATATGCACAGATTTTCTTTCGAAATTATCAGGGCTTGCATACTCCCTTCGGTATATAAAAGGATTGATGTTTTTAAATATGTCATGAGTCAATTAACAAAACCCATGATTTTCAAATCTACACTCATATGATTTTCCGTGTGTGATGATTTAACAAGGTTGATCCATAGTATTGATGTAGTGTGGAGAATGGAAAGAAGAAGATGGCCTGGCTAAGTTGGGAGAAAATGAAATTACCCAAGGCTATGGGGGGTATGAGTTTCAGAGATACTAGATCTCTTAACAAAACATTGTTAGCAAAACAGTCCTAGCACCTGTTCGATAACTAGGATAATTTATGTGCTCGTTTACTGACGGTGAAATATTCCTCTTATGGGAATTTGCTAGACAGTTTTTCCCTAGCAGCTCATCTGCAGTATGGAATGGGTATTATTTATGGTTTGGAGTTGCTAAAAAAGGGGGACTATCTGGAGAGTTGGCAATGGTACTTTAATTAAAATCTGACGTGATCCTTGGATTCCACGTGGTCACGATCTCAGGCCAATTACGCCAAAGAGGAATTGTAGGTATAATTGGATCACGGATTTTCTGGATGAACTTGGAGCATGGAATGCGCAGAGATTACGTGAGCACTTCTGGGATACTAGCGGTTGGGGCGCCACCCGGTGGCGCCGCTTGAGAGAAAGTTGAGCGGTGAGAGAAAGTTGAGCGGTGCTAGGTGGGAGGCGCCCCTTTCCCTTTCCTGTATATACTATGTAATGTTATTGCATCAGATTTAAAGTAACATGCTCAGCTAAGTGCAAAGTGTGATGAATAAGTGAAACAGAAGGAAGCTGGTACATTGGTGTATGCCAAAAACTAAATAATACTCCCTCGTCCCAAAATAAGTGACTCAAAAATCACTCAACTCTGTACTACCTTTAGTACAAAGTTGAGTCACTTTTGAGTCACTTATTTTGGGACAGAGGGAGTATAACATAAACACATGAAGTCATCGAAGCATATGGTATGAAATGCACATGCACAAAATCAGAGTGCACATGAAGAAAGAGCACTATAGTGTCCTGAGTTGCAGGTCTCTGAGCACTGAAATGATCTGCAATCATATGTACAAAGTAACCGAATAAGAACAAGAAATTTAGAGTAAATGAGCTGTAAAATGTAAGTAATGAGCATTGGTACTAAGGCAGAGTCAGTGACAGTTGGTTGCACTTGACAGGAAAATCGGCAAGGCATAATATGATATTAGAGCACTTGAGTAAATGAGTGCGTGCACTTCTCTTGGTGGCACCTAAATGAAAAACGAAACTATTCACCTCTCAATATGTTCCATAAGATCATATAAAATCAGGAAGGTACTGAAGAGAGATGCTCAAATTCGAAGTTAAAGAAACTTCCCAGATTAAGAAGCCATGTCTAGGAATGTTTGAAGCTTCAAAGATATCCTATAATACAACATGCCTCTAACTAGTCACAATAAGAAAAACATGTAAATGCGGAATCAACCAAATGATGGTAAATTGTAATTGATTTTGGCTAAGCAAACATCAGATGAAAGAGAAGAGAGATGCTCAAATTCGAAGTTGAAGAAGCTTACTAGATTAAGAAGCCATGTCTAGGAATGCTTGAAGCTTCAAAGATTTCCTATAATACAACATGCCTCTAACTATTCATAATAAGAAAAACATGTAAATGCGGAATCAACCAAATGATGGTAAATTGTAATTGATTTTGGCCAAGCAAACGTCAGATGAAAGAAACATATACATGAGTGAACAGCATGATTGGATGCTTTATGCAAATTTAACAGGCTAAACTCACCAAAGCCATCTGGATCTTTAGTATTAAACTTCAACAGATGGCCAGTTGTAGCTAGATTCACACAACTGAAGCAAAATTCCACCTGCCACGGTTCCAAATACATTACACCATCTTTTCATCGTTACTATTTAAATTCCAAAAGCCTGCAACTCTTTTTTTTTTGGTTACGATGTATGCATGATTTTTAACTCAAGAGGAAGAGGGGAAACTAAATCCAAGAAAAGAACACCAAGGAAGCATCCAAAATAGAGGCAGAATCGAAGGGAAGAAACCCCATAGAAAAATAGGAGATCAAACGGTGAAAAAAATCTAAGAGTCAAACAATTCTAGGTAAGACCAAATCGACGGCAAAATAGCACAAGAGGGACTCACATTAACAGGTATACCAATTCAGAAAGAAGTGTAAAGCGAACAGTATTACACAATGCAATGGACCCCTAATATAAATTGGATATACACAAACATGGGACTTAAACAGGAACTGCAAGATGCAGGGTTCACGTGCAAACCCAAAAAAATGGAAAACTGAGACCCACGGCAAGATTTTATCTTCATACATCTATATATGCAAGGCTCACCCTATCTATCAGTTACTTCTTCCAAATCCCCACCTATCAAGCGTTTTCTCTGAATAAACAAACACAATAGTATTCTCCGAAATATATTGTACAACGATAATCAATCAAGCGACTGGAATTAACAATATTATGAGCTATTGGCTTTTTAGTCAGGTAAATATCATTCTTAAGACCACAGAAAACAGCAGGTAGCGAAGAAAACATCTATTGATGAGAACTGTACACATACTTAAGAAGGAAGTGACATCTATGGTAGCAGAACATATATCTACATTAGCAGTTTATCACATTTCCTCCATAATACATAGGCTAGTTTAATTTCACAAATACAATAAGCTAACAATATATATTTGGTCGATGAAAATGTCGGGATCATGACCAATATAACATTACACATCCGATGATGCAAATAAAGAAACGAGGCCCAACAATAGTGTAAAATAAACGACAATAGAACATGTAGTTGGCCAAACCTCCATACTGCAATATCAAACATGAATTGAAATCAACAATCTAGCAAAAAAAAAAAACATGACAGATGCAGTCTTGGTCATTTTTCTGTTGTGGCATCCCCTAGAAAAAGTAAAAACAACGATGTTCGTATTTTACCATAGACACGCTGAGCTGGGGCAAATCGGTCTGAAATAAAATATGATGGCTTCGGAGGATTCGAAAGGCAAGAAATTTGATTTCTTCCAACATATATGGTCTGCTGAACTAAACTTCGTTTCAGCGGGCTTTGGCAAAAATCTGTAACTGCAAACATCAAACTTGTGTGCCCTTCCTTCATCAAACTTTAAACCTGCCGGATTAAATATTTCAGGTTAGGCTCAGATCAGTGTACTTTATGAGTGTTAAGTGTACCCATAACATCTAAGCACAACCCAGCAGCTTGTACAAGCTAACATCAAATCCGAAAGAGGAAATGTCGACAGCATGTGAAGGTACCATGATCCACGACTGAGCAAAGTTATCTATAATCGTCGGTGAACATCATAAATTAGGATCAACAAAGCTGAAGAACAAACGGGGAAGGAACCTAGAAAGATATTCTGCCGGTAGAATATAACTGATACACTATCCTCATTCTCCAGATCAAGGTCGTTTGTTGAATTACAATTTCCTCACTGTAGTATGGTGTCATTACACTGCGAAGAACAAAGTGTCATATGAATCATTTAGAGCCCAATCTTTTTCACTGAAACTCTTATGATCACATAACGAATTTAAACATAAGGTTTATTAGATATTTGTTGTTGTGAACAGATAATATATTTCTGGTGTTGACATTGTTTTGATTATGGATGCACTTCAAGATGGGTGGCACAGATTCTGTTATACAGACTCCACATGGAATTTCATCACTTGTTATTTTTGTTTGTAGAATGTCTAGGTGCATTTTTCCTTTAAGGTGGAAACAGATGTACTTGTACAAGCAACAAGAATACAAAGTGCCACTGCCATACATTGTGGAAGTTCAATGCTTCCGTTTACAAAATCTGCTTCCCAAAACAGAAGGCCTTTTTTTAATTACAATCAAGCGAACATGAGCTGATGAGTACATATGTGAACATGTGCTGAGAGCAGCACCCTTTCAAAAGTGGACATTTACAAGTTGGATAGTTTGATGGTCTGAAATTAGTGGTTGTGTGTCAGAATTGTTATCAAATAGTAGAGGATATATATTAACTTCTGAAATTAGCGGCTGTTTGTCAGAACTGTTATCAAATAACAGAGCACATATATTAACTTTAATAAGGGGAGTAACATCTTTGGGATTCGCTGTGAAGAAAGGTTACCAAAACAAAACAGAAGTGAGTGGGACGACCCAGATGAGCGCGCTCTTGAGCCTCTTCCCGACCAACCTAGATGCAGCAGCATAACACGGCGGATCTAATCAGTCAGCGAATCAAGCCGAGGCAGGTAGCCAGGTAGAGAAAGTAAGGGAGGAAGAAGACTGACTTGTCCTGGGCACCCTCGTAGTAGAACATTGCGAACGAAATGATGAGGAAGACGAGGACGGCGTCGAGGATGTAGACGACGAGCCAGAGCGTCTTCATGGGCAGGATAAGGGCGCAGGCCCCGTTGTAGGCGGCGCGCTTGCAGGCCTGGCGGTTGGCGACGTCGACGGGGAGCATGAGGATGGAGAGGACGGCGACGGTGATGCCGAGCTGGCGAGCACGGCGACGAGCTTGGGGACGTAGGCCTGGTTGGCATCGTCCGGGTGCTGATAGTTCACGAGCAGGTAGACGCTGAGGAGGAGCACCAGGATGCTGAGCACCGCCGCCACGTTGAAACCCCCCATCTCCTCGAGGCTCCGGTCCGCCGCCTCGCCCCCGTCGGTCGGCCAGATCTCTCTGTCCCCTAGAGGCGGGGGGATACAATCTAGGGTTTGGGCGCGGCCGGGGAATAGGCTGCTGTGGTGTCGGCGGCGGGTCGGCCACCGGCGGGGAGGGCGGGATCCGCGCGGGGTGGGGGGATTTGGGCAGGCGGTGGGCTAGGTGGAGGGCGGTGGCAGCGAAGCAGCAGGGAGGGACGAGGGGCTGGAGGAGATGAAACAAAAGAGTAGCGACAGCATCGTTCAATCCCCTCGCTGCTGATTCTAGAAAAAAACTCGCTGCCAATCCTGGCTCGATTCTATTTTCGTCCAATCGCTAGGTGTCGACGTGGCTATCGCGGGTAGGCGTCCTTGATGCGTACCTTAATGTGTTTGATGGGTGTGAGCGGAATTGTGAAAATCCGTACGTCTCTAAGGAATAGTCAAGACTTCATTGCTTGGTTCCCGGAGAAGAGCGGATGTTTCTCGGTGAGGAGCGCATACTGGCTTGCAACTGGAGTTCATAATAGCTTGGTCACGGGCAAAGCATCGAGTAGTAATCCAACTGGAGTGCGTCCTATTTGGCAGTGTGTTTGGAGCTCTAGAGTTCCTTCGAAAATGTGAATAATGGCTTGGAAAATAGTGACCGGTGCACTAGCTACAGATTTTTGCAAAAAGTACATGCACTTATCTAAAAGTGATGCTTGTCCCATTTGCGGTAAAGAGGCAGAGATCACTTTTTCACGCCTTGCTCATGTGTGATCATGTATGCACAATGTGGGTATCCATGCGTAAGGTTTGGAAACTCCCTGATGAAACCTCTCTTGTTGATATAGGGAAACATTGGTTGCTGAATGTTCTTGCTAATTGCTGAGAAAAGGAACGGGATCATGTGATAATGCTCATTTGGAGGATATGGTCCCTAAAATCAGATGTGTCGCATGGTAAGGATACACCGATGTGTCACATGGTAAGGATACACCGTCACCAAGTGTCTCGGTTGATTACCTCCAAAGTTATATGAGCTCTCTTGATCTATCTAGGAGATTTAGCATGAAGGATATTATTAAATGAAAGATGCCAGTGAAGGAGGATGATATGAGCGTTCAACCCATTGTGATCTCTCGAGCAATGCCTTGGCCTGCGTAGTCGCGGTGGCTTAAAGTGGACGCTCAAGGGTGATGCGAACACTAAGTACTTCCAGGCCTTCGCTAACGGCCATCATCGGAAGTGTGCCATCCTAAGGCTGCAATCCGAGCAAGGGCTTCTATTGCGCCAAGAGGACATCGTTCGGCATATATATGAGTTCTACATTCAGCTGATGGGCTCCAGGGAGGAGTCTCGCGGTCGGCTGCGGGTAGATGTGTGGAATCCCGCGTTGCGGGTCTCGGACGAAGAGAATGAGGGTCTGGGGCTGGCCTTCCTCCCCGAGGAAATCGACGTGGCGGCCCTAGGGATGAAATCTGACACTGCGCCGGGCCCAGATGGGTGGCCAGTGGCAATGTTCAAATGCTTTTGGCGAGTCCTTAAAGGGCCAATTTTCGATGTTTGCAATGGTTTTATGCGCGGTAGTGTAGACATTTCTTGCCTAAATTTTGGGGTCCTCTCCCTCATCCCCAAAGTGCCGGGTGCCGACAACATTCGTCTCTTTCGCCCCATTGCGCTCATTAATGTTCCGTTTAAAATCTGTTCTAAGGCTTGTTCTACTCGCTTGTCTCCGATTGCTCATCGTATCATCAGTAGGAATCAGACGGCCTTTATTCGTGGTCGTAACATTCTGGAAGGACCGCTGGTCCTCCAGGAGATTGTACACTCACTAAAAACGGCGCGACAGCCGGCTATCCTTTTGAAACTGGACTTTGAGAAGGTCTACGATCGAGTGAACTGGGAGTTCCTCTGTCAAATCTTGCGGGATAGAGGCTTCTCGGCGGGCTGGGTCCACCGCATGATGCAATTGGTATCGGGGGGCCAAATGGCGATTGCCGTCAATGGAGAAGTAGGGAACTTCTTCCGCAACAAACGGGGGCTGCGACAAGGGGACCCGGCCTCGCCGTTGTTTTTTTAAACTTTGTGGCAGATGCTCTCGGAGCCATGCTAGACAAAGCTCGCACTGCTGGCCATATCAGGGGAGTGGTAGAGCACTTGATCCCAGGGGGGGGGGGGGTTCACACCTACAATACGCAGATGACACGCTTCTTCTGTTCGAACCGGACCAACATAGTATTGCAACGGTCAAGGCTATTCTCCTATGCTTTGAACTTATGTCAGGTCTCAAAATCAACTTTCATAAATGTGAAGTCATATCCATAGGGATGGATGCGGCCGAAAGCCTTAGGGTAGCCAATTTGCTCAATTGCAAACTTGGAAAACTACCTTTTAAGTAATTAGGTCTCCCTATTGCAGAGAAGAAATGCTCGATCTCTGATTGGGAACCTTTGTGTACAAAGGTGGCGGGCAGGGTGTGCCCGTGGAGGGGTCGCTTCATGTCTTCAGGGCAAGACTGATCCTAACTAACTCCAGTCTCTCGTCTCTACCAATGTTTGCTATGGGAATTTTCCTGTTGGCCGATGGAGTCCATACCAAGATGGACACTCCGCGGTCTCGTTTCTTTTGGGAGGGAGCGGGCCCGAAACGAAAATACCACATGGTAAAATGGCAGGCAGTGTGTAGACCTAAGGCCCAGGGGGGCCTCAGGATCATCAACTCTAAACTGATGAACATTGCACTAATGTGTAAATGGATTTGGAAGTTGTCCGGGGGGTGGCCTTTGGATGGAACTTTTATGTGCCAAATATTTCCCAAATGGGAATTTTTTTGAGGCACTACCTCGAGGATCCCCTTTCTGGAATTCCATCCAATCCCTCAAACCGTTCTTTGCCAGGGGCGCAAAGTTCTCGGTTAATAATGGCCGATCGACTCGTTTTTGGCATGATGTGTGGATCTGCCAACAACCCCTTTGGTCGGAGTTTAGACAACTCTATGCCATTGCGGTGGAACCTAACCAATTAGTTTCCTCCGCCCTAAGCACCTCTCCTCCCCCATATTCTTTAGGCGGGAGCTTTCTGACCCGGAATTGGCGGATTGGGAACGCCTTCGGGCTTTGATTTCAGAGGTCGTTTTAACACCCGCCGAGGACACGGTGTCTTCGACACTCTCGGCTTCTGGCAAATTCACTGTCAAATCTATGTACCGGGCGCTTACGCGAGGGGCTGGGCCCTTGGCCGCCTCAGGTCTTTGGAAGGCTCGTATCCCTCTCAAAGTTAAGGTCTTTCTCTGGCAACTTTGTCAAGATCGTCTCCCCACTTCAATAAACATCGGCAAGCGCAATGGCCCGGCTTCCGGGCCGTGTGCGGCTCCGGAAGACGCCGACCACGCTTTTTTCCGATGTCATTTGGCGCGTTTTGCCTGGAGCGCGGTTCGCGAAGCCGCAGGCGTGGATTGGGATCCACACTCACGTGCCGCGCTTGTTACCCTGCTGTCTTCGGTTCAGGGGCCAGCGTGTCGTGTCATGTGGACATGCGCGGCGGCTCTTATGTGGGCTATGTGGAAGATTCGCAACAAATTTTCTGTTGAGGGTGTTTTCCCCTCCCACTCGGCTGATATTCTCTTCAAATGCATCGTGTTCTTGCAGCAGTGGGCACCGTTGGGAAGGCTTCAGGACTCTGATCTTCATCGTCAAGCTCTCGCGCGTCTGCGAGCGGTCTACGCGTCATCCCGAGCCCCGCCCGTCCCCGATGCTCCATAGGGATGGATGGCTTCTTTTGGTTGTGTCAATGCCGAGCCTGCACGCTCTTATCTTGGCTGTCTAGCCATGTATTGCACTTATGCATCCGATGCTCCTTTTGGTGCAGTGCGTTGGTCCCTAAAACTTATGTGTTCGAGGTTTCGTCTGTCTGTTCTGCACGCTGCCTGTGTGGGCTTTATTAATTTAAAGCCGGACGTCCCTGACGTCTATGTTCTAAAAATGCCTTGTAAAAATGCCTTGGCCTCATCCACTTGCAGACCGGGTCGCTCTATCCGTGGATGGGGCATTTTCCACGGCTGATGGTTATCATGAGGAAATCTGATGGAAGCATTATTTTTGCAGCATATCGGTGTCTATTTAACTGCGATGACACTCTCGAGGCATGCTTCCTCGCTGCTTTCCTGAGGTAACGCTGGTGTTTCCCTTGAAGAGGAAAGGGTGATGCAGAAGAGTGAAGTAAGTATTTCCCTCAGTTTGTTGAGAACCAAGGTATCAATCCAGTAGGAGATTACACACAAGTCGCCAAATACCTGCACAAACAATCAACAACTTGCACTCCAATGCTATAAATGGGTTGTCAATCCCTTCTAGGTTATTTGCAAAAGTGAGATTCGATAGAGATAGATAAACAAATAAAGTAATATTTTTGGGTTTTTGGTTTATAGTTTGAAAAGTAAAAGATTGCAAGATAGTAGATCTAAAACTTATAAGATGTAAAAGAGACCCCGGGGCCATAGGTCTCACTAGTGGTTTCTCTCATAATAGCAAGTTTACGGTGGGTGAACAAATTAATGTCAAGCAATTGATAGAAAAGATAATAATTATAACGACATCTATGGCAATTATCATGAATATTGGATCACGTCTGAGACAAGTAGACCAACTCCTGCCTCCATCTACTATTATTACTCCACACATCGACCGACTCCTGCCTGCATCTAGAGTATTAAGTTCATAAGAACAGAGTAACGCCTTAAGCAAGATGACAAGATGTAGAGGAATTAACTCAAGCAATATGACGAAAACCCCATCTTTTTATACTCGATGGTAACAATACAATATGTGTCATGTCCCCTACTATCACTAGGATTGAGCACCGCAAGATTGAACCCAAAGAAAAGCACTTCTCCCATTGCGAGAATTATCAATCTAGTTGGCCAAACAAAACCGATAGTTCGAAGAGAATTACTAATATATAAGATCATGCGTAAAAGAATTTAGAGGAAACTCAAATATTATTCATAGATAATCTGATCACAAACCCACAATTCATCGGATCTTGACAAACACACTGCAAAAGAAGATTACATCGGATAGATCTCCAAGAACAACGAGGAGAACACGGTATTGAAAAACAACGAGAGAGAAGGAGCCATCTAGCTACTAGGTATGGACCCGTAGGTCTGTGGTAAACTACTCACACTTCATCGGAAGAGGAAGGTTGATGTAGATGCCCTCAGTGGTTGATTCCCCCTCCGACAGAGTACCGAAATAGGCCTCCAGATGGGATCTCGCGAGAACAGAAGGTTACGGCGGCGGAAAAGTGGTTTCGGTGGATGTTCTGATGTTTCTGGAATATATTGGTATTTATAGGCAGCAGAAGTTGGCCGGGGGAGGCATGAGGGGCCCACAAGGTAGGGGGGCGTGCCCTCCCCCCTGGGGCGCCCCTGCTACTTCTCGAGCTTGCGTTGTATTCCCTCAAAAAGGAAAGGGTGATGCAGCACAGTAGCGTAAGTATTTCCCTCAGTTTTTGAGAACCAAGGTATCAATCCAGTAGGAGACCACGCGCGGGTCCCTCGCACCTGCACAAACAAATAAAAACTTCACAGCCAACGCGATAAGGGGTTGTCAACCCCTTTACGATCACTTGCGAAAGTGAGATCTGATAGATAGGATATGATAATATTTTTGGTATTTTTGGATATAAGAACAGAAAGTAAATAAAGCAAAGTAAAGTAGATGAAGATTAATATGTTGAGAATAGACTCGGGGCCATAGGTTTCACTAGTGGCTTCTCTCATGATAGCAGAATTCTACGGTGGGTGAACAAATTACTGTCCAGCAATTGATAGAAAAGCGCATAGTTATGAGAATATCTAGGCATGATCATTATATATAGGCATCACGTCCATGATAAGTAGACCGAAACGATTCTGCATCTACTACTATTACTCCACACATCGACCGCTATCCAGCATGCATCTAGAATATTAAGTTCATAAGAACAGAGTAATGCTTTAAGCAAGATGACATGATGTAGAGGGAACTCAAGCAATATGATATAAACCCCATCTTTTTATCCTCGATGGCAACAATACAATACGTGCCTTGCTGCCCCTGTTGTCACTGGGAAAGGACACCGCAAGATTGGACCCAAAGCCAAGCGCTTCTCCCATTGCAAGAACTATAGATCTAGTAGGCCAAACCAAACCGATAATTCGAAGAGGCTTGCAAGGATATGATAATCATACATAAAAGATTTCAGAAAAGAATCAAATATTTCTCGTAGATAATCTTGATCATAAACCCACAATTCATCGGATCTCGACAAACACACCGCAAAAAGATTACATCGAATAGATCTCCTCAAAGATCGAGGAGAACTTGGTATTGAGATCAAAAAAGATAGAAGAAGCCATCTAGCTAATAACTATGGACCCGAAGGTGTGTGGTAAACTACTCACAACTCATGGTGAGGCTATGGCATTGACGTAGGTAGATCCCCCCCTCCGGTGGAGCTCCGGAACAGGCCCCAAGACGGGATCTCACGGGAACAGAAGGTTGCGGCGGTGGAATTAGGGTTTTCTCTGTTGCTTCGATGTTTTCAGGGTACATGGGTATATATAGGAGGAAGGAGGGCATCATGGGAGCCAGAGGGGGCCCACGAGGGTGGGGGCGCGCCCTGGACCCTCGTGGCCGCCTCCTTCGTTCCCTCGCGTGTACTCCAAGTGTTTCGTGAAGATACTGTTCCAAAAATAACTCTCGCGAAGGTTTCATTCCGTTTGGACTTCGTTTGATATTCCTTTTCCGTGAAACCTTGAAATAGGCAAAAAAACAGCAATCTCCACTGGGCCTTGGGTTAGTAGGTTAGTCCCAAAAATAATATAAAAGTGTATAATAAAGCCCATTAAACATCCAAAACATATAATATAATACATGGAACAATCAAAAATTCTAGATATGTTGGAGACGTAGCAAGCATCCCCAAGCTTAATTCCTGCTCGTCATCGAGTAGGTAAATGATAAAAACAGAATTTGTGATATGGAATGCTAACCAACATAATTTTCAATGTAATTTCTCTATTGTGGCTTGAATGTTCGGATCCCAAAGATTCAAGACAAAAGTCTATATTGACATAAGAATAATAATACTTCAAGCATACTAACAAAGCAATCATGTCTTCTCAAAATAGCATGGCCAAAGAAAGTTATCCCTACAAAATCATATAGTGTGGCTATGCTCCCTCTTCATCACACAAAATATTCATATCATGCACAACCCTGGTTTCAGCCAAGCAATTGTTTTCATACTCAAAATTTTTCAAACCTTTCAACTTTCACGCAATACATGAGCGTGAGCCATGGATATAGCACTATAGGTGGAATAGAGTGGTGGTTGTGGAGAAGACAAAAAGGAGGAAGATAGTCTCACATCGACTAGGCGTATCAATGGTCTATGGAGATGCCCATCAATAGATATCAATGTGAGTGAGTAGGGATTGCCATGCAACGGATGCATTAGAGCTATAAGTGTATGAAAGCTCATCAAAAGAAACTAAGTGGGTGTGCATCCAACTTGCTTGCTCATGAAGACCTAGGGCATTTGAGGAAGCCCATCGTTGGAATATACAAGCCAAGTTCTATAATGAAAATTACCACTAGTATATGAAAGTGACAAAACAAGAGACTATCTATCATGAAGATCATGGTGCTACTTTGAAGCACAAGTGTGGAAAATGATAGTAGCATTTTCCCTTCTCTCTTTTCTCTCATTTTTTTGGAGGGGCTTTCTCCTTTTTTTATTTAGCCCCTCTCTATTTTTTTTTTGGGCCATCTTTTTTTTTATTTGGCCTTTCCTCACATGGGACAATGCTCTAAATAATGAAGATCATCACACTTTTATTGACTTACAACTCAAAGATTACAACTCGATACTAGACCAAAGTATGACTCTATATGAATGTCTCTGGCAGTGTACCGGGATGTGCAATGAATCAAGAGTGACATGTTTGAAAAATTATGCATGGTGGCCTAGCCACAAATACGATGTCAACTACATGATCATGCATGACAATATGACAATATGAAGCGTGTCATATGAACGGAACGGTGGAAAGTTGCATGACAATATATCTCGGAATGTCTATGTAAATGCCATGGTAGGTAGGTATGGTGGCTGTTTTGAGGAAGGTATATGGTGGGTGTAGGGTACCAACGAGAGTTGCGCGGTACAAGAGAGGCTAGCAGTGGTGGAAGGGTGAGAGTGCGTATAATCCATGGACTCAACATTAGTCATAAAGAACTCATATACTTATTGCAAAAATTTAAGAGTCATCAAAACAAAGTAATCAACGCATGCTCCTAGGGGCAGGGTTGGTAGGAGTTAACCATCGCGCGATCCCGACCTCCACACTAAGGATGACACTCAACAAATACCTCATGCTCTAACTTCATCATATAGCGGTTCACCATACGTGCATGCTACGGGAATCACAAACTTTAACACAAGTATTTCTCAAATTCATTATTACTCCACTAGCATGACTCTAATATCACCATCCTCATATCTCAAAACAATCATCAAGTATCAAACTTCTCATCATATTCAATGCACTTTATATGAAAGTTTTTACTATATTCATCTTGGATGCCTATCATACTAGGACTAGTTTTATAACCAAAGCACATTACCATGATGTTCTAAAAGACTCTCAAAAAGATATAAGTGAAGCATGAGTGATCAACAATTTCTACAAAATAAAACCACCACCGTGCTCTAAAAGGTATAATTGAAGCACTAGAGCAAAACTATCTAGCTCAAAAGATATAAGTGAAGCACATAGAGTATTCTAAAAAATTCTAAACCATATTTATCTCTCTCAAAATGTGTGTCCAGCAAGGATGATTGTGGCAAAATAAAAAGCAAAGATTCAAATCATACAAGACGCTCCAAGCAGAACACATATATGTGGTGAATAAAAATATAGTCCCGGGTATAGTTACCGATAGATGAAGACGAAAGAGGGGATGCCTTCCCGGGGCATCCCCATGCTTAGGATTTTGGTTGTCCTTGAATTTTACCTTGGGGTGCCTTGGGCATCCCCAAGCTTAGGCTCTTGCCACTCTTTGTTCCATAGTCCATCAAAGCCATAGTCAAAACTTGAAAACTTCAGAACACAAAACTTAGCCAAAAATCTCGTGAGCTCCGTTAGTATAAGAAAACAAACCACCACTCAAAGGTAATGTAATGAAATCATTCTTTGTTTATATTGGTGTTAAACTTACTGTATTCTGACTTCTCTATGATTCATACTCCCGAATACTACTCATAGATTCATCAAAATAAGCAAACAACACATGAAAAACAGAATCTGTAGAAAACAGAACAATCTGTAGTAGTCTGTAACTTTCGAATACTTCTGTAACTCAATTTTATTGAAATAAATTGGTAAACATGAGGAATTTGTCTATTAATCATCTGAAAAAATAATCAACTAAATAGCACTCCCCAATAAAATCTGGTCACTAATCTCGTGAGCGCTAAAGTTTCTGTTTTTTACAGCATGATCATATAAACTTCACACAAGTCTTCCCAAAGGTTCTACTTGGCACAAACACTAATTAAAACACAAAACCACATCTAAAAAGAATCTATATGCAATATTTATTCCTAAACAGAAGCAAAAACAAAGAAAATAAAATTGGGTTGCCTCCCAACAAGCGCTATCGTTTAACGCCCCTAGCTAGGCACGATACAAGGATAGATCTAGGTATTGCCATCTTTGCTAGGCAATTCATAAGTGGATCTCATAATAGATTCATAAGATAATTTGATTTTATTTCTAGGAAAGTGTTCCATGCCTTTCCTTAACGGAAATTGGAATCTAATATTTCCTTCCTTCATGTCAATAATTGCACCAATCGTTCTAAGGAAAGGTATACCAAGAATAATAGGACATGAATTATTGCAATCTATATCAAGAACAATGAAATCTACGGGCACATAATTCCTATTGGCAACAATAAGAACATCATTAATCCTTCCCATAGGTTTCTGAATGGTAGAATCCACAAGATGCAAATTTAAAGAACAATCATCAAGCTCATGGAAACCTAACAAATCACACAAAGTTTTTGGGATTGTAGAAACACTTGCACCCAAATAACACAAGGCAAAGTATTCATGATCTTTAATTTTAATTTTAATAGTAGGTTCCCACTCATCATAAAGCTTTCTAGGGATAGAAACTTCTAATTCAAGTTTTTCTTCATAAGATTGCATCAAAGCATCAACTATGTGTTTGGTAAGAGACTTATTTTGACTATAAGCATGCGGAGAATTTAGTACAGATTGTAACAAGGAAATACAATCTATCAAACATCAATTATCATAATTGAATCCCTTGAAATCCAAAATAGCTGGTTCATCACTATGCAAAGTTTTAATCTCTTCAATCTCACTTTTAACAATTTTAGCATCAAGATCTAAAAACTCCGAATCATTGGGACGCCTTTTAACTAAAGTAGACTCATCTCCAGTCCCATCTCTATCAAGATTCATACTAGAAAACAAGGATCTAAAAGGAGACACATCAATAACTTTCACATCTTCATCTTTATTTTCATATTCTTTCGGTTTAGCAGCCATCTTATTAACTAAGGTGGATTCTTGTCCGAAATTTGGGCTATTAAGCTCTCAAGATGAGAAAACTGAGATTTCAAACCATAAAATTCTTTAGACATATCATCAAGCTCTTTATTCATGTGCTCCATAAAGTTTTTCTATTCTTTAAGCTCGTTTCTAAAGAAATCATTGTGCTCAAATTGCACAGACATAAAATGTCTAACATTGTTTTCAATCTCCTCCAACCTCTTGAGGTGGGGGTCAACACTGATAGGGTGAGCCATAGTGACAAGCAAGCAGTCCAACACACAAGCAAACAAGAATCAGGCGAACGGTAAACACACGGCAAAAAGAAGGGCAAATAGAACGGCAAGGGTGAAGTGGGGGAGAGGAAAACGAGAGGTAAAAAATGTAATGCGAAGGATAAGGGTTTGTGATAGGTACTTGGTATATGACTTTTGCGTAAGCCTCCCCGGCAATGGCGCCAGAAATTCTTCTTGCTACTTCTCAAGCTTGCGTTGTATTCTTCGAAGAGGAAAGGGTGATGCAGCACAGTAGCGTAAGTATTTTCCTGAGTTTTTGAGAACCAAGGTATCAATCCAGTAGGATACCACGCGCGAGTCCCTCGCACCTGCACAAACAAATAAGAACTTCGCAGCCAACACGATAAGGGGTTGTCAATCCCTTTACGGTCACTTACGAAAGTGAGATCTGATAGATAGGATAGGATAATATTTTTGGTATTTTTGGATATAAGAACAGAAAGTAAATAAAGCAAAGTAAAGTAGATGAAGATTAATATGTTGAGAATAGACCCGGGGGCCATAGGTTTCACTAGTGGCTTCTCTCATGATAGCAGAATTCTACGGTGGGTGAACAAATTACTGTCCAGCAATTGATAGAAAAGCGCATAGTTATGAGAATATCTAGGCATGATCATTATATATAGGCATCACGTCCGTGACAAGTAGACCGAAACGATTCTGCATCTACTACTATTACTCCACACATCAATCGCTATCCAACATGCATCTAGAGTATTAAGTTCATAAGAACAGAGTAATGCTTTAAGCAAGATGACATGATGTAGAGGGAACTCAAGCAATACGATATAAACCCCATCTTTTTATCCTCGATGGCAACAATACAATATGTGCCTTGATGCTCCTGCTATCACCGGGAAAGGACACCACAAGATTGAACCCAAAGCCAAGCACTTCTCCCATTGCAAGAACTATAGATCTAGTAGGACAAACCAAACCGATAATTCGAAGAGACTTGCAAGGATATTATAATCATACATAAAAAATTTCAGAAAAGAATCAAATATTTCTCGTAGATAATCTTGATCATAAACTCACAATTCATCGGATCTCGACAAACACACCGCAAAAAGATTACATCGAATAGATCTCCTCGAAGATCGAGGAGAACTTGGAATTGAGATCCAAAAAGAGAGAAGAAGCCATCTAGCTAATAACTATGGACCCGAAAGTCTGTGCTAAACTACTCACAACTCATGGTGAGGCTATGGCGTTGAGGTAGAAGCACTCCGTGGTAGATCTCCCCTCCGGTGGAGCTTCGGAATAGGCCCCAAGATGGGATCTCATGGAAACAGAAGGTTGCGGCGGTGGAATTAGGGTTTTCTCTATTGCCTCGGTGTTTTCAGGGTACATGGGTATATATAGGAGGAAGGAGGGCATCGGGGGAGCCAGAGGGGGCTCACGAGGGTGGGGGGCGCGCCCTGTAGGAGGGGGCGCGCCCTGGACCCTCGTGGCTGCCTCCTTCGTTCCCTCGCGTGTACTCCAAGTCTTCCGTGAAGATACTGTTCCAAAAATTACTCTCGCGAATGTTTCATTCCGTTTGGACTCCGTTTGATATTCCTTTTCTGCGAAACCCTGAAATAGGCAAAAAAACAGCAATCTGCACTAGGCCTTGGGTTAGTAGGTTAGTCCCAAAAATAATATAAAAGTGTATAATAAAGCCTATTAAACATCCAAAACATATAATATAATAGCATGGAACAATAAAAAATTATAGATATGTTGGAGACGTATCAACCCCCTTGTGTCCGCCTCATGGATCCCCTGGCATGTACTCCAGGTCCATCTGATGTCTTCTGGTCCAAGAAATATCTCCAAAAAGTTTCGTTCCGTTTGGACTCCGTTTGATATTCCTTTTCTGCGAAACTCAAAAACAAGGAAAAAAACAGAAACTTGCACTGGGCTTTGGGTTAATAAGTTAGTCCCAAAAATCATATAAAATAGCAAATAAATGCATATAAAACATCCAAGATAGATAATATAATAGCATGGAACAATAAAAAATCATAGATACGTTGGAGACGTATCAAGCACCCCCAAGCTTAATTCATGCTTGTCCTCGAGTAGGTAAATGATAAAAACAGAATTTTTGATGTGGAATGCTACCCAAAATATTTGTCAATGTAATATTCTTTATTGTGGCATGAATGTTCAGATCCATAAGACTCAAAATAAAAATTTCTCAATATCAAAACAATAATACTTTAATCATACCAAAAGCAATCTATAAAGCTTAAAAAATAACATGGCTAAAAAACTTTATCCCTACAAATCATATAGTCCTTATACTCCCTTTTCTTAACACAAAGCACTCCTCATGCCCATCCCGGAGTCTGCCAAGCAATTGCTTTCATGATCTACTCTTTCAAACTTTTTAACTCTTCACGCAATATATGAGCGCGAGCCATGGACATAGCACTATGGGTGGAGTGGAGGTGGTAATAGACAAAAGGTGGGAGAAAATCTCACATCAACTAGGCAAATCAATGGACTATGGAGATGTCCATCAATCGATATCAATGTGAGTGAGTAGGGATAGCCATGTAACAGATGCACTAGAGCTATAAGTGTATGAAAGCTCAAAAAGACAACTAGTGGGTGTGCATCAACTTTGCTTGCTCATGAAGACCTAGGGCATTCGAGAAGGCCCATCGTTGGAATATACAAGCCAAGTTCTATAACAGAAAATTCCCACTAGTGATATATGAAAGTGACAACATAGGAGACTCTCTATCATGAAGAACATGGTGCTATGATGAAGCACAAGTGTGGAAAAGGGTAGTAACATTGTCCCTTCTCTCTTTTTCTCTCATTTATATTATTATTATGGGTTCTTTGACCTCTTTTTTTGGTGGGCTTCTTTGGCCTCTTTTTTGGGGCTTCATTGGCCTCTTTTATTTTTGATAACCTTGCTTGGGACAATGTTCTAATAATGATGCTCATAACACTTTTATTTACTTACATCTCGATACTAGAATAAAGATATGGCTTTATATGAATGCCTCTGGCAGTGTACCGGAATGTGCAATGACTAAGAGTGACATGTATGAAAATATGAAAGGTGGCCTTGCCACAAATACTATGTCTACTACATGATAATTCAAAGCAATATGACAATGATGAAGCGTGTCATAATAAACGGAACGATGGAGTTACATGGCAATATATCTCGGAAATGGCAATGTAAATGCCATAATAGGTAGGTATGGTGGCTGTTTTGAAGAAGGTATAAGGAGGGTTTATGCACCGG
Source organism: Secale cereale (assembly GCA_902687465.1). Classification (NCBI taxonomy): domain Eukaryota; kingdom Viridiplantae; phylum Streptophyta; class Magnoliopsida; order Poales; family Poaceae; genus Secale; species Secale cereale. The sequence goes on along the minus strand of LR738712.1, from coordinate 150,563,968 downwards.
CGAAAGTTGTGCGGCACTAAAGTGGCTAGAACGGTGGAAGGGTGAGAGTGCGTATAATCCATGGACTCACATTAGTCATACATACTTATTATAAAAAATCTACTTAGCCATCAAAGCAAAACACTATGGCGCATGCCCCTAGGGGGGAGGTTGGTAGAAGTTAACCATCGCGCGCCCCCGACCTTCCCACAAAGATGAAACACTCAAAATACAGTGCACGCCAATTTGGTTACATAGGCCATACGTGTATGCTTCGGGAATCACAAATATTAACACAATTATTTCTTTAACCGCACCAACTACCTTTAGAATAACTCTAATATTACCATCTTAACATCTCAAAACAATTACAAGGAGTCAAACTTCACATAATTTAATGCTCTCTATATGAAGGTTTTTATTATATCTCCTTTGGATGTCTATCATATGATGACTAATTTCATAACCAAGAAAATTACCATGCTGTTCTTAAGAACTCTCAAAATAATATAAGTGAAGCAAGATAGTTTAACAATTTCTACAAAATAAAACCACCACCATGCTCTAAAAAGATATAAGTGAAGCACTAGAGCAAAATTGCCTAGCTCAAAAGATATAAGTGAAGCACATAGAGTATTCTAATAAATCACGATTGAAGTGTGTCCCTCTCAAAAGGTGTGTACAGCAAGGATGATTGTGACACACTAAAAAGCAAAGACTCATATCATACACGACGTTCCAAGCAAAACACATATCATGTAGTGAATAAAAATATAGTCTCAAGTAAAGTTACCGATGGATGAAGACGAAACATGGGATGCCTTTCTCGGGGCATCCCCAAGCTTAGGCTCTTGGCCGTCCTTGAATTTTACCTTGGGGTGCCTTGGGCATCCCCAAGCTTAGGATTTTACCACACTTTATTCCATAGTCCATCAAATCCTTACCCAAAACTTGAAAACTTCACAACACAAAATTCAACAGAAAATTTCGTGAGCTCCATTAGTAAAACAAAGCAAATAATCACTCAAGGTACTGTTGTGATCTTATTCTAATTTCATATTGGTGTAATATCTACTGTATTACAACTTCTCCATGGTTCATACCCCCCGATACTAGCCATAGATGCATCAAAATAAGCAAACAACACATAAAAACAGAATCTGTCAAAAAGAGAACAGTCTGTAGCAATCTGTAAACTTCACATACTTCTATAACTCTAAAAATTCTAAAAAAGATGGACGACGTGGGGAATTTGGATATCAATTTTGTGTAAAAATTTCATAAGGTTTCGATGTTCCAGTGATTTATTGAATTTTCTGCACTGGACATAAAAGTTTCTATTTTTCAGCAAAATCAAATCAACGATACCTGTAAGCCATCACAAAGGTCTTACTTGGCTCAAACACTAATTAAAACACCAAAACAGAATTATTACAGAAGTAATAATGTGTAAAACTTACAAAACAGAACCAAAAGGTAAAAAGTAAAAATAAAATTGGGTTGCCTCCCAACAAGCTCTTTCTTTATAGCCATTAAGATAGGCTTGAGAATTCAATGATGCTCACATGAAAGACAAGACTTGAAGCACAAAAAGAGCATCATATAGCATGTGAAAATCACATCTAAGTCTAACATACTTCCTATGCATAGGAATTTTATAGGAAAACAAATTAGCAAGACAAGCAAGATCTAGCATATGCAAGAAGGAAGAGAGAAACAATAGTAATCTCAACATAACGAGAGGTAATTTAGTAACATGAAAATTTCTACAACCATATTTTCCCCTCTCATAATAATTACATGTGGGATCATAATCAAATTCAACAGTATATCTATCATATAAAATATTCCCTACATGATCCACATGCATGCAAAGTTGACACTCTTCCAAAATAGTGGGATTATCATTAACTAAAGTCATGACCTCTCCAAACCCACTTTTACCAAAATTTTCATGAGATTGATCATTCTCCAAATATTTGGGATCTAAAGTTGACACTATTCCATACCCACTTTCAATGTTATTGCAAACATTATTATCAATCTCATATTCAGCATGGGGTTTAAATAAATTTTCAAGATCGTAAGAAGCATCACCCCAATCATGATCATTGCAACAAGTAGTGGGCATAGCAAAATAAGCATCTCCAAGCTTAGGGTTTTGCATATCATTAACACAATTGACATTAATAGAATTTATGATAAAATCATTGCAATCATGTTTTTATTCAAAGATCTATCGTGAATCACTTCATGAATTTCTTCTTTCAACACTTCATCACAAATTTCAGATGCACGAATTTCAAGCAAAACCTCATAAAGATAATCTAGTGCACTCAACTCACTAGCAATTGGTTCATCATAATTGGATCTTTTAAAAAGATTAGAAAGTGAATGAGGATCCATGAATAGATTTTTAGCAAGCGAAGATGCAAGCAAACATAAGGCACATGGTAACACGAGCAAACATAAGATCGAATGAGAAAAAGGCAAACAAAAAAGGCAAATATTTTTGTGTTTTTTCTGAAAACATTTTAGAAGTGGGGGAGAGGAAAACGAGAGGCGAATGAGAAATAATGTAAATGTGGGAGATGAGAGTTAATGAAGGGTACTTGGTAGGTCTTGACTTGGCGTAGATCTCCCCAGCAATGGTGCCAGAAATTCTTCTGCTACCTCGCTGCTTTCCCGAGGTAACGTTGGTGTTTCCCATGAAGAGGAAAGGGTGATGCAGCAGAGTGAAGTAAGTATTTCCCTCAGTTTGTTGAGAACCAAGGCATCAATCCAGTAGGAGATTACACACAAGTAGCCAAATACCTGCACAAACAATCAACAACTTGCACCCAACGCTATAAAGGGGTTGTCAATCCCTTCTAGGTTATTTGCCAAAGTGAGATCCGATAGAGATAGATAAAAAATAAAGTAAATATTTTTGGGGTTTTGGTTTATAGATTGAAAAGTAAAAGATTGCAATATAGTAGATCTGAAACTTATAAGATGTAAAAGAGACCCGGGGGCCATAGGTTTCACTAGTGGCTTCTCTCACGATAGCAAGTTTATGGTGGGTGAACAAATTACTGTCAAGCAACTGATAAAAAAGCGAATAATTATAACGACATCTATGGAAATGATTGTGATGCCCCTGATTTGACCATACACTAATCATGCACGCAAATGTGTACGACTAAGATCAGGGACTCACTGTAAGATATCACATCACAACTCTAGACACAAATAAAATAATACAAGCTTTATATTACAAATTTACAAGCCAGGGGCCTCGAGGGCTCGAATACATCAGAGTCAGTGGAAGCCACAATATCTGAGTACACACATAAGTTAAACAAGTTTGCCTTAAGAAGGCTAGCACAAAAGCAACATGATCAAAAAGGCAAGGCCTCCTGCCTGGGAGCTTCCTTCTACTCCTGGTCGTCGGCAGCCGTCACGTAGTAGTAGGCACCCTCGGGGTAGTAGCAGTCGTCAAAGGTGGCATATGGCTCCTGGACTCCACCATCTGGTTGCAACAACCAGAAAGAAGAAAGAAGGGGGAAAAGAGGGAGCAAAGCAACCGTGAGTACTCATCCAAAGTACTCGCAAGCAAGGATCTACACTACTTATGCATTGGTATCAATGAAAAGGGTAGTATATATGGCCTAAGCTGTAGAATTCCAGAATAAGAGGGGGATAAGCTAGTCCTATCAAAGACTAGCATCTTCTGGAAACCACCGTCTTGCAGCAAGAGGAGGGAATAGAGTAGTATAACATAAGTCATATTTATGTTGATGTATCAACGCTCCGGGATCCTTTCTTGACCCCCGAAGCAACATATCCAAAACATGCCTCAGCATCCAGTTCTAGTTGTATCAATCGGGATACAACTCCAAGTGTCCGTTACCGTAGGACAGGCTATCGACAGATGTTTTCATCCCTGCAGGGGTGCACCAACTTACCCACCATGCTCGCTCAACTCCTGCCGGACACACCATCAGGTCATGCCCGACCTCGGCCAAACAATACGCCACAACCCAACCTAGGCTTAATAGAGAGGTCAGCACGCCGGACTAAACCTATGCCCCCAGGGGTCATGGGCCATCGCCCCGGGAACTCCTGCACGTTGCGTGGGCGGCCGGTGAGCAGACCTAGCTACCTCCTTAAAAAGGCAGGTGCTTACGCAGTCCAACCCGACGCGCGCCGCTTAGTCGCATGACATCTAATAAGCTTCGACTGATGCATACGATGCAGAACGCCCATACTATGCCCATGTGATGGTTAGTGCTATCAGGCCAGAGGCCCCTCAGATCAAATATCCAAACCATTTTAGTGTCTTGGGAATGGGCGGTAACGAGCAGAGGCTCACGATCATGTGACCCCATCGCCCTATCTCGTGGACTTGCGGCAAGGGCTAAGAATGTGTGGCCATGCCTCGTAATTATCTCGCGGGCACCTTCCAAGTCAACCCGACTACACATCACTCGCAATTAAGCTCGCACGGGTACCCTTCAGGGCCGACCCGTCTTTAGTAACATGGTTCAGTGTAAAGTCATAGTAACCATAGTAACTATGTGTCTAACACCAAAGGGAACCCTGAGGAATCACCCTCGATGGAATTCCACTTGATGCTATCGTCAAGGTGAACGAAGGAGGAATCACCCTCGAGCTCCACTCTTGAGGAGTTGCACGACAATGTCATTATCGGGAGTGGAGAAGGAGGAATCACCCTCGAGGACCAAAACCGATGAAATAACCCACAAGGTTAACATCAGAAGTGCTGATGAGGTACCACCCTCGGCACTTGATAGTAACCTAGTAGTGTTGGGTAACTAAGGGGAAAGTGACTTGTGGTGCCGGGTCCTGGTCTTTGATCCCATTGATCGGGTCTTCTGATAATCCAGCGGGGGCTAAAGGGACAAGGTGGGTGTTGGGGATATAAGTATTTGATATGACCCGCCCAGGAGGGGCCGGGTTACCCAATGGCGGTTCATGGGCCAGGCCCAGAAGCATGTTGAAGATGGCGGTTTAATGAGGATAAATCATAAAGTGCCCGAGGCCCGGAGGGGCTTAAGGCTTGTAAGTATAAACCACCATATATGTTAACTTGTATTGTAAGGCATGTAACAAGAGTCGCCAGGCCGAACACAATTGTATGAGCCGGTCGGGACTCCGTAGGCCGCAGGGCATCAACCCGTGTATATAAGGGGATGACCCAGCAACGACTTAGGGAGGGAAACAATAGATCAAGAGCCAGGCAAGTGTATTCGCTCCCTAGCAATCGACACCCCAGCAATTCCACCTCAAACTGGATTAGGTTTTACCCTCACGCAAGGGGCCGAACCAGTATAAACTTCCCGTGTCTCTTGTCCCGTTTAACCCCTTTAAGATAACCACGTCGCTATGGCTCCACAATTAAGTCCTTCCCTTAGGACATCTGCCGTGACAATTCCATGACAGTTGGCACCCACCGTGGGGCCCGCGGCTTGTGGTTTCGAGTTCTTGAAGGGCAACTTTGAAGGGCTCAAGGGATACGTTGTGGGCCGGATGACCAAGAGTCATCGCGGCAAGCTCTACATCGATGATGCAGGCTGGGGTCCCGAGGCCGGCTCAATTGCGTATGGGTACCGGGTCCCCTTCGGCGGAATTCACGTCTTCATTGGCAAGATCGGTGAATCGGGCCCTGAGCCGGACACCTGCACCCACATCATCGAGACGGCTCAGCGTGCGCAACCCGCCCGGGTTCAGCCTGCCGCGAAGCGTGCCTTTGTTGGATACATCCGGGGCGCTGGAGGTTTTGGATCTCACGGTGAGATGACCGTCCTCTCCGACGGCAAGTCATCCACAGGTGAGACTAACTCAATGTATCAGATGCAGAGCGGACGGCTTGGGGGTTGGTCCGATGGTAGCAGTATTCCGGACCCCTGTGAGCCACGGAGCAGGGCGGCAATTTTCATGACTAGCACCCAACCGGCTCTTGGCTCGACAGTCGTCGGGGCCATAACACTTGGCGCGATAGCAACTGCGGTAGGCGCGGGCGGATCAACACGCCCGCCGACTCAAGTCTTGACAGATCTGTTGGAGGCTCTAGCGACTCTGATGGGGATGGAGGTAACCCCAGAGAACCAGGACCAACACAAGGCAGATGTGGATAAGCTGCGACAGGACATAGTGCAAGCAAAGGAAGACCTAGCGGCGGAGAATGCCAGGATGACTGTGGAATGGGCTGTTTTGGATGCCCGGGCTCAGCGGATTCAAGCAGATTCTTACCGGCTCTCGGTGGGTCAGAACGCTGCTAATGAGGCCATGAGGAGAAAGCAATGGAGTCATCTACCTTTCGTATATGAGCCAAGGAATCTTTTCAACACAGCTGGAGCGGGGGGCAGTAGCCCTCTGGGGGCAAACCGGACGGCTGAAGTACCTAGGGCTGGTGGGCTGGTTCACCAGCGTATGACGAGTTCTCTGTATGCAAATCAAAACTGCCCAACACCTCATTACCCGGCGACACCGGCGGGTCATTATTCCAACCCTCTGGATAACATGATAGCAGCAGCGACGAGATTGGCGGCTTTTCCAGTTGAGGGTGAAACTCCAGTTGCAGTGGAGACCCGGAGGGCCTAGGAACTTCTTCAGACGACGCTTCAGCAGCAACATGCTTACTCTTATAGTTGGGACCGGATTCACTCAACCCCCCGTCCAAGTGCCAGCTACAGCAGGCATGTTGACTCGCCAGAGGTTTCAAGCAGAGAGCGGCACCGTAACCCGCCTCGTGGGCATAACCCGGCGCGGCATGACGCTAATGCACAGAACTTAGTGGATCAGGGAAGGATGCGCCGAGAGGGCGAGCTGGCGGCTCAGGCGGCTGATCATCAGCCGACACCATATTACCCGACAACGTCAATAGAGATAGGCAGAACTTCTAGGGCTTGGGGCGTACCGTGCTTAACGGCGGCTATACGAAACGAGCGGTTTCCCAAGGATTTCAAGGGCCCTTGTAAGGTGCCTAACTACACAGTAGATCAGCCCCCTGAGGCTTGGATAGAGAGTTACGAGATGACTATGGAGATGCTGGACGTTAGTGAAGCCACATGTGCTAAGTATTTCACCATGATGTTGGAAGGCACCGCTCGTAACTGGTTGAAAGGATTACCCGTCAATTCCATTGGGTCGTGGGCAGAACTGAAGGCCAAGTTTATCAAGCATTTCAAGGATACATACAAGCAACCGATGTCAATTGTGGATCTGGATTCTTGTGTTTAGAACGAGGGCGAATCAACGACCAGCTGGGTGCGCCGGGTCTCAACCATTATGCATTCTTCAGATAAGATCACCGCCGAATCCGCGATATTAACATTGGAGAAAAATTGATGGTTCCTTCTTCTCAAGCTAAAGTTGGGGCGGCTCAAGCGTCATTGTGACGATATGGGGGAGTTCATGGCGGCTCTCGTCAAATATGCCGACTCTGTTAGTACCAAGGACCCCGAGTCTGAGGTTGAAAGACCGAGAAAGGGAAAGAAGAGTAATGACCTAGGAGGACAACAGTTTAAGCCGACCAATCAGAATAGTGGGAACAAGCGCAAGGTTGACACCTTTGTAGCTAATACTGGGACACGGAATTTTAACCAGCTTCACAAGGGGAAGCCACCTCAAAGATATAACATTAATGAGGTAATGAATCAGCCATGTCCAAAGCACAAAACGGACAAAAAGTTGGCTACCCATATGTGGAAAGATTACAGCATCATGAGGTATTACAGGGAGTCTATCCAGAACAACTATGGACCAAACGATGGTTCAGGTTCCGGTTTTCATGGTCCGGGTCATGGAGGCGGCGGCTCAAACTCCGGTTTTCAAGGCCAAGGAAATCAAGGCGGCAACAACCAACAGAACAACCAAGGGAATCAACAGTCCGGATATCAGAGTAACCTGAAGTAGTTGAGCAGTGGGCAGTACCACGTTTTTACCACAAGTCTGTGCAAGCGGGATCAGAAACTTCATAAAAGAGCGGTGAATGCCGTTGAGCCGGCAGTTCCCCGTTTCTTGCAATGGTCTGAGCAGCCCATTGTGTGGAGCCGCGAGGATCACCCGCCCCGAGTTGATAATCCGGGCAGTTGGCTTTGGTGGTGGCACCTCAGGTTGGAGGATATAAATTCACCAAGGTACTCATGGATGGAGGCAACAGTATCAATATCTTTTACTATAATACTTTCCGTCGTATGGGGTTAACTGACAAGAAGCTTAGACCGTCCAACACTGTCTTTCATGGAGTTGTGCCTGGTAAGTCAGTGTACCCGGTCGGCAAAATTGATTTGCAGGTAACTTTTGGGGATGAATATGATGCCAGGACGGAGACTCTGATGTTTGAAGTTGTTAGAATCCACATCCCTTATCATGCTCTGTTTGGGAGGCCGGCTTACGCTAAATTCATGGCAAGGCCGTGTTATGTCTATCTGCAGCTGAAGAAGCTGGGTCATGATAACCCACAAGTGTAGTGGATCGCAACAGTTTCCGAGGGTAAAGTATTCAACCCAATTTATTGATTCGACACAAGGGGAGCCAAAGAATACTCTTAAGTATTAGCAGTTGAGTTGTCAATTCAACCACACCTGGAAACTTAGTATCTGTAGCAAGGTAGTTTAGTAGCAAAGTAATATGATAGTAGCTAGCGGTAACAAAGGTAACGATAATGTTTTTGTAGTTTTTGTGATAGTAGCAACGAAAAAGTAAATGAGCAACAATCAATATGTGAAAAGCTCGTAGGCATTGGATCGGTGATGGGAAATTATGTCGGATGCAATTCATCATGTAGAAGTTATAACCTAGGGTGACACATAACTAGCTCCAGTTCATCAATGTAATGTAGGCATGTATTCCGAATATAGTCATACGTGCTTATGGAAAAGAACTTGCATGACATCTTTTGTCGTACCCTCCCGTGGTAGCGGGGTCCTAGTGGAAATTAAGGGATATTAAGGCCTCCTTTTAATAGAGTACATGACCGAAGCATTAACACATAGTGAATACATGAACTCCTCAAACTACGGTCATCACCGGGAATGGTCCCGATTATTGTCACTTCGGGGTTGCCGGATCATAACACATAGTAGGTGACTATAGACTTGCAAGATAGGATCAAGAACACACATATATTCATGAAAACATAATAGGTTCAGATCTGAAATCATGGCACTCGGGCCCTAGTGACAAGCATTAAGCATAGCAAAGTCATAGCAACATTAATCTCAAAACATAGTGGATACTAGGGATCAAACCCTAACAAAACTAACTCGATTACATGATAGATCCCATCCAACCTATCACCGTCCAGCAAGCCTACGATGGAATTACTCACGCACGGCGGTGAGCATAATGGAATTGGTGATGGAGGAAGGTTGATGATGACGATGGCGACGATCTCCACTCTCCGGAGCCCCGAGCGGACTCCAGATCAACCCTCCCTAGAGAGATTAGGGCTTGGCGGCGGCTCTGTATCGTAAAACGTGATAATTCTTCCTCTCTGATTTTTTCACCCCGAAAGTGAATATATATGATCTGGGGATACGTCGGTGGAGCACCAGGGGGCCCACAAGGCAGGGGGGCGCGCCCTAGGGGAGGGGGCGCGCCCCTCACCCTCGTGGACATGGTGTGGGCCCCCTAGACTGGATCTTCTTGCAGGTATTTTTTATATTTTCCAAAATAATTCTCCATGAATTTTCAGGTCATTCTGAGAACTTTTTATTTCTGCACAAAAAACAACACCATGGCAGTTCTGCTGAAAACAACGTCAGTCCGGGTTAGTTCCATTCAAATCATGCAAGTTAGAGTCCAAAACAAGGGCAAAAGGGTTTGGAAAAGTAGATACGTCGGAGACGTATCAACTCCCCCAAGCTTAAACCTTTGCTTGTCCTCAAGCAATTCAGTTGATAAACCGAAAGTGATAAAGAAAAACTTTGACAAACTCTGTTTGCTCTTGTTGTTGTAAATATGTAAGCCATCATTTAGGTTTTCAGCAAAGATCATGAACTAACCACATTCACAATAACTTTTAGGTCTCAAGTCTACTCACATCAATGGCATAATCAACTAGAGAGCAATAATAATAAACCTCGGATGACAACACTTTCTCAAAACAATCATGATATGATATAACAAGATGGTATTCCGCTAGCCCTTTTTGAGACCGGAAAACATAAATGCAGAGCACCTTTAAAGATCAAGGACTGACTAGACATTGTAATTCATGGTAAAAGAGATCCAGTCATGATCATACTCACTGCAAATTAACGGTAATACATGCAAATGACAGAGGTGCTCTCCTACTGGTGCTCTTTTATAAGAGGATGATGACTCTGCATAAAAGTAAATAGATAGGCCCTTCGCAGAGGGAAACAGGGATTTGTAGAGGTGCCAGAGCTCGATTTTTAAATAGAGGTGAATAACATTTTGAGCGGTATACTTTCATTGTCAACATAACAACCAAGAATCTTGATATCTCCCATGCTACACACATTATAGGCGGTTCCCAAACAGAATGGTAAAGTTTATACTCCCCCAACCACCAACAAGCACACTCCACGGCTAGCACGAAACAACGGGTACCGTCCAAACCAGCAATAGCCCTGGCGGAGTTTTGTTTAATTATTATGATTTTGAGCACGGGACTGGGCATCCCGGTTACCCGCCATTTTCTCGTGAATGATGAGCGGAGTCCTCTCATCGTGAGAATAACCCACCTAGCATGGAAGATATAGAAAACCCTAGTTGATACATGAGCTGTTCGAGCATACAAAACAAAATTTCATTTGAAGGTTTAGAGTTCGGCACATACAAATTTACATGGAACGGCAGGTAAATACCGCATATAGGGAGGTATGGTGGACTCATTGGAATAACTTTGGGGTTTATGGAAGTGGATGCACAAGCAGTATTCCCGCTTAGTACAGGTGAAGGCTAGAAAGAGACCGGGAAGCGACCAGCTAGAGAGCAACAACGGTCATGAACATGCATTAAAATTAATCAACAATGAATGCAAGCATGGGTAGGATATAAATCACCATGAACATAAATATCATGGAGGCTATGTTGATTTGTTTGAACTACATGCGTGAACATGTGCCAAGTCAGACCACTTGAATCGTTCAAAGGAGGATACCACCCCATCATACTACATCACAACCATTTTGATATCATGTTGGCACGCAAGATAGACCATTATAAACTCTTAGCTAATTAATCATGGCATAAGCAGCTATGATCTATAATTGTCATCGCAAGCATGTTCCATTCATAACAAGCTGAATCAGGAACGATGAACTATCATATTTACAAAAACAAGAGAGGTCGAGTTCATACCAGCTTTTGTGATCTCAATTAGTTCATCATATATCATTCTTATTGCCTTTCACTCGCACGACCGAACAGTGTGGATAATAATAATAGTGCACGTGCATTGGACTAAGCTGGAATCTGTGGGCATTTAATACAAGAGAGAAGACAAGGTAATATGGCTCAAGGTTAAATCAACAATAAAGCATATGAGAGCCACTAAAAAATTTCAATCATGGTCTTCTACTCTTAACCCCCAAAGAAAAGAAAAGAAACTATTTACACGGGAAAGCTCCCAACAAGCAAAAGAAGAATGATAAATCTTTTTGGGTTTTCTTTTAATTGCTACTACAAGCAGGAAAAGTAAACTAGCTAGAAGCTACAAATAATATTTTTTTCTTAAGGTTTTTCTAGCACACGAGAAAAAGACTAAGAAAAAGAAAATAAACTAAACATAGATGGTACAGTGAAAGAGTGCGAGCACCGACAACTAGAATAAGTGTGAAATGAATGTAAAGTCGGTGAGAAACACGTACTCCCCCAAGCTTAGGCTTTTGGCCTAAGTTGGTCTATGGCCAGTATTGGCCTGACGGATATCCAAAGTCGTAGTTGGGGTTGTACTGGGTTGCAACAGCTACTGCCTGCTGAGCTACGATACGTCTCCAACGTATCTATAATTTTAGATTGTTCCATGCTATTATTTATGAAGTCTTGGATGTTTAATGGGCTTTATCATACACTTTTATATCATTTTTGGGACTAACCAACTAACCCAAAGGCCTAGTCCAGATAGCTGTTTTTTGCCTGTTTCAGGGTTTTGCAGAAAAAGAATATCAAACGGAGTCCAAACGGAATGAAACCTTCGCGAGAGATATTTTTGGAGAAAATCACGCACGCGTGACTTGAGAACCACGTCAGGGGATCAAGGGGTGGCCCACAAGGGTGGGGGCGCGCCTCCTGCCTCGTGGAGCCCCCGAGCACCCCCCGGTGTCCTCCTTCCTCCTATATAAGTCTACGTACCCCAAAACCTCCGTGAACAGAGAGAAAACCCTAATTCCACCGCTGTAACCTTCTATTCCCGTGAGATCCCATCTTGGAGCCTGTTCCGGAGCTCCACCGGAGGGGGATCGATCATGGAGTTCTTCATCATCATCATCATCGCCCTCACCATGAGTTGTGAGTAGTTTACCACAGACCTTCGGGTCCATAGCTAGTATCTAGATGGCTTCTTCTCTCTCTCTGGATCTCAATACAAAGTTCTCCTCGGTCTTCGAGGAGATCTATTTGATGTAATCTCTTTTTGCGGTGTGTTTGTCGAGATCCGATGAATTGTGAGTTTATGATCAAGGTTATCTATGAAAGATATTTGGTTCTTCTGTGAACTTTTTATGTGTGCTCATAATATCCTTGCAAGTCTCTCCGAATTATTGGTTTGGTTTGGCCTACTAGATCTATAGTTCTTGCAATGGGAGAAGTGCTTGGCTTTGGGTTCAATCTCGCGGTGTCCTTTCCCAGTGACTGTAGGGGGAGCAAGGCATGTATTGTATTGTATTGTTGCCATCGAGGATAAAACGATGGGTTTTATATAGTATTGCTTGAGTTTATCCCTCTACATCATGTCATCTTGCTTAAGGCGTTACTCTGTTCTTATGAACTCAATACACTAGATGCATGCTGGATAGCGGTCGATGTGTGGAGTAAGAGTAGTAGATGCAGACAGGAGTAGGTCTACTTGTCTCGGACATGATGCCTATATACAATGATCATGCCTAGATAGTCTCATAATTATTCACTTTTCTATCAATTGCTCGACAGTAATTTGTTTACTCGCCGTAGAATATCGCTATCATGAGAGAAGCCACTAGAGAACACTATGCCCCCCGGGTCTATTCTCAACATATCAATCTACATCAACTTTACTTTTACCGCTTTTATTTGCTGTTCTTATAAACTAAATACCAAAAATATAAACTATCATCTATATCAGATCTCACTTTTGTAAGTGACCATAAAGGGATTGACAACCCCTTATCGCGTTGGCTGCGAAGTTCTTATTTGTTTGTGTAGGTGCGAGGGACTCGCGCATGGTCTCCTACTGGATTGATACCTTGGTTCTCAAAATCTGAGGGAAATACTTACGCTACCGTGCTGCATCTCCCTTTCCTCTTCGAGGGAATACAACGCAAGCTCGAGAAGTAGCAAGATGCAGCTCGAAGGCGGGCTGCTTCCGTCAAATTAGGATATGCATTTGCCTCCTCCAAGGTTATAGTGTATCTCTCTTTTGCCTGAAAGTCAAACAAAGTAGGGGCAGGAAGAACAATAGGGATGGCATGACGCCTGTTAAAGATTAGTCGATATTTGAGGGATTGATCATCCCTCTCTATAAACCGGTGACTAGTCATAGCATGGCAATCCAAATGAGCAGGCGGTAAAGGTTCATCATTCTCATGCACAGGCACACCAAGACGGCGGGCTATGCGAGTGGCATAAATCCCACCAAATAAATCTCCATGCAAACCATTATGGTGTAGCCTACGTGCAACAATGGCTCCCAAGTTGTCTATCACCTAATACAACACTCTTGAGAACACTAAGATCTGGGACACACATGTGACAAGCCTCGTCTTTACCATTTATGCATCTACCAATAAAGAGAGCAAAGTAATGAATATCAGGAAAATGAATGCTCCCTATGGTAGCCTGTGTGATTTCTCTAGATTCCCCCACAGTGATACTAGCAAGAAACTCTCTATATTTAGATTTGCGAGGATCACCCATACTGCCCCACTGTGGGAGCTTACAAGCATCATTAAAATCCTCTAAGTCCATGGTGTAAGATTTATCATAAAGGTAAAATAGGACGATGTGAGAATTACATGAAGATGAAAATTTAAACCTTCTCACAAAGGTATCAGTTAAGCCATGGTATTGAGGGCACTTATCTTGTATGAAGCCCTCGAGGTCAGCGTTGCGCACATATGCGTCAAATTCCTCCCTAATGCCAACCTCAACCATAAATTCATCTGACGGCCATTCACAAGGCCGCACTTCAACTTCCCTCGGTAGTTCATCGTCCGGCTCACGAATCGCGAGCCTCGATTCTTGCTTCCTTGAAGAACCACCTTGGAAGATTTTCCTATGCATTTTTCTGAAATTTTCTGAAATTTTTAGTAACTCAAAATAAAAGTTAACCAAACTCAACAAGATTGATAACAACAATGACTAGAGACTATATCATGCATTAGAACTACTTGGGACCAAATAATTTTGACATGCAAGCTCAGGAACAAGGTCACCACAGCAGCAAAAAATTGCAATAAATAAAACACTAGAACAAAAACTAATTGGACGAATGGAGGAGTCACATACCAAGGAACAATCTCCCCAAGCAGTTTGGTGAATGGTGCTTTGAGCAAGGAGATTGAAAATGGCAGCAAGAAGAACTAGAACTAGTGCTTGAGCTGGTTGGTGATTTTTTTGGGAGGAAGAAGAAGAGTATGGGTGCGGGAATAAGTGGAGGGGGCCACGTGGGGCCCACGAGGCAGGGGAGCGCACCCTGGACCCTCGTGACCAGGTGCTGGCTCCCCTCCCTGTGTGTTCTGTGCCATATTTTCTCAAATATTCTAGAAACAATCATATTTAATTTTCAGGGCATTTGGAGAACTTTTATTTCCGGGGTAATTTTTTAATTGCACAGATAAGTCTGGAAACAGACAGAAAATACTATTTTTGCTTTATTTATCCTAATTAACAGAAAGTAAAAGGAGGGCACGGAAGGTTGTGCTATCTAAGTTCACCTATCTCATGCTCATCAAAAGGAATCCATTAACAAGGTTGATCAGGTCTAGTTAATAAACTCTTTCCGAATAACATGAAACTGGAGAATTTTTGAATAACACTAGGTTACCTCAATGGGGATATGTATGTCCCCAACAATAAGAATGTCATATGCCTTCTTGATAGTAGGAAGAGGAAATTCAAGACCTCCAATAGTAATAGTTGAAAATTTTCCAATATAATTGATACTGTAGACCTAAGGTTGTTTCCTTGGAAAGTGAACCGTATGCTCATTACCATTGACATGAAAAGTGACATTACCTTTGTTGCAATCAATAACATCCCATGAAGTATTCAAAAAGGGTCTACCAAGGATAATAGACATACTATCGTCCTCGGGAATATCAAGTATAACAAAGTCCGTTAAAATAGTAACATTTGCAACCACAACAGGCACATCCTCACAAATACCGACATGTATAGCAGTTGATTCATCAGCCATTTGCAAAGATATTTCAGTAGGTGTCAACTTACTCAAGTCAAGTCTACGATATAAATAGAGAGGCATAACACTAACACCGGCTCCAAGATCACATAAAGCAGTTTTAACATAGTTTCGTTTAATGGAGCAAGGTATAGTAGGTACTCATGGATCTCCTAGTTTCTTAGGCATTCCACCTTTAAAAGTGTAATTGGCAAGCATGGTGGAAATTTCAACTTCAGGTACCTTTCTTTTATTGGTAATAATATCTTTCATATATTTAGCATAAGGATTTGTTTTAAGCACATCAATCAAACGCATACGCAAAAAGATAGGTCTAATCATTTCAGCAAAGCGCTCAAAATCCGCATCATCCTTTTTCTTGGATGGTTTAGGAGGAAAAGGCATGGGTTTATGAACCCATGGTTCTCTTTCCCTACCGTGCTTCCTAGCAACAAAGTCTCTCTTATCATAATGTTGATTCTTTGATTGTGGGTTATCAAGATCAATAGCACGTTCAATCTCTACGTCATTATCATTGCTAGGTTGAGCATCATCATGAACATCATCATTAATATTATCACTAGGTTCATGTTCATTACCAGATTGTGTCTCAGCATCAGAAACAGATATATCATTGGGATTCTCAGGTGTGTTAGCTACAGGTTCACTAGAAGCATGCAAAGTTCTATCATTTTTCTTTTTCTTCTTCTTAGAAGAACTAGGTGCATCTAAATTAGCTCTCTGAGAATCTTTCTCAATTCTCTTAGGGTGGCCTTCAGGATACAGAGGTTCCTGAGTCATTTTACCACCTCTAGTAGCAACTCTAACAACATAGTCATTATTCTTACTATTTAATTCATTGAGAAAATCATTCTGAGCCTTAAGTACTTGTTCTACTTGAGTGGTAACCATAGAAGCATGTATACTAATGAGTTTCAGTTCACCTTTAACTCTAGAAAGATAATCACTCAAGCGTTCATTCATATAAGCATTATGTTGCAATTGTCTACCAACGTAAGCATTGAAGTTTTCTTGTTTCACAATAAAATTGTCAAACTCATCTAAGCATTGGTTAGCAGAATTATATCGAGGAATATCACCTTCATCAAATCTATAAAGAGAATTTACCTTTACTACCTCTGTCGGGTATCAAGACCATGTATTTCTTCAATAGGTGGTAAATTCTTAACATCTTCAGCTTTAATACCTTTTTCTTTCATAGATTTCTTTGCCTCTTGCATATCTTCAGGACTCAGAAATACAACACCTCTTTTCTTCGGAGTTGGCTTAGGGGCTGGTTCAGGAAGTGCCCAATTATTTTCATTGGCCAGCATATTATTCAATAGTAATTCAGCTTGATCAACTGTTCTTTCCCTGAAAACACAACCATCACAACTATCCAGGTGGTCTCTGGAATCATCGGTCGGTCCATTATAAAAGACATCAAGTATATCGTTGCTATCCATAGGATGATCAGGCAAAGCATTAAGTAATTGAAGAAGCCTCCCCCAAGCTTGTGGGAGACTCTCTTCTTCAATTTGCACAAAGTTATAAATTTCCCATAAGGCAGCTTGTTTCTTATGAGCGGGAAAATATTTAGCAGAGAAGTAATACTTCATATCCTGGGGACTACGCACACAACCAGGATCAAGAGAATTAAACCAAGTCTTAGCATCACCCATTAATGAGAAAAGAAATAACTTAAGGATATAGAAATAACGAATCTTTTCATAGTTGGTAAACAGGGTGGCTATATCATTCAACTTAGTAAGATGTGCCACAACAGTTTCAGATTCATAGCCATGGAAAGGATCAGATTCAACCAAAGTAATTAACTCAGGACCAACAGAGAATTCATAATCCTTATCAGTAACATAGATATGTGAAGTAGCGAAAGCAGGGTCATATTTCATTCTAGCATTCAAGGACTTTTCTTTCTGCTTAGCTAATAATTTCTTAAGATCATATCTATCATTGCAAGCAAGAAAGTCTCTAGCAGTTTCTTCATCCATAACATAACCCTCAGGAACAACATGCAATTCATATCTATTGGGAGAAACTTCATCATCACTTTCATAAATATCATCAGTTTCAATATTTGCATTCTCCCTAACCTTAGCAATTTGTTCATCTAGAAATTCACCTAGTGGCACAGTATTATCAAGCATAGAGGTAGTTTCATCATACATAGCAGAAGCGGCATCTTTTGGGGAACGTAGTATTTCAAAAATTTCCTACGATCGCGCAAGATCTATCTACTAGATGCATAGCAATGAGGGGGAGATTGTGTCTATGTACCCTCGTAGACCGGGAGCGGAAGCGTCTAGTGACGCGGTTGATGAAGTCGAACTTCTTCACGATCCGACCGATCAAGCACCAAACGTACGGAGCCACCGCGTTCAGCACACGTTTAGCTTGATGACGTCCCATGAGCTCTTGATCCAGTAGAACCTCGCGGGAGAGTTTAGTCAGCACGACGGCGTGGTGACAGAGATGATGAAGCTACCGGCGGAGAGCTTCGCCTAAGCACTGCAACGATACGACCGAGGTGTGTTTCTGTGGAGGGGGGCACCACACACGGTTGGGAGAGATCAACTTGATCAACCTGTGTGTCTATGGGGTGCCTCTACCCCCGTATATAAAGGAGTGGAGGAGGGGGAGGGCCGTCCCTCTCTATGGCGCGCCCTAGGGGAGTCCTACTCCCACCGGGAGTAGGATTCCCCCTTTCCTAGTAGAACTAGGAGCCCTTCCAAGTAGTAGGAGTAGGAGAGAAGGAAAGGGAAAAGAGAAGAGAAGGAAGGAGGTGGCGCAACCCCTCCCCCTAGTCCAATTCGGCCTAAGCTTGGGGGGGGTGCAGCCTCCTCTCTCTCTTTCCGCTAAAGCCCAATAAGGCCCATATACTCCCCGGCGAATTCCCGTAACTCTCCGGTACTCCGAAAAATACCCGAATCACTCGGAACCTTTCCGATGTCCGAATATAGTCGTCCAATATATCGATCTTTACGACTCGACCATTTCGAGACTCCTCGTCATGTCCCCGATCTCATCCGGGACTCCGAACTACCCTCGGTACATCAAAACACATAAACTCATAATACCGATCGTCATCAAACGTTAAGCGTGCGGACCCTACGGGTTCGAGAACTATGTAGACATGACCGAGACTCATCTCCGGTCAATAACCAATAGCAGAACCTGGATGCTCATATTGGCTACTGCATATTCTACGAAGATCTTTATCGGTCAAACCGCATAACAACTTACGTTGTTCCCTTTGTCATCGGTATGTTACTTGCCCGAGATTCGATCGTCGGTATCACCATACCTAGTTAATCTCGTTACCGGCAAGTCTCTTTAATCGTTCCGTAATACATCATCTCGTGACTAACTCATTAGTCATTTGCTTGCAAGGCTTATTATGGTGTGTATTACGGAGAGGGCCCAGAGATACCTCTCCGACACTCGGAGTGACAAATCCTATTCTTGATCTATGCCAACACCACGAACACCTTCGGAGACACTTGTAGAGCATCTTTATAATCACCCAGTTACATTGTGACGTTTGATAGCACACAAGGTGTTCCTACGATATTCGGGAGTTGCATAATCTCATAGTCATAGGAACATGTATAAGTCATGAAGAAAGCAATAGTAGTAAAACTAAACGATCATAGTGCTAAGCTAACAGATGGGTCTTGTCCATCACATCATTCTCCTAATGTTGTGACCCCGTTGATCAAATGACAACTCATGTCTATGGCTAGGAAACATAACCATCTTTGATCAATGAGCTAGTCTAGTAGAGGCATACTAGGGACACTCTGTTTTGTCTATGTATTCACACATGTACTAAGTTTCCGGTTAATACAATTCTAGTATGAATAATAAACATTTATCATGATATAAGGAAATTAAATAATGACTTTATTATTGCCTCTAGGGCATATTTTCTTCAGTCTCCCACTTGCACTAGAGTCAATAATCTAGATCACATCACCATGTGATTAACACCTAATAGTTCACATCACTATGTGACTAACACCCATAGTTCTCATCGCCATGTGACCAATACCCAAAGGGTTTACTAGATTCAACAATCTAGTTCACATCGCCATGTGATTAACACCCAAAGAGTAATAAGGTGTGATCATGTTTTTCTTGTGAGAGAAGTTTAGTCAACGGGTCTGTCACATTCAGATCCGTATGTATTTCGCAAATTTCTATGTCTACAATGCTCTGCATGGAGCTACTCTAGCTATTTGCCCCACTTTCAATATGTATCCAGAATGATACTTAGAGTCATATGGATTAGTGTCAAAGCTTGCATCGGCATAACCCTTTACGACGAACTCTTTGTCACCTCTATAATCGAGAAACATTTCCTTAGTCATCCAGTTACTAAGGATAATTTTTGACCTTTGTACAGTGATCTACTCCTGGATCACTATTGTACATCCTTGTCAAACTCATGGCAAGGTACACAATAGGTTTGGTACACATCATGGCATACTTTATAGAACCTATGGCTGAGGCATAGGGAATGACTTTCATTCTTTCTATATTTTTCTGCTGTGGTCAGGCTTTGAGTCTTTACTCAACTTCACACCTTACAAATCAGGCAAGAACTCCTTCTTTGACTGATCCATTTTGAACTACTTCACAATCTTATCAAGGTATGTACTCATCGAAAGTCTTATCAAACATCTTGATCTATCTCTATAGATCTTAATGCCCAATATGCAAGAAGCTTCACCGAGGTCTTTCTTTGAAAAACTCCTTTCAAACAATCCTTTATGCTTTCCAGAATATTCTACATTATTTTTGATCAACAATATGTCATTCACATATACTTATCAGAAATGTTGTAGTGCTCCCACTCACTTTCTTATAAATACAGGCTTCACCGTAAGTCTGTATAAAACCATATGCTTTGATCACCTCATCAAAGCGTATACTCCAACTCCGAGATGCTTGCACCAGTCCATAGATGGATCACTGGAGCTTGCACACTTTGTTAGCACCTTTAGGATCGACAAAACCTTCTGGTTGCATCATATACAACTCCTCTTTAATAAATCCATTAAAGAATGCAATTTTGTTATCCATTTGCCAGATTTCATAAAATGCGGCAATTGCTAACATGATTCGGACAGACTTATGCACCGCTACGGGTGAGAAAGTCTCATCGTAGTCAACTCCTTGAACTTGTCGAAAACCTTTGGCAACAAGTCGAGCTTTGTAGACAGTAACATTACCATCGGCGTCGGTCTTCCTCTTGAAGATCCATTTATTTTTAATGGCTTGTCGATCATCGGGCAAGTCAACCAAAGTCCACACTTTGTTATCATACATGGATCCCATCTCAGATTTTATGGCCTCAAGCCATTTCGCGGAATCTGGGCTCATCATCGCTTCCTCATAGTTCGTAGGTTCATCATGGTCTAGTAACACGACTTCCAGAACCGGGTTGTCGTACCACTCTGGCGCGGAACGTACTCTGGTTGATCTACAAAGTTTAGCAGTAACTTGATCAGAAGTTTCATGATCATCATCATGAGCTTCCTCACTAATTGGTGTAGGAATCACTGGAACTAGTTTCTGTGATGTACTACTATCCATTTCGGGAGAAGGTTCAATTACCTCATCAAGTTCCACTTTCCTCCCACTCACTTCTTTCGAGAGAAACTCCTTCTCTAGAAAGGATCCATTCTTAGCAACGAATATCTTGCCTTTGGATCTGTGATAGAAGGTGTACCCAACAGTCTCCTTTGCGTATCCTATGAAGACACATTTCTTCGACTTGGGTTTGAGCTTATCAGGTTGAAGCTTTTTCACATAAGCATCGCAACCCCAAACTTTAAGAAATGACAACTTTGGTTACTTGCCAAACCACAGTTCATAAGGCGTCGTCTCAACAGATTTAGATGTTGCCCTATTTAACGTGAATGGAGCTGTCTCTGATGCCTAACCCAAAATGATAGTGGTAAATCGGTAAGAGACACCATAGACCGCACCATATCTAATAAAGTACGGTTACGACGTTCAGACACACCATTACACTGTGGTGTTTCGGGTGGCGTGAGTTGTGAAACTATTCCACATTGTTTTAAATGAAAACCAAACTCGTAACTCAAGTATTCACCTCCACGATCAGATCGTAGAAACTTTATTTTCTTGTCACGATGATTCTCTACTTCACTCTGAAATTCTTTGAACTTCTCAAATGTTTCAGACTTGTGCTTCATCAAGTAGATATACCCATATCTGCTCAAATCATGAGTGAAGGTCAGAAAATAACGATACCCGCCGCGAGCCTCAACACTCATTGGTCCACGTACATCAGTATGTATGATTTCCAACAAATCTGTTGCTTGCTCCATTGTTCCGCAGAACGGAGTTTTAGTCATCTTGCCCATGAGGCATGGTTCACAAGCACCAAGTGATTCATAATCAAGTGTTTCCAAAAGTCCATCACTATGGAGTTTCTTCATGCGCTTTACACCAATATGACCTAAACGGCAGTGCCACAAATACGTTGCACTATCATTATTAACCATGCATCTTTTGGCTTCAATATTATGAATATGTGTATCACTACGATCGAGATCCAACAAACTATTTTCATCGGGTGTATGACCATCGAAGGCTTTATTCATGTAAACAGAATAACAATTATTCTATGACTTTAAATGAATAACCGTATTGCAACAAACATGATCAAATCATATTCATGCTTAACGCAAATGCCAAATAACATTTATTTATGTTCTACACTAATCCCGAAAGTATAGGGATTGTACGATGATGATCATATCAATCTTGGAAACACTTCCAACACATATCGTCACTTCACCTTTAACTAGTCTCTGTTCATTGTGCAACTCTCGTTTTGAGTTACTAATTTTAGCAACTGAACTGGTATCAAATACCCAGGGGTTGCTATGAACATTAGTAAAATACACATCAATAATCTGTATATCAAATATACCTTTGTTCACTTTGCCATCCTTCTTATCCGCCAAGTATCTAGGGCAGTTCCACTTCTAGTGGCCATTTCCTTTGTAGTAGAAGCACTTAGTTTCAGGCTTGAGTTAGCTTGGGGTTTCTTCACGGGAGTGACAACTTGTTTGTCATTCTTCTTGAAGTTACCCTTCTATCCCTTTGCCCTTTACTTGAAACAAGTGGTCTCGTTAACCATCAACACTTGATGCTCTTTCTTGATTTCTACCTTTGCCGATTCAGCATCGCGAAGAGCTCGGGAATTACTTTCGTCATCCCTTGCATATTATAGTTCATCACGAAGTTCTACTAACTTGGTGATAGTGTCTAGAGAACTTTGTCAATTACTATCTTATCTGGAAGATTAACTCCCACTTGATTCAAGCAATTGTAGTACCCAGACAATCTCAGCATATGCTCACTGGTTGAGCTATTCTCCTCCATCTTGTAGGCAAAGTACTGTCAGAGGTGTCATGGAATTGTCACGGCAGATGTCCTAGTGTGAGGACTTAGTCGTGAGGCCGCGCATCTATGTGGTAGCTTGAGAGGGGTTGAGCGGAATTGAGAGATGCAACACACAAGACAAGGATTTAGACAACTTCGGGCCCCGGGAAACATCATCCGGTAATAGCCCTACATGCTATTTGTGGCTAGGTCTCATTATGATCGTGAGGGAGTCGCCGGTAAGCCGGTTCTCCTCTAGTTGTGTCTAGCCCTAGAGATTGTTTCTTCTTTCCTGTCCCTCTTTGGGGAGCCCTGCCCCTCCTTATATATGTTGAAGGGGCGGGTTACATGACTAGTCCTACTAGGATTAGGATTACTCTATTACAAGTGGAGTCCTAGTCTTGCTTCCTTTGTAGGGGAATAGTCCTTGTGCTTTCCTCATAAACCGGCCCACCATAACATGAACCGGCCTTCCATAAACTGCCTCTTGGGCCACCAGGTCTTGTCGTTCCTTTGGCCCGCTCGTCGGGTCACCCATGAGTCACCAAGTCTGGCCGGGTTATACTTCCGGCCGGTTTACGCCATGGGGTATATCCCCGACATTAGCCCCCAGTTTAATTTGGATTTATCCATGTTAAACTGATCTGCAACATAAACACAAGAAAAAAATTTGGCGGCTTGTGCTCTGGGTTAAATATTCTTATAAACCGGCACTTGATCATCCTTAAATCCTTGTCATTTCTTCCTTCTAAAAAATCCGAGTCAATAGACCAGCTTCATAATCAATTTGCTTGTAGAAGAAATATTTTAAATCAAGAATCCATTTGAGTCGGCCTTCAATGCTCTGACTTGACAAAAATATTGGTCTTTGAAATATTCAACTGATATTCAGCCGGTTTGAAAATGTAGAACTTTGCCGGTTTATGATTGCCAAAATTGCTGGGTTATTAAAACTGATGATCCCGGGTCAAGACTGTTTATAGACGCCGGGTTATGATTGTTTACAATGCTGGGTCACACAATTAATCTTCCTGATTTGCCCAAAACTGAGAATTTGAAGACGTTCCTCCTTTATATGCATATTACATTTAGCCCCCAAGTCTTACGAGGAGAACATAGTGATAGCTTAAGACTTGTTTCAATATAAATGTTGCAACCTTGAAGAAATCCAGTTTGTTCATCTCAGTCACTAGCCAAAACTGAATATTCCACATATGTAGCCCCCAAGTGCCGGGTTGTCATGCTTGCAGAAACCTGGGACTTGTAATTTCCTTATGCTGATAAAAACTTCAACCAGTGTAGCCCCCAAGGGCCAGGTCATTATGAAATAATGAGCAGGGACTTTGTAGATATAATCATGTAGACCTGAACAACAACGTGTAGCCCCCAAGGGCCGGCTCAGTAAATAATATTGAGCTGGGACTTTATTTATACTTCTTTGAAAAGAACACCATATGATGTAACCCCCATCATGGAGCTTGAACCCACGCTCACAAGGTTAAGAGCTTTGTGCTTTATGAACTGAGCAGTGGACCCTTCAATATAATGGATTAAGACTTGTGTACCTTGAATTGTTGACATGAGCAATTGGTAGCCCCCAAGGGCCGGCTCACTACAATGTGATGAGTCGGGTCTTCAATAAGGTGAGCAAAAAATGACTTTGCATTAGCCCCCAAGTGTCATGGTGCATGCTGGGAGTGACATGGGACTTGCATATTTGATGTAATCTCAATTTGAATAATGTAGCCCCCAAGTGCCGGGTCGTAAGCCCGCAGCGACTCAGGACTATTCCTTTGTAGAATAAATCATACCCATTGATAAATAATATCCATTGCGCTGAAGCAACTTTGAAAACCTCAATCATAATATTGGTTATTGATAACCGCAATAAAAATCCAGCCATGTTGGCTTTTTAATGATTTGAATAATATAACCCGGTTTGAAAACCGGTTCTAGTGATATTTGATCACACTATTGGTTTTACCAAGCCAATGTAGTAAGTGTGATAACCCAAAATCTGAGCATTGGTAATTATCATTGATTGCTGGTTTATAAACAAAACCGGGCCAGGTTAATAAACACCGTTCATTATCTTATCTCATACTGGCGACTTGTAGTCAAAAGCCAGACCGGGTTAATAAACACCGGTCATTATAACTGATCATGTACTGACAACTTGTAGTTGAAAGCCTAAGCCGGGTCAATAAATGCCGGTTTACTTGATGGTGGTGACTTGTAGTCAACCACTAGGCCTAATCGTAGATATCGGATGAATACTAAAATCTCATTGAGAAGTAAAAACTTGGCAAATAAAGCAAATACAAACTTGTAGTCGAGGCTTTTTACGAGCTGCCAGGCTCCAAATTCGAGGCTTTTCATGGGCTGCCAGGCCGCTGAGTTAAACCATTTCACAAAGCTTGTTAAGATGGTCCTCAATGCTTAACCAATCGTCGTTTTAACGTTGACAAGTTCAGGGTCTGTTATAAGATCGACTTATCAATCGTTCGACGGGTCATACCAGGTTTACCTGGGCGGAGTGACTTACTTGATGCAGGCAGGTTAACCCGGGGTTTTAGGTGTATACACTAGGCTTCCAAGCCGTGGCTTGATAGCCTATTACAAGGGCCTTAAAAGCTCTTTGTTTTGAGCTGTGCTCAGCGGGTGCCTATGTTTGAGTTGTGCTGTGCATCAAACTCTCTTTTGCACCTTATGATAATGTTGGTTTGATAGCCGGATTACCGAAGTAACCAGAGCTGTGCTCTTATGATAGTATTGGCTTGATAGCCAGATCAATAGGGTAGTTAGAACTCCACTTTATAAACAGAAGCTCCCATGTGATATAATTCTGAGCTATGCTCAGTGGGTACCTAAGTTTGAGTTGTGCTTTTGCAACACTCTCTTTGGCCCCTTTTGACTTTTCTGAGAACTCGAACTTTGCGAGAAATACTTCTTCTTGAACCGGATGTTAAAATGGATATTGAGAGCTTAAAAGCTTTGTGGGAGACATCTTTCCCTTGAACCGGATCTTAAACCGGAATCTCCATTTTCAGCCGGAATTTTTCTGACGGCCTTTAAACTCGAACTTGCGAGAGATTAATTCTTTGTGAACCGGAGATTCTTAAACTGGATTTGAGAGCTTCAGAGATTTGTAGGAGATAGATTTCCTTTGAACCGGATTGTGAACCGGATATTTGAGAGCTTCAGTAAGACTGATGTCCTTTGAGTCGGATTGTAAACCGGATTCCTTTCTGATGACCCGGAAACTTCTTCATTGAGCCGGGATTTTGTAATTGTCATATACTTTTTAAGCCGGAAATTTTCTGACGGCCTTTAAATTTTCATCAATATAGCAGTTGCCTCCGGGACCGGGTTATCTTTCCCTCCATCATCCCGGGTTTCTTAAATTTGCTGAAACTGGCAAGATTTGCCGAGTCATATCATCATAGCCCCCGAGTCTTGAGACTACTCGAGGAGTTGTTTTGAGACTCTCCATATTTAACCATAGCATAAGCTGTATATCATTGGTGTTGATAGCACGATTTGAATCCACAGAAGGTTGAGGTGACTGCGGCGGGTTATAAATGATCCCGTATGAGCCGTGTCAGCAACTCGGCCAATGGTTCCTTCCAACTGTTGATTTGAAGTTAACAAAATTATAGTGGCGGCGATTTGTACGCCTGCCCATTGAGCCACCCAGTGCAGATGGCGGTTGATGGTATATGATAATTTGCCTCCATTTTGTTGAAAGAAAACTGGGCTACCCAAGCTGTGACTTGCTCATACTCAATAAACAGCTCATGCAGACAAGTGCGGCCCAGTATGTTGATGTAGACCTATGTCGCAAGAGACAGATGGTAAAGATGACCGCGGCTTTAGAGGCAACATATATAGCTGAGTCGGCCATGGCGTTGTAAGCTGGTGCAGTCTGGTGAACTGGCCGCGGGAGCGGATGGGTAAGTTGTCTGCGGCGTTGTAAACCGGCGCAAACGGGTGAGTTGGCCTTTAAATTTGCACCAACATGGCGGTTTAGGGTCCTGCATTAAATAACCTTGCAAGTCGGAGTAATTGCTCTTCTAAAGAAAGCAATATATAATAAAAATATACTGGATGGATTTCACCTGATATGGTAGGCCAGAAATTTATCCACCGCAGAGTTGATCATCACCACGGTGAAACTGAAATCAATCACGACCGAGTCAGCCATAGGAGCAAACAGATAAGTCAGCCGCAATATTATAGGCCAGTGCAGACATGCAATTTGTCCTCCATGTTGTAAACCAGTGTGGACGCGTGAACTGTCTGCGAGGGCGGACGGGCGAGTCGTCCGTGTCATTGTAAGGCGGTGTGGACGGGCGAGTTGGCCGGCGCGTTGATGTAAACCGAACTACGATATGCGTGTCCGTGAAACTGCGTGGCACAGCCGAACGTGCCTCCGCGGTATAATACCACCCCTTTTTCTTTTAATAGTCGTCCTGCATATAAAATATAGTAGGGCAAACTAGTTTTGCTCGGATGAATTAATATGTACTTAAAAAACAAGGTAAATCGCACCTGGTATTTTTCGAAGGTCGATCCAGTTGTGATTAGAAAGCGACCATAAAAATCAGCCGGTAGGTACAGTCAGCCGCGACATTGCAAACAGTGCAAACGGAAGAATCAATCACAAGCACAGTAAGCCGTGCGGATGACGAGTCAATCGCGAGCTCGGTCCCGGCTAATTGATGTAAACTGGATTGCGGGGGACGGCGGCTTGTGCACGTTTATTGGGTCATTCCCGCGGTCCCGATGAATTGACGCAGACTGGACCGCGGGAATGGCGGCTTGCACGCATGCCTGTTCAGCAGCGTGGCATGGACGAATGCTAGTGCAGATGTCCTCCGTATTCACGATATAATGGCATAAAAGATTTATCCTGTGTAAAAATATTACAGGGCAAAGTAATTGTTCTTTGACAAAAAACAATAAGTGTTAATAAGACAAATTTAGATGGATATCACCTGATGTTTTGTGAACGACAGATGATCTGTATGTGGACACTGATTAGCCTCTATCTGATCTGATGTGGCTTTTGCCTCACGTAGCCTTCTCTTAACTTACTTTTTCCTTTTTAACACTATTTGCCTCAGGACTTGATTATACTTTCACCTCGGGATTTGGAACCTTGTGAGTTGACACGGAACAACAACTGTAACTTTGTTTGATAGATGACACCCTGCCGCTCGGAAGTGGCAGCAGTAGCCATAAACTTAAATCGCCTCGCATCCTGTGTGTAAACCGATTCAGCCTTGAACTATTGCTTGACGGTTTGCATCACACGGCGGCATCCCAGCGGATGCATCTTGACGGTTTGCTTGTGTACAAAAAACTATAGTCAGCGGAGCCCCAGCCACGTGCGGTGGAGGTGACTTGGCCAGGCCCTCGTGGCTGATTTGACTTATCCATGTCCGGGTCGCATTTGGTTTCTATGAGATGTAGCAGCTGCAGCCCGATCCTGATGTAGCTTGTCTTTAGCTCGATTGGAAACAGAAAAAAGTGTGACGCCCGACGGAACGCTTTGGGGCTCGATCCGCCGTGAGCTGGTGTATTACATGGTAGCCATCAAATCTGATTGTTGAATCGGCTCAGCCAGAGAACTGCAGGCGGCCATCACGAGGTCGACCGAGTCCCCCTCTTGTCGGTTTACCCCGCGTACACCCACATCTCAAGTTGTTCCAAAAAAGTCTGGATATCACGTGGAGTAGCAATCAATTCTTGTTCTCTGTGCTGGTCATGTGGTGGCACGATTTTGGATGCTTTTAGCACTGGATTCTTCCCTTAAGTAATTCCTTGATCTCTGTTTAAATACTCCATGTAAGACAATTTCTGCGACGACTCCCCATGCGATGTCTTCACCGAGGTTGTCCCGCACCGGATTACCCTGTACACTTCCGTGCTAGCGCTTTTTCATCTAACAAGTCGCGAGCTTCTCGAACCATAAGAAGATCCCTCCAAGAACTCATCACCATCGTGCGCGAGCCCCTAGGTGGGCGCCAACTGTTGTGGAATTGTCACGGCAGATGTCCTAGTGTGAGGACTTAGTCATGAGGCCGCGCATCTATGTGGTAGCTTGAGAGGGGTTGAGCGGAATCGAGAGACGCAACACACAAGACAAGCATTTAGACAGCTTTGGGCCCCGGGAAACATCATCCGGTAATAGCCCTACATGCTGTTTGTGGCTAGGTCTCATTATGATCTTGAGGGAGTCGCCGGTAAGCCGGCTCTCCTCTAGTTGTGTCTAGCCCTAGAGATTGTTTCTTCTTGCCTGTCCCTCTTTGGGGAGCCCCGCCCCTCCTTATATATGTTGAAGGGGCGGGTTACATGACTAGTCCTAGTAGGATTAGAATTACTCTATTCCAAGTGGAGTCCTAGTCTTGCTTCCTTTGTAGGGGAATATTCCTTGTGCTTTCCTCATAAACCGGCCCACCATAACATGAACTGGCCTTCCATAAACCGCCTTCTAGGCTACCGGGTCTTGTCGTTCCTATGGCCCGCTCGATGGGTCACCCATAAGTCGCCAAGTCCGACCGGGTTATACTTGCGGCCGGTTTATGCCGCGGGGTATATTCCCGACAAGAGGTCTCATACCTCTCGACACGGTCATGAGTATGAAATACTAATTTCAATTCTTGGAACATCTTATATGCTCCATGGCGTTCAAAACGTTTTTGAAGTCCCGGTTCTAAGCCATAAAGCATGGTGCACTAAACTATCAAGTAGTCATCATGCCGAGCTTTTGTCAAAACATTCATAACGTCTGCATCTGCTCCTGCAATAGGTCTGTCATCTAGCGGTGCATCAAGGACATAATTCTTCTGTGCAGCAATGAGGAAAATCCTCAGATCACGGAACAAGTCCGCATCATTGCTACTAACATCTTTCAACTTAGTTTTCTCTAGGAACATATTAAAAACATAGGGGAGCTATAACGCGAGTTATTGATCTACAACATAATTTGCAAATACTATCAGGACTAAGTTCATGATAAATTAAAGTTCAATTTAATCATATTACTAAAAGAACTCCCACTTAGATAGACATCCCTCTAGTCATCTAAATGATCACGTGATCCAAATCAACTAAACCATGTCCGATCATCACGTGAGATGGAGTAGTTTTCAATGGTGAATCTTATGTTGATCATATCTACTATATGATTCACGCTCGACCTTTCGGTCTCCAGTGTTCCGAGGCCATGTCTGTACATGCTAGGCTCGTCAAGTTTAACCCGAGTATTCTGCATGTGCAAAACTGTCTTACACCCGTTGTATTTGAACGTAGAGCTTATCACACCCGATCATCACGTGGTGTCTCGGCACGACGAACTTTCGCAACGGTGCATACTCAGGGAGAACACTTGTTCCTTGAAATTTTGAAAGGGATCATCTTATAGTGCTACAGTCGTACTAAGCAAAATAAGAAGCATAATAAGATAAACATCACATGCAATCAAAATATGTGACATGATATGACCATCATCATCTTGTGCTTTTGATCTCCATCTCCAAGGCACCGTCATGATCACCATCGTCACCGATGCGACACCTTGATCTCCATCGTAGCATCATTGTCGTCTCGCCAACTATTGCTTCCACGACTATCGCTACCGCTTAGTGATAAAGTAAGGCAATTACATGGCGACTGTATTTCATACAATAAAGCGACAACCATATGGCTCCTGCCAGTTGCCGATAACTTTACAAAACATGATCATCTCATACAATAACGTATAACTCATCATGTCTTGACCATATCACATCACAACATGCCCTGCAAAAACAAGTTAGACGTCCTCTACTTTGTTGTTGCAAGTTTTACGTGGCTGTTACGGGCTTAGCAAGAACCGTTCTTACCTACGCATACAAAAACCACAATGATTTTTCATCAAGTCTGTGCTGTTTTAACCTTCACAAGGACCGGGCATAGCCACACTTGATTCAACTAAAGTTGGAGAAACTGACACCCGCCAACCACCTCTGTGCGAAGCACGTCGGTAGAACCAGTCTCGCGTAAGCGTACGCGTAATGTCGGTCCGGGCCGCTTCATCCGACAATACCACCGAATCAAAGTATGACATGCTGGTAAGCAGTATGACTAGTATCTTCCACAACTCACTTGTGTTCTACTCGTGCATATCATCTACGCATAGACCTGGCTCATGATGCCACTGTTGGGGAACGTAGTATTTCAAAAATTTCCTACGATCACGCAAGATCTATCTACTAGATGCATAGCAACGAGGGGGAGAGTGTGTCTACGTACCCTCGTAGACCGGGAGCGGAAGCGTCTAGTGACACTGTTGATGTAGTCGAACTTCTTCGCGATCCAACCGATCAAGCACCAAACGTACGGAGCCTCCGCGTTCGGCACACGTTCAGCTTGATGACGTCCCACGAGCTCTTGATCCAGTAGAACCTCGCGGGAGAGTTTCGTCAGCACGATGGCGTGGTGACGGAGATGATGACGTTACCGGTGCAGGGCTTCGCCTAAGCACTGCAACGATATGACCGAGGTGTGTTTCTGTGGGGGGGGGGGGGCACCGCACACGGTTGGGAGAGATCAACTTGATCAACCTATGTGTCTATGGGGTGCCTCTACCCCCGCATATAAAGGAGTGGAGGAGGGGGAGGGCCGGCCCTCTCTATGACGCGCCCTAGGGGAGTCCTACTCCCACCGGGAGTAGTATTCCCCCTTTCCTAGTAGAACTAGGAGCCCTTCCAAGTAGTAGGAGTAGGAGAGAAGAAAAGGGAAAAGAGAAGAGAAGGAAGGAGGTGGCGCAGCCCCTCCCCCTAGTCCAATTCGGACTAAGACTAGGGAGGGGGGCGCAACCTCCTCTCTCTCTCTTTCCCCTAAAGCCCAATAAGGTCCATATACTCCCCGACGAATTCCCGTAACTCTCCGGTACTTCGAAAAATACCCGAATCACTCGGAACCTTTCCGATGTCCAAATATAGTCGTCCAATATATCGATCTTTATGGCTCAACCATTTCGAGACTCCTCGTCATGTCCCCGATCTCATTCGGGACTCCGAACTACCTTCGGTACATCAAAACACATAAACTCATAATACCGATCATCATCAAACGTTAAGCGTGCGGACCCTACGGGTTCGAGAACTATGTAGACATGACCGAGACTCATCTCCGGTCAATAACCAATAGCGGAACCTGGATGCTCATATTGGCTCCTACATATTCTACGAAGATCTTTATCGGTCAAACCGCATAACAACATACGTTGTTCCCTTTGTCATCGGTATGTTACTTGCCCGAGATTCGATCGTCGGTATCACCATACCTAGTTAATCTCGTTACCGGCAAGTCTCTTTACTCATTCCATAATACATCATCTCGTGACTAACTCGTTAGTCATTTGCTTGCAAGGCTTATTATGATGTGTATTACTGAGAGGGCCCAGAGATACCTCTCCGACACTCGGAGTGACAAATCCTATTCTTTATCTATGCCAACACCACGAACACCTTCGGAGACACCTGTAGAGCATCTGTATAATCACCCAGTTACATTGTGACGTTTGATAGCACACAAGGTGTTCCTCCGATATTCGGGAGTTGCATAATATCATAGTCATAGGAACATGTATAAGTCATGAAGAAAGCAATATCAGTAAAACTAAACGATCATAGTGCTAAGCTAATGGATGGGTCTTGTCCATCACATCATTCTCCTAATTATGTGACCCCGTTGATCAAATGACAACTCATGTCTATGGCTAGGAAACATAACCATCTTTGATCAATGAGCTAGTCTAGTAGAGGCATACTAGGGACACTCTGTTTTGTCTATGTATTCACACATGTACTAAGTTTCCGGTTAATACAATTCTAGCATGAATAATAAACATTTATCATGATATAAGGAAATTAAATAATAACTTTATTATTGCCTCTAGGGCATATTTCCTTCAGCATCATCAAGAACATACGACATATCAGATTCAATAGCATGAGTAGGTGTCGCAAATTTACCCATAATAGATGGTGAATCAAGTGCAGAGCTTGATGGCAGTTCCTTACCTCCACTCGTAGTTGAGGGTAAGATCTTGGTTTTTGAGTCCTTCAAACTCTTCATAGTGATCAACAGATATAAATCCCAACCGACTTAAAGAATAGAGCTATGCTCCCCGGAAATGGCGCCAGAAAATAGTCTTGATAACCCACAAGTGTAGGGGATCGCAACATTTTTCGAGGGTAAAGTATTCAACCAATTTATTGATTCGACACAAGGGGAGCCAAAGAATACTCTTAAGTTTTAGCAGCTGAGTTGTCAATTCAACCACACCCGGAAACTTAGTATCTGCAGCAAGGTAGTTTAGTAGCAAAGTAATATGATAGTAGCGATAGCGGTAACAAGGTAACAATAATGTTTTTGTAGTTTTTGTGATAGTAGCAACGAAAAGTAAATGAGCAACAAGAAATATGTGAAAAGCTCGTAGGCATTGGATTGGTGATGGGAAATTATGTCGGATGCAATTCATCATGTAGAATTTATAACCTAGGGTGACACAGAACTAGCTCCAGTTCATCAATGTAATGTAGGCATGTATTCCGAATATAGTCATACATGCTTATGGAAAAGAACTTGCATGACATCTTTTGTCCTACCCTCCCGTGGCAGCGGGGTCCTAGTGGAAACTAAGTGATATTAAGACCTCCTTTTTATAGAGTACCGAACCAAAGCATTAACACATAGTGAATACGTGAACTCCTCAAACTACGGTCGTCACCGGGAGTGGTCCCGATTATTGTCACTTCGGGGTTGCCGGATCATAACACATAGTAGGTGACTATAGACTTGCAAGATAGGATCAAGAACACACATATATTCATGAAAACATAATAGGTTCAGATATGAAATCATGGTACTCGGGCCCTAGTGACAAGCATTAAGCATAGCAAAGTCATAGCAACATCAATCTCATAACATAGTGGATAGTAGGGATCAAACCCTAACAAAACTAACTCGATTACATGATAGATCCCATCCAACCTATCACCGTCCAGCAAGCCTACGATGGAATTACTCACGCACGGCGGTGAACATCATGGAATTGGTGATGGAGGAAGGTTGATGATGACGATGGCGACGATCTCCACTCTCCAAAGCCCCTAACGGACTTCAGATCAGCCCTCCCGAGAGAGATTAGGGCTTGGCGGCGGCTCCGTATCGTAAAACGCGATAATTCTTCCTCTCTGTTTTTTTCTCCCCGAAAGTGAATATATAGGATCTGGGGATACGTCGGTGGAGCACCAGGGGGCCCACGAGGCAGGGGGCGCGCCCTAGGGGAGGGGGCACTCCCCCCACCCTCGTGGACAGGGTGTGGGCCCCCTGGCCTGGATCATCTTGCAGTTATTTTTTATATTTTCCAAAACAATTCTCTGTGGATTTTCAGGTCATTCTGAGAACTTTTTATTTCTGCACAAAAACAACACCATGGTAGTTCTGCTGAAAACAGCGTCTGTCCGGGTTAGTTCCATTCAAATCATGCAAGTTAGAGTCCAAAACAAGGGCAAAAGGGTTTGGAAAAGTAGATACGTTGGAGATGTATCAGGTCACAAGGGGACCATTACAGTGCATGGGAGTCGCACGATAGCCCTGAGTGTGAAGAAGGCGATGCGGCTTACGCAGAGTCAGTTTGTGCCACAGAAGAGCTCAAGTTCTACACAGATAATGTTGACCCGGCAGATATGACGTCTTTGAAGAAGCCAACTACAGAGCATGACCCGTTGTTGAAGTTTAAATCGGCGGACGACACTAAGCTAGTTGACTATGTTCCTGGCGACTCATCTAAGCAGTTCAGCACCAGTGCTAATCTAGATCCAAAATAGGAAAGTGCGCTCATCGAGTTCATCCGTGAGAACCGGGACATCTTTGCATGGAAGCCTTCAGACATGTCGGGTGTACCGACAGAACTCGCTGAGCACACTCTCAATATTGATCCGAAGTATAAGCCGGCCAGACAGTTTCTTCGCTGTTTTAACGAGGAGATACGAAGGCTATTGGTGAAGAGGTTAACCGGCTCTTAGCGGCCGGGTTCATCGTTGATGTTTTTCATCCTGAGTGGTTGGCTAACCCAGTTTTGGTGCTTAAAAAGAACGGCACTTGGTGAATGTGTGTGGATTACACGGATTTAAACAAGGCTTGCCGAGCTGACCCATTCGCCCTCCCTCGTATTGATCAGATCATTGATGCTACGGTGGGTTGTGAGCGTTTGAGCTTTTTGGATGCATATTCTGGGTATCATCAGATCAAGATGGCAGTTAAGGACCAGGAGAAGACGGCTTTCATCACTCCGTTCGGAGCCTTCTGCTATGTGTCTATGCCTTTCGGGCTCAAGAGTGCCCAGGCGAGCTACCAGCGGTGTGTACAGAATTGCCTGCATGGCCAGATCGGACGTAATGTTCATGCTTATGTGGACAATATCATTGTTAAATCCAGAAAGAAGGAGACTCTGATTGACGATTTGAAGGAAACGTTTGACAATCTCCGAGTGTACAAGATGATGATTAACCCGGCCAAGTGTGTTTTTGGTCTTCCAGCAGGCAAGCTCTTTGGTTTTTTGGTCTCTGAGTGAGGCATCGAGGCTAACCCAGAGAAAATCAAGGCTATCACCTCCTTGGCAAGGCCGAATTGTGTCAATGATGTCTAGCACTTGGTAGGACGGATAGCAGCTTTGAGTCGGTTCATAAGCAGCTTAGGTGAAAATGATATCCCTCTGTATCAGATGATGAAGAAGACGGATGACTTTGTTTGGAGTGAAGCTGCTGACGAGGCGTTTGAAGCACTCAAAAAGCAATTGGTTGAGCCGCCGGTTCTTGTGACCCCCATTGACAAGGAGCCTTTGTTATTATACGTTGCTGCAAATAGCAGGCCAGTCAGCGTGGCCATTGTGGTGGAAAGGAAAGAGGCTGGCAAGGAGTATCCGGTTCAAAGGCCGGTTTATTATATCAGTGAGGTGCTCATTGAGTCCAAACAGAGGTATCCACATTGGCAGAAGCTGGTATATGGGGTCTTCATGGCAAGCTGGAAGCTCAAGCAATATTTCATGGGTCACCCTATTACGGTGGTAAGTTCTACTCCCTTAGGGGACATCATCCAAAACAGATAAGCCACAAGACAAGTGGGCAAGTGGGCCATTGAGCTTGGGCCTCATGGTTTAAAATATGTGCCTCAGACGGCCATCAAGTCGCAAGCGCTTGTGGATTTTATCAATGACTGGACATAACTGCAGATGCCTGAGGAAAAGCCGGATAGCACATACTGGACTATTCACTTTGATGGATCTAGACAGTTAGAAGGCTCGGGGGCTGGAGTTGTCTTAACTTCCCCGTGAGGTGATAAATTTTCTTATGTTCTCCAGTTAATGTTCCCATGTACTAATAATGCAGCTGAGTATGAGGCCTTGCTCCACGGTCTTCGGATGGCTAAGGAGATGAACTTAAGCCGGGTAAGATGCTTTGGTGATTCAGATCTGGTAGCTCAGCAGGTTTCTGGCACCTGGGATTCCAAGGATCCACTGATGGCGGCTTATCGTCGAGAGGTTGATGCTATTGCAGGTCACTTCAAGGGTTACCAAGTTGAGCATATTGATCGGAGGAAGAACGAGGCGGCTGATGCCTTAAGCCGGTTAGGATCTCAGCGTAAGCCGGTGCCGCCCAACACCTTTTTGGATGTTTTGCTTAACCCGTCTGTCAAATTACCTATAGAGGGGGACCTTGCTATTCTTGACCCGGAGGCACAGTTGGTGGCGGCTCTTCATGTTATACCCGACTAGATGGCTTATATGACCCGAGGTGAGTTACTTGAGGATGAAATTTTGGCCAGACAAATAACCCGGCGGTCTAAGTCAATGACGATTGTCAACGGAGAATTGCACCATCGCAGTGTTACAGGGGCGCTTCAACGTTGCATCTCTCTTGAAGAAGGTTGTGAGATCTTGCGAGAGATTCATGAAGGAGATTGTGGTCATCACGTTGGCTCTGAATCTCTTGTGGCCAAAGCTTTTCGTCACGGCTTCTATTGGTTGACGGCTCATTCTGATGCTGAAGACTTGTTCAGCAGATGTGACGGTTGTCAGAAATTTTCACGGCCCGCTCATGTTCTGGTGCAAGAGTTGAGGATGATCCCAATAACTTGGCTATTTGCGACTTGGGGGCTTGATATGGTCGGGCCTTTCAAGAGGTCCAAGGATAAGAAAACCCACCTTTTGGTGGCAGTGGACAAGTTTCCCAAGTGGATTGAGGCAGAGCCAGTTAGCAAGTGTGATGCTGAAACAACGGTTCAATTCATCAAGAAGGTGATTTTCTGTTTTGGTTTTCCCCAAAGTATCATAACAGATAATGGCACTAATATGTCTAAAGGTGCTATGAGGGAATTTGTCAACGTGAGCATATTCGACTTGATGTTTCTTCTGTTGCTCACCCCCAGTCTAATGGTCAAGAGGAACGAGCTAATCAAGAGATTCTGCGAGGGATCAAGCCCCGGCTTATGGTTCCTTTGAAGAGAACGCCGGGTTGTTGGGTGAAGGAGTTACCTTCTGTGTTATGGAGCATCAATACAACACCCAACAGATCTATAGGTTACACACCCTTCTTCATGGTCTATGGAGCTGAGGCACTTCTTCCCAGTGGTATCCGTCATGACTCACCTCGAGTGGCGGCTTATGTTGAAATTGACAATGAGAAGGCACGCCAGGATGCATTGGATTTGTTGGATGAAGAGCATGATCTCGCAGCAGCTCGTTCAGCGATCTATCAACAAGATTTACGACGATATCATAGCCGGCGGTTCAAGACCAGAACCTTTCAAGAAGGCGACTTAGTGCTCCGGCTCATCCAAGATCAAACGGATATGCATAAGCTTTCACTGCCTTGGGAGGGACCTTTTGTCGTCAGCAAGAATCTACATAACGGGTCATACTATCTGATTGATATTCGAGAGCACAAGGATTCACACACATCAGAAGAGGAGACTAATCGGCCGTGGAATATTGCTCATCTCCGGCCTTACTATACTTAAGCCTCCGGCTCTCATGATGTATATAGTTTGATGATGTAAATATTAGAACAATATAATAAAGCCGACATCCCTGATAATTTGGGGCCTCTATCGTTTTCTTCAAAGCTGGGTCCTTGTCATCATCCTACATGTTTACTCAAGAGGCTTGAGGCCCAGATTACAGGGTCCAAAGAGAGTTGGATGCATAGCACAACTCAAGCATAGACCCTTGATGAGACTAATTTGTAAGTATGTCACTTGGGGGCTTCCTGTTCAAACATAGGCATATTTGACCAAAGAGAGCACAACATTACTACCCATTTGACCGGGTTATGTTCAAACATGGGCGTATTTGACCAAAAAGGGCATAACCCGTGGGTCATCCTACCTGTACCCAGCTGCTTCAACTCCATCAGGTCATCCTGATTGACCTAGTGAACTCTTGGCAATCAGTCTTATATGGCATATTCGACCAAGACCTGAGCTTGCCGAGGTTCAAACTCCGGCTGTCATGTGAGAGCACGACTTATAGATAGTCAAGATATATCCAGGCTCAAATGCCGCCTTCCTTGAAGCTTGCATAATTCGGCCTGTGATGCAAGATGCAACTCTGACCCCGCGTACTCTAGGCAAGTCTATCTTTAAAACAAAGACATGTACTTGTCTAGGTTCAACTGTCGATTGGGTACTGTGAGAGCCGGCTCATAGCACGCACGTACCTTCTAGTGGCCACCAAGGCTAGATTCATTGAAGAAGAACCTTTGTCTTGGCGACCTGCAAAAGCCTCAAATGTTTTGTGATCTTTTTTCTCTGGTTTTTTTGCTTTTGGTGAGTTTTTTGTTTTGAGCTATGTTCTTTGCAAGTTTGGCCAAGCTGCCTCTACTTATGGCTCATATTTAAAGCCTCTCCGGGTCTCTGCAAACCCAACCCAATGAACGACTCTAAGCCGCCAGAAAGTAACCATCTTACTTCTGGAACTATAACTCCACACGGTTATAACTGAATGAATTCTGGTAAAGCCGGCAGTATAAATCGTATCTTTCAGGTATGAGTATTTTCCATAGTAATTTAAGCCGGCCCTGTGTGACACCCCAAGACTGGTGCGCCAGGTGTCAGCCAGTTATTCATTGTCAGTGCCATGTCATCTGCTTGCGTGTTGCATCTTTGCCATGTCATCATGTGTGTTGCATCAGCATGTTTTCGAAACTTGCATCCGCCCGAGTCCCCTCGTCCTTTCCGTTGTCCGTTCTGAGCCCAGACACACTCACACTCGCCCGCGGTGCCTCCGAATATTTATTTTGTGAGTGGCCGGAAAACGCTCTCGGAATGGGTTGAAACTTGGCGTGTGGTCTTATTATAGCATAGGTAGACCGCCTGTCAAGTTTCGTCGCGTTCGGAGTTCGTTTGATAGCCCAACGGTTAACCATGTTAACCGCCGGAAGCCTTTTCTCTTTTGGCCCATCCCGTCTAACACAGCCCACTAACCTCCCCTAGGCCCATCCTACCTCACCTCACGATCGAAGGGCTCTCAAGCGCTCCAAAACCCTCAAACCCTAGCCCTTTCCCTATAAAACTACCCCTCCATGCCATTTTGGGCATCCCCTAGTCTCCACCTACCTCTAGCCTCCCCCTGCATCAATTTCCGCGCCACCACCCACATCCCATCTCCTCTCTCCTCCAAATCCACGCCGGCCATCTCACTAGCGCCATGTGGCAGCGCCCCATTGGCCACATCCAGCCACCTCCCCCGCTCTGGCCAACCAGGCGATGCCACCTGGCCTCCCCGCACCCCTCCTCCCGCCGCGGCCCGCGAGCTCAGGCGTAGCCCGCCCGGGCCCGAGCCGACCGCCGCCGCGGCCAGGAGCCCGCGCTCCCCGAGCCTCCTCCGCCCGATCTGCTCGAGCCCCCGTCGCCGGCCTCACCAGCTCTCGCCGCCGGCGAGATCCGCCCCACCAGACCCTCCGGCGAGCCCGCAGGCCGTCGAACCCGCGGTGCCTCTCCGCCTGACGGCCCGAGCCGCCGCGGCCGCGCCCGCCGCCGCTCCCGCTCTCCCCGGCCGCTGCCTGTCCCGCCGGCGTCGAGCGACGAGCCGCCGGCAACCTCCTCCGGCCCGGAGACGCCTGGATCCGCCGGTCCTCCCGCTCCTCTGGATCGGGCAGGACCCGATCCGCTTCGCCTACCCGATCCGATCCGCCTTCCCTCTCTGTGCAACTGCCACGCGGGCCCCA
The DNA here is from genome assembly GCA_902687465.1 of Secale cereale. Taxonomy (NCBI): domain Eukaryota; kingdom Viridiplantae; phylum Streptophyta; class Magnoliopsida; order Poales; family Poaceae; genus Secale; species Secale cereale. Next base: position 150,523,693 of record LR738712.1, on the reverse strand, counting down.
CTCGTCGGAAGTGTCCGCCCACTTCGGACATGTCCGTTTCCCCGGAGGTAGTTTTTGCCACTAAGTCCTTTTCCTGATGCATATATGTTGCTATGTTTGCATGGCGATAAGTTTTGTGTGTATGTCCGTTTTGAGTGAATAATATGTCAAAATGATCGTGGTGATGTGCTCTACACTTTGTTCCATTGTGCCATGTTCATTTGAGTTCATCTAGATGCTCTAATCTCTGTTGCAAGAGTGCTACTTGTTATAAACTACTGCTACTTGTTATTTTATTGCCATGTTTGAGATATGATAACTTGGGGCATGTTTATCCAAATGATGCAAATGATATGTCAAAATGTTCCTTGTGAAGAGTACTACATGATGGTTGCTGTAGCATGCTTGTTTGAGTCCATATTGCCATGTTAATCTCTGTTGCAAAAGTGCATGTGGCTGTTAGGTTTTGTAACTTGTTATGAGATGCTGATTTCAATTGCTCTTTGCTATTGATGTGTTTGTCCCCATGTCACATGCCTAGATGTTTTAGAATCTCCATGATGTGTTCTTTGCTGTGGTGCAAACCAGTTGCCATGATATGCCTTGAGGTGACTTAAACATGCTCGCAAACATGCCATGCTAATGTTACTATTTTAACACTTAGTGAAATTTCACTAAGTCTGGAATCTGTCTTATCCTGATGCTATGTTTGCTTGATGCCCTAGGTAAATCCATGATAGTTTTGGGGTGTCCATTGATCATTCCTTGTTGTATATGTTGTTGTCTATCCATTCATGCCTTCACTTGCTCATTTGGGTTGCTGTAGCTTATTTAATTCTTGCTCCTAAGTTGCTATAAAATATTACTGTCAGGTTTTTAGTGTCATGATCAAAATGTTGTAGCTTGTTGCTATTGATCCATGCCTCCTATGGAGATGATCCAATGGAGTTGTTTGATGTAGGATATGTCTACTTCTTGTCCATGCTTCTTATCACCATGTTTGAGTGCTGTAGAGTATATATTTCTTGCTCCAAAGTTGCTATGTGGCTGTTAACTTCAGCTTGTTGTTATATCTTGTTTCATGTGTATCTTTTAGCCCGTTGCTCCGTTTTGGGTGTGCCTTATATGAAACTTGTGTGATTTTGCATGTAGAATCATAATATCATATTGTTTTCATGTTTGGAGTGAGTTTGCTTGATGTTTGGGTGCATCTTGCACCGTTGCCATGCTTGTCTTGTTTTGCTCATATCTTCTAGGCTGTAGCTCCGAATTAAACAAACTTTATATGAAACTTGACTAGAATTTCGTGTAGATCATGATGGTGCATGTTAACTTTCTGTTTAACAACTTGAACATAAGGTTTGTTCAGATCTGGACTAATGTCAAGTTATGCACATGAGGGCTTACCGGATTTGTTATATGTAGTTTTCGGCCTCATTTAAACTTGTTGACTTGTGTTGTTTTTGAGTGCTTCCTGTCTTGCCATGTTTTGCATCATATATAGACTTGCTTTGCATCATACTTCTTGAGCATGTTGTCATGTTCTTGTGTTACTTTTCTGTGCTTCCTACTTTGTCATGTTTTGCTTCCTATATAGACTTGTCTTGCATCCTACTTGCTTGAGCATATTGTCATGTTCTTGTGTTGTTTTTCTGTGCTTCCTACCTTGCCATATATTGCTTCTTGTATAGACTTGTCATGCATCATACCTTGCCATGTATTGCATCATATATAGGCTTGTGTTGTTTTTCTGTGCTTCCTACCTTGCCATGTTTTGCTTCCTGTATAGACTTGTCATGCATCATACCTTGCCATGTATTGCATCATATATAGACTTGTGTTGTTTTTCTGTGCTTCCTACCTTGCCATGTTTTGCTTCCTGTATAGACTTGTAGTGCATCCTATATAGAACTGTCTTGCATCATACTTGGTCGAGCATATTGTCATGTCTCGTGTGGTGTGTTTACCGTGTTGCTTGCTTCTTCTCGTTAGTGCTTGTTCCGTTGCGTTCGTGAGGATTCGTTCGTCTACCCCTGGTTCTTCTTCAAGGCTTCTTCTTCGTCTTCTTCATGGATCCGTTCTTCTTCCTTGCGGGATCTCACGCAAGATGACCATAACCTTGGATACCTTTACTATCATTGCCATGCTTAGTGTCTCGATGCTATCGTTATATGTCGCGCTACCCATCATTATTGTCAGCCTCTCCTTGTTGCCATGAAACCTCTAACCTTTGAAACCTTCCTAGAAAAACCGTTGTTTGGCTATGTGACCCGCTTGCTCAGCCCCTCTTATAGCGTTGTTAGTTGCAGGTGAAGATGAAGATCGTTCCAGGAGGGAACTTGTTGTTGGAATATCACAATATCTATTATTATTATTAACACACCTATATACTGGGCATGGGTGGAAGGCTTGGCCTTTTGCTCGGTGTTTTGTTCCACTCATGCCCGGGGACTTGCCGCCTAGCCCTATGTTTAAAACTTTTCTTTCAACAGTCGGACAAGTAATGTGACGGCACCCAAGCCTCCTCCCGCCTATAGTCACAGACTCGTAGAACGCGGCTGTCCGACTGGTGGGAGTCAAAGGCATGAAATGGTGCCCACATGAAAAATGGCTAAGGAAAATAAACATAGGGCAAGACGGCCCTTTATACAGGTTGACCGGCTGCTGAGCAGCCGACTAGCCGGCATCTGGCTTAGCCACAACGCGTTCCAGAAGGCGGGATACTTGCCTATCCGGAAAACAGCTAAGTACCTGACCCAGTCGCAGACCACAGAGTGGCTGCCTGGCTGGCAGGACGGCAGTTAAAGGAAACGACAAAAGAAAAACGCCCGAAGGAACCAAAGACGGTGCTGACCCCAGAACCCGGCAAACAACATAGACATATGCAACATTAAGAGAATATTTATAGCAAAAAAGCCTCGAAGGCCGCCTTCCAGCAATAACTTACTGATACACCTAGTGGGTGGAATTGTTCGGACTAATCCTACCAAGTCTTAAGAAAAAACAGGAACTGAAAGATACACGAATGACGCCTAAGGTGCAGCAGGCGGAGCAGGTGGCACGACGGGGCCGGCTGCTGGTGGAGCCGCCTGATGGGTCTCGGCTTGGTCGCCTCCTACAGCAGATGGCGCCGTCCCGCTAGGCCCGCTCGTAGAGGCCTGATCGGGCTGATGGCCAGCAGACGGCTCCGCCTCCTGGGAGCTGGCTTCCTCGTCGCTGTCTCCCTCCTCCTCGCCGTTGTCGCTGGAGGCGATCTCCTCGTCCAGCTCCTCCGGTGCCGCCAGGTCTAGCCCGAAGTTGTCAGGTGGCACCACATGACCGTTCTCATCCAGCTCTGGGATGAAAATGGCGGTGTCGGCGTACTCGACGAGGGAGGCGGTGCGTTTGACGAGATCTCCTTGCATTGCTGCCAGTTCGGGCTCAGCTTCCACGCGGAAGGTCTCCAGCTGGGCGAGATCCAGGTCCGGATACCAGCCCTTGGCGAATTCCAGGGCGGTCGGCGCACCGGCCCTCACTGCGGCACCCTTCCAGGCCTTGAAGCGGCGGCTGACCACCTCCAGCCAGTCGGCAGTCCGGCTGGGAGTGCGGAGTACTGGGACGCCTGGCCAGAGGGTGGCCAGTACTTGGGCACCAGCACGTTGCAGACGGCGGAGCAGGCGATGGGCCGGCTGGAGGCGCGCCTTGACGGCAAGGAGCTTTTCGGTGGGAGTCCGGGGCGCGTTGGGCGCAATCACCCGGCCCGCCTTGCGCCTCTCGTCGCGCTGGGCCTCGATGGACTGGCTGGCGGCCACATGAATGGCCCGGGAAGAATTCTGCAAGAACTAGACAAAAAGTCAGAAGAAAGAAAGCTAGACGTAGCAGACGGCGGACACCGGAAAGAAGGGCAGGCAACTTACCGTCGACCATGTCTGCAATGGCCCCGTAGCCGTCTTGCAGAGCCGCCTCCTTCTCGGCCCAGTTCGAGCGCTCGGTCTCGAACTCAGCCCGAAGGAGCGTCTCGGCGTCCGCCAGTTTCCCAAGCTCCGCGTTGTGCGTCACCACCTGGTCTGCCAGCTCCTTGGCCAGGCGGTCACGGTCCTGGGTGGCGAGAAGGCACTCCTGCTCCTTGGTGACGAGCTCCGCCTGAACCACGTTCAGCTAGTTGCGGAGGTTGGTCGCGGTCGCTCGCAAGAGTAGAGAAAGAACATCAGCATCAGTAAAAAAGAAAACCTTGGAGTTTCAAGCCGCCTGCTTAGCAGCCGGCTCGGAACTCGGGGACTACACCCAGTGGGTGCACTAACGCGCCCCCGCAAGGAAGAGCAGGAAACTCTTAACCTGGCTGTCGGCCAGAGCAGTCCGCAGTTGCGCCAGCTCCTGACGCTGGGAGTTGAAGGCCGCCACCTGAAGGTTGTGGTAATCCTGCAGCAAGAAACAAGTTAGCCCAAAAAGTATACCTTGGAGTTCCAAGCCGCCTGCTCAGCAGCCAGCTCGGAACTCGGGGACTACACCCAGTGGGTGCGCTGACACGCCCCCACGAAACAAATTGGAGGAATAAAAATTAAAACAAGGAGTCAACGTACTCGAACAGAAGTCCGCGTGTCCAAAAACTCCCGCATAACCGTCTACACGACCTCGCCTAGAGAATTGAAGCGGTCGAGGACGTCTCGCGACTCAACAATCAACGCATCGCCACCTCCGGGCGTCCAGCCTGGCGGCGCCGCGCTGGTGGCCTCGTTCTCCGATGTTGATGAGCTGGCGGCGCCGGCCTCCACTCACCGTGGCGCTGAGACCGCCCTTGCAGGACGAGGACGGACGAGGCTAGCTGTCCTGCGTTCTAGCAGGCAACGCGGGGGAGTCACCTCTGTCTCCATGGCGGCGCGGCCGTCTCCTTCATTATTGAGAGCCGGCTGCTCATCAGCAGCCGGCACTTGGATGGACGGCTCTAGAGAGCCCGTATCCTAAGGGATGGTGCGGTCCGCCGGTTGCTGGAGGCCCGCCTCCTGCTCCTGGACTTGGGCGGCGGCATCTGCCTGGGCCTTGGTGGCTGCCTCGGCCTCCGCCCTGGCAGCAGCATCAGCCTCCGCCCGCTCATGGGCACGGCCTCCTGCTCCTCGTGCGCCTCGCGGGCGTTTCTCTCCGTCGCCTCCCGAAGCACGGCGACGGGATCCACGCGGCGAGGCGCAGGGGGGGACATCTGTGCCTCCAACAACAGAGCCCACTAGCGCCCGAGAGAGAGAGAGAGAGCGGCGCGCTGTGTGGGCATTCCCAAGAAGATGACAAGTCAGCCACATTGGGGGCGGAGGAATAAGATAAACGCAAAAGAAAAGAGAAACACGGTACTTACCCGGATACAGCTGGCCTAGGTTTAGGAACCCTAGGAAGAACTGCTTTGGCGGCCGCCTCCTGGCGCTTGGTGGCGGCGGCCGACAGCCGGAGCTTCTTAGGCTTGCTGCGAGACGGTCCCGCAGAGGACCGGCGCTTCACGCCACCGGCTGCGGTTGACGGCCCCGCCTGGTGGCTGCCGCGCATAGGCGGGTTAGCTTCTTGGACGCGAACCGACGTCTCCTCGTCCTCGTTGTCGTCCAGCCAGCTCTCGACGCTGCCTTCTGGCGGGCCGTCTGCTGGCTGGCCCCCGCTGCCTGTTACCTCCTCCTCCTCCATAGCGGCGGCCCCAAGATCGGGGTCGCTCGTATAACTCTGGGAGCGGTCTGGTTCCAGGGGGCGGCCCGGCTGGTTAGAGCCCGGCGCTGGCTGGCCGAGGAAGATCTGCAGGCGGCATAAGGATCAGGTGGTTGGGACAGGCAGAGAGAGAGAAGAAAAAAGAATAAGGAGAAAGAGAGCTCACCGCAGGCGGCTGGTTGCTGCGGCTGTACGGCGGCTTGCCGAAGGCCCATCCCGAGTCGGAGAGCTTGCAATTGGAGACAGAGTTCACGGAGTATGCGACCTCCTTATATGGCATCGGCTTGGTGCATGTCCGGCTCGGGTCCCGGTGCCCGCTCATGTCGCAGATTATGTGCGGGCGGGACTGCAGCGGCCGCACCCGACGCTCTGCAAAAGTAAGGAGGAGATCCGAGAACACTAAGCCCTCGTTGTCCCTCAACTCCCGGAGGCGCCGCACGGTGATGGAGGTCCCTTGTGTGAGGGAGACGGGCCGGGTCTTCCAAGAGTCGCGGGGCTCGGCAGGCGGGCCGGGTGCCCAGTCCGGCAGGCCGAGGAAATCTTGCGCGGGGTCGACGTTGGAGACGTAGAAGTACGTCTTCTACCACAGCTTCACCGACTGCACAAGCTGAGGCGGCGGGAAGTAGTTCTTGGCCCCGCTGCGCTTCACTACAATGCATCCCCCACACTGGGTCGCCAAACCCTGGACCGCGGTACCGAGCTTCATGTAGAAAATCTTGGTCCACAACTCCATCGTGGGAAGAATCCCGAGGTACGCCTCGTAGAGGACGACGAAGCCGGACAACGTCACCATCGTGTTCGGTGTGAGGTGGTGGGGATGCATGTTGAAGAACTCAAGGAAGGAGCGGAAGAAGCCAATGGCAGGGAGCACGAAGCCGCACGAGAAATGCGAGCGGAAAACGACCCGCTCGCCGAACCACGGCGCCGGCTGGATTTCCACCGCCGGCGCAAAGCACACGGCGACCTTGTATTTGAAGGGAAACTTCCATGCGCGGCGGAGGTAGATGATGTGCTCGGCGAGGACCTCGCTGCCGTCCCACTTGCCGGAGTGGCGGGCCGGTGGTTGCGCCGCTGAAGCCATGGCTTGGGGCACGAATTCTTTCCGCCGGAGAGCTGCGAGCGGAGGTGGCAAGAAGCTTGAGGGAGAGCAAGGAAGAAGAAGAAGAACGGAGCGGGGTATGCGCGCAAACGGTGCTAACCCCCCCTCCCCCGGCCTACTTATAGGCTCCGGGCGACGAAGCTGAGGGGGCGGGGTGTGGGATTAACTGCTCCACGCCCCGCACGATCCCCGCATTTTTCGCGCCTAATCCGTGCGCATTAAATGCGCATGGGGAGGACAATCGATTGCCTCTGCCACATTAGATCCGCGCGCGGACCAAGGCCCTGTGGTGGCGGGCCCCAGACCGCTGCTATGTCCCGTCGCGCGCGTGGGCTGGCAGGCTGACATGGCAGGGTGACGACGCGTGGAGTGTCGCCAATGGTCAGCAGACCCACGCCGTAGCCCGCCGTCCAGATGGTATCTTCCTCCCGAAGGCTTGAAAACAGAGGCCCGGCTACCAGCAGCCGGCCCTTTCCAGAAGACGGACAAGGAACGCAAAACCTTACTTAGAGTGGGAAGCTGCTGGAACCCCGCAACCCCAATCGCAACCATGGAGCTCCACCAGCTTCGGGGACTACTGTCGGAGATATTGACCACGGGTGTCCTCATCGACCACCCATGGTATTTCAAGACAATTGGGGGCCGCCTATTAGCCCCGGCCGCCTGCCCATCAGGCCGCCTCCTTGGACAGCTAAGCCCAGGAGCCGGCTGCCAGCAGGCGGCAGGGGCCCGAACAGGCGGCAGCTCCGTTGCCAGCAGCCAGCACACGGCTCTACGCCTCCTCCTCGAGACGCGTGCTGGGGAACCACGACGAGGCTAAGGCATGGCTACAGTTGAACATGTCCTTAGAGAATCTATAAGGGCGTGGCTACAGTGAGGACGTACCTTGCGGACGCCTCTTAAGCGGCGTGTCACTGTAGCCATGCTACCGGTGACCAAGCCACGGTCAGAGGAAGCCATGATCCCACCACCAATGGGCGGCGGGGCCAGTAGGCGGCTGGCCCCACTGGCCAGTGGGTAAACAAGAGACAAGCAGCCCCTGGCAGACGGCCGGGGGAGACGGTCCGCCTGGTAGTAGGCGGCTCACCATACCCTAGGAGTCTGAACCTCATCAAGATGACAAGACAGGACATGGTGGCAGCGTACGGCAGGAGGCAGCGACACTATAGCCATTTCCCTCCGGACGATGCTGCCGTCAGCAGAGGAGCGCCTACAGTGAAAGGCAATCGCAAGGGCCCACAGACGGCGGGCCCGAGCAGATAGGCGGAGAGGCCGGCACCCGAAGACGCTGACAGCTGGGGGCCATTCCGCCTGGATTACTATTGTGCCCCTGGGGGTAGGCCTATATAAACCCCCCAGGGTCCTCCATGTGGGGGGGTTGGACTCTAAGAAGAGGAGAAAGATAGAGAGAAAGAGAGAGAGAGAGAGAGAGAGAGAGAGAGATAGGGAGAAACCCTAGCCACCATTCCGATTCTCTAGAGCGGAGGTAGAGAGCTAGCCTTGACCTTCTTCCTCCTCTAGACGACACAACTCAAGGAGCATCCTTGTAGCTACCCTATTGACATTAGTCATGACGCGGAGTCCCCGCAGAGCAGGACAAGGGGTGTTATCTCCTCGAAGAGCCCCAAACCTGGGTAGGATTCGTAGCCGTCCTAAGTTCCGCCTTATCCCGCTTCCAGGGCCCCGCGACGTTCTATTGTCCCCATGCATGATAAGCCATCCTTTGGCATACGTCACACCAAAACCCCGACAAGAATGGAAAGAAACTCATGGCCCTATTTATAAGCTGAGTGGATAAAGGTCACGCGCGAGAATCGAGGGGGCGAAAAACAGGTAAGTAACAGTGCAGGCGCCTCGATTATCAGAATCCCAATAAATGCGAAAGATTTGTTAAGGTATGGACAGTTCAAAAGTAAGTAACAAGTGACGTCATGGCGGGCTACCACCATTTCAAGGGCTGACGTCATGGCAGGTTATAATTTCTCGTGAGAAGATGAAGGAAGATTGACATGAACATGTTCAAATCAACCTGTGGCCTAATGTTGGGGATATAAGTATTTGATATGACCCACCCAGGAGGGACTGGGTTACCCAATGGCGGTTCATGGGCCAAGCCTACAAGCATGTTGAAGATGGCGGTTTAATGAGGATAAATCATAAAGGCCCCGAGGCCCGGAGTGGCTTAAGGCCTGTAAGTATAAACCGCCATATATGTTAACTTGTATTGTAAGGCATGTATCAAGAGTCGCTAGGACGGACACGATAGTATGAGCCGGCCGGGACTCCGTAGGCCGCAGGGTGTCAACATGTGTATATAAGGGGATGACCCGACAACGGCTTAGGGAGGGAAACAATAGATCGAGAGCCAGGCAAGCGTATTCACTCCCTAGCAATCGACACCCCAGCAACTCCACCTCAAACTGGATTAGGTTTTACCATCACCGCCATGGGCCGAACCAGTATAAACTTCCCGTGTCTCTTGTCCCGTTTAACCCCTTTAAGCTAACCACGTCGCTATGGCTTCACAATTAAGTCCTTCCCTTAGGACATCTGCCGTGACAATTCCACGATAGTGGGGGTCTCTGATGGATCTCTAACCAGCCTATACTAAGTAGTTGCAATAAGCAGGTAAGGTATGAAAGCAGGTAACAACAATAGGCTATGCATCTAAATAGGATCATACAAAAACAGTAGTAGTTCTAATGCAAGCATAAGAGAGAAGGGAATATGCGATATCTGAATGATCAAGGGGGGTTGGCTTGCCTAGAAGCTCTGCTGCAAGGAATGGTCGGCGACATAGTCGATCACAGGGGCAGCATCAGTCTCGGGGTCTACCGAAGAGAAGAGGGGGAAGAAACAATAAATACAAAGCACACCTCGGGGTCTACCGAAGAGAAGAGGGGGAAGAAACAATAAATACAAAGCACACATATGCACCAAGGAAGTACGACATGTCAACACACAGTGCTAGGGTGCTCTAACGCGATCCTACACGATACCGGCGAAGGGGGATAACATCCGGGAAAGTATCCCCAATGTTTCATGTTTCCGGACAGATGAATCGGAGGGGAATGTTGCATGTTCGCTATGCTAGGAGCATGTGGCAGATGACCGGACTACGTATTCGGGTTCGTCGAATTTTTCTGATTGATTTCCATATATAACACATTTTCATCCGAGTTACGCATTATTTTCTAAAGCTTTAATAGTTTTCTGAAACTATTTGAATTAACAAAAAGGAATATGACATCAGCATTGCATGGGGATGATGTCAGCAGTCAACAAACATGTTGACCAGGTCAAACCTGACCTATGGGTCCACTGGGACCCACATGTCATAGATAGATAGCTAACATAGTTTTAAACTAACTAAACAGAGTTATTTAGCAGGTAGGCCCTACTTGTCATAGACTAATTAACTAAACTAATTGGTTTTAATTATTAAAACGTTTAATTAATGGATTAGGTGGTGGGGCCCGCACGTCAGCGTCATAGGGACGCCCAGTCAGCATGTTGACTGGTCAAACCAGTCAACGGGGCCAGTGGGGCCCACTGGCATTGACCCAGGGGTGGCCACTAGTGTGCCACGTTGGCAGTGGTCGGCGGCTGAATGCTGGTGACCAAAAACATGGCGGAGGAGCTCGGGACCTCGCCAGAATCCACGTATAGGGGGCCATTTGGCCCGCGCGTTGGAGTGTTCAAACGAGTGAGCCATGCCGCATCCAACGCGGGTGGCCACGCGAGCTGGGATGCCCGGGGCTATCGCCAGCGACATGGACAACGGAGACCCAAAGCACGGTGAACTCGCGCGCGATGAAACAGAGGCCAAAACGGGCGGCGCGCTACTCCTACGGCGTCTCCTCGAGGTCGTAAATGCGGAAAGGAACTCGACGAGCCATGTCAGTGGCCCAGGTGACGGCGACGAGCTCATCGGTGGAGCTGGGCTCGGCCATGGTGGCGCGGTGGCTACGGGAGCACAAGAGGCTAGGGAAGCGAGGGGAGAAGACGAGGGGCTTACCGAGCGGGACACACGGTGGCCCTTGGAGGATTAGGAGCAGCAGAGGGCATCGCCGGAGCCGGTGAAGAACAACGACAGTCGGAGATGGGGACGAAGGGGAGCCGGTGCTTCGATGCCTCCCAGCTCCAGCTGAGGTCACCAGTCAAAGGAGCCGACCCCGGCGGAGCTCACCGACAGGGTCAGCAGGCGCGGGGGCCTCAAGTGGCCGTGACAACGACGGAGGACGACGGCAATGGCACTCGGGGGAGGCGAGGAAGAGAGTGGGAGGGGCGTCCGAGGCATCGCCCATATCCCCTGCCAGCGAGGCCGGTGAGGTGGTCGGGTGGCGCCCGCGACGCCCAGTCGGCCGAACAGTGGAAAGTGGGAGACGTCAGGGGAGGGGGAGTGGGTCAGCCTGACTGGACCAGTTGGCTCGGGTGGGCCAAAGCCCAGGTGAGGCAGAGGGCCTCTCCCTCATTTCCCCCTTTTTATATTTTCCTTTCTTTTCTTTTCAGCAGCCTTTTTCCTTTTCATTTTTGCCACAATTGACTTTGCAAAACTATGCCACTGGCCAAAACAATTTCAAAGAATTATTGGGCACTGCCACAAAATATTGTGGGGCTTTTGATATGGTTTGAAATTTTCATAAATTAAAAAGGCATTTAATTTGTTGCTTAGGCCATAGTTTTAACTAGTTTAGGGCACTTAGACGTTGGAAAGATGTTAGTTCACCACCAGTATTAACAAGTGATTATTTGCCACAAGATGAACATTTTAGTTTTTCATGTTAGAGCAATTTGAATTTCACCCAGGATTTGAAATTGAATTCAACTGGAATTTGAAAGAGATAAGAGATAATGATGAACCAACACTTGTTTAGCAAAAGGATTAACTTAACCCCAAGGGTTACTGTAGCATCATTACACTGGGGTGTTACAATGATCATGAATATATGCATCACGTCCGAGACAAGTAGACCGACTCCTGCCTGCATCTACTACTATTACTCCACACATCGATCGACTCCTGCCTGCATCTAGAGTATTAAGTTCATAAGAATAGAGTAATGCCTTAAGCAAGATGACATGATGTAGAGAATTGACTCTAGAAATATGATGAAAACCCCATCTTTTTATCCTCGATGGCAACAATACAATATGCGTCATGTCCCCTACTGTCACTGGGATTGAGCACCGCAAGATTGAACCCAAAGCAAAGCACTTCTCCCATTGCAAGAATTATCAATTTAGTTGGCCAAACAAAACCGATAGTTCGAAGAGAATTACTAAGATATAAGATCATGCATAAAAGAATTCAGAGGAAACTCAAATATTATTCATAGATAATCTGATCACAAACCCACAATTCAACGGATCTTCACAAACACACCGCAAAAGAAGACTACATTGGATAGATCTCCAAGAACAACGAGGAGAACATGGTATTGAAGAACAACGAGAGAGAAGAAGCCATCTAGCTACTAGCTATGGACCCGTAGGTCTGTGGTAAACTACTCACACTCCCGGCCTCGAGATGGGATCTCGCGAGAACAGACGGTTACGACGGCAGAAAAGTGGTTTCGGTGGATGTTCTGATGTTTCTGGAATATGTTGGTATTTATAGCCGGAAGAAGTCGGTCGGGGGAGGCACGAGGGGCCCACAAGGTAGGGGGTGCGCACTACCCCCCTAGGGGCGCCACCACCCTTGTGGCCGCCTCGTGGATCCCCTGGCGTGTACTCCAAGTCCATATGATATCTTCTGGTCCTAGAAAAATCTCCAAAAAGTTTCATTCTGTTTGGACTCCATTTGATATTCCTTTTTTGCGTAACTCAAAAACATGGAGAAAACAGAAACTGGCACTGGGCACTGGGTTAATAAGTTAGTCCCAAAAATCATATAAAATAGTAAATAAATGCATAGAAAACATCCAAGATAGATAATATAATAGCATGGAACAAACAAAAACTATAGATACGTTGGAGATGTATCAAGGCATAGTTGCATGCTCTAATGCAAGGTATGGCACTGGCGTTTCAACATACTAATGATCCTATTGTAGTCCAGTCAGATTCCTTAGAATCATTGACAACATTAACCGGTGATAATTTGTCCCAGTCGGCATACATACAATTTGTTGCGGAAATTAAGCATCTTCTAGTAGAGCGTGAGTTTATTCCACACAAAATTAAGCATGAGCAAAATAGGGTAGCAGATTGGTTGGCATTGTATAGCCGTATGAGAGTACCACTGTTGTATTGCTTGAGCGTGGACCACCGTGCATTGAGGAGTTGGTGCTATTGGGAACGTAGCATGAAATTTCAAAAGAATTCTACGCTCATGCAAGATCTATCTTGGAGAAGCATAGCAACGAGACGGGAAGAGTGTGTCCATGTACCCTCGTAGACCAAAAGCGGAAGCGTTATATTAACGCAGTCGATGTAGTCGAACGTCTTCGCGATTTAACCAATCAAGCACCGAACGTACGACACCTCAGAGTTCTGGACACGTTTAGCTCGATGACGTCCCACGAACTCTTGATCCAGTAGAGTGTAGGGGAAGAGTTCCGGCAACACGACGGCGTTGTGACGGTGATGGTGATGTTGATCGCGTAGGGATTTGCCTAAGCACTACGACAATATGACCTGAGGTGTAAACTGTGGAGGGGTTAACCGCACACGGCTAAGAACAATTGATGTGCCTTGGGGTGCCCCCTTGCCCACGTATATAAAGGAGGAGAGTAGGAGGAGGCTGGCCTAGGGGCGCGCCATGGGGAGGGGGTCCTACTAGGACTCCACTCCTAGTAGGATTCGCACCCCCTTTTTTCCCTTTCTTTGGGAGTTGGAAAGAGGGAAGGAGAGGGAGAGGGGAAAAGAAAGGGGGGGCGCCCCCTTCCCCATGTCCAATTCGGACAACTTATGCGGGGGGCATGCGCCACCCCTTGTGGGCTCCCCTCTCTCTCCCCTATGGCCCATGTAGGCCCAATACTTCCCCGGGGGGTTCCGAAAGCCCCTCGGCACTCCGACAAATATCTGAAACGTCCTGAAACCATTCTGGTGTTCGAATACAATCATCCAATATATCAATCTTTACCTCTCGACCATTTTGAGACTCCTCATCATGTCCGTGATCTCATCTCGGACTCCGAATAATCTTCGGTCACCAAAACACATAACTCTTAAATACAAATCATCATCGAACGTTAAGCGTGCGAACCCTACGCGTTCGAGAACTATGTAGACATGACCTAGACACATCCACGATCAATAACCCATAGCGGAACCTGAATGCTCATATTTTCTCCCACATATTCTACGAAGAATTTATCGGTCAAACCGTAATGACAACATACGTTATTCCCTTTGTCATCGGTATATTACTTGCCCGAGATTCGATCGTTGGTATCTTCATACCTAGTTCAACCTCGTTACCAGCAAGTATCTTTACTCGTTCCGTAATGCATCATCTCACAACTAACTCATAAGTCACACTGCTTGCAAGGCTTCTTATGATGTGCATTACCGAGAGGGCCCAGAGATACCCCTCCGATACTTGGAGTGACAAATCCTAATCTCGATTGATGTCTACACACGCTTCTACTCTTGTAGACTATGTTGGGCCTCCAAGCGCAGAGGTTTGTAGGATAGCAACAATTTCCCTCAAGTGGATGACCTAAGGTTTATCGAACTCAGGGAAGTAGAGGTTGAAGATGGTCTCTCTCAAGCAACCCTGCAACTAAGATTCAAGAAGTCTCTTGTGTCCCCAACACACCTAATACACTTGTTAGATGTATAGGTGCACTAGTTCGGCGAAGAGATGTTAAATGGCAAGTGATATGGATGGCAAAACAAAGTAATATAAATCTGTAATGAAAAGTGCAGCAAGCAAAAAAGTGGTAAACGCGAGCACAAATGGTATTGCAATGGTGGAAACAAGGCCTAGGCTTCATACTTTCACTAGTGGCAACTCCCAACAACATTAACATAATCGAATCACATGATATTTCCCATAAAACATGCAAAGGGGACGCACTCGGAGGTAATTCCTTCGTGGTCAAGAGAGGACGAGAATTATGTAGGGCTACAAAAGCACACCTCAAAGTTCGTAGTTCTCAATCTAAGGATTTCCCAATGTCACCGCGGCCATCCAAAGAGAGTCCCACAATCACCACAACATATCTAAAGGATAGTCAAAGACAAGCACCAAGAGACTCTCAATCTTCAATCAACACACAAGAGAGGAAATCACTCATGAAAATATTGTTCTAATCCATGTCCAATAGACCGCTGTCACCTTGGTCTCGGGGATTATACTAGATAAAGACAAGTGAGTACATTAATCCAATACATAGAGGAAGGGGAAATATCATGGGATCACCCTAGATTAACATAGCCTATGATCACAACGAAGATCACATCATGGGAGAGAGAATTGACCACATAGCTACTGGTAAGAACCTCAACCCCGAGGAGGAACTACTCCCGCATCATGGAGTGAGGAAACAACGTCGATGGAGATGAATCCGGGGGCACTTCCCCGTCCCGGCAGGGTGCCGGCGCAGGAATTCTGGTCCCCCGAAGCTTGATGGCGATGGCGGCGGAGATCGGAATCGCGTCTGGAGAAAAGGGGTCTGGAATCAGGGTTTCCGCGACACGGTGTAAATATATGCCAAAGGGGGGCATCAGAGGGGGTCAGGGGTGCCCAGGCGCCCCCCCGGCGCGGCCAGGGGGGTGGGCGTGGGCAGGCCGCCTGGAGCCCCTGTGGGTCCCCTCCGGCCCTACTTTGGCCGCATGGAAGCTTCCGGAACGCTGATTTTTTATATAATTTTTCTGGATTTTTTCTGGCAGTTCTCGTAATGTGAAAACCTGAAATACAAAAACAGCCGAAAACAGAAACTGGCACTGGGGTGCACTGAGTTAATAGGTTAGTCCAAATATGATCAAGTGTATGGAAGTGTATAAATAACATAGCAATATCACCCAAAAGAGGCATGGAGCAAGCAGAAATTATAGATACGTTTTGGACGTATCAACATCCCCAAGCTTAATTCCTGCTCGTCCTCGAGTAGGTAAATGATAACAAGAATAATTTCTGTGGTGACATGCTATTAACCATATAGGACTTTTTCATAGTCATATGACAAAAGCTTACTGAGACAATGAATCTATAGTAATTAAGTTGCCACATGAGAAAATCACAAAGAACTGAAAGTTTTACAATATGATATTGAAACATCAAATAGATTTGTAATGAACATGATGTGCAAATATGATAAAGTGATATCTAGCTTGCCCCCTTTAGTGAAGCAAAACATAAATGCAGGGGCACCTCCAAGGTTTAAGTGATGACTAGTTACAATGATTTCAAAATAAACGATATCACAATCATGCAAAAGACAATGCTACTTTGGGACAATGCACATTACACTCAGAATGACAATCATGCTCTCAGTAGTTGGTGCTTTTAAAAGAAGGTGGAGACTCTCGAACCGTGGCTTTTGTTGGCATTGTTGAAAACCCGTAGTCGGAAACAAAGACAAAACATGTACCAGAGCTCTTGATTTTAAAACAGAGGTAATAATTTTTTTAGATCATGCATGTTTCGTCAACGAATGCTAGCAGACAACTCAATCACTTCTTGAGATGGACAAGTTTCGAGGAACGGCTCCCGAATGAGGACGATCACATCCTCTTAATCTCCTTTGTTTATCACTGCCAAAGTTTTCTGATTTCTCATGAACAAAGCGTGAATGAGGGTTTGTTTGTTATATTATCTTTTTGAGCCGGGCGCACTCAATGCCAGTTCCTTCTCGTATTATGGGTTTGCACATTATACATGCAATCCCGGGGTGAAGCTTGTCCAACTTAAAAAGATCATGAATTAACTACTACTTCCTCATGAACTTAAAACAGAGACGCAAAATAGGAATGCTTTTTCTTTGAATAATTTCGAGATGGTACATGCAAGTCTCCGTTAGGAATGGCAGGTAAATACCATGTAGGAAGATATGGTGGACTCATATGGCATAACTGGATTAAAAGGATGTGGATGCACAAGCAGTCAGTCCGCTTAGTACAGGGGAAGGTTAGCAAAAGACTGGGAGCGACCAACTAAGAGAGCAATGACGGTCATAATCATGCAGAGCGACAAAGCAACATTGAATCGGGCATGGAAGTTATATCGCTACTCAGAAATTAAAGATCATCAAGGCTTGATGGACTTTCTTTAGAGTCTTAAATATGCGTGAGCATATGCCAAGTCAATCAAAATAAATTCCTGGAGGAAGATATCACTAAACCATACCACATCATAGGCAAACAAATCATGTTGGTACTCCAATAACACATTGAGAACCCCCCAGCTGTTTGAGACTAACCATAAGAAAACATGAACTACTAAGCACCATTATGCACATAGCATTTTTATCATAGACATATCAACCAGTGCAACAGAAGCCAACTCTCTTAACAAGATAAGCATTATAACTAAAGAGAGTTCCAGCGACCAACTAAACAAAAGCTCTTCAAAAAGTAAAGCATGAAAACTAAGAGCTGAACATGATAGTAGCTATTGAAAGACAAAGAACACACACAGCAAGGATAGACATGAAAATTCTATGTTGTGTTCTAGGTTGAAGTGGAGCATGTTTCTCTCCCACACAAAGAAAGCTGAGTTCCAAATCGTTATGAACATCAAGCAAAGCTAAAGAAAACTTAAAAGGAAACTACAAGCAAGACGCTCCAAGCATAGCACATAACACATGAAGTGATAAAAATATAGTGGAACAAAAGACGAACTGATAATGTTGATGGAGAAGGGGATGCACGGGGGCATCCCCAAGATTAGACGCTTGAGTCTTCTTGAATATTTCTTGGGGGTGCACGGGGGCATCCCCAAGCTTGAGCGTTTGACACTCCTGAATCTTTTTATCATCTTCCCTCGCACACTCGAAAACTCCCTTCATACATAACTCATCATAATCTGATTAGCGAGGTTAGTACCCTTAATAAAATAATTTTTCCTTGCTGGAAATAAGGATATTCTTGAAGGTCTACTGTTTCTCAAGATTTCCAAAAGGTTTTTGCAAAGAAAAAGCAAGCTCAAGGTTTGCAAAATGAAGGAAAGGCAAAACAGGACAGAATCTGTCAAAAACAGACCAGTAGGTAGTAAATAATTTTTTCGGGGCACTTCTGCAACTCAAATCAAAAAACTCAGAACAGACGCCCGAAAGAAAATTGTATAGAGCACGCTGTCGAAAAAATTCAGACCAAAAAGATGATCTGGTGATTTTATACGAATTTTTCTGTCCAAGGACAGAATCTGTTTCTGGACAGCACGTCACAACTTTTGAACTTTCTTGCAATCAGAGGCTACACTTGGCACAAAGCTGAAAAGTAAAGATACAATGATGTTGCTACAGTAGTAACAAACATCAAGACCACTAAAAACTGAAAGAACAAACTGAAAGCAAAGATAACAAGGGTTGTCTCCCTAGAGCTCTTTCTTTATAGCCATAAAGATAGGCTTAAGACTTTAATGATGCTCTCGTAGGAATAAGAGTTGAAGAACAAAAGAGAGCATCAAGAAGCAAATACCAAACACATTTAAGCCTAACATGCTTCCTATGCATAGGAATATTGCAATAGAATAATTCATTGAAGCACAAAGCAATAAGCATAGGAAGACAAAACAAGTGCAGCTTCAAAACCTTCAACATAAAGAGAGGGAACTTAATATTATTGAAATATCTATAAGCATATGTTCCCTTCTCATAATAATTTTCAGTGGGATCACGAATAAACTCAACAATATAAGCATCACATAAAGCATTGTTACCATGATCCATATGCAAAAAGGTACTCTTACTCTCCACATAAGCATCTTTGGGGAGCCCATGGTTAGGACTTTTTAGCATTAACGTTTTCAGTCTCCCCCAAGCTGGAGCAATGCTTTCTCCGTCACAAGACCTAAAGCTATAGATATAATTCCTGTCTCGATGAATTTCATGAAGAGGATAAAACTTAGTATAAAATAGAGACATAAGCTCTTGCCAATCAAGCAAGTGCGGGTTATCGAGAAGCTTATACCAATCTGAAACTTTATCTATAAGTGATACGGCGAACAATTTCCTCATGACAAACTCCCTTGATACACCTGCAAGCTTAAATAATGAACATAGTTGCGACAGATATAGCAAGTGTTCACCGGGATGTCTGTCTCCTGCATAACGATTAGCCAAAATATAATCGATAATACCAGCCGGTATTTTATAGGGCACAATTTCAGTAGGAGGAGGAGCAACCACCACAGGTGTGGGGCGTCTTCCCACAAGCAACGAACTAAGAATGCGGTTTTCCATAAACATAACTAGTGAAATAAAAACAAGAAACAAAAAAATTTAATTGCAAGATCTAAAGATATACCTTCAAGCACTCACTTCCCCGGCAACGACGCCAGAAATAGCTTGATGTCTACACACGCTTCTACTCTTGTAGACTATGTTGGGCCTCCAAGCGCAGAGGTTTGTAGGACATCAGCAATTTCCCTCAAGTGGATGACCTAAGGTTTATCGAACTTAGGGAAGTAGAGGTTGAAGATGGTCTCTCTCAAGCAACCCTGCAACTAAGATACAAGAAGTCTCTTGTGTCCCCAACACACCTAATACACTTGTTAGATGTATAGGTGCACTAGTTCGGCGAAGAGATGTTAAATGGCAAGTGATATGGATGGCAAAACAAAGTAATATAAATCTGTAATAAAAAGTGCAGCAAGCAAACAAGTGGTAAACGTGAGCACAAATGGTATTGCAATGGTGGAAACAAGGCCTAGGCTTCATACTTTCACTAGTGGCAACTCCCAACAACATTAACATAATCGAATCACATGATATTTCCCATAAAACATGCAAAGGGGACGCACTCGGAGGTCATTCCTTCGTGGTCAAGAGAGGACGAGAATTATGTAGGGCTACGAAAGCACACCTCAAAGTTCGTAGTTCTCAATCTAAGGATTTCCCAATGTCACCGCGGCCATCCAAAGAGAGTCCCACAATCACCACAACATATCTAAAGGATAGTCAAAGACAAGCACCAAGAGACTCTCAATCTTCAATCAACACACAAGAGAGGAAATCACTCATGAAAATATTTTTCTAATCCATGTCCAATAGACCGCTGTCACCTTGGTCTCGGGGATTATACTAGATAAAGACAAGTGAGTACATCAATCCAATACATAGAGGAAGGGGAAACATCATGGGATCACCCTAGATTAACATAGCCTATGATCACAACGAAGATCACATCATGGGAGAGAGAGATAACCACATAGCTACTGGTAGAAACCTCAGCCCCGAGGAGGAACTACTCCCGCATCATGGAGGGAGGAAGCAACGTCGATGGAGATGAATCCGGGGGCACTTCCCCATCCCGGCAGGGTGCCGGCTGATGTCTACACACGCTTCTACACTTGTAGACTATGTTGGGCCTCCAAGCGCAGAGGTTTGTAGGACAGCAGCAATTTCCCTCAAGTGGATGACCTAAGGTTTATCGAACTCAGGGAAGTAGAGGTTGAAGATGGTCTCTCTCAAGCAACCCTGCAACTAAGATACAAGAAGTCTCTTGTGTCCCCAACACACCTAATACACTTGTTAGATGTATAGGTGCACTAGTTCGGCGAAGAGATGTTAAATGGCAAGTGATATGGATGGCAAAACAAAGTAATATAAATCTGTAATAAAAAGTGCAGCAAGCAAACAAGTGGTAAACGTGAGCACAAATGGTATTGCAATGGTGGAAACAAGGCCTAGGGATCATACTTTCACTAGTGGCAACTCCCAACAACATTAACATAATCGAATCACCTGATATTTCCCATAAAACATGCAATGGAGACGCACCCGGAGGTCATTCCTTCGTGGTCAAGAGAGGACGAGAATTATGTAGGGCTACAAAAGCACACCTCAAAGTTCGTAGTTCTCAATCTAAGGATTTCCCAATGTCACCGCGGCCATCCAAAGAGAGTCCCACAATCACCACAACATATCTAAAGGATAGTCAAAGACAAGCACCAAGAGACTCTCAATCTTTAATCAACACACAAGAGAGGAAATCACTCATGAAAATATTGTTCTAATCCATGTCCAATAGACCGCTGTCACCTTGGTCTCGGGGATTATACTAGATAAAGACAAGTGAGTACATCAATCCAATACATAGAGGAAGGGGAAATATCATGGGATCACCCTAGATTAACATAGCCTATGATCACAACGAAGATCACATCATGGGAGAGAGAATTGACCACATAGCTACTGGTAAGAACCTCAACCCCGAGGAGGAACTACTCCCGCATCATGGAGGGAGGAAGCAACGTCGATGGAGATGAATCCGGGGGCACTTCCCCGTCCCGGCAGGGTGCCGGCGCAGGAATTCTGGTCCCCCGAAGCTTGATGGCGATGGCGGCGGAGATCGGAATCGCGTCTGGAGAAAAGGGGTCTGGAATCATGGTTTCCGCGACACGGTGTAAATATATGCCAAAGGGGGGCATCAGAGGGGGTCAGGGGTGCCCAGGCACCCCCCCGGCGCGGCCAGGGGGGGGGGCGCGTGGGCAGGCCGCCTGGTGCCCTTGTGGGTCCCCTCCGGCCCTACTTTGGCCGCATGGAAGCTTCCGGAACGCTGATTTTTTATATAATTTTTATGGATTTTTTCTGGCAGTTCTCGTAATGTGAAAACCTGAAATACAAAAACAGCCAAAAACAGAAACTGGCACTGGGGTGCACTGAGTTAATAGGTTAGTCCAAATATGATCAAAAGTGTATGGAAGTGTATGAATAACATAGCAATATCACCCAAAAGAGGCATGGAGCAAGCAGAAATTATAGATACGTTTTGGACGTATCATCGATCTATGCCAACCCAACAAACACCTTCGAAGATACCTATAGAGCATTTTTATAATCACCCAGTTACGTTGTGACGTTTGATAGCACACAAGGTATTCCTCCGATATTCGGGAGTTGCATAATCTCATAGTTTGAGGAATATGTTTGACATGAAGAAAGCAGTAGCAATAAAACTGAACGATCAATATACTAAACTAACGGATCGGTCATGTCCATCACATTATTCTCCTAATGATGTGATCCCGTTAATCAAATGACAACACACGTCTATGGTTAGGAAACTCTACCATCTTTGATTAACGAGCTAGTCTAGTAGAGGCTTACTAGGGACACTGTGTTTTGTCTATGTATCCACACATGTATCAAGTTTCTGGTTAATACAATTCTAGCATGAATAAAAGACAATTATCGTGATATAAGGAAATATAAATAACAACTTTATTATTGCCTCTAGGGCATATTTCCTTAAGTCTCCCACTTGCACTAGAGTCAATAATGTAGATTACATAGTAATGATTCTAACACCCATGGAGTCTTGGTGCTGATCATGTTTTTCTCGTTGAAGAGGCTTAGTCAACGGGTCTGCCACATTCAGATCTGTATGAATTTTGCAAATCTCTATGTCTCCCACCTTGACTTGTTCGCGGATAGAGTTGAAGTGTCTCTTGATGTGCTTAGTTCTCTTGTGAAACCTCGATTCCTTCACTAAGGCAATTGCTCCAATGTTGTCTGATGTCTACTACGCAACCTTCTTCTTGTAGACGTTGTTGGGCCTCCAAGTGCAGAGGTTTGTATGACAGTAGCAAATTTCCCTCAAGTGGATGACCTAAGGTTTATCAATCCTTGGGAGGTGTAGGATGAAGATGGTCTCTCTCAAACAACCCTGCAACCAAATAACAAAGAGTCTCTTGTGTCCCCAACACACCCAATACAATGGTAAACTGTATAGGTGCACTTGTTCGGCGAAGAGATGGTGATACAAGTGCAATGTGGATGGTAGATATAGGTTTTTGTAATATGAAAATATAAAAACAGCAAGGTAACTAATGATATAAGTGAGCGTAAACGGTATTGCAATGCTAGGAAACAAGGTCTAGGGTTCATACTTTCACTAGTGCAAGCTCTCTCAACAATAATAACATAACTGGATCATATAACTATCCCTCAACATGCAACAAAGAGTCACTCCAAAGTCACTAATAGCGGAGAACAAATGAAGAGATTATGGTAGGGTACGAGACCACCTCAAAGTTATTCTTTCTGATTGATCTATTAAGAGTTCGTACTAGAATAACACCTTAAGACACAAATCAACCAAAACCCTAATGTCACCTAGATACTCCATTGTAACATCAAGTATCCTTGGGCATGATTATACGATATGCATCACACAATCTCAGATTCATCTATTCAACCAACACAAAAACTTCAAAGAGTGCCCTAAAGTTTCTACCGGATAGTCAAGACGAAAACGTGTGCCAACTCCTATGCATAAGTTCACAAGGTCACTGAACCCGCAAGTTGATCACCAAAACATACATCAAGTAGATCACATGATATCCCATTGTCACCACAGATAAGCACATGCACGACATACATCAAGTGTTAAAACGTTCGTTGTTTGTGACTAACGGGCGAACAACGTTCATTAAAACGAACGTACGGACGAACGTCCGCTATTAACTAAATCAAAAAAACCGAACCGATCTATTAAAAAAAACAGATCTAGGGTTTCTAAAAGAAAACCGCTCGGTCTTTTCGAGAAAACCGGCGGTGGCGGCAAGAACGGCGGCGGCCGGCTCCGGCGAAGGCGGCGGATGGCAGGGCTCCGGCGGCGGCGGCTCCGGCGGTGGTGCGGGGCGGCGGCGCGGGCGGCGGTGCGGCAGCGCGGGGCGGCGGTGCGATGGCGCAGGGTTGCGGGGCGGCTGGGCCTCGGCTTATAAAGCCGGCCCGGCAGAGTCCGGGCCGGTTACGACCCGTAGGTCGGTTGACTCCCTTTTTTTTAAACAGTCGTGACATACTAAAACAGGCGAAAAAAAAATACTAAATGGACTCCAAAAATTCCGAAATAAATTTTCACCATCCTCTAATAATATTTAGGACAAAGTGAACATTGTTCCCAGACCTAAATGCAATTTTGAAAAACGCGTATTTTTCCTATGCAAATAAAATCACAAATAAATCCGAATAAAATTCCAAAAGTTATTTTAATATTTTTCCTCCAATATTTCTTTTATTTTGGAGAAGTCATATTATCTCCGCTCATATATTTTACTAAGAAATATTTTTAGGAGAGAAAAGCAATTAAAACCAAAGTGATCCCCGTACAGGTATTTGAGAAAACTCAAATACGAAAACGGTAAAATCCCCAACTCTCTCCGTGGATCCTTGAGTTGCTTAGAATTTTCGAGGATCGCAAGCACACAAATGCAATAAAATATGCTATCCAATATGTTCTATGTATAAAATTCCAAATTGAAAATTTGGGATGTTACAAACCTACCCCCCCCCTTAGAATGAATCTCGCCCTCGAGATTCGGGTTGGCTAGAAAATAGGTGTGGGTGGTCCTTGCGTAGATCGTCCTCTCGTTCCCAGGTGGCTTCATCCTCGGTGTGGTGACTCCATTGAACTTTGCAAACTTGATAACTTTGTTGCGGGTGACTCTGCTCGCAAACTCGAGGATCTTGACGAGTTTCTCCTCGTAAGTCAAATCACTATCCAACTGAATTGCTTCCAGGGGCACTGTGTCTCTTAAAGGAACATCGGCCATCTCCGCATGGCACTTCTTAAGCTGGGAAACGTGAAACACGGCGTGAACTCCTGATAGTCCTTCGGGTAACTCCAACTTGTAGGCAACCTCTCCCATGCGTTCCAAAACACGGTATGGTCCCACAAATCTCGGGGCTAACTTTCCCTTAACTCCAAAACGTTTAACTCCTCGCAGAGGCGACACTCCCAGGTATGCTCTGTCTCCGATTTCATAGACTACTTCCTTGCGCTTCGAGTCTGCATAACTCTTCTGCCTGGACTGAGCTACCTTCAGCCTATCTCGAATCAGCTTAACCTTCTCTTCTGACTCTTTGACCAGGTCCGATCCAAACAACTGACGGTCTCCGACTTCATCCCACATCAACGGCGTTTGGCATCTCCTCCCATACAATGCTTCAAACAGTGCCATCTTCAAACTGGCCTAGTAACTGTTGTTGTACGAGAACTTCGCATAGGGCAAGTTGTCATCCCAACTAGATCCATAATGTAGCGCACAAGCTCTCGACATGTCCTCCAAAATCTGATTGACTCTCTCGGTCTGTCCATCGGTCCGCGGGTGAAAAGCTGTACTGAATTCTAGCCTAGTTCCCAAAGTCTGGTGCAATTGATGCCAAAACTATGAAGTAAACTCTGCTCCTCTGTTTGATACGATGGTCCTCCGAACTCCGTGCAGACATACGATCCTGGTCATGTATATCTTGGCCAACTTCGCACTAGTATATGTGGTTTTCACGGGGATAAAGTGGGCTACTTTGGTCAAGCGATCCACTACTACCCAGATTGAGTCATATCCCGATCTGGTCCTGGGAAATCCGGTGATAAAGTCCATGCCAAGCTTATCCCACTTCCATTCGGGTATTGGCATATGCTGTAGTAATCCTACTGGCTTCTGATGCTCCTCCTTCACTCTTTGGCATACATCACATACTGCTACATACTCGGCAATATCCTTCTTCATTCCCGTCCACCAGAAACATTCTTTCAAATCCAAATACATCTTAGTGTTTCCGGGGTGTATCGAGTATGGGGAATCATGTGCTTCCTGTAATATCAACTTCCTGATCTCGGCGTTGTTGGGCACATAGATTCGATCCTCAAACCACAAGGTGCCGTTTTTGTCCTCATGAAAACCCTTGGCTTTTCCTTCACTCATCCTGTCCTTGATTTCGGCAATCTCTTTGTCATCCTTCTGGGCTTCTCGTATCTTTCCCAACAATGTTGACTGAACCTCCAAGGTTGCAACAAAACCTCTAGGAACTATCTCCAAACGAAGCTCCCTGAGATCTTCTGCTAACTCCTTTGGCAATTCTCCTTTTACTAGGGTATTGGCATAACTCTTCCGGCTCAAAGCGTCTGCCACGACATTGGCCTTGCCTGGATGATAGTGCAGCTTCATATCATAATCCTTTATGAGCTCCAACCATCTCCTCTGTCTGAGGGTTAGCTCCTTCTGTGTGAAAATGTACTTCAAACTCTTGTGATCCGTGTACACATCACAACGATTTACAATGAGAAAACATCTCCAGGTTTTGAGCGCATGCACTACAGCTACTAGCTCCAAATCTTGCATAGCATAATTCAACTCGTGTGGCCGAAGTTGACGAGATCCATAAGAAACAACTCTCCCGTCCTGCATGAGTAATCCTCCAAGTCCTAAGCCTGAAGCGTCACAATACACTTGGAAATCCTTGCGTATATCTGGCAAGATCAACACTGGGGCTGTTGTCAAACATTTCTTCAACTCCTGGAAACTTTCTTCACACTCTTCAGTCCAATGGAACTTGGTGTCCTTCTTCAACAATGCCGTCATAGGTTTTGCAATCTTGGAGAAATTCTCTATGAACCTCTGGTAATATCCCGCGAGTCCAAGAGGGAAGGAGAGGGAGAGGGGGAAGGAAAGGGGGGCCGCACCCCTTTCCCCTTGTCCAATTCGGACAGCCCATGGGGGGCGCGCACCACCCCTTGTGGGCTCCCCTCTCTCTCCCCTATGGCCCAAGTAGGCCAATACTACCCCGGGGGGTTTCTGATAGCCCCTCGGTACTCCGATAAATATCCGAAACGTCCCGAAACCATTCCGATGTCCGAATAGCATCATCCAATATATCGATCTTTACCCCTCGACCATTTCGAGACTCCTCGTCATGTCCGCGATCTCAACCAGGACTCCGAACAATCTTCGGTCACCAAAAACACATAACTCTTAAATACAAAACGTCATCGAACGTTAAGCGTGCGGACCCTACGGGTTCAAGAACTATGTAGACATGACCTAGACACATCCACGATCAATAACCAATAGCGGAACCTGGATGATCATATTGGTTCCCACATATTCTACGAAGATCTTTATCGCTCAAACTGTAATGACAACATATGTTATTCCCTTTGTCATCGGTATGTTACTTGCCCGAGATTTGATCGTCGGTGCCTACATACCTAGTTCAATCTTGTTACCGGCAAGTCTCTTTACTCGTTCTGTAATGCATCATCTCACAACTAACTCATTAGTCACACTGCTTGCAAGGCTTCTTATGATGTGCATTACCGAGAGGGCCCAGAGATACCTCTCCGATAGTTGGAGTGACAAATCCTAATCTCGATCTATGCAACCCAAGAAACACATTTAGAGATACCTATAGATCATCTTTATAATCACCCAGTTACGTTGTGACGTTTGATAGCACACAAGTTATTCCTCCTGTATTCGGGAGTTGCATAATCTCATAGCTGAGGAATATGTATTTGACATGAGGAAAGCAGTAGCGATAAAACTGAATGATCAATACGCTAAGCTTATGGATGGGTCATGTCCATCACATTATTCTCCTAATGATGTGATCCCATTAATCAAATAACAACACATGTCTATGGTTAGGAAACTCTACCATCTTTGATTAATGAGCTAGTCTAGTAGAGGCTTACTAGGGACACTGTGTTTTGTCTATGTATCCACACATGTATCAAGTTTTTGGTTAGTACAATTCTAGCATGAATAAAAGACATTTATCATGATATAAGGAAATATAAATAACAACTTTATTATTTCCTGTAGGGCATATTTCCTTCAGGTGCCTATTGATTGTAGCCTTAGGCATATGGAATAAAACTCTTTGACCCCCATAAAAAGGTCATAGTCAAAATATTAATCTTAAGCATAGATATTCTTGAGGAATTAATATACAATTTAAAACCCGAGGAGTATATGGCTATGTGCATATAGATAGTAGTGCTTGAAGGTTTTAAAGATCTTTTCAATATGTTGTACAAATCACACTTTTAGATCCATTTATCGAAGTGAGTAAGAACCGAATGACTTGCACCGTGATCGATTTTGTTTTATGATTTGTCGCACGCAGTTAGACTTTTGTGCGAGTATTGCATACTTTACAAGTCTCGATCTTAATAAAGATTGAAGATAATGTGTTTCTTGTGGGATGGTTGGCTCTGAGCCGTGGACAGATGTACGACGACCTCATCTGAGATAAGGACACAATGCGTTGACATACATAAATGCAATATTCAAATATATAGAGTACTCCCATTAGTAGATTTCTCTCCACATGTGTGCTTCCACATCACCTTAATTATTTGTAACCATCCGATCAAATTCGTGTGATATATGCACTCATAAGTTACACTTCTTGCATAATCTATCCATGCAAACCATGCCACTTCAGTAAGTCATGCATGTATTTTTTGGGGTGAATCAAGTCATGCATGTTAGTCGCAATTTAATTTTTTGCCCTAATTTTTGTGTGGTTAGGAATGATATATGCGTTGGACCCTTGGAGCAAAAATATATAGTTTATGTTTCATATTTTTGTTAAAAGATGGTTTCACATTATGTTGAATCCAAAAGGTTTCTCTTTTTATACATCATTTTGTCACATACTTCATATGTTTTATTGTTTTTTAAACATAAACTAAGAACACTCTTACATTGTATTTTTTTTATTATTTTGGTTGTTTTAACAACTTATTAATGCATTTGTTTAAACACGGCACACATGGCAATGCACGTGACATCATTTAGTTCATTTTACAGAGTGGAACACCAAACATAGAGCTATTTCCAAATGGGTTACGTTAGGAGATGAAAATACAAAAAAATATGTAAAGGCCACCATTCAATAGAAAAGAAATCATATTTCAACATTACATGACGAATCAGGTCAGAAGATTAATGGCCATCAAGCCAAAGTTGCTATATTATGGAGATCTTTTAAAGAAAGACTCGGTACTTCAAAGACTAAAATGATTTATTTGATCATATCTTTGTTCTTCAAAGATGTGAGAACCTGCGAGCTCTTCAAGTTCATTTCACAGAGGAAGAAATTGATGAAGTGATTAGGCTTCTGCCTTTATATAAAGCATCTCTCCCCAATGACTTTAATGGGTCTTCATCAAAGCTTTCTAGGATATACTTTCAAAATGCATCTATATGCTTATTCAATATTTTTATAATGGCTTGGTGAATTTGCAAAGCATCATTTCCTCTTTCATTACTATCATCCCCAAAATAGATACTCTAATGCATCCAAGAGACTTAAGACCAATCTCATGGCTTCACTACACTATTAAGATCATAACCATGCTCTTAGCCAACATATTGCAAAAAGTTATTCTTCATCTTGTTCACATCAATCGATATAGTTTTTATCCAATCAAGAAAAGCTGGCATGGGCACTTGGATGTTTACATGAGTGTCAACACTCGAACCACGAGATAATTATTTTTTTGAGAAACTATTTGACCTAATTAAACATAACACCATCTTGTCTTAGTTTGGAGGCCAGGGATTTTGGTCAGAAATGGATTGGATGGATGTACATGTGCTACTTCTTGAGCTTGTGTTGATTTTTCCCTTGAAGAGGAAAGAGTGATGCAGCAAAGTAGAGATAAGTATATCCCTCAGTTAAGAACCAAGGTATCGATCCAGTAAGAGACGCAAGCAAGCCTCCAACAAATGCACCTGCACAAACTAACAAACACTTGCACACAACGCTAAAAAGGGGTTGTCAATCCCTTCACGGTCACTTGCAAGAGTGAGATCTGATAGAGATAGATTTAAAATAAAAGTAGAAGGCAAAATAAATAACCACAAAATAATTGCAGCAAGGTATTTTTGGATTTATAGATCTGAAAATATATGATGGAAAATAGACTCGGGGGCCATAGGTTTATTTACAGGCTTCTCTCTCGAAGAAAGCATACAGTGGGTAAGCAAATTACGATTGAGCAACTGATAGAAAAGCGCAAAGATATGACGACATCTAAAGCAATGATCATGAATATAGGCGTCACGTCTGTGACAAGTAGACCGACTCCTGCCTGCATCTACTACTATTACTCCACACATCGACCACTATCCAGCATGCATCTAGAGTATTAAATTCATAAAAACAAAGTAAAGCCTTAGGCAAGATGACATGATGTAGAGGGATAAACTCAAGAAATATGATATAAACACCATATTTTTATCCTTAATGGCAACAACACAATACGTGCCTCGCTACCCCTTCTATCATTGGGTGAGGACACTGCAAGATTGGACCCATCACAAAGCACCTCTCCCATTGCAAAGAAAAACCAATCTAGTTGGCCAAACCTAATTGATAGATCAGAGAGAAATACAAAGCTATTTCAATCATGCATAAAAGAGTTCAGAGAAGACTCAGATAATATTCATAGATGGCCCGATCATAAATCCAAAATCCATTGGATCTCAACAAACACAACGCAAAAGAAATTGCATCAAATATATCTCCAAGAACATCGAGGAGAACATTGTATTGAAGATCAAAGAAAGAGAATGAGCCATCTAGCTAATAGCTAGGTATGAACCTATAGGTGTGTGGTAAACTACTCACACATCATTGGAAGGGCAACAAGGTTGATGTAGAAGCCCTCCATGATGGAATCCTCCTCCGGCGGATTACCAAAAAAGGCCCCAAGATGGGATCTCACAGGAACAGAAACTTGCGGCGATGGAAAAGTATTTTGGCGACTCCTCTAGGATTTCTGGAATATTTGGATATTTAGAAGTGGCGCAGGGGACTCCCGAGGGGCCCACAAGCCCAGGGGGCGCCCCTACGGCTTGTCGTCTCCTAGTGGGTCTTTTGGCCCCCTCTCAAAGTCTCGTAGGTGTCTTCCGATCCAAGAAAAATCATCATGAGTTTTATTCCGTTTGGAGTCCGTTTGATATTCCTTTTCTGTAAAAGCACAAAACAAGGAAAATAGAAACTGGCACTAGGCACTGGGTTAATAAGTTAGTCCCAAAAATAATACTCCCTCCGTCCCAAAATAAGTGACACAAAAGTGACTTAACTTTGTACTAAAGTTAGTACAAAGTTGAGTCATTTTTGAGTTACTTATTTTGGGACGGAGGGAGTATAAAATAGCATATTAATGCATATAAAACATCCAAAGTTGATAATATAATAGCACGGAACAATAAAAATTATAGATACATTGGAGACGTATCAAGCATCCCCAATTTTAATTCTTGCTCGTCCTCGAGTAAATGATAAAGACAGAATTTTTGATGTGGAATGCTACCTAACATATTTATCAATGTATTTCTTCTTATCTTGGCATGAATGTTCAGATCCATACGATTCAAAACAAAAGTTTAATATTGACATAAAAACAATAATACTTCAAGCATACTAGAAAGCAAAACCATAAAACTTTAAAAACAACATGGCTAAAGAAAGTTATCCCTACAAAATCATATAGTCTTGTTGTGCTTACTCTTCTCAACACAAAGTATAAATCATGTACTACCTCGGTGTCAGCCAAGCAATTGGTTCATACTTTTTAATGCGCTTCAGCTTTTTCAACTCTTCACACAATACATGAGCGTGAGCCATGGACGTAGCACTATAGGTGGAATCGAAGGTGTTAGTAGACAAGAGAAGGGAGAAAGTCTCAGATTAACTAGGCAAATTAATGGACTATGGATATGTCCATCAATTGATATCAATGTGAGTGAGTAGGTATTGCCATGTAACTGATGCACTAGAGCTATAAGTGTATGAAAGCTCAAAAAGAAATCCAAGTGGGTGTGCATCCAACTTGCTTGCTCATGAAGACCTAGGGCAATTTGAGGAAGCCCATTATTGGAATATACAAGCCAAGTTCTATAACGAAAATTCCCACTAGTAATATAGGGAAGTGTCAAAATAGGAGACTCTCTATTTTGAAGAACATGGTGCTACTTTGAATCACAAGTGTGGAAAAGGATAATATCATTCTCCCTTCTCTCTTTTTCTCTCATTTATTTTATTTTGGATTCTTCATCCTCTTTTTTTCTATTTCATTTTTTTATTTGGCCTCTTTGGCCTATTTTTTATTTGGGCTCTTTGGCCTCTTATTTGTTATAACCTCACATAGGACAATGTTCTAATAATGATGATCATCACACTTTTATTTACTTACAACTCAAAATTACAACTAAAGGTAAAACTCATAATGACATACTGGTGGAGTTACAAGGCAATATATCTCGGAATGGCTATGAAAATGCCTTAATAGGTAGGTATGGTGGTTGTTTTGAGGAAATGTATAAGGTGGGTTTAATACACCAGCGAAAGTTGCACGGTACTAGAGTGGCTAGCAAAGGTGGAAGGGCGAGAGTGCGCATAATCCATGGACTCAACACTAGTCATAAAGAACTAACATTCTTATTGCAAAAAGTTTATTAGCCCTCGAAACAAAGTACTACTATGCATGCTCCTAGGGGAGAGTTTGGTAGGAGTTTACCATCGCGCACTCCAGACTTTCATACAAAGGAAGATAATCAAGAATAAGTTGCGCTCCAACTTCATCACATAACTAGAAGACCATACGTGCATGCTATGGGAATCTCAAACCTTAACAAAAGTATTTATTTTATTCCACAATTCACTACTAGCATGACTTTATATTACCATCATCACATCTCAAAACAATTGCAAGTAATCAAACTTCTCATATACTAGATGATAGCTCGCTCATTTCGGTGGGTACATGTAGTTGTATCTTTATAGAATTGCAGAAAACATAGTAAGAGTAGAACTTGAGTGATGGATAATAAGATCTAAACATGTATTTTCTTACTAAGTTCCTCGTGCTTTGCCCCAATGAATCCCGTGTATTAATTTGAGGAGGGTTTCAAGATCAAATACAACAATATCTTACCAAATCTAGTGTGAGAAAATTATAGCAACATTTGATGGAATGTTACAAACAGACAAAGTATTAGTAAATACCAAGTTGTTTTTTGTTCACGCATGCTATATAGAATAAATTTCTGAACAAACCCCTAAAATATTATATCATCGACGGATAATTCTATTATTTATAAGATAAAATAAGGCATATTAAATTTGTGATTATAAATCATCCAATTATTAACTTGGCATGGCACTAACTCAAATGTAACGATTTCTCAAGAGGAGCCGTAAATTTAATATGCACATAATAATAGGTGGGATCTCATTCTTTTCTTCAAATCTTTGGGGTAGGGTTGCCATCTATCTCTTGTGTGGAACAATGGATCTATATCTCAAAAAATGTTGAAATACCCAGAACAAAATATACATATTTCAAAGACAATGAATTGCTCTAAATCACGAAAGAGGAGGAGCTGTCCAATTTTGGAAGCAAGAAGTGGAATAAAATAGGAGAGGAGAAAAATACAACACATTTACAAATATTATTACCCAAATGTTGAGCTTTATGCCTACCGGTTGGAATCTCTTACCCATAAATTATAGCCACATAACGACCTAATGATGCAAAAATAAATACTATGAATAAAAGAATACGTTAGATGGCAAAAGGCTAAACTGACCAAAGTAATAATGTGAATCTGGGAATGCAAAGAAAATCATAAAATGAATAAAATATGTAGGAGTGAGACGGAAGAGAAATCCCATGGTTGGTACCTCCGTGGTCACAAATGTTTCAACAGACAGCGAATGTTCCAGCCGGTGATGGCCGATGGCGCCATGCCGGCTACATGATGGTGGACCTCACCTTTCATATCAAATCCATCACAGTTGTGGTCTTCTGGTGGATGCTAAATCTCGAGAAAGATGGTTCTCCCACTGATTGAGTCTTTGAAGAAGGATGCCATGAAGGTATATATTGTTGCGTAGGGTGGACAATGGGATCTTCTTGGTGGTTATCAACTGAGGTACCTGATGAGAAGAACTCATAGTGGTAACGAGAATAACCAAATGATCGAGGGAATGGTTGTCGAGAGACAGATTCATGGCATGGGAGAATAAATAGGTAGCATGCCGCTTGTTTAACTGAGGCAGCTCGATGGTCGCTTGCCTCGCCTTTTCCTTCTGTGCATGCACCTAGTGTTGTGAGAAGAGGAAAGGACAAACTTGCATTCTGGAGGGTGGCCCGCTGCCTGCTTACCTCGGTACCGACTGGTCATCTTCCTCAAGGGTATTGTGTACATGCACCTAGTTCTGCGAGGAGATTAAAGGTCAAAGTCTACATGTTGGATGCCAATTAACTGATGGATTGTGGGAAAGTAGTATGAAGCAACTACAATAGAAATAACTACAATGCTGGTATACGGACAGTGCAAATCGTAGGTGCTTAGAAATTAATGACAATAACAAATGGCCCATCTTCATCATATGTGAAGTGCATGTAAAAAACAAATGTCATCACATGGTTGGCTGGAAAAGCTGAGTTGGCATGTCTAGTGAGGTGGCATGGTTGAATGTCAAGAGAAATAAGATAGTAGGGATGAAATATTTAGGTATTATAGATTCAATGCTTTTTATGAAAGATTTTATTATATCCTTCTTGGATGCCTATCATATTAGGACTAAACTCATAACCTAAGAAAACTAGATGACACCCTGCGCATTGATGTGGGAAATTTTTAGCACACATGGGTAGAAGTGAAATTCGACAAACTCATGTGGATTACATGTTCAATAGTAATAACAACCCAATAAGAAATAATAGAAAGATTGTTAACTCTAAGCCAAAAGAAATAAACTAATGGACCATGTTGAAATCCTTACAAAAAATAAATGAATGATGTACTCTAAATCTTACGCATTGTTCTTATGTACTTTGGTTAGAGTATAGCAATTGGGCCCGTAGCTAATCTGGTTGGATGTTTCTCTTGGCAAGAATCCCTTGGATATCTTACATAGGGTAATTAGCCAATAATTAATCTTTCTTGCCTACATGCACACGTGCGCATGCAAGTACAATAGCACCAGCGACAGCATGCACACACCTGTAATAGCAGCAACATGCACACACCCGCGACGCTCTCGCTACTGAGGCAGCCGAAGGTGAGCGGCCCGGAAGTGCACACGCGGGTGAGGCTGCCGGAGGATGTTGTACTCAGAGTGGAATATGGAGGGGAGTTCAAGTGGAGAAGAAGAGGGGCCACGCCGGGGGGATTAGTGCATTCCGTGGCCGAGAATGAAAATTGTGGGAAATAAATCTTAGAGGAAGGGAACAAATAGTGGTTGCCTTCGTGAAGCTCTCTGGTTACCAATTTCTTCTAATTAGAAGCAGTAATTAGAAGAAGGAAACTGAAGATAGAGGGAAAGTGGAAGGGTAAGGGTTAGAGGTGCGTCACGCACGCTATTGACAGCCTCAAACTAAACTTCAGATACACCATTCCAGTAAACCAAATGTTTTAAGAAAAAATTGCTAACATGGCCCATTGAGTGAATGCATGAGGTGGGCAAAGTATGGTTTATGTGGCTCGTTGCTGATGTGGGAAAAGTATGGCTAATTTGGTCATGGTGCATGTTAAGATAAATAGACAGTGGAGATGAACTTCTTAAGTATATAGGATGACGTGGCACATTGCTGATGTGGACAGTGTGCATGATGAGAGAATAGGTAGTATTGGGGAGCAACTTCTTAAGAATGTTGGATTACCGTGCTGTTATTAGACTCTCAAAATAATATAAGTGAAGCATGAGAGTTCGTCAATTTCTTCAAAATAACATCACCGATGTGCTAAAATAGATATAAGTGAAGCACTAGAGCAACTATCTAGCTCAAAAGATATAAGTGAACCACATAGAGTATTCTAATAAATTCACGATGAATGCATGCCCCTCTGTAAAGGTGTGTACAACAAGTATGATTGTGGCAAATTAAAAAGCAAAGACTCAAATCATACAAGACGCTCCAAGCAAAACACATATTATGTGGTGAAGAAAAATATGGCCTCAAGTAAATTTACCGATGAATTGAAGACAAAAGAGGGGATGCCATCCGGGGCATCCCCAAGCTTAGATGCTTGGTTGTACTTGAATATTACCTTGGGGTGCCTTGGGAATCACCAAGCTTAGGCTCTTGCCACTCCTTATTCCATCCGCGAGTACAAGCTTAGGCTCTTGCCACTCCTTGAATATTACCTTGGCGTGCCTTGGGAATCACCAAGCTTAGGCTCTTGCCACTCCTTAGTGTAAACTCAAAGCAACAGACAACTGCATTAAAAGAACTTTGCGTAAAGTAAACAATCCTTGCACCCGCGAGTACAAGCACCGTTGTTTTCCCCCTTGTGGCAACAACACATCCCCTAGACTCATGTTTCTGTCACTCAAGCTAGTCATCGAGGGGCATGAACCCACAATCAAGCATAACGTTCCCTCTTGGAGTTACTACCTACTACTTGGCCAAAGCAATAAACAGCAATGGAGAACATGCAAGAATTACTCAAGAACATAAACATAAAAGAGGTAAATCAAATATATTACTCACACACAATCTGAACATAATCTCATAATCCATCGGATCCCAGCAAACTCATCATAGCAACAGCATAAGGATTACATATATGCCTCGATCATGTAGGGCAGCTCACGAGGTCTAATTAGTGAAGAACAAAGAGGGGAGGAGAACATCACATAGCTACTAGTCATGGACCCATGGTCCAAGGGAGACTACTCACAACTCATCCGGGAGGCGTCCATGGTGGTGGAGAGGCTCCCGGTGGTGATCCTCCCCTCCGGTAGGGTGCCGGGAAGAGTTCTCCTGGTGCTCCCGATCTTGGAAGCGCGGTGGCGGCGGAACAGAGATGAGATCGCAAAAAGGGTTCCGTCCTCGAGGGTTTCGGGATGCGGTGTAAATATATGCCAAAGGGGGGCATCAGCGGAGGCCTGGGGGGCCCAGGCGCCCCCCCGGCGCGGCCAGGAGGGGGGCCGCGCCCCCTGGGCGCCTGGAGCCCTGGTGGCCTCCCTCCGGCCCTACTTTGGCCGCACGGAAGCTTCCGGAACGCTGATTTTTTATATATTTTTCTTGGAATTTTTCTGGCAGTTTACGTAATGGGAAAACCTGAAATACAAAAACAGCAGAAAACAGAAACTGGCACTGGGGTGCACTGAGTTAATAGGTTAGTCCAAATATGATCAAAAATGTATGGAAGTGTATAAATATCATAGCAATATCACACAAAAGAGGCATGGAGCAAGCAGAAATTATAGATACGTTTTGGACGTATCAACATCCCCAAGCTTAATTCCTGCTCGTCCTCGAGTAGGTAAATGATAACAAGCATAATTTCTGTGGTGACATGCTATTAACCATAT
The DNA here is from genome assembly GCA_902687465.1 of Secale cereale. Lineage (NCBI taxonomy): Eukaryota > Viridiplantae > Streptophyta > Magnoliopsida > Poales > Poaceae > Secale > Secale cereale. Next base: position 150,486,715 of record LR738712.1, on the reverse strand, counting down.
AAGGACTTTTTACAGTTACATGACAAGTGCTTACTGAGACAATGAGTCTATAGTAATTAAGTTGCCTCATGAGAAAATCACAAAGAACTAAAAGTTTTACAATATGATACTGAAATACTCAAAAGATTTGTAATGGGCATGGTGTGCGAATATGATAAAGTGATATCTCGCTTGCTCCCTTTAGTGAAGCAAAACATAAATGTAGGGGCACCTCCAAAGTTTAAGTGACGACTAGATACAATGATTTCAGAATAAACGATATCATAATCATGCAAAAGACAATGGTACTTTGGGACAATGCACATTACACTCAGAATGACAATCATGCTCTCAATAGTTGGTGCTTTAAAGAAGGTGGAGACTCTCGAACTGTGGCTTTTGATGGCAAGGTTGAAAACCCGTGGTCGGAAACAAAAACTAAACATGTACCAGAGCTCTTGGTTTTAAAAACAGAGGTAATAATTATTTTTTAGAATATGCATATTTCGTCAACGAATGCTAGCAGATAACTCAATTACTTCTTGAGCTGGACAAGTTTCGAGGAACGGCTCCCGAATGAGGACGATCACATCCTCTTAATATCCTTTGTTTATCACTGCCAAAGTTTTCTGATTTCTCATGAACAAAGCGTGAAGGAGGGTTTGTTTGTTGTATAATTTTTAATGAGCCGGGCGCACTCTATGCCTGTTCCTTCTCGTATTATGGGTTTGCACATTAGACATGCAATCCCGGGGTGAAGCTTGTCCAACTTAAAAAGATCATGAATTAACTACTACTTCCTCATGAGCCAAAACAGAGGCACAAAAGAGAAATGGTTTTTTTGAATAATTTTGAGATGGTACATGAAAGTCTTCGTTATGAATGGCAGGTAAATACCATGTATAGGAAGGTATGGTGGACTCATATGGCATAACTGGTTTAAAGGATTTTGGATGCACAAGCAGTCAGTCCGCTTAGTACAGGCGAAGGTTAGCAAAAGACTGGGAGCGACCAACTAAAAGAGCAATGACGGTCATAATCATGCAGAGCAACAAAGCAACATTGAATCAGGCATTGAAGTTATATCGCTACTCAGAAACTAAAGATCATCAAGGCTTGATAGACTTTCTTTATAGTCTTAAATATGCGTGAGCATACGCCAAGTCAATCAAAATAAATTCCTCGAGGAAGATACCACTAAACCATACCACATCATAGGCAAACAAATCATGTTGGTACTCCATTAACACACTGAGAACCCCCCAGCTATTTGAGACTAACCATAAGAAAACATGAACTACTAAGCATCATTATGCACATAGCATTTTTATCATAGACATATCGACCAGTGCAACAGAAGCCAACTCTCTTAACAAGATAAGCATGATAACTAAAGAGAGTTCCAGCGACCAACTAAACAAAAGCTCTTTAAAAAGATAAGCATGAAAACTAAGAGCTGAACATGATAGTAGCTATTGAAAGACAAAGAACACACACAGCAAGGATAGACATGAAAATTCTATGTTATGTTCTAGGTTGAAGTGGATCGTGTTTCTCTCCCACACAAAGAAGGCTGAGTTCCAACTCGTTATGAAAAGCAAGCAAAGCTAAAGAAAACTAAAAAGGAAACTAAAAGCAAGACGCTCCAAGCATAGCACATAACACATGAAGTGATAAAAATATAGTGGAACGAAAGACGAACTGATAATTGTTGATGGAGAAGGGGATGCACAGGGGCATCCCCAAGCTTAGACGCTTGAGTCTTCTTGAATATTTCTTGGGGGTGCACGGGGGCATCCCCAAGCTTGAGCGTTTGACACTCCTGAATCTTTTTATCATCTTCCCTTGCACACTTGAAAACTCCCTTCATACATAACTCATCATAATATGATTAGCGAGGTTAGTACTCTTAATAAAATAATTGTTCCTTGCTGGAAATAAGGATATTCTTGAAGGTCTACTGTTTCTCAAGATTGCCAAAAGGTTTTTGCAAAGAAAAAGCAAGCTCAAGGTTTGCAAAACGAAGAAAAGGCAAAACAGGACAGAATCTGTGAAAAACAGACCAGCAGGTAGTAAATAATTTTTTCGGGGCACTTCTGCAACTCAAATCAAAAAACTCAAAACATACGCCCGAAAGAAAATTGTATATAGCACGCTTTCGAAAAAATTCAGATCAAAAAGATGATCTGGTGATTTTATACGAATTTTTCTGTGCAAGGACAGAATCTGTTTCCTGGACAGCACGTCACAACTTTTGAACTTTCTTGCAATCAGAGGCTACACTTGGCACAAATCTGAAAAGTAAAGATACAATGATGATGCTACTGTAGTAACAACATCAAGACACAACAAAAGCAAAATAAAATTTTATTCATTGTGGGCTGCCTCCCAAAAGCGCTTTCTTTTATGCCTTTAAGCTAGGCATAATGCAAAAAGATCAAGTTGTATCAATTGAACCATCATCAAGATCATCAAAAAGCTCTTCAATAGTACAACTAGTCTTAAGAGGACTTTCAAATAAAGGCCTGATAGAGATACTTCTAGGTAGAAAACCAAAAGGAAAAAAGTCAAAGGAAGATTCATTTATAAATTTATCAAAGAGAGGTGTTTCTTCCAAAGTCTTCACAGTTTCAACCCCTTTGGCAATAAATGGATTACTTTTAGAGCGGGGAGTCTTTGGAACGTAAACGAACTTAGGCTCTTTCTTTGCCAGAGTTTCTACCTTTTTGGTTTTGATCGAGGAGAAAGTAGTTCCTAGAGTATCAAAGATTTCCTCAATCTTGTCTATCCTAGAAGAATCCAATTCAAAGGGATTTGATGGTCCCCAAAGTTTTGAGAATTTTATGCATGGAGCTATCAAGCCTATTCAAATTCCCTTGGATCTTACAATCCAACTCATTTATTTTATTAATGTTTGGCATCTCTAGCTCTATCTTTTCAAGTTTTTTCATAATGTGAGCTAGGGTGATGTCCTCTTGAATGCTAACAACAGGGGGATTTCCAACAAGATTTTCAATAATACTAAGAGACTCCCAAACTGGGGCCTCTAGGAAATTCCCATTGATAGCAGAATCTAGAATAAACCTATTCCAAGAAGTAATCCCAACATAAAAATTTCTAAGCAGGATAGTAGTAGATTGTTTCTTGGTGGCTCTTTTTTGAGAATCATTAATTCTATACCAAGCATCTTTTAAAGTTTCCCCACCCCTTTGTTTAAAGGTGAGAACTTCTGCCTCACCAAAGACAAAAGGACCAGACATAACGACAAGTAAAGAATGAGATAACTATTTTTGTGATTTTTGATAAAAGATACTAAAGCAAAAACTGAAAGGTAAACTAACAAGACTAAAAAGCAAAGGTAAAAGATAGCGTGCAACTCCCCTATCTTGAAGAGTTGAGTCCCCGGGGACGGCGCCAGAAAACTTTGCTTGATGGCTTCTCGCCCCTCGTTGGTTACCCCAAGTGGAAGGTTTGAGATGCAGTGTAGCGGTAGTTTTCCCTTGGCAAAGATACCAAGGATCGAATTCCCCTGAGACTCCAAGGTTCAACAAGAAGGTGTCAACTGCTAGCGGCGCAACTAGCGATCAACCGGACCTGCACACATATACAAATAACTTTGCTCCCAACGAGTACAGCGAGGTTGTCAATCCCTCCGGCCTTGTCGTTTACAAAGGATCAAACGCAAGAGATAATAGTGATAGGTATAACTGCAACTAGTAAGTAAGAACTGAAAGTAAATAGCGGATGTGATCAGTGATGGTAATATGGACCAGGGTCCCATGATGTTCACTAGTGATGTCTCTCTCCCAAAAGACGATAAAACAGCTATGTGAGGTAAACGAATTACAGCTGGGCAATTGACAGGATTATGTGCGCAAACCAATGCTAACTATGCTACAAAGAAAGGTAGAGGCTCAAAAGCATGGGCGGTACGCCAAGGCAAGTAGACCGAAATCCATCTGCATCTACTACTAATCATCCACCTTGAGATATCTATCCAGAACATCTCGCTGGTATTAAGTTGCGAGTCACACCCATAGTGTAAACTCAAAGCAACAGACAACTGCATTAAAAGAACTTTGCGTAAAGTAAACAATCCTTGCACCCGCGAGTACAAGCACCGTTGTTTTCCCCCTTGTGGCAACAACACATCCCCTAGACTCATGTTTCTGTCACTCAAGCTAGTCATCGAGGGGCATGAACCCACAATCAAGCATAACGTTCCCTCTTGGAGTTACTACCTACTACTTGGCCAAAGCAATAAACAACAACGGAGAACATGCAAGAATTACTCAAGAACAAAAATATAAAAGAGGTAAATCAAATATATTACTCACACACAATCTAAACATAATCTCATAATCCATCGGATCCCAGCAAACTCATCATAGTAACAGCATAAGGATTACATATATGCCTCGATCATGTAGGGCAGCTCACGAGGTCTAATTAGTGAAGAACAAAGAGGGGAGGAGAACATCACATAGCTACTGGTCATGGACCCATGGTCCAAGGGAGACTACTCACAACTCATCCGGGAGGCGTCCATGGTGGTGGAGAGGCTCCCGGTGGTGATCCTTCCCTCCGGCAGGGTGCCGGGAAGAGTTCTCCTGGTGCTCCCGATCTTGGAAGCGCGGCGGCGGCGGAACAGAGATGAGATCGCGAAAAAGGGTTCCGTCCTCGAGGGTTTCGGGACGCGGTGTAAATATATGCCAAAGGGGGGCATCAGCGGAGGCCTGGGGGGCCCAGGCGCCCCCCCCGGCGCGGCCAGGAGGGGGGCCGCGCCCCCAGGGCGCCTGGAGCCCTGGTGGCCCCCCTCCGGCCCTACTTTGGCCGCACGGAAGCTTCCGGAACACTAATTTTTTATATATTTTCCCGGAATTTTTCTGGCAGTTTACGTAATGGGAAAACCTGAAATATAAAAACAGCAGAAAACAGAAACTGGCACTGGGGTGCACTGAGTTAATAGGTTAGTCCAAATATGATCAAAATTGTATGGAAGTGTATAAATATCATAGCAATATCAGACAAAAGAGGCATGGAGCAAGCATAAATTATAGATACGTTTTGGACGTATCATTTGCTAATAGTGGAATCCGCTAGATGAAAATTTAAAGAACAATCATCAAGTTTATGGAAATCTAGCACATCACATAGAGTTTTTGGAATTGTTGAAATGATAGCACCCAAATCACACAAAGCATTGCACTCATAATCTTTAATCTTAATTTTAATAGTAGGTTCCTATTCATCATAAAGATTTCTAGGGATTGAAACTTCCAACTCAACTTTTTCTTTAAAAGATTTCATCATAGCATCAACAATATGTTTCGTAAAAGTATTATTTTGATTATAAGAATGAGGAGAATTAAGCATGGATTGCAAACAGGAAATACATTCTATCAAAGAGCAACTATCATAATTAATATTCTTTAATCCAAAATAGTGGGTGCATCGCTAGTTAAAGTTTTGACCTCTCCAATCCCACTTTTATCAATTTTTTCATTGAGATCTTTATTCTCCAAATTATTGGGATGCCCTTTATCTAAAGTTGAATCATATCCAGTCCCTTCTTTTCCAAGATTTATATTAGCAAATAAAGATTCAATACGAGTCAAGCCAAGCATCTTAATATCTTCATCATAATTATCGCAAAACTAGAAGAACACGTTTTTTCTAGCCATTCTCTTTTAGCACACATCCTAGCCATTCTCTGTTTACTCTCATTAATAGAAATTTGCATAGCTTCCAGAGAATCATTAATATCATGCTTTGGTGGCATAGATCTAATTTTCCAAGAATCAATCTCATGAGAAATAATATCAACGTTCCTAGCCAAATCATCAATCTTAAGTAGTTTTTCTTCTACCATAGCAGTGAAAATCTTTTGGGAATTTATAAATTCTTTAATATTACTCTCAAGATGTAACATCCCAAATTTTCAATTTGGAATGTTATACATAGATCATATTGCATAGCATATTTTATTGCATTTGTGTGCTTGCGATCATCGAAAATTCTAAGCAACTCAAGGACCCACAGAGAGAGTTGGGGATTTTTACCGATTTCGTATTTGAGTTTTCTCAAATACCGGTACGGGGATCACTTTGGTTTAGTTGTTTTTCTCTCCTAAAGATATTTCTTAGTAAAATATATGAGCGGAGATAATATGACTTCTCCAAAATAAAAGAAATATTGGAGGAAAAATATATTAAAATCACTTTTGGAATTTTATTCAGATTTATTTATTATTTTATTTGCATAGGAAAAATACGCGTTTTTCAAAATTGCTTTTAGGTCCGGAAAAATGTTCACTTTGTCCTGAATATTCTTAGAGGACGGTGAATATTATTAGAGGACGGTGAAAATATTGGAGTATTTTTTTGCCTGTTTTAGTACGTCAGGACTGTTCAAAAAAAGGGCCATTTGCATTTCTGTCCCTAACTCGAACCACCTAATCAGATATACCCCTAATTCGAAAGCCTGCTCAAAAATGCCCCTCCGCCGTCATGTGCCCTTACAGAAATGCCCCTCCGAGCCGTTTCCGTCCAGTCAAGGCTGTTTGACAGCTAACGTGTCGTTTCTTTCATATTTTTGCCCCTCCGTCCTTACACATGGGCCCAACTAAACAATTCACTCTCTCTCCCCCTCTTTCTTCTTCCTCGCGACGACAAGGGCATTTCTGAGCACACACTGGATCATGCGATTCCGTGGTCGGGGAGAGAGGGGCAGGTCAGACAGGGCGTGGTGAGCGATGTGTTCGTCCGACATGTCTTTTGCGAGCTCGTCGGTGGCCGCCAATGTAAGTTTCAGTGTTGATTTGGGGGAGATTTGGGCATGTTGCGGAATTAGGGTTCATCTTTTTTTGTAATTTTTCTGCTGTTAGGTCGATGGTGAAGGGATAGTTCAGTTTGAATCGGAGTTTTACATCCCCGATCTGACATTCTGTGGCCTTGAGGTTCGGTCGACGCGGCGGTGCCCTGGCCATGGGCTTATTCTTGCTCGTCGCGTCGCCTGGGGAGGAGGAAGCTCTGGTAGAAGGTTTCTCGGCTGCCCTCTTGATGTAAGTGTTTGGCTGTTAAGATTGATTCAATTTTGGTCTTTGTCCTCTTTGTCATTAGATCATTGATTTTGTAGCTTCCTAATGAATGTGACTGGGTTGTCTGGATTGATCTGCCACCGACCGAGCGCGTTGCTCGTGCATTTGAGGAGCTTCATGCAGGATTGGAGAAGAGCTGGCTAAAAGCTCATGATTTAGAGAGGAGGGTGATGTATCTAACCGAGAAGAACAAGAAACTGAACATGAAGTTGAAGAAGAGGAACGAGCTTATGCAAGCTTGGGGATTTATCATAGTTCTTGGTATTAGCATTTTGGCCACATTTGTTTGTGGGTTGTCTAATAATCCATACTAAATGGATTTCTCTTTGTAGTGTATGCTGTGATGGCGCTTAGTTTGGGAATGTATTATCACCAGAACAATGTTGTGATTTGGGAATGTTGTGATGTTGCTAAATGGAAATGACTCAATAATCTTGCTTGGCATATTGCTTTGAACAATCACTGAAATAGCATAGAATGAAATATTTGCCCAAATGATCTGTTGTGACAAAATAGCAGCTCACATAATATTTGAAACTACAAGATCACAAGATAACAACACTCAAAATAACATGAATTCAGCATTGCACATGCAAGATAGCAGCTCACAAGTTCACCATTACATAAGTTCATAAACTTCAGCATCACACACTTAAGATAGCAGCTAACAAGTTCAGAAATAGTTGTTAAACAACAAAAACAACACTAAATGATTCCAGCCACATATTCTACTGTAGGATCTTCTTGCTCCTGGTGTTGCTAGCAGGAGTAGTTAAGAGCCTTGAACTCCTCCTTGTGGTCACAATTTTGCCCACTTCTTTGCTAAGCTGGTTGCTTCCAGTTACAGAACCTACTGTAGGATCTGGTGTACAGTTTAGCCTCTTCTTGGCTGGTGACATCCCTCTATCAGCTGCCCTTTTGTAGTTCTTTCTTGGGCTACAATTGAAATGAGAACATTAAATGAAGCAAAAAATTAAATGAAAACTTTAAATGAAGCAAAAATTGATATGAGAACATGCGTAGCTATTGCACCTTACGGAAGATGACATTGTTGGTGCATCTGTAGCAATTGCAGCATCAGTTTCAAGCTCTGTAGCATTTTCAGCATCAGTTTCAAGCTCTGTAGCATTTTTAGCCTCAGTATCCTCCTCCTTCTCATTGTCAGCATCAGTTTCAGCATCTAAATGGTCATCCATTGCATTTTCAGCCCCTAGTGCTCTTCTTCTCCAAAAGCTGGGTCAATGGATTCCTTGCAGTTAGTGGCACGGTGGTAAATGGATTTTACATGAAGCATTTTCATGACTTTGGGGATTATGATGTGGCCAACGAATGTTCCAGCTGCAATCTGCTGTCTGAGATCAAACTTTTCCATTATAAATTGTCTTATTTTGTCTAGCAAGTCCACAATGTGTATACCCTTCCATTTTTAATCTTTGAATTAAAGGACCCAGCTAGATTGTTATTAACATAATCTACTTTACACAACTCATTGAACAGTGACCTTGCCCATAGCTTGCTATGATGCTCCTCTAAGTACTCTTTCACACCAGCCTTATTGTACAACTGCCTAAGATGGTAGTTGTGTTTCTTTAAGCTATATGTGAGTGAGCATGGCCATAAATTTTCATCAAAGAATTTCCCCGTGAACTTTTTTGTGAAATTTGCAGCCAAATGCCTCATGCATTCTTTGTGCTCCACACCTGTGAACACAGCTTCCACTGCAGTCTCCAGGCCATACTTTTTCTTCAAATTTTTCTACAATTCTGTTGGTCCCACTCCTGAATCCTCTAAAACCCAGGTCTTCACAGCATCACCAACCCATCTACTCTTAGCTGATCTCAATCTTTTTCTCCTGTTCACACTGGGACATGTATGAGCAGTTTTGTTCACCTTAACCTGCATGCATGAAAGTTCAGACACATCAGCAACACATTTCAGAACCTATGTGCTGCAACAAACAAACAAAATACAGTATCAATGCTGCTAACTACAAATGCAATGTTAGATGCTATAGTTAATACCTGAAACAGTGTGCTATGTCTCATTAAGGAGGCATGCATCCTCCATTGGCACCTCTTATAAGCACAATGTACTGTCAACCTAGTACTGTCACTCTTGTCTATCACAAATTCACTTTAAGTCTTTATTGAGAAGGTTGCAAGAGCATTTCTACAGTCTATAGCACTGGAAAATATTGTTCCCTGTTTCAAAGAAGGATCATCTCTATTGTATTGCACATCTGGTCTTTCCTCATCAGATGTCTCAGAGTATCCCATGTCCATATCCCCCTCCTTCTCATCTTCACCTGCCTCAGCAAACATGCCTTCAGGGGGTGGAACATAATCTTCATCATCATCATCTTACTCCTTGCCTTTCTTCCTTGTTACAAACTGTGGAAACAACTTTTCATCCTCATCATCACTTGGCCAATCATCTGGTAGTCCCTCTTCAGTATAGGGGTCACCTGAATCTCTACTATGAGAGGGGCCTGCATGCCTAGATACTTCTACAGTAGGTGTTCCTGGTGCCTGCACGGAACTGCTGTCAGACACATGAGTTGTTGTTTTCTTTCTGCCCCTTGATTGGCTGGTACTACCTTTACCTCTAGACCTAGATTGAGATCTTGCTCCTCTGCTCTCTGTCTCTCCTCTCTTCCTTTGTATGACACTGATTTCTAGTTTAGCAGGGAAAGTATCATGCATTGCAAACATGATACCAAGCTCATCATCACACTGGACAGGGACCCAAGCTAATTTTGCAATGTCCCAGTACCTAAATTCCACTGCATCATATATACCCCATGGATATTGAGCACATAACGTAGATCTAAACTGATTAAAAGACCATTGATTGTCAGCAACAAAAGGAAAGGAGAATCCTGTATTGGATGATTTTGTGCTATCATTAGCTAGAAGTGTGGTTTCCATTCTACACTCCATCCGAACTGCTCTATCGGGGTCCATCCTACGATGACCATGGAAAACAGAGAGAGATCCCAACGCCATGAGCACTATGAACTAGGTCAACAAATTCAACTACAACAATGAATCGAACTACAACTACAAACGGCATGAGACAGCATTAGATTAGAAGAGAAACTTACCCTGCCGAAGCATACTTCTGTGGCTGCGGTGTGCTCCCTCGTTCGCCGCCGCCGCCACCACAACTGTTGTCCCCATCCATCCCGTCGCCGGTGTCTCCTTCACACCCTAGAAGAGTGCGACACGGAGTCAGATCGGAAGCTCCACCGATAACGCCATCAGTAGATCGAGCCTTGCGAGTTGGGATCGAGCGAGCTAGGGTTAGCGTTACGGCGGGAGGCGATTTGGGGGAGAAAGAGAGAGAGAGCGGCTCGGGCGAGAGAATGAGAGGGAGAGAGAGTGAACTGGTGACCTGGGCCCATGTGTAAGGAGGGAGGGGCAAAAATGTCAAAGAAACAACCGCTTACAGGTCAAACAGCCTTGACTCGACGGAAACGACACGGAAGGGCAATTCTATAAGGGGACATGATGGCGGACGGGCATTTTTGAGCAGGCTTTCGAATTAGGGGCAAATGTGAGTAGTGGGTTCGAGTTAGGGAGACATATGTAAAAGACCCTTAGAAAAGTGGGTCAACTGACCTACGGGTCGTAACCGACACGGACTCTGCCGGGCCGGCTTTATAAGCCGAGGCCCAGCCGCCCCACAGCCCCGCGCCGCCGCCCGCGCCGCCACCCCACACCGCCGCCGGAGCCCCGCCGTCCGCCGCCGTCGCCGAGGTAGTCGCCGCCGTTCTCGCCGCCACCGCCAGTTTTCTCGAAAAGACCGAGCGGTTTTCTTTTAGAAATCCTATATCTATTTTTTAAATAGATCGGTTCGGTTTTTTCGGTTTAAATAGCGGACGTTCGTCCGTACGTTCGTTTTCTCCCGTTAGTCAGAGACAACAAACGTTCGTTCGTTAGCCTGTTCGTCCGTTTTTCTTTTTCAGGGTTTTTCCGTGATTATTTTCGATCGTGATTTCTGCCCTGATCTTGTTTTTAGTTTTTCTTTTCGCTCGAATGTCGGAATCGGGCGATTCAAACGCCTAGATCTTCGTCTCGAAGCCCTCTTTCCGTTTAACCAACTTGAAAAAGGTTTTGGTACTGTAAAAATTTGACTTTAGATCAATCTAGTAAATGGATCTTGATTCTTTTTGCTAACCGGAGTTCTTAAGTTGAACTTTCTGGTTAGATCTTCTTATTTGGAGTTTTATCTATGCATGTTTGCCTGATTGCTTATGTATGCTATTGTTTGATTGCGATAGAATTCCCGGAGTGCGAAGCGTGCTACTACGAGTCCCTAGGTTTTGTGAATCATCATCAAGGCAAGTAAAACTTTGATCATACCCTTTATTACCCAATTTTTATGCATTAGATCAAACCCTCACACATTGCATGAGTAGAATCTCTTAACTTGTGGGTCTGGGAAGTAGATTGAGGTAGAACCTATTACCTGCATTATTTTCAAACCCTTGGGAGTTACTTCTACGTTATGCTTAGGTTGCCAAGCTATGCTCGTAGACGTGGATTGGATTTGATAGTATCCATGATAGTAGTGATATGTTAATTAATGGTTCAACTTATGGTGGCTACTTTAATACACATCTGGGTGGATTGGTTGCAGGGCACCTGGAGAATCCAGTGTTGTCCTAGGAAATCCTGGGGTACCATGTGATTATCCTATGGAATGCCACCCAGGCTCAAAGGGATCATAAAACTATTCAAGCTAGAAACTTCCATGTGCAGCCACAATGCCATTATGGGCTCTGGCATAGTATGAGTAAGTTGTGTGAGCTCTTTCAATGGTGGACTAGCAGATGTAGGGGAAAGTAGGTATACCGGACCGCCCAGGGTAAAGAGTAAATGCTTCCGAAAGACTATGTATCGGTGATCCATTTCTCAAACATCATGCAGTGCGAGAAATCCAATGGAGGAGATCGGGTCTTGTGGGAAAAAGTGCGCAAACCTCTGCAGAGTGTACAAACTAATCATGATTAGCCGTGTCCCCGGTTATGGATATCTTGAGTATCTGGTACTTGAATTATTGGTTGATCTCAACACTTTAAAATAAATTTGTTGGGTTAATGATGACTACTTTAATTGGGATTGAGTTGGAGGTACCTTCTCAATGATGTTTCTACCACCATGATAGTTAAAATAAAAGTTATTCCTTTGTTGTAGGAAAAAATTGGCTTTACGCAAAAACCTTAACCTTAGAGCCTCCACCAGCCAAATATGCATATAGTGTTAGCCTTTATTCTGTTACTTGCTCTACTGTGTTATCTTGCCAGCATATTCCATGTGCTGACCCGTTTCGGGCTGCAACATGTTACGTTGTAGACTTTTCAGAAGAAGAGTAAGGTGCGCTAGGTCGTTTGTCATGCACTCAGCTATGCCGTTGGAGTTGATGGACCTACTTATCTTCCAAGCCTTCCGATGTTACATTGTTAGATGGCCTTATGCCATAGAATTTTGTAATAAGTTCTCTTTTGAGACATTTGATGTAATAAGTGTGTGATTGCCACTCTGTTATAAATCCTTCAAGTACTGTGTGTGTCAGCATTACCAATCCAGGGATGACACGGAACACAGAGAATTCGGTCCATTCGGATCGTGGTCGCTACAAGATGGTATCAAAGCACACGCTGAATGTAGGACACGACCACTAAGATAAACTCTAGGTCACTCTTCTCTACTCATTTCTGACTCCTCTCCATTTTCTACTCGTTAGGATGGTGGACCCAAGGAACAAGTTCGCCGAACCAGATGAAGACACACCTTTTGGACGTCATTTGAAGGAAGTCACGAGGTACCTGAACATCGAAATACCAAGCTTCATCGGGACCTACACCGCCACTTTACGAGAAGAGGAGCGATGTAATATTCAAGTTCAAATTCCCGGGAGGACATTCGCACCATCCACTGAGCCCATAGAGTTTTCTTTTGATGCACCAACCTGGAGCCTAGGCAAGAGTATGGCAGCCCACATTACCATGGGACATATAGGAGAAGTCTACAAGAAGGAGCTGAAGGACACTATCTACCAGATATGTGGACGCCGAGATGAGCAATGTGACATGATTAGTACCCGAAAGGAAGGGTCCATTGCAGCTTCATCCAGGAGTTAAACCAGCACATCCGACGACAGGAGCACCAGATGTACGCAGGGATGATAGAATTGAAGAAGGCGCTAACCAGGAACTTGGAGCAAGAAGAGGAACTCAAGTCTACACGCGACAAATACAAGGAGGAGATGACAATACTTGTGGAGAAGAATGATGACTTGACAATGAAGCTAGGTGTATTCATGGGAGATCCATCACCAGGAGGAGAAGAAGAAGAAGAAGAACCTAAGGAGATTCGTTCTGAGGACTACATCATCATCGACGACACGGACTTGGACCCCGATGATAGTGATGATGACTATGAAGATGAAGCCGGAGCAGACATCATGGAATCTTCCGCCGATCAAAATTTCTAGATGACCACCTTATGACTAGTAGTTTTCCCCCACAAAGTAGAATTTAGAGAACTTTTGTAAAGTTAGTTAGGATCTTTGTATGCCCTTGCTTGAAATTGATTGGTGTGATATGATTGTGTTTGTCTCATGTGCATATGGGTAGTGAATTTTTCCTTAGACCTCACTTCTATTCTAACCTCTTCCCTCTACACCATCAGATGCCTCCGAGACGTGAGCCCGGATTTCAGTTTCGCCCTGGGCTCACTCAGTTGATCCAGCAGCAGCACACTTTGATGCAACTTCTTGTCCAGAACAATCAGAACAATCAGAACAACAACAACAACCCTCCACCACCACCACCCATGGACAACCTGACATGTTTCTTAAGGTTGCAACCACCAGTGTTCTCTAGTAGCATTGAACCAATAGTTGCTGATGACTGGCTGCGCAAGATTGGAAGGGAGTTGAACACCACCAATTGCACGGATGCTGAGAAGGTGCGTTTTGCCGCACATCAGTTGGTTGGACCAGCAGCAGCGTGGTGGGAGAACTACACAGCCACTTTCCCTGTAACCAATGTCACTTCTGATCAGTTTCAGCAAGCTTTCCGCACTGCCCATGTCTCAACTGGAGCCATGAGCATGAAGAAGCGAGAGTTTCGCAACTTACGCCAAGGAAATCGTACTGTGGCTCAGTACGTAGATGAGTTTAGTACTCTATCCCGTTATGCCCCAGATGATGTGGCCACTAATGCCGCGAAGCAAGAGAAGTTTATGGAAGGGCTGAATGATGAGATGAGCATACAGTTGATGGTGGCAACCTTCAACAACTACCATGAGTTAGTAGACAAAGCTCTCATGATTGAAGGGAAGCAGCAGCAGATTGAAAGCCGCAAGAGGAAGTATGGACAAGGAAGGAATAATTCTAGAGCCCGGCAGAAGCCCTGTTTCACCCCGAACTCGAGAGGATACACCTATAACCATGGAAGCCACACCCATAATGGAGGGAGTGCTCACAACCACAATGGCTCCAAGAATGGGAATGCGAATGGAGCAAGCAATAATTAGAACCGCCCCACTCCATCCACACCCGCCAAGAGGGATTTAAGTCACGTTACCTCTTTCAAGTGCGGGAAGAATGGACACTACGCCACAGACTGCCCTGAAGCTAGGAATGGGAACGACAATGGAAGCACCGGGAAGAAGCCCAACCCTTTGAACAAAGGACAAGTGAACCACGTGACCGTGGAGGAGGTTGAAGAACAACCTGATGCTGTTGTCGGTAAGTTTTTGGTTAAGTCATTTATCGCAGTAGTTTTTTTCGATACTGGTGCATCGCATTCATATATTTCAAGGGGATTCATGAATAGATATAAGTTGCCCACCCAAGTCCTTAAGATCCCCAATTAGTAAGTTCCCCAGAAGCAGAGTACATGGCACATCAAGGATGTTTTCGAGTATCGTTGGCCATTGGACGCCATGTTTTCCCCTCAGACCTGATAGTTTTGGAGTCACAAGGATTGGTTGTGATACTAGGTATTGATTGGCTATCGATGTATGGAGGGAACATCTATTGTGCTAGTAAGTCTATTTTGCTGACCACCCTGGAGGGAAAAATGATCAAGTATGTATCTAGGCATTCGCCTAGAAGGACAAAAGTAAATTCTCTCTCGGGAGTTGTTCAGGAGGAAGTGCCCGTAGTAAGGGATTACCCAGAGTATTTATAGAAGAGCTACCAGGCATGCCGCCGGATAGGGATATTGAGTTTTTGATTGAGCTATTGCATGTCACCGGACCAATATCGAAGAGACCATATCAGATGCCAGCAAATGATCTGGAGGAGATCAAGAAGCAGATTAAGGAGTTATTGTAGAAAGGATTTATTCAACGAAGTTCATCACCTTGGGGAGCTCCAGTGCTTTTGGTCGAGAAGTATGATGGATCTTTAAGGATGGTCATTGATTATCAGGCACTGAATGAAGTGATGATTAAGAATAAGTACCCACTACCGATGATCAATGATTTGTTTGACCAACTTCAAGGAGCTAAAGTATTCTCCAAGATCGATCTATGATCAGGATACCACCAGTTGCAGATCCGAGATAAGGATATACCTAAGACAACCTTCACCACAAGGTACGGGCTATATGAGTATACGGTTATGTCATTTGGATTGACTAACGCCCCTGCCTACTTCATGAGTATGATGAATAAGGTGTTCATGGAGTTCTTGGATAAGTTTGTCGTGGTATTCATTGATGATATCTTGGTGTACTCGAAGAACGAAGAGGAACCCGAGGAGCATTTGCGTTTGGTTCTAGAGAAGCTCAGAGAACATCAGTTATATGCCAAGTTTAGCAAATGCGAGTTGTGGTTGAAGGGAGTTGGATTCTTAGGACATGTTATATCGGGAGAAGGTATAACAGTGGATCATGTAAAGGTACAGTCAGTCACTGAGTGGTTGGCACCCACTTCAGTTGGAGAGATCCGCAGTTTTCTTGGACTCGTGGGATATTACCGGAGGTTCATAGAGAATTTCTCCAAGATCGCAAAGCCTATGACAGCATTGTTGAAGAAGGACACCAAGTTCCATTGGACTGAAGAGTGTGAAGAAAGTTTCCAGGAGTTGAAGAAACATTTGACAACAGCCCCAGTGCTGATCTTGCCAGATATATGCAAGGATTTCCAAGTGTATTGTGACGCTTCATGCTTAGGACTTGGAGGAGTACTGATGCAGGACAGAAGAGTTGTTTCTTATGCATCTCGTCAACTTTGACCGCACGAGTTGAATTATGCTACGCATGATTTGGAGCTAGCAGCTGTAGTGCACGCGCTCAAAACCTGGAGACATTTCCTCATTGGAAATTGTTGTGATGTGTACATGGATTACAACAGTTTGAAGTACACTTTCACATAGAAGGAGCTGAACCTCAGACAGAGGAGATGGTTGGAGCTCATAGAGGATTATGATATGAAGCTGCACTATCATCCTGGCAAGGCCAATGTCGTGGCAGACGCTTTGAGCCGGAAGAGTTATGCCAGTACCCTAGTAAAAGGAGGATTGCCGAAGGAGTTAGCAGAAGATCTCAAGGAGCTTCGTTTGGAGATAGTTCTTAGAGGTTTTGTTGCAGCCTTGGAGGTTCAGTGAACATTGTTGGGACATATACGAGAAGCCCAGAAAGATGACAAAGAGATTGCAGAAATCAAGGAGAGGATGAGTGAAGGAAAAGCCAAGGGTTTTCGTGAGGATGAACACGACACCTTGTGGTTTGAGGATCGAATCTATGTGCCCAACAACGCCGAGATCAGGAAGTTGATATTACAGGAAGCACATGATTCCCATACTCGATACACCCCGGAAACACTAAGATGTATTTGGATTTGAAAGAACATTTCTGGTGGATGGGAATGAAGAAGGATATTGCCGAGTATGTAGCAGTATGTGATGTATGCCAAAGAGTGAAGGAGGAGCATCAGAAGCCAGCAAGATTACTAAAACCTATGCCAATACCCGAATGGAAGTGGGATAAGCTTGGCATGGACTTTATCACCGGATTGGCTAGGACCAAATCGGTATATGACTCCAGCTGGGTAGTAGTGGATCGCTTGACCAAAGTAGCCCAATTTATCCCCATGAAGACTACATATACCAGTGCGAAGTTGGCCAAGATATACATGACCAGGATCGTATGTCTGCACGGAGTTCCAAGGACCATCGTATCAGATAGAGGAACACATTTTACTTCAAAGTTTTGGCATCAATTGTACCAGACTTTGGGAACTAGGCTAGAATTCGATATAGCTTTTCACCCGCAGACCGATGGACAAACTGAGAGAGTCAATCAGATTCTGGAGGACATGTTGAGAGCTTGTGCGCTAGATTATGGATCTAGTTGGGATGACAACTTGCCCTATGCGGAGTTCTCGTACAACAACAGTTACCAGGACAGTATGAAGATGGCACCATTCGAAGCATTGTATGCGAGGAGATGCCGAACACCGTTGATGTGGGATGAAGTCGGAGACCGTCAGTTGTTTGGACCGGACCTGATCAAAGAGTCAGAATAGAAGGTTAAGCTGATTCGAGATAGACTGAAGGTAGCTCAATCCAGGCAGAAGATCTATGCAAACTCGACGTGCAAGGAAGTAGTCTATGAAATCGGAGACAGAGCGTACCTGAGAGTGTCGCCTCTATGAGGAGTTAAACGTTTTGGAGTTAAGGCAAAGTTAGCCCCGAGATTTGTGGGACCGTACCGTGTTTTGGAACGCATGGGAGAGGTTGCCTACAAGTTGTGGTTACCCGAAGGATTGTCAGGAGTTCACGACGTGTTGCACGTTTCCCAGCTTAAGAAGTGCCATGCAGAGATGGCCGATGTTCCTTTAAGAGACACAGTGCCCCAGGAAGCAATTCAATTGGATTGTGATCTGACTTACAAGGAGAAACCCGTCAAGATCCTCGAGTTTGCGAGCAGAGTCACCCGCAGCAAAGTTATCAACTTTGCAAAGTTCACTGTAGTCACCACACCGAGGATGAAGCCACCTGAGAACGAGAGGACGATCTACGCAAGGACCACCCACACCTATTTTCTAGCCAACCCGAATCTCGAGGGCGAGATTCATTCTAAGGGCAGTCGGTTTGTAACATCCCAAATTTTCAATTTGGAATGTTATACATAGATCATATTGCATAGCATATTTTATTGCATTTGTGTGCTTGCGATCCTCGAAAATTCTAAGCAACTCAAGGACCCACGGAGAGAGTTGGGGATTTTACCGTTTTCGTATTTGAGTTTTCTCAAATACCGGTACGGGGATCACTTTGGTTTTAATTATTTTTCTCTCCTAAAAATATTTCTTAGTAAAATATATGAGCGGAGATAATATGACTTCTCCAAAATAAAATAAATATTGGAGGAAAAATATTAAAATCACTTTTGAAATTTTATTCGGATTTATTTGTGATTTTATTTGCATAGGAAATATACGCGTTTTTCAAAATTGCATTTAGGTCCGGGAAAAATGTTCACTTTGTCCTATATATTATTAGAGTACAGCGAAAATTTATTTCGGAATTTTTGGAGTCCGTTTAGTATTTTTTTTCCGCCTGTTTTAGTACGTTAGGACTGTTTAAAAAAAGGGGTCAACCGACCTACGGGCCGTAACCGACCCAGACTCTGCCGGGCCGGCTTTATAAGCCGAGGCCCAGCCGCCCCGCAGCCCCACGCCGTTGCACCGCCACCTCGTGCCGCCGCCCGGCGCCACCGCACCGCCGCCCGCGCCGCCGCCCCGCACCGCCGCCGGAGCCCCGCCGTCCGCCGCCTTGGCCGGAGCCCGCCGCCGCCGTCGCCGAGGTAGTCGCTGCCGTTCTCGCTGCCGCCGCCGGTTTTCTCGAAAAGGCCGAGCGATTTTCTTTTAGAAAACCTATATCTATTTTTTTAAATAGATCGGTTCAGTTTTATTTCGGTTTAGTTAAATAGCGGACGTTCGTCCGTACGTTCGTTTTAACGAACGTTGTTCGCCCGTAAGTCACAGACAACGAATGTTCGTTCGTTATCCTGTTCGTCCGTTTTTCTTTTTCAGGGTTTTTCCGCGACTATTTTCGATCGCGATTTCTGCCATGATCTTGTTTTTAATTTTTCTTTTCGGTCGAAAATCGGAATCAGGCGATTCAAGTGCTCAGATCTTCATCTCGAAGCCCTTTTTCCGTTTAACCAACTTAAACAAGGTTTTGGTACTGTAAAAATTTGACTTTAGATCAATCTAGTAGACGGATCTTGTTTCTTTCGCAGTTTGAGTTTCGTTGCTCCGTTAGATTGGATTCTTGTTGCAAATCGGAGTTCTTAAGTTGAACTTTCTGGTTAGATCTTCTTATTTGGAGTTTTATCTGTGCATCTTTGCCTGATTTCTTATGTATGCTATTGTTTGATTGCAATAGAATTCCGGAGTGCGAAGCGTGCTACTATGAGTCCCTAGGTTTAGCGATCATCAGCAAGGCAAGTAACACTTTGATCATACCCTTTATTACCCAGTTTTTATGCATTAGATCAAACCCTCACACATTGCATGAGTAGGATCTCTTAACTTGTGGGTCTGGGAAGTAGATTGAGGTAGAACCTATTACCTGCATTATTTTCAAACCCTTGGGAGTTACTTCTATGTTATGCTTAGATTGCCATGCTATGCTCGTAAATGTGGATTGGGTTTGAGAGTATCCATGACAGATTGAGATGTTAATTAATGGTTCAACTTAAGGTGGCTACTTTAATACACGTCTGGGTGGATTGGTTGCAGGGCACCTGGAGAATCCAGTGTTGTCCTAGGACATCCCGGGGGTACTGTGTGATTATCCTATGGAGTGCCACCTAAGCTCAAAGGGATCATAAAACTATTCATGCTAGAAACTTCCGTGTGCACCCACAATGCCATTATGGGCACTGGCATAGTATGAGTAAGTTGTGTGAGCTCTTTCAGTGGTGGACTAGCAGATGTAGGGGAAAGTAGGTGTACCAGTCCACCTGGGGTAAAGGGTAAATGCTTCTGAAAGACTTTGTCTCGGTCATCCATTTCTCAAACACCATGCAGTGCGAGAAATCCAACGGAGGAGATATGGTCTTGTGGGGAAAAGTGCGCAAACCTCTGCACAGTGTACAAACTAATCATGATTAGCCGTGTCCCAGGTTATGGACATCTTGAGTATCTGGTACTTGAATTATTGGTTGATCTCAACACTCTAAAATAAATTTGTTGGGTTAATGATGACTACTTTAATTGGGATTGAGTTGGAGGTACCTTCTCAACGATGTTTCCACCACCATGATAGTTAAAATAAAAGTTATTCCTTTGTTGTAGGAAAAAATTGGCTTTACGCAAAAACCTTAACCTTAGAGCTCCACCAGCCAAATATGCATATAGTGTTAGCCTTTATTCTGTTACTTGCTCTACTGTGTTATCTTGCCAGCATACTACATGTGCTGACCCGTTTCGGGCTGCAACATGTTACGTTGCAGACTTTTCAGAAGAAGAGTAAGGTGCGCTAGGTCATTTGTCATGCACTCAGCTATGCCGTTGGAGTTGATGGGCCTACTTATCTTCCAAGCCTTATGCTGTTACATTGTTAGATGGCCTTATTCCATAGACTTTTGTAATAAGTTCTCTTTTGATACATTCGATGTAATAAGTGTGTGATTGCCACTCTGTTATAAATCCTTCAAGTACTGTGTGTGTCAGCATTACCGATCCAGGGATGATACGGAACACAGAGACTTCGGTCCATTCGGATCATGGTCGCTACACCAGATCAGAAGGTATCTTATTATAATTTCCATAAGGATTGTTGTAGGAATCACCATAATTATTAGAGGAATTACTAGGAAACGGCCTAGGGTTGAAATTTCTTCTATATGTGTTATTACCAAAATTGTTCCTACCAAGAAAATTCACATCCATAGATTCATTATTATTCTCAACCAAAGTAGATGAAGGAATATCATTAGGATCTATAGGAGCACCCTTTCTAGCAATTAATTTCATAAGATGTTCCATCTTTCCACTCAAAACATTTATTTCTTCAATCGCTTGCACTTTTTTACTAGTAGATGACCTTTCAGTATGCCATTGAGAGTAATTTCCCATAATATTATCTAGGAGTTTAGTAGCTTCTCCTAATGTGATTTCCATAAAAGTATCTCCCGCGGCAGAATCTAAAAGATTTCTAGATGCAAAATTCAATCCGGCATAAAAAAATTGTATGATCATCCATAAACCTAAACCATGAGTAGGGCAATTTCTTATCATCAATTTCATCCTTTCCCAAGATTGTGTAACATGCTCATGATCAAGTTGCTCAAAATTTATTATATCGTTCCTAAGGGAGACGATCTTAGCGGGAGGAAAATACTTAGAAATAAAAGCATCTTTAGACTTATTCCATGAATCAACACTATTTTTAGGCAAAGATGAAAAGCAAGTTTCAGCACGATCTCGTAGTGAGTACGGAAATAGCTTAAATTTAATAATATCATTATCCACATATTTTTCTTTTGCATATCACAAAATTCAACATAAGTGTTTAGATGGGATACAACAACTTCATTATGACTACCGATAAATTGTTCTTTCATAACAAGATTCAACAACGCGGCATTGATTTCATGAGATTTCGCACTAGTGGCGGGAGCAATCAGAGTACTAATAAAATCATTATTATTAGTGTTGGAGAAGTCACACAAATTAGTTATCTCTTGAGTCATTGTGACAAAGCAAGTGATCTAGCACACAAGCAAACAAAAAGACAAACGGAAAAAGGGCAAATAAAAAGGCAAATATTTATGTGTTTCTCTGAAAATGTTTTAGAAGTGGGGGATATGAAAATGAGAGGAAAATGGCAAATAATGTAAGTGCAAGAGATGAGAGTTTATGACAAGTACTTGGCACGCTTGATGTAGAACCTCCCCGGCAACGACGCTAGAAATTCTTCCTGCTACTTCTTGAGCTTGCGTTGATTTTTCCCTCAAAGAGGAAAGGGTGATGCAGCAAAGTAGAGATAAGTATTTCCTTTGGTTAAGAACCAATGTATCAATGCAGTAGGATGCACAAGCAAGTCTCCAACATATGCACCTACACAAACTAACAAACACTTGCACACAACGCGAAAAAGGGGTTGTCAATCCATTCACGATCACTTGCAAGAGTGAGTTCTGATAGAAATAAATTTAAAATAAAAGTAAAAGGCAAAATACAGTAAACACAAAATAATTGCAACAAGGTATTTTTGGGTTTTTGGTTTTATAGATCTGGAAATATATGATGGACAATAGACCCGGGGGCCATAGGTTTCACTAGAGACTTCTCTCTCGAAGAAAGCATACAGTGGGTAAACTAATTACTGTTGAGAAATTGATAGAAAAGTGCTAAGTTATGACAAAATCAAAGGCAATGATCATGAATATAGGCATCACGTTCGTGACAAGTAGACCGACTCCTGCCTGCATCTACTACTATTACTACACACATATATCATTATCCGACATGCATCTAGAGTATTAAGTTCATAAGAAAAGACTAACACCTTAAGCAGGATGACCTGACGTAGAGGGATAAACTCAGGCAATATGATATAAAACCCATGTTTTTACCCTTAATGGCAACAACACAATACATGCCTCGCTACCCCTTTTGTCACTAGGTGAGGACACCGCAAGATTGAACCCATCACAAAGCACCTCTCCCAGTGCAAGAAAAACCAATCTAGTTGGCCAAACCTAATCGATAGATCAGAGAGAAATACAAAGCTATTTTAATCATGCATAAAAGAGTTTAAAGAAGACTCAAATAATATTCGTAGATGATCTGATCATAAATCCACAATTCATCGGATCTCAACAAACACACTTCAAAAGAAGATTGCATCGAATAGATCTCCAAGAACATCGAGGAGAATATTGTATTGAAGATCAAAGAGAGAGAAGAAGGCATCTAGATACTAGCTATGGACCAGTAGGTCTGTGGTAATCTACTCATGCATCACCGGAAGGGAAGTAAGCTTGATGTAGAAGCCCTCCATGATCGAATCCCCCTCCAGCGGAGTACCGGAAAAGGCCCGAAGATGGGATCTCACGAGAACAAAAACTTGCAGCAGTGGAAAAGTATTTTTGGTCACTCCTCTAGGGTTTATGGAATATTTGGATATTTATAGAGCTCAGAGGCGGCGCAGGGGACTCCCGAGCGGCCCACAAGCCCAGGAGGCGCGCCCTACATCTTGTCCTCTCCTCGTGGGTCTTCTGCCCCCACTCAAGTCTCGTAGGTGTCTTATGGTCCGAGAAAAATCATCGTAAAGTTTTATTCCGTTTGGACTATGTTTGAAATTCCTTTTTTGTAAAAGCCAAAAAACAAGGAAAAACAGAAACTGGCACTAGGCACTGGGTTAATGAGTTAGTCCCAAAAATAATATAAAATAACATATTAATGCATATAAAATATTCAAATTTATAATATAATAGCATGGAACAATAATAAAGGATAGATACATTGGAGACGTATCAACATGATTTTGGACCAGGAACCTCATCGGTGCTTCTTAATGGAATTCAGGGGAAATAATTTCGCTAGTAAAGGTTGAGACAAGGAGATCATATCCCCCTCTTATCTTTGTTTTGGCAACAGATTTATCTCAGTTGATGTCTACTACACAACTTGTTCTTGTAGACTCGTGTTGGGCCTCCAAGCGCAGAGTTTTCTAGGACAATAGCAAATTTCCTTCAAGTGGATGACCTAAGGTTTATCAATTCGCGCGAGGTGTAGGATGAAGATGGTATCTCTCAAACAACCCTGCAACCAAATAATAAAGTCTCTTGTGTCCCCAACACACCAAATACAATGGTAAATTGTATAGGTGCACTACTTCGGCGAAGAGACGGTGATACAATTGTAATATGGATATTATATAATGATTTTTGTAATAAGACTAATAAAAAATAGCAAGGTAGGAAGTGATAAACCGGAGCACAAACGGTATTGCAATGTTTGAAAACAAGGCCTAGGGTCCGTACTTTTGCTAGTGCAATGTCTCAACAATGCTAATATAATTGGATCACATAACTATCCCTCAGTGTGCGATGAAGAATCACTCCAAAGTTCCTATCTAGCGGAGAACATAAGAAGAAATTGTTTGTAGGGTACAAAACCACCTCAAAGTTATTCTTTCTGATCGATCTATAAAGAGTTTGTACTAAAATAACATCAAGCTATCCTTTCCTATCAATCTATCAACATGTCATACTAAAATAATACCATATGATACACATCAGCCAACTCTTGTCACCTAGAAACTCCAATGTCACCGCGAGTATCCGTGAGTTAATTATATGATATGCTATTTTATATGATTTTTTGGGACTAACCTATTAACGCAGAGCCCAGTGACAATTTCTGTTTTCTTCCTTATTTGTGAGTTTTGCAGAAAAGGAATATCAAACGGAGTCCAAACGGAATGAGACTTTACGGAGATTTTTCTTGGACCAGAAGACACCAGATGGACTTGGAATACACGCCAGGGGATCTGCGAGGAGACCACAAGGGTGGAGGGCGCGCCCAGGGGGGTAGGGTGCCTCCCTACCTAGTGGGCCCCTCGTGCCTCCCCTGACCTACTTCTTCCACCTATAAATTCACATATATTCCAGAAACATCAGAACATCCATCGAAACAACTTTTCCATCACTGTAACATTCTGTTCTCGCGGGATCCCATCTAGAGGCCTTTTCCGGTACTCCGCCGGAGGGGGAATCAACCATAGAGGGCATCTACATCAACCCTATTGCCCTTCCGATGAAGTGTGAGTAGTTTACCATAGACCTACAGGTCCATACCTAGTAGCTAGATGGCTTCTTCTCTCTCTCTTTGATCTTCAATACTATGTTCTCCTTGTTGTTCTTGGAGATCTATCCGATGTAATATTCTTTTGCGGTGTGTTTGTCAAGATCCGATGAATTGTGGGTTTATGATCAGATTATCTATGAATAATATTTGAGTTTCTTCTGAATTCTTTTATGCGTGATTTAATATCTTAGTAATACTCTTCGAACTACCAGTTTGGTTTGGCCAACTAGAATGGTTTTTCTTGCAATGAGAGAAGTGCTTTGCTTTGGGTTCAATCTTGCGGTGCTCAATCCCAGTGACAGAAAGGGACATGACACATATTGTATTGTGGCCATTGAGGATAACAAGATGGGGTTTTCATCATATTGATTGAGTTAATTCCGCTACATCATGTCATCTTGATTAATGCGTAGAATCATTTCGGTCGATGTGTGGATTAATAGTAGTAGATGCATGTAGGAGTCGATCTACTTGTCACGGACGTGATGCCTATATTCATGATCATTGCCATATATGTCATTATTTTTATTCGCTCTTCTATCAATTGCTTGACAATAATTTGTTCACCCACCGTAATACTTGTTGTTATGAGAGAAGCATCTAGTGAAACCTATGGCCCTGGGTCTATTTTACATCTTATAAGTTTCAGATCTACTATTTTGCAATATTTTACTTTTCAATCTATAAACCAAAAACCCCAAAATATTTACTTTACTAGTTCATCTATCTCTATCAGATCTCACTTTTGGAAATAACCTAGAAGGGATTGACAACCCCTTTATAGCGTTGGGTGCAAGTTTGTTGTTTTTTTGTGCAGGTATTTGGTGACTTGTGTGTAATCTCCTACTGGATTGATACATTGGTTCTCAAAACTGAGGAAAATACTTACTCTACTTTGTTGCATCACCCTTTCCTCTCCAAGGGAAAAACCAACGCAAGC
This sequence comes from Secale cereale, assembly GCA_902687465.1. Taxonomy (NCBI): domain Eukaryota; kingdom Viridiplantae; phylum Streptophyta; class Magnoliopsida; order Poales; family Poaceae; genus Secale; species Secale cereale. Next base: position 150,460,848 of record LR738712.1, on the reverse strand, counting down.
TCAAGAGGTAGCACACGACCTACAGTCAACTACCTGGCTTTGATACCATCTATAACGACCCGAATCTGATAAGATTCAATGTCTCTGTGCTTATCGTGCTAGTCCCTGGATCGACTCACTGGCACACACAGTACATGTGAATATCAAATAACAAGTGCATCATTTACTATAACGTATGATCTAGAATTTATAAAGTATTACAAACAGAGTAGCACATAGCTAACTTTATTCATTAATAGGTAGCATAAACAAACAATGAGTCCCATCAATGCCCACTGGAGAAAATATTGAGTGAAGACGCGCGACCCTACTGTATCTCACCACATGACAAGTTGCTGCCAGAAAGGGTCAATACATTGAATGTATTGGAAAATCACACAATATGGTATAGCAAACGTACATCCACAAGTAAAGTATGACAAACAAAACCCTCAAGTTAATTTTGGAGAAGAAAGTCTTCACCTACCTCCACTATCTGAACTCACAACCGCCTCTAATTTATTTGCCCAAGATAACCCAAAGATTCTAAGTAAACATGACAAGAACTTCATAAGTCTCTCAAGTGCGCTCTGTTAGTGGCGCATTCTCTAGGAACAATAGAGTGCTCTGCCAAGGAATGCATCCACCTGATCAATGGCACATTCTCTAGGGACAATAGAGCGCTCTACCAGTGACGCATTCACCTGGTTAATTATCTGGAGCCTACGGCTATAAACACTCGCCACTTTCGTACATCACTTGACACATGCCCTCGTCTACCATAGCAAGTTGATCACACCATTACATAACACAATCAATACCAAAACATGGCAACAAGGGTACACATATCAGGTCAAACATATATCATAGCATAAAACCACACTTGCATAGCAGAATATAGGATGAGGAAAATCAAAAGTGCAAAATTGCCTTGAACGATGTTGAAGTGCTCTGACGATTAATTCTGATGCGCTTCACACTCCGGACAATCTATACCATTAATGAAGGCACCGATAAATAAACCGTACTCACATAACAATCACAATAGAGCCAACATCAATGAATTCAAATAAAACCTTTGATAACAAAACATAACATTAGGTATCCATTATCTACATGCTAGTACGATCACAATGAAAAAATAATCACTCGATTCCAACAAATGGTTTGAAAGTAATGGCCTCCAGAAGGTTTCGTTCAAATTTGAAAAGTGTAAACATGTACAAAGTTGGTATTGTAACAAAGTACTGGTTTTTGTGAGTGCATAGGAAAAATAATGGGTGAATTTAGAGTTACAGATCTCAAGATATAGGTAGTTGAAATTTGAGTGAAAATCTGTAAAAAGGACAAAAGAGCTCTCTGGTTTTTTTCTGCGGCTGCCCCTACTGTAGCACTCTGCCACTAGCGAGTTACCACTGGATGTGATGTGTCTGTTCCAGGCCATAAACGGTGAACGGACGCAACTTAAGGAATATGGTTTGGCAATAAAAAATGGGGATCCAATCTGGGCCATTTAAATGCGATCTAACGGATGAGTGGGAGGCCGGGCTTACAGTGTAGTGGCGGTAGTCAGCGTCGGAGAAGAATGGCGGCGCGGCGTTGGGCATCTATGTGGTGGAGGTTCCGGTGGTCTTCGGTGTCAGCGAAGGTGGAGGAGAGGTGCGGCTCGACGAGGAGTGGTGTACACGGCGAAGGGGCGTCCTCTATTGCCGGCGACAATGATGTGAGCTACTACAGCATGGTACGTCCACAACGTATCGATAATTTTTTATTGTTCCATGTTGCTATACTGTCATTCTTGGATGTTTTACAATCATTTTATAGTCATTTTATATCATATTTTGGTACTAACCTATTGACATAGTGCCAAGTGCCAGTTGCAATTTTCTGCATGTTTTTTACATCGCAGGAAATCAATATCAAACGGAGTCCAAACACCGCGAAACTTTTTGGAGAATTTTTATGGGCCAGAAGACACCCAATGGGCCCGAGCTGCACCTGTGGGGTGCCCCGAGGGTGGCACAACCAACCAGGGTGCGCCAGGCCCCCTGGCATGCCCATGTGGGTTGTGCACACCTCGGTGGCCTCCCGCACCGCCTCTTCGCTCTATAAATACTCAGATATGCAGAAACCCTATAGGAGTCAACGAAATTCTATACCAGCCGCCGCAAAGTCCAGAATCACCAGATCCAATCTAGACACCATCACGGAAGGGTTCACCATCTCCATTGGTGCCTCTCTGATGATGTGTGAGTAGTTCCTTGTAGACCTACGGGTCCGTAGTTAGTACCTAGATGGCTTTCTCTCTCTCTCTCTCTCTCTCTCTCTCTCTCTTGATTATCAATACAATGGTCTCTTGAAGATACATATGATGTAACTCTTTTGCGATGTGTTTGTTGGGATCCAACGAAGATTGAGTTCATGATCAGATCTATCTTTTTATATCCATGAAAGTTATTTGAGTCTTCTTTGATCTCTTATATGCATGATTTCTTATAGCCTCATATTTCTTCTCCGATATTTGTGTTTTGTTTGGGCAACTTGATCTATTTATATTGCAATGGGAAGATGTGCTCTGTAGTGGGTTCGATCTTACGGTGCTAGATCCCAGTGACAGAAAGGGAACCGACACATATGTATCGTTGCTACTAAGGATAAAACGATGGGGTCTATTTCTACATAAATAGATCTTTTCTACATCATGTCATCGTTCTTATTGCATTACTCCGTTTCTCCATGAACTTAATACACTAGATGCATGCTGGATAGCGGTCGATGTGTGGAGTAATAATAGTTGATGCAGGCAGGAGTCGGTCTACTAATCTTGGACGTGATGCCTATATAATGATCATTTCCTGGATATAGTCATGATTATTTGAAGTTCTATCAATTGCCCAACCATAATTGTTTTCCCCACCGTTTGCTATTTTCCCGAGAGAAGCCACTTGTGAAATCTATGACCCTCGGGTCTCTTTCTCATATTATTTGCCTTTGTGATACATTTTCCTTTTCTTTGATTTTCAGATATATTAGACAAAAAACCCAAAAATACCTTGCTGCAATTTATCTTATTTGGCGTTCGATCTATCAATATATACAACTCTATCACGTCCGTTACCCGAAAGGGATTGACAACCCCTTTTACACGTCGGGTTGCGAGTATTTGTTATTTGTGTGCAAGTGCCGTTTATGTTGTGTTGCTTGGTTCTCCTACTGGTTTGATAACCTTGGTTTCATCACTGAGGGAAATACCTACCACTGCTATACTTCATCATCCCTTCCTCTTCTGGGGAATACCGACGTAGTTCTAGTAGACATCATAAGGAATTTTTGGCGCCGTTGCCGGGGACCACCTTCAACATATACTAGGTTCCTAATCACAAATCTCATCTCCTCGCAATTTACATTATTTCCAATTTTCCTCTTGTTTTCACCCCCACCACACTTCACAAACATTTGTCGTTTTTATTTTGCCTTATTTTCCGTTCGTCGTTTTCCAGTCGGATCTATCGCCCACTTGTGTTCTTGTTTACAATTGGTCAAAAATGACACAAGAGAACATTAAGTTGTGTGATTTTTCCAATACCAACAACAATGATTTTATTGGCACTCCGATTGCTCCTCGAGCCACTAGTGCGGAGACTTGTGATATTACTGCTGCTTTGTTGAATCTTGTCATGAAAGATGAATTTTCCGGCACTCCTAATGAGGATGTCGCGTCCCATCTTAATACCTTCGTGGAATTATGCGATAAGAAAAAGAAAAAATATGTGGAAAATGATGTTGTGAAATTGAAATTATTCCTTTTTTCTTTGCGAGATCATGCAAAAATTTGGTTTTCTTCTTTGCCTCGCAATAGCATCGATTCTTGGAACAAATGCAAAGACGCTTTTATCACTAAATATTTTCCGCCCGCAACAATTATATCCCTTAGAACCGAGATCATGAATTTCAAGCAACTTGAACATGAGCATGTTGCACAATCTTGAGAAAGGATGAAAATGATGCTAAGGAATTTCCCAACTCATGGGTTAAATCTTTGGATGATCATACAAAATTTTTATGCGGGATCGAATTTTGTTTCTTGAAACCATTTGGATTCTACCGCGGGTGGTAAATTTATGGAAATTACTTTGGGTGAAGCCACCTAATTGCTTGATAATATTATAGCGAATTATTCGGAATGACATACCGAAAGGGCGCCAACTAGCAAAAGGTTAATTCCGTTGAGATTGATTCTTTAAATGAAAATGGTGATGCTCTTATGAAAATGGTTGCTAGTAAAAGTGATCCTATTGATCTTAATGATATGCCTTTGTCTACTTTGATTGAGCAAACTACTGATGCTATAGATGTGAACTTTATCTCTAGAAATAATTTTAACAACAATGCTTATAGAGGTAATTTTAATCCTAGGCCTTTTCCTAGTAATTCCTCTAGTAATTATGGTAATTCCTAAGGAAATCAATCTTATAATAATAGTAGGAACACCTCTGATCAAGAGAATAATATTAAAGAATTTACCAATACTCAAAAGGTTTTCAATGCTTCCATAGAAGAAAAATTGAATAAGATTGATGATATGTCTAGGAGTATTGATAGAATTTCTCATGATGTGGAAAATCTCAAGTTGAAATTTTGTGTGCCTAAAGTTGAAGAATCAATTAAAGCTCTTTATGTTTCTATGGATGAAAGTAAGAAAAGAACCGCCATGCTTAGAGCTAAACGAGATTTTTTAGAAAAGACATTTTCTAGTGATTGCTTTCATAAAAATGATGAAGACATTAAAATGATTGGTGTTTCTGCTATTGATTATTTGTTTAGTGAAGTTCAACTTGATAATAAATGGACTGGAGAAGAGTCAACTTTAGGTAGAAGGCATCCCAATATTTCGGAGATTAAAAATCTTGTTGAGAAAATTGATAAAAGTGGGTTTGGAGAGGTCAAGACTTTAACTAGTGATGTGCCCACTATCTTGGATTGCAAAGACTTTAATTATGATAGTTGTTCTTTGATTGATTGTATTTATTTGTTGTAAACCATGATTAATTCACCCCATTCCTACGAACAAAATAATGCTTTTACTAAACATATTGGTAATGCTATGATGAAAGCTTTAGATGATAAGTTGGAATTAGAAGTATCAATTCCTAGAAAGTTGCATGATGAATGGGAACCTACTATCAAAATTAAAATTAAAAATTATGAGTGCTTTGCTTTGTGTTATTTGGGTGCTAGTGTTTCCACGATTCCGAAATCTCTTTGCGATGTTCTTAGTCTTACCAATATTGAAGAGTGCTCTCTTAATTTGCATTTGGTGGATTCCACCATTAAAAAGCCTTTGGGAAGGATCAATTATGTTCTCATTCTTGCAAATAGGAACTATATACCCATATACTTTGTTGTTCTTGACATCGATTGCAATCCATCTTGCCCTATTATACTTGGTAGACCGTTTTTGCGCACTATTGGCGCGGTGATTGACATGAAGGAAGGGAATATTAAATTCCAATTTCCTTTGAGAAAGGGCATGGAACACTTCCCTAGAACCAAGATCAAATTGCCTTATGAATCTATAATGAGGGCAGCTTATGGAACATCCAACAAGGATGTCAACACTTAGATCCTTGCTTTATGCCTAGCTAAGGGCGTAAAACAATAGCGCTTGTTGGGAGGCAAGCCAACTTGTATATTTTTGCTTTTTGATTTGTTCGTTATTTTCTATAAAATACCCTTTAATACCTCTGTTTAGATGTGTTTTGGTGGTTTGAATACAGGTTTGTGCCAAGCAAAGCCTTAGGATCATGTTGGGTGTTAGTAGATTTGATCTTGCTGAAAAACAGAAACTTCTGCGCTCACGAGAAAAACTCTAATTTTTAATAGAAGAGTGATTATTGGTTGATTATTTTTACAGAAGATTAATATACAAATTTCCAACGTGGCCCTATTTTTTTCAAGATTTTTAGAGTTGCTGAAGTATTCGAAACTTCCAGATTGCTATAGACTATTTTGTTTTTGACAGATTCTATTTTTTTTTACGTTATGTGCTTGTTTTGATGATTTTATGGTTTCTTTGATGAGTTTTTGCCATATAAAAGTTGGAATATAGTAGATATAATACAAATACAAAAATATGATTTGGTTTTCTACAACACTTATAGTAGTGATTCATTTTCATATACTAATGGATCTCACGAAAGTTTTGTTGAGTTTTGTGTGATTGAAGTTTTCAAGTTTTGGGTTATCTTACGAAGGACGAAGGAATAAGGAGTAAGAAGAGCCTAAGATTGGGGATGCCTCAGCATCCCAAGCCATTATCTAAAAGTGAATCAAGCAACTAAGCTTGGGGATGCCCCCGAGTGGCATCCCCTCTTTCTTCTAACGACCATCGATATTTTACTCGAAACTATATTTTTATTCGTCACATGATATGTGTTTTTCTTGGAGCGTCCTGTATGATACGAGTCTTTGCTTGTTTTATTTTTCCTTTTAAGTTATCAATCCTTGCTGTACACATCTATTAGAGAGAGCCATAATTATGACATGACTTGTTAGAATAGCTCTCTATGCTTCACTTAAATTTTTACGAGCTATGGATTTGCTCTAGTGCTTCACTTATATCTTTTTGAGCATGGTGTGCTTTAGTATTTTTGAAGAAATACTGTCTTGCTTCACTTAGATTTATTTGAGAGAAAACAAATTTTTAAGAAGTTCTCTCTTGCTTCACTTAAATTATTTTGAGAGAAAGAAAAATATTATGATCATGATCTTCACTTATATTTGTTTGAGCTTATCAAAAGCAACACATGAAAATTAGAACCAAAGTGATAGATATCAAAGAAGGATATAATAAAATTTTCATGAAGATCATTGGACAAAATAAACTTGATTCCTAGTAATAGTTTTGAGACATGATGATGTGATATGTGAGTCATGTTAATGAGTAATTATGCTTTAGTAAGAATATAAGTGTTAAAGTTATTGATTCCTTATGCAAGCACGAAAGTCAAAAATCATGCAATGAAATTACATCCTACTTGTGGTGCATTATTCGGTGCTATTTATGCTCAATGCTCACTTATGAGATTATTCGTTTCATGGTTGGTCGCTTCCCAGTCTTTTGCTAGCCTTCATTTTGCACTAAGTATGATCACTACTTGTGCATCCAACATCCTTTATCCCGGTTTTGCCACAGGAGTCCACCATACCTACCTATACGCGGTATTCCCTTGCCGTACTAAGAAAATTTGTATATGCCATCTCTAATTTTCAAAATAAATTTCCCTTTTGTGTGCCCGTATCTCTCGTGAGGCGGTGAGGGGTGGCCAATATTCTCCATGCTAGATGTGTTATTCTCACCATGAGTGTTTATTCACTTGTCATTGCACGAGAGTAAGGCAAAGGTATTGGGGATGCCCAGTCCCGAAATGAAAAATAAATTTACTTTATGTTGTCAAATAATAAATTACTTGGAAAGTGTTGGTATGGAAGGCAACCGTGGATTCGACTAGCCATGCCTTGTGAATGTTTGGTGGAAAATGAATAAACTTTATTTTATGTTTCGGAACCGCCTATGATATATCTAGCATGGAAAGTGTTGGGAACCGTAAGTCATTTTCGTTGGTGGGAAAAGTATACCTCCCAAAATAATTTTATCTCTCAATTTAAGCTTTGAGCTCTGGCACCTCTACAAATCCCTACTTCCCTCTGCGAAGGGCCTTTCTTTTACTTATGCAATTTTTATTTTTTTAATTTAAGTATCCATTGATATGTCTCCAACGTATCTACTTTTCCAAACACTTTTGCCCTTGTTTTGGACTCTAACTTGCATGATTTGAATGGAACTAACCGGGACTAACGCTATTTTCAGCAGAACTGCCATGGTGATATTTTTGTGCAGAAATAAAAGTTCTCGGAATGACCTGAAAATCAACGAAGAATTATTTTGGAATATATATAAAATATTGGCGGAAGAAACCAGACCAGGGGGCCCACACCCTGTCCACGAGGGTGGGGGGCGCGCCCCTGCCTCGTGGACCCCCTGACGCTCCACCGACATCAGCCCCGACTATATATATTCACTTTCGGGGAGAGAAAAATCAGAGAGAAGGATTCATCACGTTTTACGATACAGAGCCGCCGCCTAGCCCTAATCTCTCTCGGTAGGGCTGATCTGGAGTCCGTTCAGGGTTCCGGAGAGTGGAGATCGTCGCCATCATCATCATCAACCTACCTCCATCACCAATTTCATGATGCTCACCGCCGTGCGTGAGTAATCCCATCGTAGGCTTGCCGGACGGTGATGGGTTGGATGAGATTTACCATGTAATCGAGTTAGTTTTGTTAGGGTTTGATCCCTAGTATCCACTATGTTCTAAGATTGATGTTGATATGACTTTGCCATGCTTAATGCTTGTTAGTAGAGCCCGAGTGCCATGATTTCAGATCTGAACCTATTATGTTTTCTTGAATATATGTGAGTTCTTGATCCTATCTTGCAAGTCAATAGTCACCTACTATGTGTTATGATCCGGCAACCCCGAAGTGACAATAATCGGGACCACTCCCGATGATGACCATAGTTTGTGGAGTTTATGTATTCACTATGTGTTAACGCTTTGGTCCGGTACTCTATTAAAAGGAGGCCTTAATATCCCTTAGTTTCCAATAGGACCCCGCTGCCACAGGAGGATAGGACAAAAGATGTCATGCAAGTTCTTTTCCATAAGCACGTATGATTATATTCGGAATACATGCCTAAAGTACATTGATGAACTGGAGCTAGTTCTGTGTCACCCTAGGTTATAACTATTACATGAGGAATCGCATCCGACATAATTATCCATCATTGGTGCATTGCCTACGAGCTTTTCACATATTGCTTGTTGCTTATTTAATTTACCGTTGCTACTGTTACAATCACTACAAAAATACTACCGTTAATTTTATCAGTGTAACCGTTACTTCCATATTACTTTGCAACTAAATACTTTGCTGCAGATATTAAGTCTTCTAGGTGTGGTTGAATTGACAACTCAACTGCTAATACTTGAGAGTATTCTTGGGCTCCCCTTGTGTCGAATCAATAAATTTGGGTTGAATACTTTACCCTCGAAAGCTGTTGCGATCCCCTACACTTGTGGGTTATCAAGACTATTTTCTGGTGCAGTTGCCGGGGAGCATAGCTATATTCTTTGAGTCACTTGGGATTTATATCTATTGATCACTATGAAGAACTTGAAAGACGAAAAAACCAAAAATTATCACTCAACTACGAGGGGAGGTAAGGAACTGCCATCTAGCTCTGCACTTGATTCACCCTTTGTTATGTGTAAATTTGCGATACCTACTCCTACTATTGAATCTGATATGTCGCATGTTCTTGATGATGCCACTTCTGCTATGTATGATGAAACTACTTCTATGCTTGATAATACTGTGCCATTAGGTGAATTTCTTGATGAACAAATTGCGAGGACTAGAGAGAAAGAAATTATTGAAACTGATTATATTGATTAAAGTGATGATGAAGACTCTCCCCCTAGATATGAATTTCCTGTTGTTCTTGAGGGTTATGTTATGGACGAAGAAACTGCTAGAGACTTTCTTGCTTGCAATGATAGATATGATCTTAAGAAATTATTAGCTAGGCTGAAAGAAAAGTCTTTGAATGCTAGCATGAAATATGACCCTGCTTTTGCTACTTCTCCTATCTTCATTACTGATAAGGATTATGATTTCTCTGTCGATCCTGAGTTAATTACTTTGGTTGAATCTGATCCTTTCCATGGCTATGAATCTGAAACTGTTGTGGCACATCTTACTAAATTGAATGATATAGCCACCCTATTCACCAATGAGGAAAGAATTCGTTACTATTATATCCTTAGGTTATTACCGTTCTCCTTAAAGGGTGATGCTAAAATATGGTTTAACTCTCTTGATCATGTTTGTGTGCGTAGTCCCCAGGATATGATTTATTATTTCTCTGCTAAACATTTCCCGCTCATAAGAAACAAGCTGCCTTACGGGAAATACATAATTTTGTGCAAATTGAATAAGAGAGTCTCCCACAAGCTTGGGGGAGGCTTCTCCGATTACTTAATGCTTTGCCTGATCATCCTCTTAATAAAAATGAAATACTTGATATCTTTTATAATGGACTAACCGATGCTTCCAGAGACCACCTGGATAGTTGTGCTGGTTGTGTTTTCAGGGAAAGAACTGTTGATCAAGCTGAATTGTTATTGAATAATTTTTTGACCAATGAAAACAATTGCACTTCCTGAACCAACTCCTAAGCCAACTCCAAAGAAAAGCATGTTCTATTTCTCAGTCCTGAAGATATGCAAGAGGCAAAGAAATCAATGAAAGGAAAAGGTATTAAAGCTGAAGATGTTAAGAATTTACCACCTATTGAAGAGATACATGGTCTTGATAACCCGACATAGGTAGTAAATGTAAATTCTCTCTATAGATTTGATGAAGGTGATATTCCTCGTTATAAGTCTTCTAGCCAATGTTTAGATGAGTTTGACAATTTTATTGTTAAACAAGAAAACTTCAATGCTTATGTTGGTAGACAATTGCAACGTAATGCTTCTATGATTGAACACTTGAGTGATTATATGTCTAGAGTTAAAGGTGAACTTAAACTCATTAGTAAACATGCTTCTATGGTTACCACTCAAGTAGAACAAGTACTTAAAGCACAAAATGATTTGCTCAATGAATTAGATAGTAAGAAAAATGATAACGCTATTAGAGTTGTCACTAGAGGTGGAAGAATGACTCATGAACCCTGTATCCTGAGGGCCACCCTAAGATAATTGAGCAAGATTCTCAGAGAGCTAATGTAGATGCAGCTAGTTCTTCTAAGAAGAAGAAAAAGAAAAATGATAGGACTTTGCATGCTTCTAGTGAACCTGTTATTGACACACCTGTGAATCCCGATGGTATTTCTATCTCTGATGCTGAAACACAATCTGGTAATGAACATGAACCTAGTGATAATGTTAATGATGATGTTCATGTGGATGCTCAACCTAGCAATAACAATGACGTAGAGATTGGACCTGCTGTTGATCTTGATGACCCACAATCAAAGAATCAACGTTATAATAAGAGAGACTTTGTCGCTAGGAAGCACAGTAAGGAAAGAGAACCATGGGTTCAGAAACCCATGCCTTTTCCGCATAAACTATCCAAGGAAAAGGATGATGAGGATTTCGAGTGCTTTGCTGAGATGATTAGACCTATCTTTTTGCGTATGCGTTTGACTGATATGCTTAAAACAAGTCCTTATGCTAAGTATATGAAAGATATTATTACAAATAAAAGGAAGATACCTGAAGTTGAAGTTTCCACCATGCTTGCTAATTATACTTTTAAAGGTGGAATGCCAAAGAAACTAGGAGACCCAGGAGTACCAACTATACCATGCTCCATTAAGAGAAACTATGTTAAAACTGATTTGTGTGACCTTGGAGCTGGTGTTAGTGTTATGCCTCTCTCTTTATATCATAGACTTGATTTGAATAAGTTGACACCTGCTGAAATATCTTTCCAAATGGCCGATAAATCAGCTGCTATACCTGTCGGTATCTGTGAGGATGTCCTGTTGTGGTTGCAAATGTTACTATTCTAACGGACTTTGTTATCCTTGATATTCCCGAGGATGATAATATGTCTATTATCCTTGGTAGACCCTTTTTGAATATTGCAGGGGCTGTTATTGATTGCAACAAAGGAAATGTCACTTTTCATGTCAATGGTAAAGATCATACGGTACACTTCCTGGGGAAACAACCTCAGGTCCACAACATCAATTCTATTGGAAAAATTTCAACAATTACTATTGGAGGTTTTGAATTCCCTCTTCCTACTATTAAGAAGAAATATGATATTCTTATTGTTGGGGACATACATATCCCCATTGAGGTAACATAGTGTTATTTGTAAATTCTTCGGTTTCATGTTATTCGGAAAGAGTTTAGTAACAAGACCTGATCAACCTTGTTAGTGGATTCCTTTTGATAAGCATGAGACGGTTGAATTTAGAAAGCACAACTTTCTGCACCCTCTTTTTACTTTCTGATTGTTTAGATTAAATAAAGCAAAACTAGTACTTTCTATCTGTTTTCTGAGTTATTCGTTCAATAAAAAATACCCCGGAAATAAAAGTTCTCCAAATGCCCCGAAAATGAAATATGATTTTTTTTCTAGAATATTTAAGAATATTTGGCACTCAGATCACAGCAGGGGGAGCCAGCACCTGGCCACGAGGGGGTACAGGGCGCGCCCACCCCCCTGGGCGCCCCTGCCTCGTGGGCCCCGCATGGCCCCCCTCCACTTACTCCAGCACCTAAACACTCCTTCTTCCTTCCAAGAAAATCACCAACCAGCTTAAGCACGAGTTCTAGCTCATCTTGCTGCCATTTTCGTTCTCCTTGCTCAAAGCTCCTTTCCCAAAACTGTTTGGGGAGATTGTTCTTCGGTATGTGACTCCTCCAATGGTCCAATTAGTTTTTGTTCTAGTGCTTTATTTATTGCAAAATTTTGCTGCAGAGGTGACCCTGCTCTTGAGCTTGCATGTCAAATTTATTAGGTCCCAAGTAGTTCTAATGCATGATATAGTCTCTAGGCACTTGTAGGAGTAGTTGCTAGCAATCTTGTTGAGTTTGGTTCACTTTTATTTTGAGTTACTAAAAATTTCAGAAATTTTCAGAGGAAGAAAATGATGAGGATATTGTTGAGAGGCTCTTCTAGCCAAAGCTCAAAGGATAAGCAGAAGGAGTAGAATAAAAAGCTCAAATACAATCTTCCTCGCACTGCGGAGGTTCGACCATGCGAATGGCCTTGTGATGAGATCTTGAGAGCCGCCGGAATTTATAAAGACTTTTATTACTTGGCTGAGAATGCAGGCCTCACCGACTTCCTCCACGACAAGCGTGAACAGTATCTCTTACTCACTAATATTTTCGTGCAAAATTTCTATTTCCATGCTAAGAAATCACCACCTTCAGTGGAGTTTCACTTATATGATGAGGTTAGGGAGATGTCACTATATGAATTTTGTCAAGTTTGTAAGATACCCTTTGCGGGTAGCTTAGAGGAACCACATCATAAGGATGTGGAGGGGTTTATTGATACAATCGTTGTAGCGGAATCGAGGAAAGTTTCAGAGGCAAGAATCACTAGTATACATTTTCCTGTTCTACGCTACTTTGCGATATTTGCTAGTAGCACATGATTTTATTGTTAAAGATAAAAAGAAGTTGCTTAAGTATAAATTTATATTTGATAAAGAAATATTGTGAAATTATTACCTTGCCTGCACCTTCTTTGTTTTATTTACTTTCAGGCACGTACCTAGTCTCGCCAAATGCCATTTATGCGTACTAGAGCCTGGCACAAGCTTCAGAACCGGAGCCAGAGCCACCACTTGACCCTTATCGGCAGTTGGTTTATCAGTGGGATCCGGAGGATATTGCCAACCAGTGGCACCCAGAGGACACTCCTCCATGCGCCGGAGAGAGTAGTTTTGATCTGTGGCAATAGACCAACTTAGGCCAAAAGCCTAAGCTTCGGGGAGTATGTATTTCTCACCGACATTACATTCATGTTCACACACTTATTTCAGTAGTCGGTGCTTATACTTTTTCATTGTACTATCCATGCTAGTTTATTTTATTTTCTTAGCATTTTTCTTGTGTGTTAGAAAATCCTTAAGAAAAACAAAAAAAATTGTAGTTTCTAGCTAGTTTACTTTCCATGCCTGTAGTAGTAGTAACTAAAAGGAAACCCAAAAAGATTTCTTGTTCTTCTTTTGCTTGTTGGGAGCTTTCCCGTGTAAATAGTTTTGTTTCTTTTCTATTCTTTGGGGTCAAGAGGAGAAGACTGTGATGAGAATGTTTAGTGGCTCTCATATGCATCATTATTGATTTAACCATGAGCCATATTACTTTGTCTTCTCCCTTGTATTAAATGCTTGCAGATTCCAGCTTAGTCCAATGCACGTGCACTATTATTATTATCCCCACCGTTCGATCGTGCGAGTGCAAGGCAATAATGATGATATATGATGGACTGATTGAGATGAGAAAAGCTGGTATGAACTCAACCTCTCTTGTTTTTGTAAATATGATAGTTCATCGTTCCTGATTTCAGCCTATTATGAATGAAACATGCTGGCAATGACAATTAGAGATCATAGTTGCTCATGCCATGCTTAATTAGCTAGGAGTTTATAATGGTCTTCTTTGCGTGCCAACATGATATTAAAATGGTTGTGATGCGGTATGATATGGTGGTATCCTCCTTTTAACGATTCAAGTGGTTTGACTTGGCACATGTTCACGCATGTAGTTGAAACAAAATCAACATAGCCTGCATGATATTTATGTTCATGGTGATTTATATCCTACTCATGCTTGCACTCATTGTTGATTAATCTTAATGCATGTTCATGACTGTTGTTGCTCTCTAGCTGGTCGCTTCCCAGTCTTTTTCTAGCCTTCACTTGTACTAAGCGGGAATACTGCTTATGCATCCACTTTCATAAACCCCAAAGTTATTCCATATGAGTCCACCATACCTTCCAATATGCGGTATCTACCTGCCGTTCCAAGTAAATTTGTATGTGCCTATCTCCAAACCTTCAAATGAAATTATGTTTTGTATGCTCGAACAACTCATGTTTCAACTAGGGATGTCTATATCTTCCATGCTAGGTGGGTTATTCTCATGATGAGTGGACTCCGCTCATCATTCATGAGAAAATGGCTGGTAACTGAGATGCCTAGTCCCATGCTCAAATCATAATAACTAAACAAAACTCCCCCAAGGTTGTTGTTGGTATGGACGGTACCCGTTTTTTCGGGCTAGCCGTGGAGTGCGCTTGTTGGTGGTTGGGGGAGTATAAACTTTACCATTCTGTTTGGGAACCGCCTATAATGTGTGTAGCATGGAAGATATCGAGATTCTTAGTTGTTATGTTGACAATGAAAGTATACCACTCAAATATTATTCATCTCTATTTCAAAACTCGAGCTCTGGCACCTCTACAAATCCCAGCTTCCCTCTGCGAAGAGCCTTTCTATTTACTTTTATGTTGAGTCATCATCCTCTTATTAAAAAGCACCAGTTGGAGAGCACCGCTATCATTTGCATGCATTGCTATTAATTTACATTGAGTATGATTGTGACTGGATCTCTTTTCCCATGAATTACAATGTGTAGTCAATCCTTGATCTTCAAAGGTGCTCTGGATTTATGTTTTGCGGTCTCAGAAAGGGCTAGCGAGATACCTTCTTGTTATATCATATTATGATTGTTTTGAGAAAGTGTCGTCATCCAAGGCTTATTATTATTGCTTGCTAGTTGATTATGCCATTGATATGAGTAAACATGAGACCTGAAAGTTATTGTCAATGTGGTTATGTCATAATCTTTGCTGAAAACTTAAATGTTGGCTTTACATATTTGCAACAACAAGAGCAAATAGAGTTTGCCAAAGTTTTTCTTTATCACTTTCAGTTTATCAACTGAATTGCTTGAGGACAAGCAAAGGTTTAAGCTTGGGGAGTTGATACGTCTCCAACGTATCTACTTTTCCAAACACTTTTGCCCTTGTTTTGGACTCTAACTTGCATGATTTGAATGGAACTAACCCAGACTGGCGCTATTTTTAGCAGAACTGCCATGGTGTTATTTTTGTGCAGAGATAAAAGTTCTCAGAATGACCAGAAAATCAATGGAGAATTATTTTGGAATATATAAAAAATACAGGCAGAAGAAACCAGACCAGGGGGCCTACACCCTATCCACGAGGGTGGGGGCGCGCCCCCCTGGGCGTGCCCCCAATCCTCGTGGGCCCCCTGACGCTCCACTGACAGTAGCCTCGACTCCATATATTCACTTTCGGGGAGAAAAAATCGGAGAGAAGGATTCATCACATTTTACGATACAGAGCCGCTGCCAAGCCCTATTCTCTCTCGGGAGGGCTGATCTAGAGTCTGTTCGGGGCTCCGGAGAGTGGAGATCGTCGCCATCATCATCATCAACCTTTCTCCATCACCAATTTCAAGATGCTCACCGCCGTGCGTGAGTAATCCCATCGTAGGCTTGCTGGACGGTGATGGGTTGGATGAGATTTACGATGTAATCTAGTTAGTTTTGTTAGGGTTCGATCCCTAGTATCCACTATGTTCTAAATTGATGTTGCTATGACTTTGCCATGCTTAAAGCTTGTCACTAGGGCCCGAGTGCCATGATTTCAGATCTGAACCTATTATGTTTTCATGAATATATGTGAGTTCTTGATCCTATCTTGCAAGTCAATAGTCACCTACTATGTATTATGATCCGGCAACCCCGAACTGACAATAATCGAGACCACTCCCGGTGATGACTGTAGTTTGAGGAGTTCATGTATTCACTGTGTGTTAATGCTTTGGTCCGGTACTCTATTAAATGGAGGCCTTAATATCCCTTAGTTTCCAATAGGACCCCGCTGCCACGGGAGGGTAGGACAAAAGATGTCATGCAAGTTCTTTTCCATAAGCACGTATGATTATATTCGGAATACATGCCTACATTCCATTGATGAACTGTAGATAGTTCTGTGTCACCTTTGGTTATAACTATTACATGAGGAATCGCATCCGACATAATTATCCATCATTTGTCCATTGCCTACGAGATTTTCACATATTGCTTGTTGCTTATTTACTTTACCGTTGCTACTGTTACAATCACTACAAAAATACAACCATTACTTTTATCACTGTTACCTTTACTTCCATATTACTTTGCAACTAAATACTTTGTTGTAGATATTAAGTCTTCCAGGTGTGGTTGAATTACTCAATAGCTAATACTTGAGAGTATGCTTTGGCTCCCCTTGTGTCGAATCACTAAATTTGGGTTGAATACTTTACCCTCGAAAACTGTTGCGATCCCCTACACTTGTGGGTTATCATCCATCTTCTCTTATAAAGCACCAACTAGGAAACACTAGATCGTACTTGAGCATTGGGTGTAACTAATATGTGAATGTGTTTCATGAATGGATCATTGATTGAGCATGATGGGCTAGGGATAACTTATTTTAGCATTGATATTTTGAAAGACATGGTTGGTTGTTGATATGTTTGAGTATTTAAATCTCATGTCAAAACTAGACTATTGCTTTGAACCATATAAAGGTCCAAATGTCCATGCTATAAAGAAACGATTATGATATGACATGATAGGTAAGATTCCACATCAAAATTTCTATTTTTATCATTTACCTACTTGAGGACGAGCAGGAATTAAGCTTGGGGATGCTCATATGTCTCCAACGTATCTATAATTTTTGATTGTTCCATGTTGTTATATTATCATTCTTCGATGTTTTACAATCATTTTATAGTCATTTTATATTATTTTTTGGTACTAACCTATTGACATAGTGCCAAGTGCTAGTTGTTGTGTTCTGCATGTTTTTTACATCGCAGGAAATAAATATCAAACGGAGCCCAAACACCGCGAAACTTTTTGGAGAATTTTTATGGGCCAGAAGACACCCAATGGGCCAGAGCTAAACCTAGGGGTGCCCAAGGGGGGAACAACCCACTAGGGCATGCCACGTCCCCCTGGCGCGCCCAGGTGGGTTGTGCCCACCTTAATGGCCTCCCGCACCGCCTTTTCGCTCTATAAATACCCAAATAATCCAGAAACACTAGAGGAGTCGACAAAATTCTATTCCAGCCGCCGCAAAGTCCAGAACCACCAGATCCAATCTAGACACCATGACAAAGGGGTTCACCATCTCCATTGGTGCCTCTCCGACGATGTGTGAGTAGTTCCTTGTAGACCAACGGGTCCGTAGTTAGTAGCTAGATGACTTCCTCTCTCTCTCTCTCTCTCTCTCTCTCTCTCTCTCTCTCTTTTGATTACCAATACAATGGTCTCTTGGATATCCATATGACATATGATGTAACTCTTTTGCGGTGTGTTTGTTGGGATCCGATGAACTTTGAGTTTATGATCAGATCTATCTTTTTATATCCATGAAAGTTATTTGAGTCTTTTTTGATGTCTTATATGCATGATTTCTTATAGCCTCGTATTTCTTCTCCGATATTTGCATTTTGTTTGGCCAACTTGATCTATTTATCTTGCAATGGGAAGAGGTGCTTTGTAGTGGGTTCGATCTTACGGTGCTTGATCCCAGTGACAGAAAGGGAACCGACACGTATGTATCATTGCTACTAAGGATAAAAAGATGGGGTCTATTTCTACATAAATAGATCTTGTCTACATTATGTCATCATTCTTATTGCATTACTCTGTGTCTCCATGAACTTAATACACTAGATGCATGCTGGATAGCGGTCGATGTGTGGAGTAATAGTAGTAGATGCAGGCAGGAGTCGGTTTACTAATCTTGGACGTGATGCCTATAGAATGATCATTGCTTGAATATCGTCATGATTATTTGAAGTTCTATCAATTTCCCAATAGTAATTATTTTTCCCACCGTTTGCTATTTTCTCGAGAGAAGCCACTAGTGAAATCTACGCCCCTTGGGTCTCTTTCTCATATTATTTGCCTTTGCGATCTATTTTCCATTGCTTTTATTTTCAGATCTATTAAACCAAAAACCCAAAATTACCTTGCCGCAATTTATCTTATTAGGTGTTTGATCTATGAATATTTACAACTCTATCACGTCCATTTACCCGAAAGGGATTGCCAGCCCCTTTTACACGTCGGGTTGCGAGTATTTGTTATTTGTGTGCAGGTGTCGTTTACGTTGTGTTGATTGGTTCTCCTGCTGGTTCGATAACCTTGGTTTCATCACTGAGGGGAATACCTACCGCTGCTATACTTTATCATCCCTTCCTCTTTCGAGAAATATCAACATAGTTCTAGCAGACATCACAGCACAACGGCGACGTTCTGCTCATGTTCGAGGTGTGAGCACTCGAACAGATGTGTCCCTGCACGAGATATAGGGTTAGGGCGGTAGAGTACACTGAGGTATGATGTCTACTATACAACTTGTTCTTGTAGACCCGTGCTGGGCCTCCAAGCGCTGAGTTTTGTAGGACAGTAGCAATTTTCCCTCAAGTGGATGGCCTAATGTTTATCTCCGTAGGAGGTGTAGGATGAAGATGGTCTCTCTCAAACAACCCTGCAACCAAATAATAAAAAGTCTCTTGTGTCCCCAACACACCAAATACAATGAGAAATTGTATAGGTGCACTAGTTCGACAAGAGATGGTGATACAAGTGTAGTATTGATAGTAGATATTGATTTTTGTAGTGCGAACAATAAAAAACAGCAAGGTAGCAAGTAACAAAAGTGAGCACAAACGGTATTGCAATGATGGAAAACAAGGCCTAGGGTCCGTACTTTCGCTAGTGCAATCTCTCAATGATGCTAATATAATTGGACCATATAGCCACCCCTCAACGAAATCACCTGAAAGTTATTCTTTCCGTTCAATCTATCAAGAGTTCGTACTAAAACAACATAAAGTTATCCTTTTTGATCTATCTATCAAGAGTCCGTACTAGAATAACACAAGGTTATCTTTTCCGATCGATCTCAAGAGTTCGTACTAACATAACACAAAGTTATCCTTCCCGATTGATCTATCAAGAGTACGTACTAAGATAACACCAAAACATATTCAAAGAGTGCCCCAAGATTTCTACCAGAGAAATAAAGACAAGAACATGCATCAACCCCTATGCATAGATTACCCCAATGTCACTTTGGGAATCTGCAAGTTGAGTGCCAAAACATATATCAAGTGGATCAATATGATACCCCATTGTCACCACGAGTATTCAATTGCAAGACATATATCAAGTGTTCTCAAATCTACAAAATTATTCATTCCAAAGAAATCTCAAAGGGAAACTCAATTCATCACAAGATAGAGAGGGGAAAACACCATATGATCCGACTATATTAACAAAGCCCCCGATACATCAAGATCGTGCCATCAAGAACACGAGAGAGAGAGAGAGAGAGAGAGAGAGAGAGAGAGAGAGAGAGAGAGATACAACACATAGCTACTGGTACATACCCTTAGCCCCGAGGGTGGACTACTCCCTCCTCATCATGGTGGCCGCCGGGATGATGAAGATGGCCACCGATCATGATTTCCCCCTCCGGCGGAGTGCCGGAAAGGGCTCTAGATTGGATCTCGTGGACTACAGAGCCTTGCAGCGGCAGAACTTCTAATCTAGGTCTTCCCTGAGGGTTTTTGGAATATTTGGGAATTTATAGGGTAAAGAGGCGGTGCGGGAGGCCACCGAGGTGGGCACAACTGCGAAGCCCCCGATTTGACCGTACACTAATCATGCACACAAATGTGTACGACCAAGATCAGGGACTCACCGGAAGATATCACAACACAACTCTAGACACAAAATAAGATAATACAAGCTTTATATTACAAGCCAGGGGCCTCGAGGGCTCGAATACATAGCTCGAAAACACAAGAGTCAGCGGAAGCAATAATATCTGAGTACAGACATAAGTTAAACAAGTTTGCCTTAAGAAGGCTAGCACAAATATAGCAACGATAGAAAAGGCAAGGCCTCCTGCCTGGGACCTCCTAACTACTCCTCGAAGCCGAACTTCACGAAGAAACATCCTCGGGATCCTCTGGGTTCTTGACTCCACCATCTGGTTGCGTCATCCGAGAAGAAGGGACAAAAGGGGAAAAGGGAGAGCAAAGCAACCGTGAGTACTGATCCAAAGTACTCGCAAGCAAGGATCTACACTACATATGAAATGATATCTATGTAAAGGGGAAAATATATGTGGGCTAAACTGCAGAATTCCAGAATAAGAGGGGGATAGCTAATCCAATCGAAGACTACGCTTCTGGCAGCCTCCATCTTGCAGCAATAGAAGAGAGTAGCTGGAAAGCAACAAGTATCCTCGCTTCTCGCATCCTCCATCTTGCAGCAGTAGAATAGAATAGATGGTAAGTTCACCAAGTAACAACGTATAGCATAATCCTACCCGGCAATCCTCCCCTCGTCGCCCTGTGGGAAAGCGATCATCGGGTTGTATCTGGCACTGGTAAGGTTGAGTTTTATTTAGTATCCGGTTCTAGTTGTCATGAGGTCGGAGTACAACTCCGGGTCGTCCTTTTACCGAGGGACACGACTATTCGAATAGATTAACTTCCCTGCAGGGGTGCACCATATTACCCAGCACGCTCGATCCCATTTGGCCGGACACACTTTCTGGGGTCATGCCCGGCCTCGGAAGATCAACGCGTCACAGCCCTACTTAAGCACAACAGAGAGGTCAGCACGCCGGTTTAAGTCCTAAGCGCACAGGGGTCTGGGCCCATCGCCCAATGCACACCTGCACATTGCGAGGGCGACCGGTAAGAAGACCAAGCTGCTCCTAATACCAGAGCGGCGTTCCAATCCAATCTGGGGCGCGCCGCTTTGGATGATACCACGACGTCGAGTGACCATAACTATTCCCACGTAGCTGGAGAGTGCGTATAGGCCAATGGCCAGACTCAGATCAAATACCAAGATCTCGTTAAGTGTGTTATTATGAAATAACCGCGGACAACGACCAGGGCCAGGCCCACCTGTCTCCTAGGTGGTCGTGACCTTCCCTGTCGCTCCGCCACCAAGTAACCATCAAGGGGTTGCCGGGAACCCAGGCCCACCACTACCTATGTGGAACCACCTGCCCCTACAACCCCCATCTCTGAAACATCATTATCAGTATGTAATAGTATAGTATATACCCGTGATCACCACCCGAGTGATCATGGCCTGATAGTATAGCATGGCGGACGGACAAGAATGCAGGGCCACTGATGGAATACTAGCATCCTATACTAAGCATTAGGATAGCAGGTAAAGGTATCAACAGATGTAGCAACAATGACAGGCTATGCAACAAAATAGGAGCTATCGAATCAACAACAATAGCAAACCTAATGCAAGAATAAGAGAGAGGAGAATGGGCGATATCTGGTGATCAAGGGGGGGGCTTGCCTGGTTGCTCTGGCAAGATGGAGGGGTCGTCGTCGATGTAGTCGATCACGGGGTATTGGCGGCGGTCTCGAGGCCTACCGGAAAGAAGTAACAAAGGGGGAACACAAATGAATAATAGAGCAATCAAAGCAACACAAAGCATAACATGGCAATACACGGTACTAGGCGTGACCTAACGCAGTAGTAGGCGACTGATAACCCACAAGTGTAGGGGATCAGTTGTAGCCTCTTTCGATAAGTAAGAGTCTCGAACCCAATGAGGAGCTAAAGGCAGAACAAATATTCCCTCAAGTTCTATCGACCACCGATACAACTCTACGCACGCTTGACGTTTACTTTACCTAGAACAAGTATGAAACTAGAAGTACTTTGTGGTTTTTGTGGGATAAGTTTGCAAGAATATAAAGAGCATGCAAATATAAACTAGGGGCTGTTAGGATATAGAAGCAACTAAAGTTAATATAGCGAGTGTGGAGAAGTGGTGGTAGGAGTTGCGAAATTGCCCCTAAGCAATTGACTACGTTACTAGACCGATAGCAAGTTTTATGTGGGAGAGGCCACTGCTAGCATGTCATCCCTTACATGGAATTCTATGCACTTATGATTGGAACTATTAGCAACCATCCGCAACTACTAATGTTCATTAAGGTAAAACCCAACCATAGCAATAAGATATATTGGTCCCCCTTCAATCCCGTATGCATCAATTTCTACGCTAGGTTGAAGCTTCTGTCACTCTTGCCCTCCAATACGTAGTCCTATCAACATACAACTAACCCTATGGTGTGATCCACACGCTCGCTCATATGATGGGCACCAAAGGACAACAACATAACCACAAGCAAATTAAATCAATCATAGCAATTCACCAATCACCGATAGGATAATGATAATCTACTCAGACATCATAGGATGGCAACACATCATTGGATAATAATATGAAGCATAAAGCACCATGTTCAAGTAGAGGGTACATCGGGTGGCGGGAGAGTGGACCGTTGTAGATAGATGGGGGAAGGTGATCGAGATGTTGGTGAAGATGACGGACGTGTTGGTGTAGATCGCCATCACACGATGATGGCCCCGGTGGTACTCCGGTGCCACCGGAAGCGAGGGGGGAGAGCCCCCCTCCTTCTTATTCTTCCTTAACCTTATCCCTAGGTGAGAGAAGGGTTTCCCCTCTGGTCCATGGCCTCCATGGCCGCGGAGGGGCGAGAGCCCCTCCAAGATTGGATCTGTCTCTCTGTCTCTCTCAGTTTCTGCGTTCCTAGATTCTATCCCTTCACCGTTTCTTAAATTCCCGGAGATCCGTAACTCCGACTGGGCTCATTTTTTGACACGATTTTTATCCGGATATTAGCTTTCTTGCGGGTAAAGAAGCGCATTAACCGCCTTACGGTGTGGCCATGAGGGCCCAGGGCGCGCCCCTGCCTTGTGGCCCACTCGGGCATCGTTTCATGTTGGTTCCGCTTCCCAAAATTCACATATATGCCAAAAAAATCTTCGTCTGTTTGGACTCCATTTGATATGGATATTCTGCGAAACAAAAAACAGGCAACAAACAGGTATTGGCACTGGGCACTAGATCAATATGTCAGTCCCAAAAAATAGTATAAAAAGTTGCCAAAAGTATATGAAAGTTGTAGAATATTGGCATGGAACAATAAAAAATTATAGATACGACAGAGACGTATCAGCATCCCCAAGCTTAATTCCTGCTCGTCCTCGAGTAGGTAAATGATAAAAAAGATAATTTTTTATGTGGAATGCTACCTAGCATAATCTTGATCATGTAATCTAATCATGGCATGAATATTAAGACACGAGTGATTCAAAGAAATACTCTATCATTTGACATAGAAGAACTTAATACTGGGGCAGCCCAACAAACAATCAAGTCTTTCAAAATATCAATGCTAAAGAACGTTATCCCTACAAAATCATATAGTCTTTTATGATTCCCTTTTCTTAACACAAGGTACCCCTCATGCCCATCCCAGTGTCAACCAAGCAATTGTTTTCATACTTTACTTTTTCGAACCTTTTCAATTCTTCACGCAATACATGAGCATGAGCCATGGATATAGCACTATGGGTGGAATAGAAGATGGTAGTAGACAAAAATAGAGAGAAAGTCTCACATCGACTAGGCGTATCAATGGGCTATGGAGATGCCCATCAATAGATATCAATGTCAGTGAGTAGGGATTGCCATGTAACAGATGCACTAGAGCTATAAGTGTATGAAAGCTCGAAAGAAAACTAGTGGGTGTGCATCAAATTGCTTGCTCATGAAGGCCTAGGGGATTTGAGGAAGCCCATCGTTGGAATATACAAGCCAATTTCTATAATGAGAATTCCCACTAGCATATGAAAGTGACTAAACAAGAGACTCTCTATCATGAAGATCATGGTGCTACTTTGAAGCACAAGTGTGGCAAAAGATAGTAGCATTGTCCCTTTTTTTTCTTTTTTTTCTTTTTTTGGGCCTTTCTTTTTTTCGTTGGCCTTTCCTTTTTCTTTTTCTTTGGGACAATGCTCTAATAATGATGATCATCACATTTCTATTTACTTACTACTCGATATTACAACTCAATGCTAGAACAAAAATATGACTCTATATGAATGCCTCCGGCGGTGTACCGGGATGTGCAATGATCTTGCGTAGCAATGACGTAAAAAACGGACAAGCCATGGAAACATCATGCTAGCTATCTTACGATCATGCAAGGCAATATGACAATGATGGTACGTGTCCTAATAAACGGAACGGTGGAGTTACATGGCAACACATCTCGAATCGCTATGGAAATGCCATAATAGGTAGGTATGGTGGCTGTTTTGAGGAAGGTATATGATGGGTGTATGGTACCGGCGAAAGTTGCGCTGTACAAGAGAGGCTAGCAATGGTGGAAGGGTGAGAGTGTGTATAATCCATGAACTCAACATTAGTCATAAAGAACTCACATACTTATTGCAAAAAATCTATTAGCCCTCGAAGCAAAAATACTACGACGCATGCTCCTAGGGGGGAGGTTGGTAGGAGTTAACCATCGCGCGCCCCCGACCTTCATGCAAAGATAAACAATCAAAATAGAATGCGCGCCAATTTGGTTACATAGTTAGGAGACCATACATGCATGCTTCGGGAATCACAAACCTTAACACCGATATTTTTCCTAAACCATAATCATTCACTAGTTCCTCGCACATATTAGCATCTGTATATTGCAAAACTATTGCAAGGAATCAAACATATCATATTCAGCGATCTACAAGTTTATGTAGGATTTTATGACTAACCATGTGAATGACCAATTCCTGTCAACTCTCTAAATAGATATAAGTGAAGCAAGAGAGTTTTAATTCTTTCTACAAAAGTTATGCCCACGCTCTAACAATTATAAGTGAAGCAAAAGAGCATTCTACAAATGGCAGTTTTCTATGTGAAGAGAAACAGGCAATCCAAACTTCAAATGATATAAGTGAAGCACATGAAGCATTCTATAAAGCCATACTCAAAAGATATAAGTGAAGTGCAAAGAGCATTCTATAAATCAACAAAGGACTATCTCATACCAGCATGGTGCATAAAAGAAAAGGTGAAAACTAAATGCAAAAGACGCTCCAAGATCTGCACATATCACATGAATGAAACAAATCCGAAAACATACTGATACTTGTTGAAGAAAGAGGGGGTGCCTTCCGGGGCATCCCCAAGCTTAGACGCTTGAGTCTCCTTGAATATTTACTTGGGGCGCCTTGGGAATCCCTAAGCTTGAGCTCTTGCCTCTCCTTCTTCTCCTCACATTGAGACCTCCTCGATCTTCGAACACTTCATCCACACAAAACTTCAACAGAAAACTCGGTAAGATCCGTTAGTATAATAAAGCAAATCACTACTCTAAGTACTATTGCAAACCAATTCATATTTTGTTTTTGCATTGTAGCTACTGTAATAACTTTTCCATGGCTTAATCCACTGATAGAAATTGATAGTTTCAACAAAACAAGCAAACTATGCATCAAAAACAGAATCTGTCTAAAACAGAACAGTCTGTAATAATCTGAACATTCACCATACTTCTGATACTTGAAAAATTCTGCCACAATTAGGAAAAATAAACAATTTGTATAGAAAGACGGTGAAAGAAGTTTCAGAACCATTTGACATTCCAGCAAAAAATGTAAAATCGCGCACTACAGCCAAAGTTTATTTCCTGCACCACACAAACCAACAAGCATTGTAAACATCCTAAAGGCAAACCTTGGCACATTATTTTTATAATACAATGGAATTGTACAAGGGGATAATTATTTTTGTTGAAAAGTTTCTGTAATTAAGATTCACAGAGTTTCCATGGGCATGAACAAAGTTCAAGGACATCCCCCACTTTCACAATGCTCGTCTATATCACTTTCACTTTTCTTTTTGAAAAAGTTTTAGGTTCCCCGCTTTATTTTTTTGTTTTTAAACTTTATAAAAGCACACAGCAGAAATAAATGACTCTCTAAAACTTCCGGGTTGTCTCCCTGGCAGCGCTTTCTTTAAAGCCATTAAGCTAGGCATATAGTGCTCAAGTGATGGATCCACCCGGATCCCAAGGTATATCAAAGCCAATTTTAATTAACAATGATTTGGCATTTAGTAGTGAGCACAAAGTGATATATTTCATGCAACAACGAAGTCTAACTCTCTTCCTATGCATCGGCATGTCATAAAAGAACAATTCATGCACATCAAGTAAAGGCCAATGCATAGTATAAGCAGTTTCTTGCAATTATATCGTGTTGGAAACATAGAGAGGTGGAGATGTAGTTCCTCTCTCATAATAATTGAAAGTAGGAGCAGCAAGCACATGCATATTATATTCGTCAAAATCATCATGTGTAACGGAAAAAGGCAACCCATCAATATAATCCTTAATAAGTGCAAACTTCTCCGATATAGTGTAGTTTGGAGAATTTAAAAAGATAATAGGACTATCATGTGTGGGTGCAATAGAAACTATATCATGTTTAACATAAGGAAATATATCAAGTTCATCTCCATAAGCATAATTCATATTGGCATCTTGGCCACAAGCATAGCAAGCATCATCAAAAAGGAATATTTCAAAAGAATCAATGGGATCATAGCAATCATCTTTCGGTAATGTGGGGATCCCGACTTAGAAGTCGAGATCACCGAATGCACGTGTATAGTGATCCCAGAGATCAATGCTCACTGAACACACAGAAGCTGAATAACAAGAGTCTTACATCCATACATATCGTCTTACACAAATTATGGCCATTATGGCCAAGTCTTACATAGACAAAGCCTCAAGGGCTGAATAGCAAATAACTAAAGTAGCGGAAGTCTTCGATAATAGGTAGAACCCATGCCATCTGCCTTAACCCTACATGCATTCTGACTGGGATAGCGTCCTAGTTCGCATGTTCGTCTCCAAAGAACTCTTCACCATATTCCTGTTCCTCCATGCCTGGCCAATTAAATAAGCAGTGGCAAGCCAATGAGTACTTTGAATGTACTCGCAAGCAACCCATGATGTGGTTCGAAGTAACAGTGCAATTGAACAATAATGAACAATCTAGCAAAGGGCCAGAATAATTATTCTACCATCAAGTTTATGCATCAATAAACTCGCGTAACCTCGAAGACAGGTTACCGATATCAACATGAATATGATTCAACTCTCCGAGTCAAGTCACCACCTTGACTCATCACACACATACTTTCACTGATGAAGTAAAATTCTGGACATAGTTTAAGTAGCACCACCCAACTGTTCATGACCGTGGACACGGCTATTCGAATAGTTTTACACTCTGCAGAGGTTGTGCACTTTACCCACAAGATCCGGGAAGCTTTCGTGTCATCCACGACCCGCGGTACCTCAAGTACCCGGGGTAAGCACCCGGTCATTACCTTTCCTTAGATGACACTAACATAGAGTCCACTCGTTGGTACACGGCCCTCGAGTACAAACAATAGATCACGGGACTTGCCCTAATTTCAATGTCACGCGTACCCGAAGGGACCAACGGTGTGTCCGGTGCCCTGTAAAAACAGTCATGGCCGTCTATCCAAGCACGACCCCGTGCCGGAAAAGACCTCAAGTCTTCCTGTCACTAGTAATGCGGGCACCATGCTAGTATCGTCCTAAGTAATCAATAAAGCCCCGTCCCATAAGGGGTAGTGTGGTTGCACATGTTTGGTTGGGACGCTAGTCACACATAAATCTAATCCATTATCTCACCCATGCACAAGTTTTACCGGCACATCACTTCTTCCTCAAGTGATGACCTAACTCAACATCACCCTCGGGCATTAGGGGCACCCGATGGGTTCATGCAAAGATTTCAACCACGAAGGTTCAAATCACACATGCATTATTAAGCATCATTACTAACTATTAGCATGTCATCTAGCACATAGCACGATCAAGAGCAAGCATGCATCACGTGGTGGTTTCATCTAGGTCACCATCGTAACCCTATCATCATGCATCGGAAACAAACGGGTTCCGAAGAATAAGTGTATCATGGTCAAAAGGCTGCTTGCCTGGATTGGCTTGGTCTTCAAAGTCTTCAAATCCTTCTCCTTCTCCTTCTTCAGCAACCTCGTCAAATACGGTATCTATACGTCGCATAGTAACAACGGAAAAATAAGACCACAAATAAAACAGAAAAATCAAAGTGCTCAGAAAAATGTCAACTTATTTTTGTAAAATACTGGAGGGATTTCTAAGATGGGGAAAATTCTTAGTTGGAGTTTTGGAGTATCAGAATGGAATCTATTGATTTTTGAACATGAGTTTTATTGCTCAAATTTGAATTTAAATTTGAACAAAACAGAAAAGTTTCATGGATGTGAGTGAAAGTTACACCATTAAATAGGTTGGAATATTACAAGAATTTAGGAGTTGGAATTATTTCATTTGGACCAATATCCATTTCTGTAAAAATGTTTGAAATATTTACAAAAAGAATAAAAGAAAATGCCCCTGTGCTACTGGGCCAGAGGGGCCACAGTGCACGGCCCAGGGCAAACCAGCCCAGCCGCACGGGCGCCAGCGCGCATGTCAGGTTTTCAAACCTGACAGGCGGGGCCCGGCGGTCAGTGGCTGAGAGGAGGGGGAGAGAGAGGTGAGGATGACAGGCGGGGCCCGCCTGTCATCTCTAACCTCACGGCCACGGCCACGGCGAGCTCACCGGCCATTTCCTACTGCAACAGAAGGGGGGAAACAGAGGGGAACGAATCAGTGGAGTGTGGGGGTTCCAAATCGGGCAAAAGGAGGGGCGGAGGAGGCCCGTACTGCGAGATCACCGGCGGCCCAACGCGGCGGAGCTCCGGTCGATCCCGAGCACAGAAGCTTCCTAAGGAAGAACGTGTTGGAAATATGCCCTAGAGGCAATAATAAAAGAGTTATTATTATATTTCCTTGTTCATGATAATCGTTTATTGTCCATGCTATAATTGTATTGATTGGAAACTCAAATACATGTGTGGATAAATAGACAAACTTTGTGTCCCTAGTAAGCCTCTTCAGGACTAGCTCGTTGATCAAAGATGACCGCGGTTTCCAGGTCATAGACATGAGTTGTCATTTGATAACGGGATCACATCATTAGGAGAATGATGTGATGGACGAGACCCAAACGTTAAACATAGCTTTTGATCGTATCAGTTATCGCTATAGTTTTCTGCATGTCAAGTATAAGTTTCTATGACCATGAGATCATGTAACTCACTGACACCGTAGGAGTGCTTTGTGTGTGCCAAACGTCGCAACGTAACTGGGTGACTATAAAGGTACTCTACAGGTATCTCCGAAGGTGTCTGTTAAGTTGACATGGATCGAGACTGGGATTTGTCACTCCGTGTGACGGAGAGGTATCTCCGGGCCCACTCGGTAATACATCATCTCAATGAGCTCAAAGTGATTAAGTAGTTAGTCACGGGATTATGTATTACGGTAACGAGTAAAGAGACTTGCCGGTAACGAGATTGAACTAGGTATGGAGATACCGACGATCGAATCTCGGGCAAGTAACATACCGACGAGACAAAGGGAACTGTATACGGGATTGCCTGAATCCTTGACATCGTGGTTCATCCGATGAGATCATCGAGGAACGTGTGGGAACCAATATGGGTATCCAGATCCCGCTATTGGTTATTGGCCTGGGAGTGTCTCGGTCATGTCTGCATAGTTTCCGAACCCGCAGGGTCTACACACTTAAGGTTCGGTGACGCTAGGGTTGTTAGTGAGAACAGTGCATGGTTACCGAAGGTTGTTCAGAGTCCCGGATGAGATCCCGGACGTGACGAGGGTCTCCGGAATGGTCCGGGGACGAAGATTGATATATAGGATGAGAGTGTTCGGAGTCCGGAAGTGTTCCGGGGAGTATCGGGAAGACGGCGGATGACCGAAAAGGGTTTTCGGGGTCCCGGAAAGAGTTTCGGGCCTAATGGGCCACAAAGGGGAGACGCAACAGCCCTCATAGGGCTGTGCGCCCCCCTAGGGCCCTCTCCTCATGCGCAAGGGGGGCTGGCCCCTCCTAGGGCTGCCGCACCCCCTAGCTTGGGGGGCAAGGCACCTGGGGGGAGGGGGAGCCCTAACGCTGGCGCAGCCCTGGCCGCCGCCCCCCCCCCCATCTCCACTTGGCCGCCGCCCCTAGGGGTGAACCCTAGGGCGCCCCCTTCCCTCTACTCCCCCTATATAAAGAGAGGCAGAGGGAGGGCAGCGACACACGTTCGTGCCTCGGTGCTGCCCTCCCTCTCCCACATCCATCTTCGTTTTCCCGTGGTGCTTGGCGAAGCCCTGCTGGAATCCTCCACCACCATCACCACCACGCCGTCGTGCTGCCGGTGTCTCCATCAACCTCTCCTTCCCCCTTGCTGGATCAAGAAGGAGGAGACGTCCTCGAGCTGTACGTGTGAAGAACGCGGAGGCACCGTTGCTTCGGTGCTAGGATCATCGGCGATCTGAATCGCGGCGAGTACGACTCCATCAACCGCGTTCTTGAACGCTTCCGCTTAGCGATCTACAAGGGTATGTGGATCCAACTCTCCCCTCGTAGATGCATCTCCTAGATTGATCTTGGTGAACGTAGGAAAATTTTTTGTTTCCCATGCAACGTTCCCCAACAGTGGTATCAGAGCCAGGTTCTTGCGTAGATGTTTTCACGAGTAGAACACAAAAGGGTTTGTGGACGTTGATGTTTAGATTGCTTCCCTCCTTAGTCTTTATTGATTCAGTGGTATTATGGGATGAAGCGGCCCGAACCAACTTTACATGTCCACGTACATGAGACCGGTTCCATCGACAGACATGTGACTTTTGTTGCATAAGATGGCTGGCGGGTGTCTGTCTCTCCTATCTTAGTTGAATCGGAACAGAACAAGGCGGTCCTTGTAGAAGGTTAAATAGCAACTTAAATATCACCGTTGTGGCTTTGCGTAGGTAAGAAGCGTTCTTGCTAGATACCCATAGCAGCCACGTAAAACATGCAACAACAAATTAGAGGACGTCTAACTTGTTTTTGCAGGGTATGTATGTGATATGATATGGCCAATGACATGATGAAATATATTTGATGTATGAGATGATCATGTTGTAATAGTTAATATCGACTTGCATGTCGATGTATACGGCAACCGGCAGGAGCCATAGGGTTGTCTTTAATTTTGTATGACCTGTGTGTCAATCATTAAGCGCTTTGTAATGCTTTACTTTATCGCTAAACGGTAGCAATAGTAGTAAGAGCATGGTGGGCGCGCGACAACCCCGATGGCGACACGATGATGGAGATCATGATGATGGGGATCATGGTGTGGCGCCGGTGATGATGGAGATCATGCCGGTGCTTTGGAGATGGAGATCAAAAGCACGAGTTGATGGCCATATCATGTCACTTATGATTTGCATGTGATGTTAATCCTTTTATGCATCTTATTTTGCTTAGGACGACGGTAGCATTATAAGATGATCCTTCACTAAAATTTCAAGATAAAATTGTGTTCCCCCCGAGTGTGCGCCGTTGCGAAGGTTCGTCGTTTCGAAGCACCACGTGATAATCGGGTGTGATAGACTCTACGTTCGCATACAACGGGTGCAAGCCAGTTTTGCACATGCAGAACACTCGGGTTAGACTTGACGAGCCTAGCATGTACAGACATGGCCTCGGAACACGGAAGATCGAAAGGTCGAGCATGAGTCATATAGTAGATATGATCAACATGTAGATGTTCACCATTGACACCACCTCATCTCACGTGATGATCGGACTTGGGTTGGTGAATCTGGATCATGTCACGCTCGAATGACCAGAGGGATGTCAATTTGAGTGGGAGTTATAAATAATTTGATTAGGTAATAACTCACTTATCATGAACAATAGTCTAAAATGTCTTTGCAAATCTTTTGTTGTAGATGGCTCGCGCAGTAGCTCCCCTGAATTTTAATGCGTTCCTAGAGAAAGCTAAACTGAAAGATGATGGGAGCAACTTTGTGGACTGGCTCCGCAATCTGAGGATCATCCTCACAGGTGCCAAAAAGGTTTATGTCCTAAATGCACCGCTAGGTGAACCCCCCGCTCCTCAGGCCTCGCGGACGTTATGAACGCCTGGCAGTCGCGTTCGGATGACTACTCAATAGTGCAGTGTGCCATATTGTATAGCTTGGAAGGAGGACTTCAAAGGCGTTTTGAACGTCATGGAGCATATGAGATGTTCCAGGAGTTGAAGTTCATCTTTGAAAAGAATGCCAAGATCGAGAGGTATGAGACCACCGATAAATTCTTTGCTTGCAAGATGGAGGAGAATTCGTCTGTCAGTGAGCACTTACTGAAGATGTCTGGGTACTATACCCGCATAGCTGATCTGGGACTTGTGTTCCCGGACGAGGCTATCATTGACAGAATTCTCCAGTCAGTCCCGCCTAGCTACAAGAGCTTCGTACAGCAGTATAACATGCAAGGGATGAACAAAACCATCGCCGAGCTGTTTTCGATGCTGAAAGTCGCTGAGGCAGACATCCAGTAGGAGTATCAAGTGTTGATGGTCAATAAAACCACCAGTTTCAAGAAGAATGGCAAGGGCAAGAAGGGTAACTCTAAGAAGGGTGGCAAGGCAGTTGCTCATCCAGTGAAGAAACCCAAGGCTGGGCCCAAGCCAGAGACTGAGTGTTTCTATTGCAAGGGGAACGGCCACTGGAAGCGGAACTGCCCCAAGTATCTGGCAGACAAGAAGGGGGCCAACAACAACAACAAGCAAGGTATATGTGATATACATGTTATTGATGTGTACCTTACCAACTCTCGTTGTAGTGCCTGGGTATTTGATACCGGTTCGGTTGCTCACATTTGCAACTCTAAACAGGAACTGCGGAATAAACGGAGGCTGGCGAAGGACGAAGTGACGATGCGCGTGGGAAATGGTTCCAAGGTTGATGTGATCGCCGTCGGCACGCTCGCTCTTCGATTACCATCAGGATTAGTTATGAACCTGAATAATTGTTATTTAGTGCCTGCGTTAAGCATGAACATTATATCTGGATCTTGTTTGATGCGAGACGGTTACTCATTTAAATCAGAGAATAAAGGTTGTTCTATTTATATGGGTAATATCTTTTATGGTCATGCACCCGAAGTGAGGGGTTTATTCTTATTGAATCTCGATAGTGATGATACACATGTTCATAACATTGATGCCAAAAGATGTAGAGTTGATAATGATAATACCACTTTCTTGTGGCACTGCCGTCTGGGTCATATCGGCGTGAAACGCATGAGGAAGCTCCATGCTGATGGACTTTTGGAGTCTCTTGATTTTGAATCACTTGACACATGCGAGCCGTGCCTCATGGGCAAGATGACGAGGACCCCGTTTTCAGGGACAATGGAACGGGCAAGTGACTTATTGGAAATCATACATACTGATGTGTGTGGTCCGATGAGTGTCACGGCGCACGGTGGATATCGTTATTTTCTCACCTTCACTGACGAATTAAGTAGATATGGGTATATTTACTTAATGAAGCATAAGTCTGAAACTTTTGAAAAGTTCAAGCAATTTCAGAGTGAAGTTGAAAATCATCGTAACAAGAAGATCAAGTTCCTACGATCTGATCGAGGGGGAGAATATCTGAGTTATGAGTTTGGCAATCACTTAAGAAAATGTGGAATTGTTTCACAGTTGACGCCACCTGGAACACCACAGCGTAATGGTGTGTCCGAACGTCGTAATCGAACCCTATTAGATATGGTGCGTTCTATGATGTCTCTTGCCGATTTGCCACTATCGTTCTGGGGATATGCGTTAGAGACAGCTGCATTCACTTTAAATAGGGCTCCATCCAAGTCCGTTGAGACAACACCGTATGAACTATGGTTTGGTAAGAAACCTAAGTTGTCTTTTCTCAAGGTTTGGGGTTGCGATGCTTATGTCAAAAGGCTTCAGCCAGAAAAGCTCGAACCCAAAGCGGACAAATGTGTCTTCATAGGATACCCAAAAGAAACGGTTGGGTACACCTTCTATCTCAGATCCGAGGGCAAAGTGTTTGTCGCTAAGAACGGGTCCTTTCTCGAGAAAGAGTTTCTCTCGAAAGAATTGAGTGGGAGGAAGGTAGAACTTGATGAGGTTATTGAACCTCTGCTTCAACCAGAGAGTAGCGCAGCACAGAAAGATGTTTTTGTGGAGCCTGCAACGGTTGAAGAGGAAGCCAATGATGATGATCAAGAAGCTTCTGATCAAGTTACTACCGAACCTCGTAGGTCGACAAGGGTACGCACTGCACCTGAGTGGTATGGTAACCCTGTCTTGGAGGTCATGTTGTTGGACAACAGTGAACCTACGAGCTATGGAGAAGCGATGGTGGGCCCGGATTCCGACAAATGGTTAGAGGCCATGAAATTCGAGATGGGATCCATGTATGAAAACAAAGTATGGACTTTGGAAGTATTACCTGAAGGGCGGAAGGCCATTCAGAATAAATGGATTTTTAAGAGGAAGACGGACGCTGACGGCAATGTCACCGTGTATAAAGCTCGACTTGTGGCAAAGGGTTTTTCACAAGTTCAAGGAGTTGACTACGATGAGACTTTCTCACCCGTAGCGATGCTTAAATCCGTCCGAATCATGTTAGCAATAGCTGCATATTTCGATTATGAAATTTGGCAGATGGATGTCAAAACAGCGTTCCTTAACGGTTTTCTTAAGGAAGAGTTGTATATGATACAACCGGAAGGTTTTGTCGATCCAGAGAATGCTGACAAAGTTTGCAAGCTCCAGCGTTCCATTTATGGGCTGGTGCAAGCATCTCGGAGTTGGAATCTTCGCTTTGATGAGGTGATCAAAGCGTTTGGGTTTGTACAAGTTTACGGAGAAGCTTGTATTTACAAGAAAGTGAGTGGGAGCTCTATAGCGTTTCTAATATTATATGTGGATGACATATTGCTGATTGGAAACAATATAGAATTTTTGGATAGCGTGAAGGGGTATTTGAACAAGAGTTTTTCGATGAAGGATCTCGGTGAAGCTGCTTTCATATTGGGCATCAAGATCTATAGAGATAGATCAAGACGCTTAATAGGACTTTCACAAAGTACATACCTTGATAAAGTTTTGAAGAAGTTCAAAATGGATCAATCCAAGAAGGGGTTCTTGCCGGTATTGCAAGGTACAAAGTTGAGTAAGACTCAATGCCCGGTGACTGCGGAAGATAGAGAAAAGATGAGTGTCGTCCCCTATGCTTCAGCCATAGGCTCTATCATGTATGCAATGCTGTGCACAAGACCAGATGTCAGCCTTGCCATAAGTATGGCCGGAAGGTTTCAAAGTAATCCTGGTATGGATCACTGGACAGCGGTCAAGAATATCCTAAAGTACCTGAAAAGGACTAAGGAGATGTTTCTCGTTTATGGAGGTGATCAAGAGCTCGTCGTAAAGGGTTACGTCGATGCAAGCTTTGACACTGATCCGGATGACTCTAAGTCTCAAACCGGATACGTATATATTCTCAACGGGGGAGCGGTAAGCTGGTGCAGTTCCAAGCAGAGCGCGGTAGCCGATTCTACATGCGAAGCGGAGTACATAGCTGCCTCGGAGGCGGCAAAGGAAGGTGTCTGGATGAAGGAGTTCATGACAGATCTTGGAGTTGTGCCTAGTGCACTAAACCCAATGACTCTGTTCTGTGACAACACTGGTGCCATTGCTCTAGCCATGGAACCAAGGTTTCACAAGAGGACCAGACACATAAAGCGACGCTTCAATTCCATCCGCGATTCAGTCAAGGAGGAGGACATAAGCATTTGCAAAGTACACACGGATTTGAATGTTGCAGATCCGTTGACTAAGCCTCTTCCACGGGCTAAGCATGATCAACACCAAGACTCTATGGGTGTTAGGTTCATTACCTTGTAATGCTAGATTATTGACTCTAGTGCAAGTGGGAGACTGTTGGAAATATGCCCTAGATGCAATAATAAAAGAGTTATTATTATATTTCCTTGTTCATGATAATCGTTTATTGTCCATGCTATAATTGCATTGATTGGAAACTCAAATACATGTGTGGATAAATAGACAAACTTTGTGTCCCTAGTAAGCCTCTTCAGGACTAGCTCGTTGATCAAAGATGACCGCGGTTTCCAGGTCATAGACATGAGTTGTCATTTGATAACGGGATCACATCATTAGGAGAATGATGTGATGGACGAGACCCAAACGTTAAACATAGCTTTTGATCGTATCAGTTATCGCTATAGTTTTCTGCATGTCAAGTATAAGTTTCTATGACCATGAGATCATGTAACTCACTGACACCGTAGGAGTGCTTTGTGTGTGCCAAACATCGCAACGTAACTGGGTGACTATAAAGGTACTCTACAGGTATCTCCGAAGGTGTCTGTTAAGTTGACATGGATCGAGACTGGGATTTGTCACTCCGTGTGACGGAGAGGTATCTCCGGGCCCACTCGGTAATACATCATCTCAATGAGCTCAAAGTGATTAAGTAGTTAGTCACGGGATTATGTATTACGGTAACGAGTAAAGAGACTTGCCGGTAACGAGATTGAACTAGGTATAGAGATACCGACGATCGAATCTCGGGCAAGTAACATACCGACGAGACAAAGGGAACTGTATACGGGATTGCCTGAATCCTTGACATCGTGGTTCATCCGATGAGATCATCGAGGAACGTGTGGGAACCAATATGGGTATCCAGATCCCGCTATTGGTTATTGGCCTGGGAGTGTCTCGGTCATGTCTGCATAGTTTCCGAACCCGCAGGGTCTACACACTTAAGGTTCGGTGACGCTAGGGTTGTTAGTGAGAACAGTGCATGGTTACCGAAGGTTGTTCGGAGTCCCGGATGAGATCCCGGA
>LR738712.1:150377403-150423037 GCA_902687465.1 Secale cereale | reverse complement strand
GGGGGGGGGGGGGGGGGGGGGGGGGGTCCTATTTATAGGGGAACGGCGGAGCCCCGTGGTCCAGTGCACCGGCGAGCTCCTGCTCGATGCTACAGCGCACGGGAGGCGATGGGAATGGGTCTGCGGAGTTGCTGGACGATCCCTACGTCCATTAGAGGAGAGAGGAAGAGCGGGGAAGCTTCCAGGCCGTGCGCGCGTGTGAGCCCGAGGAGTGGGTGCTGCGGGCGGCCGGTGCGCGTGCGACGACGGCCACTGGAGGGCACAGGAGGAGGGGGGACATCGCCGGGGTGGTCGCGGACGTCGAGGGGCATCGACTGGCGCGAGGGGAGAGCCCGAGGCTGTCGGGGGCCGGCAATTGGCTGAAGCTACAGTGCGTGGACGCACTGTAGCGCGCTCTGGAGCGCCCTTATCGCATGCCACGGCATGCCATTGGCCTCTGGACGTGCCCACCGTGTCTGGGGGGTCCAGGGTGATGCAAGCAGTCGGTATGCAGCCTTGGATGCTCTGGGGAGTCAAGGAGAGAGAGAGGAAGCTGGTGACTTGGTGAATTTTGGCTATCTAGCAAGGTGATCCAGGGTTTTTACCCCTCAATCATGGAGCTGGGGTCCTGGGGAAGTTACTGGAGGTAGCTAGTATCTGGTTGAACATGTGGTGAAAAGTTGAGGCCAAGGAGAAGGGTAAAAGTGATCAAGAAGAGGGTTTTGGTAATTCTGCAGAAGGTGTTTGATCAGTGTTTGGTCAAGCAAATGATCTCCACTTGCCATGACAGTTAACAGGATTGAATAACATGTGAAAATAGGGTGCTTCACCAAATTTGGGCTCATTTGAAGAAACTAGCCAATGTAACTTTGGTGAACCCTAGAAATCAACAAAAATGGCTTCATCTTGTTTGAGTCGAGCTAATCATCTCCCCTTGATGCACCACTTGGTGTAGCATCATCATTTGGGGTATTGATCATGCCCACAAAGTTTGAAGCTCCAGATAAAAAGTTGGTAATGTAAAGTTGTTCAAATTTGCATTTGAACAGAAAGGGTTTTGGGGTGATCTGGTCAAGTTGCTCTATTCCAAATCTTGTGCCATTTGGTCTAGAGGCCTTATTAGGCATTTCTAGCATGTGCACCAAGTTTGAGAGCATTTGGAGAAGTTTGGCAATGAAAAGTTGCTCAAACTTCAAATATGGACAGAATGGTTATGAAGGGTTTTGAGGATGTTTTCTTGCTTCCCAAGGCATGGGACTTGGCAAGATCATCAAATATGTCATATGTGACATGACAGAATTTCCCTGGAATTTTTGGAGAATATTTCCTTTGTAAATATTTCAAAAGCTTGAAATATCCAGAAAGGGTTTTAGAGGGATTAGCCCATTATTTTGAACATGACCAGGTGTTGAAACTCTTATATATGGACAATATATGTCCTCTGAGTCTCCTTGAATTTTGGCAAATATTTTTGAAATACTTAAATAATTTTCCCCTATTAAAGATCATTTCTGGCCTTAAGAAAAAGCTTTTAAATAAAATAGGAAAATAACTTTTAAAATTATACTCTTGTGGTTTCTGGGAGTCCTATGACTACTAGGTCTCAAATATTTTTTTTTGAAATAATTTTCTCACCCTAAATCAAGTACTTGCACTGCAAATCTCAATTCAGGGGTTTTTGGAAAACTAAATTTATAAAATACCTTTTGGCCAAATTAATTTTGTAAGAAAATACTATAATGTTATATAACACTTGGCATGATCATTGGGCAGAAGTTTTGGGTATGGTGATGAATTCTACAAGAGGGATTAGTTGACTTTAATGAGCACATGAAGAAGCACATGAAGAAAAACTCAATTCAAATAAAAGCCAAATGATGCCAAAAAAATTTGCTGGTCCAAATTTTCATGGTTCATTGATGCAAATAACATGTTACAAAATGCAGGGTGTGACAGACCTACCCCCCTTACAAGAATCTCGTCCCCGAGATTCCTAAACTAGGTCTTAAAAGAGATCGGGAAACTCGGATCTAAGATAGTCTTCACATTCCCAGGTTGCTTCTGCTTCGGTGTGGTTGCTCCACTGGACCTTGAAGTACTTGATGGTACGGTTTCGCGTACGTCGTTCTGCTTCGTCCAGAATGCGGATGGGCTTCTCGCGGTAGGTTAGATGAGGCTGCAGATCAATGGCTTGGTGATCAACATCCTTGTAGAGATTGGGCTTGTCTGGAACTTGGAGACATTTCCGGAGTTGTGACACATGGAATACATTGTGCACATCGGATAGCTCAGGTGGTATTTCCAACTGGTAAGCCACTTCTCCTCGTCGTGCAGTGATCTCAAACGGTCCGATGAACCTTGGTGCGAGCTTCCCCTTGATGTGGAAACGCTTGGTTCCCTTCAGAGGAGTTACCCGCAGGTACACATGGTCCCCGACATGGAAACTCATGTCCCGACGGTGAGTGTCAGCATAGCTCTTTTGTCTTGACTTGGCTGCCTTCAAACGCTCTCTGACTAGTTGGACTTGCTCTTCTGCTGCGCGGAGAATATCTGGTCCAAAAACTAGTCCCTCTCCAGTCTCTGACCAGTTGAGGGGTGTGCGGCATCTGCGTCCGTACAACACCTCAAATGGTGCCAACTGAAGGCTCGACTGGTAACTGTTGTTATAGGAGAACTCGGCAAAAGGGAGACAATCTTCCCACTTGGCTCCATATGCCAAGACACAGGCTCGGAGCATATCTTCAAGAATCTGATTGACTCGCTCTGTCTGACCTCGGTCTGTGGGTGGAAAGCCGTGCTGAAAGATAACTTGGTTCCCAAGGCTTCTTGGAACTTCTTCCAGAACCTCGAGGTGAACTGGGTTCCTCGATCTGACACAATCTCCTTGGGAACGCCGTGAAGACTTACGATTCGGTCGATGTAGAGAGATGCCAGCCGGTTGCCATCATAAGTGGTCTTGACTGGAATGAAATGGGCCACCTTGGTCAAATGATCGACTATGACCCAGATAGAGTCATGTCCTCTATTCGACCTTGGTAATCCAGTGATGAAGTCCATTCCGACTTTATCCCACTTCCACTCAGGAACTTTGAGTGGTTGAAGCAATCCAGCAGGTCGCTGATATTCAGCCTTGACCCTTTGGCACACATCACACTTTGCAACATAGGTCGCAATCTCTCTTTTCATCCCGTGCCACCAGAACCGTGCCTTCAAGTCTTGGTACATCTTGGTTCCTCCGGGGTGGATGGAATACGGAGTGTCGTGGGCTTCTTGCAGAATCAGGGTCTTCAGCTCTGTGTTGTTTGGTACGCAGATGCGGCCTTTGTACCAAACAATCCCGTGCTCGTCTTTGGAGAATCCTGGGGCCTTGCCTAGCTTCATCTTCTTCTTGATGCCTTCAATGCTTGCGTGTCCATCTTGTGCCTTCTTGACTTCGTCCATCAGGACCGGTCTGACTTCCAAATGATCCAGAAATCCAGGGGTGACCAATTCCAAACTGAATTGTTCGAATTCCTTAAACAAGGCTGGCTGCCTTTCTTGAATAATGGTATTCAAATAGCAAGCCTTCCTGCTTAAGGCATCGGCCACCACGTTAGCCTTCCCGGGGTGATATTGAACACTGAGGTCATAGTCTTTGATGAGTTCCAACCATCTCCGCTGCCTCATGTTCAATTCCTTTTGGGTGAAAATGTACTTCAGACTTTTGTGGTCTATGTAGATCTCACACCGTTTCCCTAGGAGGTAATGCCGCCATGTCTTCAAAGCATGAACCACTGCCGCTAACTCAAGATCGTGAGTAGCGTAGTTCTCCTCATGGGGTCGTAGCTGCCTGGAGAGGTATGCTATGACTCGGCCTTCTTGCATCAGAACGCTTCCCAGTCCGGTTCGAGAGGCATCACAATATATCACGAACTCCTTGTGAATATCAGGTGTTGCCAGAACTGGGGCGGTGGTCAATCTCTTCTTGAGCTCTTGGAAGCTTTCTTCGCATTTTGGCGTCCACTCGAACTTCTTGTCCTTCTTGAGGAGCTGAGTCATTGGCCGTGCAATGCTAGAGAATCCTTCCACGAATTTGCGGTAATAGCCCGCAAGTCCGAGGAAGCTTATGACTTCCTTGACGGTCGTTGGAGATTACCATTGGGTCACAGCTTCGATCTTCGCTGGATCAACTGATAATCCTTCTTCGGTCAAGACGTGACCTAAGAATCCAACTTTATGCAGCCAGAACTCACACTTGCTGAATTTGGCATACAGTTGGTGCTCCCGAAGCTTGTCTAGGACCATCCTCAGATGCTGCTCGTGCTCTTCCTTCGACTTCGAGAAGACAAGAATGTCATCAATGAAGATAACAACGAACTTGTCCAAATATTCCATGAAGACTTTGTTCATGAGATACATGAAGTATGCTGGGGCATTGGTTAACCCAAAGGACATGACCGTGCACTCGTACAGGCCATATCTGGTTACGAATGCCGTCTTCGGAATATCTTGGGGTCTGATCTTCAGCTGGTAGTACCCAGATCTGAGGTCGATCTTGGAGAACACCTTGGCTCCGTTGAGCTGATCAAACAGATCTTCGATCTTGGGAAGTGGATATTTGTTCTTGATGGTAACTTCATTGAGGGAACGATAGTCAATGCATAAGCGGATGGTACCGTCCCTCTTTGCCACAAACAGAACAGGAGATCCCCAAGGGGAGGCACTTGGGCGAATAAATCCCTTCCTCAGCTGCTCTTCCAGCTGCTTTTTCAACTCAGCTAATTCTTCCGTCCCCATTCTATAAGGCTTCTTATAGATGGGTCCTGCTCCGGGCACGAGCTCGATGATGAACTCAATGTCACGGTCAGGGGTCATTCCCGGCAGTTCATCCGGAAAGACATCAGGATACTCACATACCACCGGTACTTGCTCTAGCCCAACTTCAGACAGACAGTTGACTTGAGCGGCTTGAGCGGAAGAGGAGTTGGAAGCAAACTTGACTTCGACTCCCTGGTCATTGGTCACAGTAACTGTCCGATTGGCACAGTCTAACAAGCCTTGGTGCTTGCTGAGCCAATTCATACCTAGGATCACATCCAAGCCTTGTGATCTCAGGACGATGAGGTGTGCCAGGAAGTCTACGCCGTTGATGGTAATACTGACTCCTTTGCAGCCTATCTTGGCTCTCATCTCGGCTCCGGGGGTTTGTACCACCATAGGGTTATTCAGGGGTGTAGGGTTCATGCCACTTTTTAATGCAAATCTTTGAGTGACAAATGAATGCGTTGCTCCAGAATCAAACAAGACAGATCCAGGTGCTGAGTTGACAAGGAACGTACCCAGCACGACGTCCATGTCTTCCTGGGCTTCTTCAGCAGTGACGTGATTCACACGCCCCTTCCCATGGTTAGGTGGATTGCGAGGAGCTGGGTTCCTTGGTGGCATCCCGCGGCCTTGTCCCTGGTTCTGCGCATTGGGGCGCGGGGCATCAGGCTTCTTGTTGGGGCACACCCTTGAGATGTGTCCGGACTGACCACATCCAAAGCAAGTGACTTGGTTTGGATTGATCTTGTTGCCACCACTGGTATTGGGGTTGAAAGCTGGCCTTGGGTTGGCATACTGCTGAGGCTGAGGGTTGGTGCGAGGGGCAGGAGCTCTTGGTTGCTGATAGGTTGGCTTGGCCGGGGCTGACTGCCACGGACAAGGCTTCTGGTTGCTGGAACTTCCCTTACTGACCATCTTGCGCTTGCGAGTGTCTTCCAAAGCACGCCGCTTGTCTTCAAGCATAAATGCTTTGTTCACCAGGTCAGGGAAGGATGGGCTGTCGCACACGACAAGTGAGTATTGCAGGGTCTGATTGAGGCCTTCCATGAAGCGCTCCCTTTTTGCAGCATCAGTGCTGACATCTTCAGGGGCATACCTTGATAGAACACTGAACTTCTGCATGTACTCCTTGACAGTGCCACTTCCTTGCTTCAGGGCTCGGAACTCACGCTTT
This sequence comes from Secale cereale, assembly GCA_902687465.1. Classification (NCBI taxonomy): domain Eukaryota; kingdom Viridiplantae; phylum Streptophyta; class Magnoliopsida; order Poales; family Poaceae; genus Secale; species Secale cereale. Next base: position 150,417,081 of record LR738712.1, on the reverse strand, counting down.
TTGATAGCCATGATTCCGGAAGGAATGTGGGCCTTGCGGAATTCTGCCTTGAAGTTAACCCAAGTGATGTCTTGTTCAGCATGCATGGCCTTGAATCCATCCCACCAAGCTCTAGCAGTCCCCTCGAGGCAGTGGGCTGCATAAGCCACCTTCTCGCGGTCTTCGGTGCATCCGACTAGTTCCAGTATTTCCTCAATGGAGCGGATCCAGTCGTCTGCATCCAGGGGTTCAGCAGTCTCGATAAAGGTTGGCGGTGCATGCTTCTTGAACTCTGCCAACGTGGAACGTCCATTGCCATTCCCCGCCGGCTGGCGGTTGTTGGTGACAGCTTGAGCGATCAGCTGAAGGGCTGCAGTGTTGGCTTGGCGTTCCTCTCGGAAAGCTTGGAGAAGCTGAGCCATGTCCATGTTCGGAGGAGGTGGTGGTGATGGAGCTTGGTCGTTGGTTTGGTCGTGGCCTGCCTCTGGCTGAGCGGATGCTCCGACTTCAGGCTGCTGGGTAGAGGTACCAGTACGAGTTACAACAGGCATCCTGTTGGAGCGATAAAAGGTCTCATGACTTGGAAGAGGGAAAGCAAGATAGATGGGTGCCTAGTAAGGGGGTGGGTATGACACTAATCAAATCATGCAAGGGCCAAAAGGCCAAACATATCCATTAAAAATCCAAATGGGTGGTGTAGTCGTTTACACATTCCCGAAGGAAGAATACGACATACATCCAGACACAACAAAAGCAATCACTAGATGGTTTCATACGAACCATACAAGGACTCGAATGCGCATAGGGGTTACATGACCTATCCTACCGTAGGGGTCACAACTGGCATATCCGAGTAGCGAATAATGCCTAAGCGGCGGAATGCTCGGTCGCGTATTCCGGCTCTTCTGAGTCTTCCTCCTTGTCTTCATCAGTCTGGGCCTCCTTGTCACTTGAGGGTGTGGGGGAGTGGAGGATTTGGATACGACGGTGCTTCGTCGGTGGTGCAGGGAAAAGCTTGCGATATTCCCTTGCCGTCATCCGGCGTCGCCGAGGTGGTTCTTCATTCTTGGAAGATACATCCTCGGAGGGCCTTCCGCCTCGATATGCGATAGCGGACTGTCCAGAAGGCGCTCCTTCCTTCTTGATCCTATTTGTCTTCTCTTGAGCTCGACGAAGAAGTGTCTTGGTCTTGTGAAGTTCTTCTCGAAGCTTCATTGATTCCGAGGCCAAGTCTTGTGCCAAGCTGTCGGCACATAGACTGAAGTAGGTCTGGTACCGAAACGAGAGTCCTTCCTTCAGTGGAGGGGCTAGTGCGCTGCTTTCTTCTTTACCTTCCTTCCGGTAAGGTAAGAAGCGAGTTGTCATCTTGGCTGCCATCTTCGGAAGAAGCTCGCGGAGACGGGTTAGTGCCTTGAGTGCAGCAGCCTCGATAGCGAGTGGTAGTGTTGCCATCTGGGGTCCCTCGAAGAACCAACTTGTGGGAGGATCGTTTGCCTTCATGATCACTTCCACATGGTACTCCACCTCAGTGTCGCTAACCCAATGCTCAAGGTAGGTGAGGATGGGCGCTCGGTGGAACTGACACTCCTGGAGGCTATCCTCGAGAAGCAAGGGAAACCCAGTGGTCAGGTGCTCTTCGGGTACAGCGGCCATCTACAAAGGTGGAATAGGAGGGGTTAATAAGCTGATGAAATCTAAGGTTTAGAAAAGAAGAGAGGTTCAGAAGGTTTTTGAAAAAGGGTCTCATCTAACTAACGCCCATGCTAACTAAGGCTTCCTACAGTCAGGATTGCTCTGATACCAGCTCTGTGGGGAACCCGACTTAGAAGTCGAGATCACCGAATGCACGTGTACAGTGATCCCAGAGATCAATGCTCACTGAACACACAGAAGCTGAATAACAAGAGTCTTACATCCATACATATCGTCTTACACAAATTATGGCCATTATGGCCAAGTCTTACATAGACAAAGCCTCAAGGGCTGAATAGCAAATAACTCAAGAAGCGGAAGTCTTCGATAATAGGTAGAACCCATGCCATCTGCCTTAACCCTACAGGCATTCTGACTGGGATAGCGTCCTAGTTCGCATGTTCGTCTCCAAAGAACTCTTCACCATATTCCTGTTCCTCCATGCCTGGCCAATTAAATATCCAGTGGCAAGTTAATGAGTACTTTGAATGTACTCGCAAGCAACCCATGATGTGGTTCGAAGTAACAGTGCAATTGAACAATAATGAACAATCTAGAAAAGGGCCAGAATAATTATTCTACCATCAAGTTTATGCATCAATAAACTCGCGTAACCTCGAAGACAGGTTACCGATATCAACATGAATATGATTCAACTCTCCGAGTCAAGTCACCACCTTGACTCATCACACACATACTTTCACTGATGAAGTAAAATTCTGGACATAGTTTAAGTAGCACCACCCAACTCTCCATGACCGTGGACACGGCTATTCGAATAGTTTTACACTCTGCAGAGGTTGCGCACTTTACCCACAAGGTCCGGGAAGCTTTCGTGTCATCCACGACCCGCGGTACCTCAAGTACCCGGGGTAAGAACCCGGTCATTACCTTTCCTTAGATGACACTAACATAGAGTCCACTCGTTGGTACACGGCCCTCGAGTACAAACAATAGATCATGGGACTTGCCCTAATTTCAATGTCACGCGTACCCGAAGGGACCAACGGTGTGTCCGGTGCCTTGTAAAAATAGTCATGGCCGTCTATCCAAGCACGACCCCGTCCCGGAAAAGACGTCAAGTCTTCCCGTCACTAGTAATGCGGGCACCATGCTAGTATCGTCCTAAGTAATCAATAAAGCCCCGTCCCATAAGGGGTAGTGTGGTTGCACATGTTTGGTTGGGACGGTAGTCACACATAAATCTAATCCATTATTTCACCCATGCACAAGTTTTACCGGCGCATCACTTCTTCCTCAAGTGATGACCTAACTCAACATCACCCTCGGGCATTAGGGGCACCCGATGGGTTCATGCAAAGATTTCAACCACGAAGGTTCAAATCACACATGCATTACTAAGCATCATTACTAACTATTAGCATGTCATCTAGCACATAGCAAGATCAAGAGCAAGCATGCATCACGTGGTGGTTTCATCTAGGTCACCATCGTAACCCTATCATCATGCATCGGAAACAAACGGGTTCCGAAGAATAAGTGTATCATGGTCAAAGGGGTGCTTGCCTGGATTGGCTTGGTCTTCAAAGTCTTCAAATCCTTCTCCTTCTCCTTCTTCAGCAACCTCGTCAAATACGGTATCTATACGTCACATAGTAACAACGGAAAAATAAGACCACAAATAAAACAGAAAAATCAAAGTGCTCAGAAAAATGTAAACTTATTTTTGTAAAATACTACAGGGATCTCTAAGATGGGGAAAATTCTTAGTTGGAGTTTTGGAGTATCAAAATGGAATCTATTGATTTTTGAACAGGAGTTTTATTGCTCAAATTTGAATTTAAATTTGAACAGAACAGAAAAGTTTCATGGATGTGAGTGAAAGTTACACCATTAAATAGGTTGGAATATTACAAGAATTTAGGAGTTGGAATTATTTCATTTGGACCAATATTCATTTCTGTAAAAATGTTTGAAATATTTACAGAAAGAATAAAAGAAAATGCCCATGTGCTACTGGGCCAGAGGGGCCACAGTGCACGGCCCAGGGCAAACCAGCCCAGCCGCACGGGCGCCAGCGCGCATGTCAGGTTTTCAAACCTGACAGGCGGGGCCCGGCGGTCAGTGGCTGAGAGGAGGGGAGAGAGAGGTGAGGATGACAGGCGGGGCCCGCCTGTCATCTCTAACCTCACGGCCACGGCCACGGCGAGCTCACCGGTGAGGATTCCGGCCACGGCGACGGCAACGGAGGGCAGCGACGTGATCAGCGTCGAGTGGCGGATGCAGTGGAGGTGGTGCGGCACGCCGGGGAGGTCGGTTTCGCCGGCGGCGAGGTGGGACGGCGGAGGATCGTCGGGAGGTCGTCGCTCCGGCCGTTTCCGACTGCAACAGAAGGGGGAAACAGAGGGGAACGAATCAGTGGAGTGTGGGGGTTCCAAATCGGGCAAAAGGAGGGGCGGAGGAGGCCCGTACTGCGAGATCACCGGCGGCCCGACGCGGCGGAGCTCCGGTCAATCCCGAGCACTGAAGCTTCCTGAGGAAGAACGGGTGGTGCTGGGGGACTGAGGGAGATGTGGTGAAGCTGCTGGTGATGTTGGAGAGGCTTGCAGGTCCTATTTATAGGGGAACGACAGAGCCCCGTGGTCCAGTGCGCCGGTGAGCTCCTGCTCGACGCTACAGCGCACGGGAGGCGATGGGAATGGGTCTGCGGAGTTGCTGGACGATCCCTACGTCCATTAGAGGAGAGAGGAGGAGCGGGGAAGCTTCCAGGCCGTCCGCGCGTGTGAGCCCGAGGAGTGGGTGCTGCGGGCGGCCGGTGCGCGTGCGACGACGGCCACTGGAGGGCGCAGGAGGAGGGGGGACAGCGCCGGGGTGGTCGCGAACGTCGAGGGGCATCGACTGGCGCGAGGGGAGAGCCCGAGGCTGTCGGGGGCCGGCGATTGGCTGAAGCTACAGTGCGTGGACGCACTGTAGCGCGCTCTGGAGCGCCCTTATCGTATGCCACGGCATGCCATTGGGCCTCTGGACGCGCCCACCGTGTCTGGGGGGTCCAGGGTGATGCAAGCAGTCGGTATGCAGCCTTGGATGCTCTGGGGAGTCAAGGAGAGAGAGAGAGGAAGCTGGTGACTTGGTGAATTTTGGCTATCCAGCAAGGTGATCCAGGGTTTTTACCCCTCAATCATGGAGCTGGGGTCCTGGGGAAGTTACTGGAGGTAGCTAGTATCTGGTTGAACATGTGGTAAAAAGTTGAGGCCAAGGAGAAGGGTAAAAGTGATCAAGAAGAGGGTTTTGGTAATTCTGCAGAAGGTGTTTGATCAGTGTTTGGTCAAGCAAATGATCTCCACTTGCCATGACACTTAACAGGATTGAATAACATGTGAAAATAGGGTGCTTCACCAAATTTGGGCTCATTTGAAGAAACTAGCCAATGTAACTTTGGTGAACCCTAGAAATCAACAAAAATGGCTTCATCTTGTTTCAGTCGATCTAATCATCTCCCGTTGATGCACCACTTGGTGTAGCATCAACATTTGGGGTATTGATCATGCCCACAAAGTTTGAAGCTCCAGATAAAAAGTTGGTAATGTAAAGTTGTTCAAATTTGCATTTGAACAGAAAGGGTTTTGGGGTGATCTGGTCAAGTTGCTCTATTCCAAATCTTGTGCCATTTGGTCTAGAAGCCTTATTAGGCATTTCTAGCATGTGCACCAAGTTTGAGAGCATTTGGACAAGTTTGGCAATGCAAAGTTGCTCAAACTTCAAATATGGACAGAATGGTTATGAAGGGTTTTGAGGATGTTTTCTTGCTTCCCAAGGCATGGGACTTGGCAAGATCATCAAATATGTCATATGTGACATGACAAAATTTCCCTGGAATTTTTGGAGAATATTTCCTTTGTAAATATTTCAAAAGCTTGAAATATCCAGAAAGGGTTTTAGAGGGATTAGCCCATTATTTTGAACATGACCAGGTGTTGAAACTCTTATATATGGACAATATATGTCCTCTGAGTCTCCTTGAATTTTGGCAAATATTTTTGAAATACTTAAATAATTTTCCTCTATTAAAGACCATTTCTGGCCTTAAGAAAAAGCTTTTAAATAAAATAGGAAAATAACTTTTAAAATTATACTCTTGTGGTTTCTGGGAGTCCTATGACTACTAGGTCTCAAATATATTTTTTTGAAATAATTTTCTCACCCTAAATCAAGTACTTGCAGTGCAAATCTCAATTCAGGGGTTTTTGGAAAACTAAATTTATAAAATACCTTTTGGCCAAATTAATTTTGTAAGAAAATACTATACTGTTATATAACACTTGGCATGATCATTGGGCAGAAGTTTTGGGTATGGTGATGAATTCTACAAGAGGGATTAGTTGACTTTAATGAGGACATGAAGAAGCACATGAAGAAAAACTCAATTCAAATAAAAGCCAAATGATGCCAAAAAATTTTGCTGGTCCAAATTTTCATGCTTCATTGATGCAAATAACATGTTACAAAATGCAGGATGTGACAGGTAAGCATGAAGGGAAATTAAACAATGTATGAGTTGAAGAGTTACTCTCATTAGAAGGTGGCACGGGTAGCTAATTCGCTCTTCCTGCTTTTGTGCTTCGCTCTCCTCGTCATCTTTTTCATCTAATGAGCTCACAATGTCATCAGTTTCTTCTTCCATAGACTCCTGCAAAATATTAGTCTCTTCTTGGACAACGGAGACCTTGTCAATAAATGCATCAATATTGGAGTTATATTCATAATTCAAATAGCAATATTTCAATATAGCAAGATTTTCAGGCCTAGAAACATCATCATCAAAAGCATCATTCTTTCTAAACAGAGATTCAATTTCATAAGCACCCTTAAAAGCAACAAATTCTTCTATTTGTTCCACATCATAATAATCATATATACCATTAGCATAAGAAGCTAAGGTTCCATTATCATTAAATTTGCATGAAAAGGGAAGGTGTGGAGCCTTCATCCTAGAGCAACAAGTATAATCATATCTCAAGCATAGTTGCCGAGTATACCAATGCAACAAATGAATTTGATCCCATAACAGTTTCCCTTTTTGTCTCAAGCGATAATCCCTAAAGTATTCACCTTTACACAGTTGAATGGGGTTTTCTCAGGATTATCAAAGTAGTACATAATATCTTTCACATAATGAGCATCGAGGGTTTTAGGAGGTTCCCCATCTCCATGAGTAGCAAGTACACCTAAGTTTTTTGGTATTTCGTGTTCCATATCCATAACTAAAGATAGAGAACAACTTAGAACATCAAATAAAATATACTTAGTGATAAAAAAACAAGCACACACAAGAATATTCAGCCCACGCTATTGCTCCCCGGCAACGGCGCCAGAAAAAGGTCTTGATAACCCACAAGTGTAGGGGATCAGTTGTAGCCTCTTTCGATAAGTAAGAGTGTCGAACCCAATGAGGAGCTAAAGGCAGAACAAATATTCCCTCAAGTTCTATCGACCACCGATACAACTCTATGCATGCTTGACGTTTAGTTTACCTAGAACAAGTATGAAACTAGAAGTACTTTGTGGTTTTTGTGGGATACGTTTGCAAGAATATAAAGAGCACGCAAATATAAATCTAGGGGCTGTTAAGATAAAGAAGCAACTAAAGTTAATATAGCGAGTGTGGAAAAGTGATGGTAGGAGTTGCAAAATTGCCCCTAAGCAATTGACTACGTTACTAGACCGATAGCAAGTTTTATGTGGGAGAGGCCACTGCTAGCATGTCATCCCTTACTTGGAATTCTATGCACTTATGATTGGAACTATTAGCAAGCATCCACAACTACTAACGTTCATTAAGGTAAAACCCAACCATAACAATAAGATATATTGGTCCCCCTTCAATCCCGTATGCATCAATTTCTATGCTAGGTTGAAGCTTCTGTCACTCTTGCCCTCCAATACATAGTGCTATCAACATACAACTAACCCTATGGTGTGATCCACGCGTGCGCTCATATGATGGGCACCAAAGGACATCAACATAACCACAAGCAAATTAAATCAATCATAGCAATTCACCAATCACCGATAGGACAACGATAATCTACTCAGACATCATAGGATAGAAACACATCATTGGATAATAATATGAAGCATAAAGCACCATGTTCAAGTAGAGGGTACAGCGGGTTGCGGGAGAGTGGACCGTTGTAGATAGATGGGGGAAGGTGATGGAGATGTTGGTGAAGATGACGGAGGTGTTGGTGTAGATCGTCGTCACACGATGATGGCCCCGGTGGTAGTCCGGCGCCACCGGAAGCGAGGGGGAGAGAGCCCCCCTCCTTCTTCTTCTTCCTTGACCTCCTCCCTAGGTGGGAGAAGGGTTTCCCCTCTGTTCCATGGCCTCCATGGTGGCGGAGGGGCGAGAGCCCATCCGAGATTGGATCTGTCTCTCTGTCTCTCACTGTTTCTGTGTTCCCAGATTTTGTCCCTTCACCGTTTCTTAAATTCCTGGAGATCCGTAACTCCGATTGGGCTCATATTTTGACACGATTTTATCCGGATATTAGCTTTCTTGTAGCAAAAGAAGGGCATCAACTGCCTTACGGTGTGGCCACGAGGGCACAGGGCGAGCCCCCTGCCTTGTGGCCCACTCGGGCATCGTTTCATGTTGGTTCCGCTTCCCAAAATTCACATATATTCCAGAAAAATCTCCTTCCGTTTTTATATCGTTTGGACTCCGTTTGATATGGATATTCTGTGAAACAAAAAACATGCAACAAACAGGAACTGGCACTGGGCACTGGATCAATATGTTAGTCCCAAAAAATAGTATAAAAAGTTGCCAAAAGTATATGAAAGTTGTAGAATATTGGCATGGAACAATAAAAAATTATATATTCGACGGAGACGTATCAGCGACACCAGCGAAGGGGGAAAACATCCGGGAAAGTATTCCCGGTGTTTCGCGTTTTCGAACAAACGGACCGAGAGGTAAATGTTGCAGGTCCGCTATGCTAGGGACGTGTGGTGAACGAACGGACTGTGTATTCGAGTTCGTCTCGAAATTTTGAGCAACTTTCATGTACACAACATTTTCATCCGAATTAAGGTTTATTTTATATTAATTTTCAAAGTTTAATAATATTCTGAAATTTTTGGAATTACTTTAATTAGAAAATAACAGTAAATACTTTTGTCACCAAGGGCAGTGCCAGTCAGAGTGCATGACAAGTGGGGTCAGTGAGCAGAGTTGACCCGGTCAATATTTGACTAGTCAACAGATAAACAGTGCAAGTGGGTCCATGTGTCATTGACTATGGTTAACTGGACTTTAATTAAATTAGATGAGCTATAATAGTGGGGGCCACTATCATTGGCTAATAGTTAAACTAATGAGTAATTAACCCCTAAGATAAAATGCACGGCCGGCCCGCGGTGGTTGTGCATACACACGCACACCACACGGTTTTCGACATGGCCACGGCCATGGCCACTAGCATCGACTCGAACAACAACTAGCAGCGGCAGTAGGAATCAAGATCATCTAGGAGTAGCAATCGCTAGCAGCCAGGAGCAGCGCTTAGGAGCAGCGGCGGCGGGAGCAGCAGCAGCTTGCGGTAGAGACAACAGGCGGTAGGAGGGAGAGCGGCGGCTACGGCAGTATGCAATAGCCGCAGACGTCAGTTAAGTAGTGGAAGCAGGCAGCAGCTCACGCACATAAATACATACACGTACGCGCGAGATCTGGATGTGTTCGGTGATGGCAAAAATATGACCCAATCGAGGCAGAGGAAGGGGGATGCGGAGGAGTTGCTCACCACGAGCGCGACGGCGAGGTCGGGGAGGCCGAAGGTGGACCGGAGTGGTAGCAATCGACGGCGAGATGGCATCGGCCGACGAAGAAGATCGACGATGATGACACGTACAATGGTTGCTCCGCTCGATCCAGATACGTAGTCAAAGGAGACAGTGTCGGGGAGGCTACTCGACATCTGCGCGGGAGTTAGGATGGTCGCGGACCGCGGCATCAGACGACGCGTGCGGTCACCGCATCGAGCAATCGAGCTCGATTTCGAGCACACGGGGAGGCCGCGATGGGGAAAAGAGGGGGAATTGGTCGAGGCGGACCTAGGGTTACCAGGGGATGTGTTTATAGTGTTGGGGAGGCAACGTGGAGGCCATCCATAGCGAGGGGGCTCGGATGAGCGCCACGGCTCTCCTCTGCCTCCTGTAGCGGGAGGTGGAAGAAAGGCCGTGGCCTGGCAGGCTGGGCTGCACTGTGGCCACTAGGGCCCACTGCAGCAGTATTAGTTTTTCTTTTGTTCTCTTCCATTTCCGTTTTCTTTTCTTTTGTTTATTTTTCTTTTCTATTACTTTTATTTTCTAGTGTATTCAGTTTTACAAAATATAAAATCAACCCTAAATTAATGTTACAATTTAGTTTAGTACCTCAAAAAGTTTGGTGTTATAATAAAATACCTTGTACAATTTTATTATTTAAAAGGTATTTGAATATTTGTTCTAGCCACTATTTTAAATTTTAGTGCATTTAAATACTTTATAAAAGTGGGGTTTCTCCACCGTGATTACTTATGATTTATCTTTCACATTGGGAACATTTTTTTGACATTTGAAAACTTTTAATGTTTGACTTCATTTTAAATTTGAAATTTGAATTGGTTTTGAATCAACGCGAGATTAACAACAGTAATTGTGGTGACGTGGCATCATTAGTAGAGGGTTGATGTAGCTTAATGTGACGCCACGAGACCGATGCACTAGGTGTCAGCCAATTATTCGTCGTCGTTGCCATGTCATCTGCTGGCGTGTTGCATTTTGCCATGTCATCATGTGCATTGCATCTTCATGTTTTTCAAAACTTGCATCCGTTCGTAGTTGCCCCGTCCTCTCCGATGTCCGTTCTGAGCCCAGCCACACTCGCACGCGCCCGCGCCACCTTCGAAACCTCCTTTATGAGTGGCCGGAAAATGTTCTCAGAATGGGATGAAACTTGGCGTGTGGTCTTATTATAGCATAGGTGGACTGCCTGTCAAGTTTCGTCGCATTCGGATTTCGTTTGATAGCCCAATGGTTAACCGTGTTAACCGCCAAAGTCCCTTCTCTTTTGGCCCAGCATTCCTCTCCAATAGCTTGCTAGCCCATCCTAACCCCCTCCATGCTCCCGGTCATCGGATCAGGATCGCGTGCCCGAAAACCGCACCTCATTTGGACCCTCCTAGCTCCCTCTACCTATATATTTGTGTATCCCCCGTATTTTTCTGCAGATGAAACCCTAGCCCAGCTCCCCTCGCGCCGCCGGACATGTCCGTCCGCGCCGGACATGTCCAGCCTCCACGTCCCCGCAGCCAATCAGAGCGTGCCATGTCGCCCCGCCGGCGCTCTCCTCCAACACCGCGGCGCCACATGGACGCCGGCCTCCTCCCACCGCACCGCCACCCACCGCGGGCCCACGGAGCCCATCTCCGACCCGTCCCCGGGCTGCGCCGGGCCCGAGTTGCCCGCGCCCGCCGCCAGCCTTCGTCCCCACCGCCGTTCCGCTGCCCCGCCGCCGGCCGGAACCGTCCCGCTCTGGCCGCCGCACCTTCTCACCGGCAATCGCAGCCGTTCCACCCCGGTCGTGCCCCGCAGACCCGGACGCCCGAGCTCCGCCCCACCAGGTCCTCCCGGCCGGCTGCCCACGCCGACCGGCGTCGGTGGTCGCCGCCCCTGCGCGGATCTACTCCGCCGTCGTTCGGATCCGGCCGAGGCGAGCCGGATCCGGCCATCCCCGTCGCCGCCTCCTCGTTCCCTGCTCGAGCGGGAGCAGGCTAGGACGACGACCAGGCGCTGCCGCATCTTGGGCCTCCTCCTTGCGAAGGCCCAACTACAGCCGCGCGTGGGCCGGCGCCTCCCCAAGGCCCAGCGCGCCGCTCGCTCTAGGCCAGATGCATGCCCAGCCCGACATGAGCACCCCTCTGCCTATCTAGCGCCCAGGCGTTAGATAACTATTTTGCGCTCACGCTGTATTTTTTTCTTCCTGAATAATGGCTAAGTCCCCAGAAAATGTTACCATGATGCATACTTTGAGTGGTTGTAACTTTTTGTGTGATTATCCAAATTGAGCATATGATATGTCCAAATGTTCGTTGTGATATGCTCTTCATATTGTTGTATTGTGGCATGCTTGTTTGAGTTCATCTTGATACCCTAATCATCGTTGCAAGAGTGCTAAATGTTTTAAAATGCTGAAAACTGTTATTATGTTAGCATGTTTGTGAGGTGATAAGTTTGTGCATGTTGGTCCAAATGGAGCGTATGATATGTCAAAATGTTCATTGTGAAGTGCCCTATATGATGGTTGTTGTAGCATTCATGTTAGGTGCCATATTGCCATGTTAATCTCTGTTGCAAAAGTGCATGTGGCTGTTAAGTGCTGAAACTTGTTATGAGATGCTGATTTGTCATTTTTGTATCTTTATGTGTGATTTTTGTTTCAGCTACATGTCAATATGTTTTAGAAGCACAATCATGCCATATTTGTTGTGGTGCATTCCACTTTTCATGATATGCCTTGTGGTGTTTGCAACAAGCTTGTAAAGTGGCCTACTCGCTGTTGTTATTTTCTAAGACTTGTTAAAAACTGCCAAGTCTGAAACTGTTAAACCAGATGCCATGTTTGCTTGATGTCCCACTCAAATCCATGCATGTTTTGGGTTGACCAATGATCATGTCTTGATGTCCATGTTATGCTCTATCCATCCATGCCCTTGTTTGCATTTATGACCTGCGGTAGCTTGTTTATTTTTTTTCTCTCAAGTTGCTATAAAATCTTTCTGTCTGCCTGTTATCAGCAAGTTCAGTTTTGCCATGTGAATAGCTAGTGTTCTATGCATCCTATGACCATGTTCTTGCCATGAATAGCTTCATAAACATGTCTTCTTGCTGTTGGTTATATTCACTTGCCATGATATGCTCTGAGATGAGTTGCACAAGCTTGCAAACATGCCTACTTGTCGTTGTTTCTACCATGCTCTGTTTTTTTCACTAAGTCTGAGAAATCAGTAAACTTCTTGAATCTTGCCGTGCTTATTTAATTGTGTTCCAGCAAGATTTTGGGTGTGCTCTGAGTTCATGCTTGTTGAGAATCATGTCTATTTCACATCCATGCCTTTTGTTATCATGTTTGGGTGCTGTAGCATAAACATACCTTGCTCCAAAGTTGCTATGTTGTTGTTAACTTCAGCTTTGCATTGTAACTTGTTTTGCTCATATCTTCTAGGCCGTTGCTCCGTTTTGAGCGTGTTCTATATGAAACTTGTGTGTTTTTGCATGTAGTTGCATAATAACATGTTGTTTACATGCTTGGAGTGTGTTTGCTTGTTGTTTGGGTTGCATCTTGCATTGTTGCCATGCTTAACTTGTTTTGCTCACATCTTCTAGGCCGTAGCTCCGAATTAAATGAACTTGATATGTAACTTGACTAGAATTTCGAGTATATAATCATGGTGCATGTTAACTTGCTGTTTAACAACTTGAACATAAGGTTTGTACAGATCTGGACCAATTTAGAAATGTGCATATGTGGACTTACCGGAATTGCTATATGTTGATTCCGGCCTCATTTAAACTTGTTGGTTTGTGTTGTTCTTGTGTGCTTCATCCCTTGCCATATATTGCATCATATAGACTTGTCTTGCATCATACTTGGTTGAGCATCTTGTCATGTTCTTGAGTGGTGTGTTTACCATGTTGTGTGCTTCTTCTCGCTAGTTCTTTATCCGTTGCGGTCGTGAGGATTCGTTCGACTACACTTGGGTCGTCTTCGTGGCTTCTTCTTCGTCTTCTTCATGGATTCGTTCTTCTTCCTGGGATCACATGCAAGATGACTATCCCCTTGGATACCTTTACTATCATTGCCATGCTAGTTTTCTCGATGCTATCACTATATGTTGCGCTACCTATCTTTTGTTGTCAGCCTCTCCTTGTTGCCATGAAACCTCTAACCTTTGACACCTTCCCGGAAAACCGTTGTTTGGCTATGTTACCCGCTTGCTCAGCCCCTCTTATAGCGTTGTTAGTTGCAGGTGAAGATGAAGATTGCTCCATGTTGAAACTTGTTGTTGGAATATCACAATATATCTTATATATATATATTAACACACCTATATACTTGGCAATGGGTGGAAGGCTTGGCCTTTTGCTTGGTGTTTTGTCCCACTCATGCCACCTTAGGAGTCGATAAACCGGCGTTATGTTCCTTGATTTTGCGTTCCTAATGCGGTTGGGTATATGGGGACCCCTTGACAGTTCATCTTTGAATAAAACTCCTCCAGCAAGGCCCAACATTGGTTTTATTTGCAACATAATAAAAACTTAATTAATTAAATTTCATAGGGAGTTAGCACTACCCAAGGATTCTTCTACATACAGGGGGGTAGTGCCGATGGTGTTGGTCCCAAATAGAGCACTGTGCCGTACCGCCCCTTGGCAACTTGGGGTATCTGGCTCCTGTACGCTTCGCTCATTCGGTCGTGGCCTGAGACGAGATACGCGCAGCTACTATCAGGGTGTCGACACACCGGGAGGTCTTGCTGGACTTGTTTTACCATTGTCGAAATGTCTTGTGCACTGGGATTCCGAGTCTGATCGGGCTGTCCCTAAGATAAGGGTTAATATTATTATTATCTCTGCTGATCGTGAGAGTTTGTGAGGGGCTAAGTTGGGACACCCCTGCTGGGTTATGATCTTTCGAAAGCCGTGCCCATGGTTATGTGGCAGATTGGAATTTGTTAATGTCCGGTTGTAGAAAATTTGACAGAGGATCCGAAATAAAATACACGAACCACGTGAGTAACCGTGACTGTCTCTTTTCACTTTGAGAAGAGAACACGGTGGGGTTATGTTTGACTCGTAGGTAGTTCAGGATCTTTAGCGATCATTACTAGTTTGCGACCGTTTGCATAGATCCTCATCTTATTCTTGTACTCGTAAGTTAGCCACCATACATTTTGCTTTGCCGGTGCTGCAATCTCACCACTATCCTCTCCTACCCCTTTAAGTTGTGCTAGTCCTGATACCCATGGTTATGTGATTGATGAGTCCTCGTGGCTCACAGATACTACAACAATAGTTGCAGGTGCAGGTTTCCGATGACTTGACGTGAGACCGATGTCCTTTGTGTTGGAGTTTTTTCTTCTTCTTCTTCATCAGTCTTGGGTTAGGTTCCGGGTCGGCAGCCTGTGATAGTAGATGGATGTCGTTGTGCTTTTCATGTTTGCATCCGTAGTCGGATGCCTTGTATTGATGTTGTTGTATTCATTTGACTTGTATGTATCCCCATTTATTTATGTAATGGTACGATGTAATGATATCCATCTTGCTAAGCGCCCGAAATGCGATTGTGCCCCAATCACGAGTGTGTCACATGATCGGGATAGAACCGCATCTTGGGCCTGACACTTAATTACCCGGGCGTCACAATTCTCCTCGACTACAAGAAATCTCGTCCCAAGATTTAAGCGATGGAGTAAGGGAGGGGGAGTGCTGGTAGCGAAAACCTAACGAGTCTTGTCGGTCTTGACTGCCCTTTCGAAGAGGTTGATCCCTTTCGTTGATGTCTTCATTTCTCTGCTTCAAGTCATTGTGATCAAGTCGTCATCCTTTCTTCGGGATCTCCATCGTCCTACGAATGCGACCAGGGGGAAAAACTCCGGAAAAACGCATCTCCACAAAGTTGGGCATCTGATGGTGAACTCGATGGGAAATACACGAGGTACCCCACGAGTTGTATTTCAGTGAATTCGCTGAGTGCAATATACGATGGTACCAAAGTTTCAAATGGGTAGGTAATCATTCGATGCCTAGACAGAAGCTGGAATGGGGGCTTGAACAACGAGAATAATATGGTGTTTGATTCCAGGATGAATAATGGTATAGAATTTAGCTCGTGAATCACATAAGAACCATGTGCAAAAGACACATTAGAATCCGGGTTGTAAAGAAGAGTCAGGTTTCGATCAAGTGGACCTGTGGGTTATGGGCCCACCATGTGGGTTGAAAATAGGAAGGGTGGTGACTTCTTGCGTAGCCGCGACAGGGAGGCATGTTAGTGGATAACTTGTCAGCTATGTCGGCAACAATGTCGGTACCAAGGACGGGGAACGAAGAGAACCATTTTCCCGCTCGTCGAAAGGAGGCGGACCAATAGGCAAAGTTCTCGTCCACCGGGAGTACCGGAATGTCATCAACAGTAGAATCAAGGTCTTACCGGCCGAGATGTACAACGAGGTGTTTACATAAGCAGATAATTATTACTGCTTAGATCATATATATTAAGAAGGTTAAACAGAACAATGGAAAGGAAAATTGTGATTGCACTCAATTATTAGGAGTATATCCTTCCCATGGACAAGAAGAACATGGCATAAAGGGTAGGAGAGCAAGTACCCAACCATTCAGATAAAGAGGCAAGGATTAATCAAGATATTACCCATACATCGGTGTTTGGATAACTGACCAAGAAACACTTAGAATCGCGCCTCCAATGTTCTTGTTAATGAGCGGGGTATCATTCTCACGGTTCGAGGTAGCAATGATATGGTGTTTCAATCAAGGGCCAGACTTTGGATACACAAATGATCCATCAGGAGCAGCTTATAAAATAAGTCTTACAATTTCCTCCTGGAAGAATGGTTATCCTAGCAAAAGAAATTATAATGATAGGTCCTCCAGCCAGGGGTGCTTGGCATGACATAATATTATCGGGTCATAAAAGGACCAACATTATAACTCCTGGAAAGTTGTCCCAACCATCAAATCTATCCGAGATTCAGATCCGATTGGTGTCATGCTACCCCAGACTCAGGTTGTCCGAGAAGAAAAGGTGCAACACCAATCGACGAAATGACATTGCCAGATTCTCGGAAAATGAACTATGGGAGCGGGTTCCCGAACAATAGTTCATAATTAACCCAAGGAGAGGATGAGGAGGTGGCTGCTGGGCTCAGCAACAATTCACCGAGAATTCCAAATGGATAAATTTCCACAATAATGCGAACAAGAAGATGACACTTGTCAATTCAAATGATATAATGTTGTATGCTCGAGGAAAACATACACCATTAATCATTAGTTGAAAGGTGTGCCCGAAACATGACCTTAGACAGCAAGATCAATGTTAGAGTGACGATTCAATAACCAATAGTCTAAGATCAAAATGTCGATCGTTAACTTCAAAGCAATAGGGTTGCTAGAAGTACATAACTCAAGCAGCATTGTTAGCATATTGGTATCCCGGTTAAAAACAACATGGGGACCAAGGAAGAATGGTGATGGTGAAGGAAATATGCCCTAGAGGCAATAATAAAGTTGTTATTTATATTTCCTTATATCATGATAAATGTTTATTATTCATGCTAGAATTGTATTAACCGGAAACTTAGTACATGTGTGAATACATAGACAAAACAGAGTGTCCCTAGTATGCCTCTACTAGACTAGCTCATGATCAAAGATGGTTATGTTTCCTAGCCATAGACATGAGTTGTCATTTGATCAACGGGATCACATCATTAGGAGAATGATGTGATGGACTAGACCCATCCGTTAGCGTAGCACTATGATCGTTTAGTTTTACTGCTATTGCTTTCTTCATGACTTATACATGTTCCTATGACTATGAGATTATGCAACTCCCGAATACCGTAGGAACACCTTGTGTGCTATCAAACGTCACAACGTAACTGGGTGATCATAAAGATGCTCTACAGGTGTCTCCGAAAGTATTCGTGGTGTTGGCATAGATCAAGACTAGGATTTGTCACTCCGAGTGTCGGAGAGGTATCTCTGGGCCCTCTCGGTAATGCACATCTTAATAAGCCTTGCAAGCAAATGACTAATGAGTTAGTCACGAGATGATGTATTACGGAACGAGTAAAGAGACTTGCCGGTAACGAGATTGAACTAGGTATAGAGATACCGACGATCGAATCTCGGGCAAGTAACATACCGATGACAAAAGGAACAACGTATGTTGTTATGCGGTTTGACCGATAAAGATCTTCGTAGAATATGTAGGAGCCAATATGAGCATCCAGGTTCCGCTATTGGTTATTGACCGGAGATGAGTCTCGGTCATGTCTACATAGTTATCGAACCCGTAGGGTCCGCACACTTAATGTTTGATGACGATCGTTATTATGAGTTTATGAGTTTTGATGTACCGAAGGTAGTTCGGAGTCCCGGATGAGATCACGAACATGACGAGGAGTCTCGGAATGTCCGAGACGTAAAGATTGATATATTGGACGACTATATTCGGACACCGGAAGTGTTCTGTAAGGTTTCAGAATTTACCAGAGTGCCGGGGGGGTTACCGGAACCCCCCGGGGGAATGATGGGCCCTGGTGGGCCATAGGGTAGAGAGAGGGCAGCAGCCAGGAGGTGGCGCGCCCCCTCCCTAGGGGCAGTCCGAATAGGACTAGGGGAGGGGGCGCGGCCCCTCTTTCCCTCTCCCTCTCCCTCTCCTTCCTTCCCCCTCTCCTTCTTGGTGGACTCCTACTAGGAATAGGATTGCAATCCTATTCCTAGTAGGATTGCCTCTCTAGACGCACCATAGAGGACCGGCCGGCCTCCCCCCTTGCTCCTTTATATACGGGGGCAGGGGCACCCAAAGACACACAAGTTGAATTGTTTTAGCCGTGTGCGGTGCCCCCCTCCACAGAAACACACCTCGGTCATACCGTTGCAGTGCTTAGGCGAATCCCTACGCCGGTAGATACATCATATCTGTCACCACGCCGTCGTGCTGATGAAAATCTCCAGTGAAGCTCAACTGGATCAAGAGCTCGTGGGACGTGATCACGCTGAACGTGTGCTGAACGCGGAGGTGCCGTACGTTCGGTGCTTGATCGGTTGGATCGCGAAGAAGTTCGACTACATCAACCGTGTCACTTGACGCTTCTGCTCCCGGTCTACGAGGGTATGTAGACACACTCTTCCCTCTCGTTGCTATGCATCTAGTAGATAGATCTTGGGTGATCGTAGGAAAATTTTAAAATACTACGTTCTCCAACAGTGGCATCATGAGCCAGGTCTATGCGTAGATGATATGCACGAGTAGAACACAATGAGTTGTGGGCGATACTAGTCATACCGCTTACCAACATGTCATACTTTGCTTCAGTGGTATTGTGAGATGAAGCGGCCCGGACCGACATTACGCGTACGCTTACGCGAGACTGGTTTCACCGTTATGAGCACTCGTTGCTTAAAGGTGACTGGCGGGTGTCTGTCTCTCTCACTTTAGCTGAATCAAGTGTGGCTACGCCCGGTCCTTGTGAAGGTGAAAACAACACATACTTGACGAAATATCGTTGTGGTTTTGTATGCGTAGGTAAGAACAGTTCTTGCTAAGCCCGTAGTAGCCACGTAAAACTTGCAACAACAAAGTAGAGGACGTCTAACTTGTTTTTCCAGGGCATGTTGTGATGTGATATGGTCAAGACATGATGAGATATACGGTTTTGTATGAGATGATCATGTTTTGTAAAGTTATCGGCAACTGGCAAGAGCCATATGGTTGTCGCTTTATTGTATGAAATACAATCGCCATGTAATTGCTTTACTTTATCACTAAGCGGTAGCAATAGTCGTAGAAGCAATAGTTGGCGAGACGACAACGATGCTACGATGGAGATCAAGGTGTCGCGCCGGTGACAAAGGTGATCATGACGGTGCTTTGGAGATGGAGATCAAAATCACAAGATGATGATGGCCATATCATGTCACATATTTTGATTGCATGTGATGTTTATCTTATTATGCTTCTTATTTTGCATAGAACGACGGTAGCATTATAAGATGATCCCTTACTAAATTTCAAGGTATAAGTGTTCTCCCTGAGTATGCACCGTTGCGAAAGTTCGTCGTGCCGAGACACCATGTGATGATCGGGTGTGATAAGCTCTACGTTCAAATACAACGGGTGTAAGCCAGTTTTGCACACGCAGAATACTCGGGTTAAACTTGACGAGCCTAGCATATGCAGATATGGCCTCGGAACACTGGAAACCGAAAGTTTGAGCGTGAATCATATAGTAGATATGATCAACATAAGATGTTCACCATTGAAACTACTCCATCTCACGTGATGATCGGACATGGTTTAGTTGATTTGGATCACGTGATCATTTAGATGACCGGAGGGATGTCAATCTAAGTGGGAGTTCTTAAGTAATATGATTAAATTGAACTTTAATTTATCATGAACTTAGTCCTAGTAGTATTAGCATATCTATGTTGTAGATCAATAGCTCGCGATGTTGCTCCCCGTTTATTGTTTATTTGTTCCTAGAGAAAGCTAAGTTGAAAGATGATAGTAGCAATTACACGGACTGGGTCCGTAACTTGAGGATTATCCTCATTGCTGCACAGAAGAATTATGTCCTTAATGCACCGCTAGGTGACAGACCTATTGAAGGAGCAGATGCAAACGTTATGAACGTTTTGACAAAAGCTCGGTATGATGACTACTTGATAGTTTAGTGCACCATGCTTTACGGCTTAGAACCGGGACTTCAAAACTGTTTTTGAACACCACGGAGCATATAAGATGTTCCAAGAGTTGAAATTATTATTTCATACTCATGCCCGTGTCGAGAGGTATGAGACCTCTGACAGTACTTTGCCTACAAGATGGAGGAGAATAGCTCAACCAGTGAGCATATGCTCAGATTGTCTGAGTACTACAATTGCTTGAATCAAGTGGGAGTTAATCTTCCAGATAAGATAGTAATTGAAAAAGTTCTCTAGACACTATCACCAAGTTAGTAGAACTTCGTGATGAACTATAATATGCAAGGGATGACGAAAGTAATTCCCGAGCTCTTCGCGATGCTGAAATCGGCGAAGGTAGAAATCAAGAAACAACATCAAGTGTTGATGGTTAACGAGACCACTTGTTTCAAGTAAAGGGCAAAAGGATAGAAAGGGAACTTCAAGAAGAATGACAAGCAAGTTGCCACTCCCGTGAAGAAACCCAAAGCAAAACTCAAGCCTGAAACTAAGTGCTTCTACTTCAAAGGAAATGGTCACTAGAAGTGGAACTGCCCTAGATACTTAGTGGATAAGAAGGATGGCAAAGTGAACAAAGGTATATTTGATATACAGATTATTGATGTGTATTTTACTAGTGTTCATAGCAACCCCTCGGTATTTGATACTGGTTTAGTTGCTAAAGAGTAGTAACTCGAAACAAGAGTTGCAGAATGAACAGAGACTAGTTAAAGGTGAAGTGATGATGTGTGTTGGAAGTGGTTCCAAGATTGATATGATCATCATCGCACACTCCCTATACTTTTGGGATTAGTGTAGAACCTAAATAAATGTTATTTGGCATTTGCGTTAAGCATGAATATGATTTGATCATGTTTGTTGCAATACGGTTATTCATTTAAAGTCATAGAATAATTGTTATTCTGTTTACATGAATAAAGCCTTCGATGGTCATACACCCAATGAAAATAGTTTGTTGGATCTCGATCGTAGTGATACACATATTCATAATATTGAAGCCAAAAGATGCAAGGTTAATAATGATAGTGCAACTTATTTGTGGCACTGCCTTTTAGGTCATATTGGTGTAAAGCGCATGAAGAAACTCCATAATGATGGAATTTTGGAATCACTTGATTATGAATCACTTGGTGCTTGCGAACCATGCCTCATGGGCAAGATGACTAAAACTCCGTTCTCCGGAACTATGGAGCGAGCAACAGATTTTTTGGAAATCATACATACTGATGTATGTGGGCCAATGAGTGTTGAAGCTCGCGGCGGGTATCGTTATTTTCTGACCTTCACTGATGATTTGAGCAGATATGGGTATATCTACTTAATGAAGCACAAGTCTGAAACATTTGACAGGTTCAAAGAATTTTAGAGTGAAGTAGAGAATCATCGTAACAAGAAAATAAAGTTTCTACGATCTGATCGTGGAGGAGAATATTTGAGTTACGAGTTTGGTCTTCATTTGAAACAATGTGGAATAGTTTCACAACTCACGCCACCCGGAACACCACAGCGTAATGGTGTGTCCGAACGTCATAATCGTACTTTATTGAATATGGTGCGATCTATGATGACTTTTACCGATTTACCACTATCGTTTTGGGGTTATGCTTTAGAGACAGCTGCATTCACATTAAATAGGGCACCATCTAAATCCGTTGAGACGACACCTTATGAACTATAGTTTGGCAAGAAACCAAAGTTGTCGTTTCTTTAAGTTTTGGGTTGCGATGCCTATGTGAAAAAGCTTCAACCTGATAAGCTCGAACCCAAGTCGGAGAAATGTGTCTTCATAGGATACCCAAAAGAGACTGTTGGGTACACCTTCTATCACAGATCCGAAGGCAAGATATTCGTTGCTAAGAATGGATCCTTTCTAGAGAAGGAGTTTCTCTCGAAAGAAGTGAGTGGGAGGAAAGTAGAACTTGATGAGGTAATTGTACCTTCTCCTGAATTGGAAAGTAGTACATCACAGAAAATTGTTCCAGTGTTTCCTACACCAATTAGTGAGGAAGCTAATGATGATGATCATGAAACTTCAGATCAAGTTTCTGCTGAACGTCGTAGATCAACCAGAGTACGTTCCGCACCAGAGTGGTACAGCAACCCAGTTCTGGAAGTCATGTTACTAGACCATGATGAACCTACGAACTATGAGGAAGCGATGATGAGCCCAGATTCCGCAAAATGGCTTGAGGCCATGAAATCTGAGATGGGATCCATGTATGAGAACAAAGTATGGACTTTGGTTGACTTGCCCAATGATCGGCAAGCCATCGAAAATAAATGGATCTTCAAGAGGAAGACCAACGCAGACGGTAATGTTACTCTTGACAAAGCTCGACTTGTTGCGAAAGGGTTTCGACAAGTTCAAGGAGTTGACTACGATGAGAGTTTATCACCTGTAGCGATGCTTAAGTCTGTCCGAATCATGTTAACAATTGCCGCATTTTATGATTATGAAATATGGCAAATGGATGTCAAAACTGCATTCCTGAATGGATATCTCAAAGAAGAGTTGTATATGATGCAACCAGAAGAATTTGTCAATCCTAAAGGTGCTAGCAAATTGTGCAAGCTCCAGCGATCCATCTATGGACTGGTGCAAGCATCTCGGAGTTGGAATATACGCTTTGATAAGTTGATCAAAGCATATAGTTTTACACAGACTTGCGGTGAAGCCTGTATTTACAAGAAAGTGAGTGGGAGCACTACAACCTTTCTGATAAGTATATGTGAATGACATATTGTTGATCAGAAATAATGTAGAATATTCTGGAAAGCATAAAGGAATGTTTGAAAGGAGTTTTTCAAAGAAAGACCTCGGTGAAGCTGCTTACATATTGGGCATCAAGATCTATAGAGATAGATCAAGACGCTTGATAAGACTTTCGATGAGTACATACCTTGATAAGATTTTGAAGTAGTTCAAAATGGATTAGTCAAAGAAGGAGTTCTTACCTGACTTGTAAGGTATGAAGTTGAGTAAGACCCAAAGGCCGACCTCGGCAGAAGATAGAGAAAGAATGAAAGTCATTCCCTATGCCTCAGCCATAGGTTCTATAAAGTATGCCATGCTTTGTACCAAACCGGTTGTGTACCTTACCATGAGTTTGGCAAGGAGGTACAAAAGTGATCCATGAGTAGATCACTGGACAGCGGTCAAAATTGTCCTTAGTTACTGGATGACTAAGGAAATGTTTTCTCGATTATGGAAGTGATAAAGAGTTCGTTGTAAAGAGTTACACCGATGCAAGCTTTACAATAATCCAGATAACTCTAAGTATCAATCTGGATGCATATTGGAAGTGGGAGCAATTAGCTAGAGTAGCTCCATGCAGAGCATTGTAGACATAGAAATTTGCGAAATACATACGGATCTGAATGTGTCAGGCACGTTGACTAAACTTCTCTCACGAAGCAAAACATGATCACACCTTAGTACTCTTTGGGTGTTAATCACATAATGATGTGAACTAGATTATCGACTCTAGTAAACCCTTTGGGTGTTGGTCACATGGCGATGTGAACTATGGGTGTTAATCACATGACGATGTGAACTATCGGTGTTAAATCACATGGCGATGTGAACTAGATTATTGACTCTAGTGCAAGTGGGAGACTGAAGGAAATATGCCCTAGAGGCAATAATAAAGTTTTTATTTATATTTCCTTATATCATGATAAATGTTTATTATTCATGCTAGAATTGTATTAACCGGAAACTTAGTACATGTGTGAATACATAGACAAAACAGAGTGTCCCTAGTATGCCTCTACTAGACTAGCTCATTGATCAAAGATGGTTATGTTTCCTAGCCATAGACATGAGTTGTCATTTGATAAACGGGATCACATCATTAGGAGAATGATGTGATGGACTAGACCCATCCGTTAGCATAGCACTATGATCGTTTAGTTTTACTGCTATTGCTTTCTTCATGACTTATACATGTTCCTATGACTATGAGATTATGCAACTCCCGAATACCGTAGGAACACCTTGTGTGCTATCAAACGTCACAACGTAACTGGGTGATCATAAAGATGCTCTATAGGTGTATCCGAAAGTATTCGTGGTGTTGGCATAGATCAAGACTAGGATTTGTCACTCCGAGTGTCGGAGAGGTATCTCTGGGCCCTCTCGGTAATGCACATCTTAATAAGCCTTGCAAGCAAATGACTAATGAGTTAGTCACGAGATGATGTATTATGGAACGAGTAAAGAGACTTGCCGGTAACGAGATTGAACTAGGTATAGAGATACCGACGATCGAATCTCGGGCAAGTAACATACCGATGACAAAAGGAACAATGTATGTTGTTATGTGGTTTGACCGATAAAGATCTTCGTAGAATATGTAGGAGCCAATATGAACATCCAGGTTCCGCTATTGGTTATTGACCGGAGATGAGTCTCGGTCATGTCTACATAGTTCTCGAACCCGTAGGGTCCGCACGCTTAACGTTTGATGACGATCGGTATTATGAGTTTATGAGTTTTGATGTACCGAAGGTAGTTCGGAGTCCCGGATGAGATCACGGACATGACGAGGAGTCTCGGAATGTCCGAGACGTAAAGATTGATATATTGGACGACTATATTCGGACACCGGAAGTGTTCTGGAAAGTTTCAGAATTTACCGGAGTGCCGGGGAGTTACCGGAACCCCCCGGGGGAATGATGGGCCCTGGTGGGCCATAGGGCAGAGAGAGGGCAGCAGCCAGGAGGTGGCGCGCCCCCTCCCTAGGGGCAGTCCGAATAGGACTAGGAGACGGGGGCGCGGCCCCTCTTTCCCTCTCCCTCTCCCTCTCCTTCCTTACCCCTCTCCTTCTTGGTGGACTCCTACTAGGAATAGGATTGCAATCCTAATCCTAGTAGGATTGCCTCTCTAGCCGCACCATAGAGGGCCGGCCGGCCTCCCCCCTTGCTCCTTTATATACGGGGGCAGGGGGGCACCCAAAGACACACAAGTTGAATTGTTTTAGCCGTGTGCGGTGCCCCCTCCACAGAAACACACCTCGGTCATACCGTTGCAGTGCTTAGGCGAATCCCTGCGCCGGTAGATACATCATATCTGTCACCACGCCGTCGTGCTGACGAAACTCTCCCGTGAAGCTCAACTGGATCAAGAGCTCGTGGGACGTCATCAAGCTGAACGTGTGCTGAACGCGGAGGTGACGTATGTTCGGTGCTTGATCGGTTGGATCACGAAGAAGTTCGACTACATCAACCACGTCACTTGACGCTTCCGCTCTCGGTCTACGAGGGTACGTAGACACACTCTTCCCTCTCGTTGCTATGCATCTAGTAGATAGATCTTGCGTGATCGTAGGAAAATTTTAAAATACTACGTTCTCCAACAGATGGTGAGAAGTATCATCATACCGAGAATTTCTAAGAGGGAGAGCAATCCCCACAACATTCTCAATATAAAAGATAGTAATACTTCAATGCAGAACACAACACTAGCTGGAGAGCAAGTTGTATTCATAATGTGGACAAGTTCGTGATGAAAGGAAGTCAAGGGTGTTGTCGGTGATAATAAAAATCATCAAGAGCGAGGAGGGTATTTCTCATCATGAACACAGTTGACATCTCGGAAGAAGTCAAAGTGTTGAAGGTGATCCGACACATTTGCCGGGAGGTTTCAAGAGGATGCAATCAAATGTAATATCCCAGATTTTTAATTTGGAATGTTACACATTAGATCATCATGCATATCATATTTTCTTGCTTTTGGTGGATCCAAGAAAATCCTAAGCAACTCAAGGACCCTCGGAGAGAGTGGGGGATTTCAATATTTTCATATTTGAGGTTTCTCAAATTTTGAAAATAGGATCATTTGATTTGATTTATTTTATCTTCAAGTATTTCTATCATAAAAATATGAGAGAGGGAGTAAAATGACTCTTCCAAAATTAAAGAAATACGGAAGATTTAATAAAAGATCAAATAAGTTTTATTTGGAGTTTTATCTGAATTAGGAAAAAATGCATGTTTTCAAAAATGCATTTTAGTGCCAAGAAAATGTTCATCTTGTTCTAAATATTCTATTTAGACGGTGAAAATTTGTTTTGGCAATTTTAGATTTTTATTTCTTTTTTAGAGTTCTTTTCGTAGCGCACGCGTAATTAGAAAAACAAATAGGGGGACCCGACCCGACTCGGCCGAAGCCCAGCCGAGCCAGGCCCAGCGCCCACACCGCCTTCCCCGCCAGCGCCGCTCACCGTGGCCGAGCCGGACTGCCGCCGCCGTCGACTATGCTTGCCCCGTCCCTCAAGCCTCCAAGCCCCCCCCCCACTATATATACTGCCCCACTGCCCCTTGTCGCACCCCGCCGCCGCAAGCACCCCGCCGCCGCAAGCACTCCGCCGCCGCCGACGCAAGCCACCGCCGCCGCCGCTGCACGCAGCCGCCGCCGCTGCTGCCCACCACCACCACCGCCGTGGCACCCCACCGACGCAGCCCCGCCGCTCGCCGGCCGTTCGACGAGGTAGCCGCCCGCCGGCCGGTTTTCTGCAGAAAACCATCGGTTTTTCTTTTAGAACCCTAGTTCGTTTTTTTTTCTAGATCGGTTTTATGTTTTTTTCGGTTTAGTTAATTAGTGAACGTTCACCCGTTCGTTTGTTCTAACGAACGGATTAGTCGTTTAGTCTCAGCTGACGAACGTCCGTCCGTTAAGCTGTTTTAGTTTTCTTGTTTGTAGTTTATTTTCTGATCGCGGTCTCTGATCCGATCTTCGTTTTAGTTTATCTTTTCGCTCGTTTATCGGAATCAAGTGATTCAAGCGCATGGAGTTTCATCTCGAAATTCTCTTTCCGTTTAACCTAGTCACTCAACCGTTCGCCTCTGCTAAATTTGGACTTAGGTCCAGATTGGTTCGGTAGTTGTTTCTCTTTCGCCGTTTGCCTTTCGTTGCTTTTCTTTTGCCGTTTCTTTTGCAAAACCGGAGCTCTTAAGTTGAACTTTCTGGTTAGATCTCTTATTTGAGTTTTACTCGTGCATTAGTTAAGTACTTGTTGTGTGTTTGTTTGTTTACGATAGAGTACCCACAGTGCGTCGCTTGCTACTTTGAATCTCTAGGTTTTGCGGATCATCAGCAAGGCAAGTAACACTTTGATCATACTTTCCAATTACCAGTTTTCATTGCATTAGTCAAACCCTCACACATTGCATGAGTAGTAGCTATAACATGTGGGACTGGGAAGTAGATGAGGTAGTACCTATTACCTGCATTACATTCAAACCTTTGGGAGCTACTTCTACGTTTGCTGTTAGGTCATGCTATGCTCGTAGACGTGGATTGGGTGAGTGTATCCATGACAGATGTGAGATTGTTAAATTAATGGTTCAACTTAAGGTGGCAACTTTAACACACATCTGGGTGGATTGAGGCACCTGGGTATTCCAGCGATTGCATGTTTTCTTTCGGATCGCCACCCAGGCTCAAAGGGATCATGAGATTATTCATACTAGAAACTTCCGTGTGCAGCCACAATGCTATTATGGGCTCTAGCATAGTTGATTAAGTTGTGCGAACTCTTACAGTGGTGAACTAGAAGATGTAGGGGATGTAGGTTGGTACGGTTCACCCGGACGTAAGATGCTAGCACTTCTGAAAGACTGTGTCTCGGTCATCCGTTTCTCGAACAACATGCAGTGCGAGAAAGCAACGGAGGCGATCGAGTCTTGTGGGGAAAAGTGCACAAACCTCTGTAGAGTGTACAAACTGATCATGATTAGCCGTGTCCCCGGTTACGGACGTCTTGAGTATCTAGTACTTGGATATCATGTGAATCTCATCATGTTACTTTAATTAATAATGTTGGGTTTAAAGATGATTATTAATTGGGGTTGAGAGGATGTCTATCTTCTCAGCGATGTTTCACTACCATGATAGTTAATTAAAATCTATTCCTTTGCAGTAGAGAAAAAATGGCTTTACGCAAAAGCTGTAACCATAGAGCTTTCCACCAGCCATATTGCATATAGTATAGTTTTACTTTTGTTACTCTCTATGTGTTACTTTGCCAGCATATTCCATGTGCTGACCCGTATCGGGCTGCAACGTTCATGTTGCAGACTTTTCAGATGACGAATAAGGTGCCTTATAGGTCGTGGTTCTATACTCAGTGATGCCGTTGGAGTTGATGGACTCACTTATCTTCTAAGCCTTCCGCTGTTATCGTTTTAGATGGCCTTAAGCCATTTCTATTGTAATAAGTTCATCGTGGGAACTATCGATGTAATAAGTGTGTGATTGCTACTCTGTTATTACCCCTTCAAGTACTGTGCGTGTCAGCATTACTGATCCAGGGATGACACTGATGCACAGAGATTGGACTGTTTGAGGTCTGGTCGCTACAAGATGGTATCGGAGCACACGCTGACTGTAGGATACGACCACTAAGCTAAAACCCTAGAGCACTATTCACTCTTCTCTTTTCTGACTCTCATCTTTTCTACTCTTTTAGGATGGTGGATGCAAGGAACAAGTTCACTCAACCTGATGAAGATACACCATTTGGATGACACCTGAAGGAAGTCACCACATATCTAAACATCGGATTACCAAGTTTCACCGGAACCTACAACGCCACTTCACCTGAAGAGGAGCGCTGGTTGATTCAAGCTCAAGTCCCAGGAGGAACGTTCAAGCCCATCACCGCACCCATAGAATTTTCCTTTAATGCGCCTACTTGGAGCCTAGGCAGAAGCATGGCAGCCCACATCGCTATGGGACAGATTGGAGAAGTCTACAAGCAGGAGCTAAAGGACACCATCTACCAGATTTGTGGATGCCGAGATGAGAATTGGGATATGATCAGCACCCGGAAGGATAGATCCATTGCAGCCTTTATCCAGGAGTTGAACCATCACATTCGTCGCCAGGAACACCAGATGTGTGCAGGGATGATAGATTTGAAGAAAGCACTAAATAGGAATTTGGAGCTAGAGGATGAACTCAAGTCTACACGCGACGGATACGAGGAGGAGATGTTAATACTTGTGGAGAAGAATGATGATTTGACACGGAAGTTAGGGATACTCATGGGAGAAGAAGAAGAGGAAGAAGAACCCAAGGAGATTCCACCTGAAGACTACATCATCATTGACGACACGGACTCAGACCCCGATGATAGTGACGATGAGGACTATGAAGATGAAGCTAGAGCGGACATCATGGAATCCTCTGTCGATCAAAATTTCTAGAAGACCTTCCTATAACTAGTAGTTTTCCCATTTAGTAGACTTAGAGCACTTTTGTAACGTTAGATCCCTGTAAGCCCTTGATTGAAATTGATATTGGTGTGATAATGTTTGTGTTTGCCTCATGTGCATTTGGGTAGTGATTTCCCTTAGACCTCTTTTCTATTCTAATCTCTTCCCTCTACACCCAAGATGCCTCCAAGACGTGAGCCCGGATTTGAGTTTCCCCCTGAGCTCACTCGGTTGATCCAACAGCAGAACACTTTGATGCAACTTCTTGTCCAGAACACTCAGAACAACCACAACAACAAGAACAACCCTCCACCACCACCCGTGGATAACTTGACCCGTTTCATAAGGTTACAACCACCGGTGTTTGCTAGTAGCATTGAACCAATAGTCGCTGACGACTGGTTGCGGAAGATTGGAAGGGATTTGACCACTTCTAACTGCTCAAATGCTGAGAAGGTGCGTTTTGCCACACACCAGTTGTCTGGACCAGCCGCAGCATGGTGGGAGAATTACACAGCCACTTTTCCCATAGCCAATGTGACTTGGGATCAGTTTCAGCAAGCTTTTCGTACCGCCCATGTCTCAACTGGAGCTATGAGTATGAAGAAGCAGGAGTTTCGCAATTTGCGCCAAGGCAACCGTACTGTGGCTCAATATGTGGATGAGTTTAGTACCCTATCTCGTTATGCCCCAGATGATGTGGCCACAGATGCCGCTAAGCAGGAGAGATTCATGGAAGGGCTGAATGATGAGATGAGTGTCAGTTGATGGTGGCAACTTTCAATAACTACCAGGAGCTGGTTGATCGCGCTCTAATGATTGAAAGGAAGCACCAACAGATTGAAAGTCGCAAGAGGAAGTATGGACAAGGAAAGTATAATTCTGGAGCTCAACAGAAGCCACGTTTTACCCCTAAACGGTAGGACAGTTTCAAAATACACATGGAGGAGGTAGCTCGCACAACCATAGTGGCCCCAAGAATGGGAATGTGAATGGGAATGGAGGAAGCAACGGACAGTACTGCACTAACCCAACAACTCTAGCCAAGCGAGACCTGAGTCAAGTCACTTGCTTCAAGTGCCAGAAGACGGGACATTACGCCAATGAATGTCTAGAAGCCCAGAATGGAAACGGCAATGGAAGCGCCGCGAAGAAGCCGAACCCTTTTAATAGGGGACAAGTGAACCACGTTAGCGTGGAGGAGGTTGAAGCTCAGCCAGATGCAGTAATAGGTAAGTTCTTAGTTAAGTCCTTTACTGCAGTCGTTCTTTTCGATAATGGTGCAAAACATTCATACATTTCAAGGGGATTTGTGGATAAGTATAAGCTGCCAACCCAAGCCCTTAGGTCACCCATGTTAGTAACCTCACCAGGAGCAGAGTATATGGCTAAGTTATGGTGTGATCAATTGCCATTAAGGATTGGTAACTACACTTTCCCTTCAGACCTAATAGTATTGGAATCTCAAGGATTGGATGTGATATTAGGCATGGATTGGTTATCTAAGTTCGAAGGGATATTGAATGTGCCAGTAAGTCCATTTTGCTTACTACGCCAGAAGGAAGAAGGATCAAGTATGTATCCCGGCATGTGCCGAAAAGGAACAGAGTAAATTCTTTATCGGGAGTTATTCCGGAAAAAGTACCAGTGGTGAAAGATTTCCCTAACGTATTCCTAGAAGAACTGCCAGGAATGCCACCTGACAGAGATATTGAGTTTTTGATTGAGCTTTTGCCAGGCACAGGGCCAATTTCGAAGATACCATATAGGATGACCGCAAAGGATTTGGAGGAGATTAAGAAACAGTTTAAGGAGTTACTGGATACATGTTTTATATGCCCAAGTTCTTCGCCTTGGGGTTCGCCAGTACTTCTAGTGGAGAAGAAGGATGGATCGTTAAGAATGGTTGTGGATTACCAAGGACTGAATGAAGTAACGATCAAGAACAAGTACCCCCTGCCGATGATCAATGATCTGTTCGATAGATTCCAAGGAGCCAAGGTATTTTCCAAGATCGATCTGCGATCAGGGTACCATCAGTTGAAGATTCAAGAGCAGGATATACCTAAGACGGCCTTTACCACCAGGTATGGGTTGTACGAGTATACCGTTATGTCTTTTGGTCTGACTAACGCACCAGCATACTTTATGAACCTGATGAACAAAGTGTTTATGGAGTATTTGGATAACTTCGTCGTGGTGTTCATAGATGATATATTGATCTTCTCAAAGGATGAAGAGGAGCATGCGGATCATTTGCGTTTGGTATTGGAGAAGCTTAGAGAACATCAGTTGTATGCCAAGTTTAGCAAATGCGAGTTTTGGTTGAAGGAAGTTGGATTTCTCGAACACGTTATATCTGGAGAAGGAATAGCAGTAGATCCCGCCAAGGTGGACACTGTGACACATTGGGAAGCACCAACAACAGTTGGAGAGATCCAGAGTTTTCTTGGACTAGCAGGATACTACCGGAGGTTTATTGAGAATTTCTCGAAGATTGCGAAACCAATGACAGAGTTGTAAAAGAAGGACACCAAGTTCAGTTGGACAGAAGAATGTGAGGCCAGTTTCCAGGAATTAAAGAAGCGTGTGGTCTCGTCACCTGTGTTGATTCTGCCATATCAACATAAGGATTTTGAGGTGTACTGCGACGCTTCACGTCGAGGACTTGGAGCAGTTCTTATGCAGGAAGGAAGAGTTGTTTCGTATGCTTCATGACAACTAAAACCCCATGAGTTGAACTACGCCACTCATGATTTGGAGTTAGCAGCCGTAGTTCATGCCTTGAAGACTTGGAGACATTTTCTCATCAGAAACCATTGTGAAGTATATACGGATCACAAGAGTTTGAAGTATATATTCACTCAGAAGGAGCTGAATCTCAGGAAAAGGAGATGGCTGGAACTCATTAAGGATTACGACATGAGGTTGCATTATCATCTCGGAAAGGCTAACGTAGTAGCCGATGCGCTAAGCCGTAAGAGCCATGTCAATACCCTAACGACGGAGGAATTTCCAAAGGAGTTAGCCGAGGACTTACGAGAACTACGTTTGGAGATAGTTTCGAGAGGTTATGTAGCAACACTGGAGATCCAGTCTACCCTGATGGATAAAATCAGAGAAGCTCAGAAAACTGACGAGGAGGTTGCCTCTATAAAGGAGAGGATGAACGAAGGAAAGGCTAAAGGATTTCGTGAGGACGAGCACGACACCTTATGGTTTGAGGACCGCATTTATGTGCCTAACGACCCAGGGATCAGGAAGTTGATTCTACAGGAGGCCCATGATTCACCATACTCGATTCACCCAGGAAATACTAAGATGTATTTGGATTTGAAGGATATTTTCTGGTGGACCGGTATGAAGAAAGATATTACGGAGTATGTAGCAGTTTGTGATGTATGTCAGAGAGTGAAGGCAGAACATCAGAAGCCGGCAGGATTGTTACAACCATTGCCAATACCCGAATGGAAGTGGGATAAGCTAGGTATGGATTTTATTACGGGATTACCCAGAACTCGTTCAGGCTTTGACTCGATTCGGGTTGTAGTCGATCGTTTGACGAAGGTAGCTTATTTCATCCCAGTAAAGACTACCTATACCAGTGCAAAGTTGGCAAAGATATACATGACCATAATCGTATGTCTTCATGGAGTTCCGAGGAGCATCGTATCAGATAGAGGAACCCAGTTTGCCTCAAAGTTCTCGAATCAGTTACACGAAACTTTGGGTACCAGGCTAGAGTTTAGCACCGCTTTTCACCCGCAGACAGATGGACAGACTGAAAGAGTTAATCAGATTTTGAAGGATATGCCGAGAGCCTGTGCACTAGATTATGGATCTAGTTGGGACGACAATTTACCGTATGCCGAATTTTCTTACAACAACAGTTATCAATCCAGTTTGAAGATGGCCCCTTTCGAAGCGTTATACGGAAGGACATGTAGAACTCCGTTGTCGTGGGACGAAGTTGGAGACCGCAAGTTGTTTGGGTCAGATTTGATCAAGGAATCGGAACAGAAGGTGAAGTTGATTCGCGATAGGCTCAAGATAGCTTAGTCCAGGCAGAAGAGCTACGCGGATTCAAAACGCAAGGAGATCGTTTACGAAGTCGGAGACAGAGTTTATCTTCGAGTATCTCCACTTCGAGGAGTTAAGCGCTTTGGAGTTAAGGGAAAACTAGCGCCCCGTTTTGTAGGACCATATACGATTATGGAACGTAAGGGAGAAGTAGCCTATAAGTTGGAACTGCCCGAAGGATTGTCAGGAGTTCACGATGTATTCCACGTTTCCCAGTTAAAGAAATGCCAAGCAGAGATGGCCGAGATACCGTTGAGGGATTCTGTGCCCTTGGAAGCTATTCAGTTGGACCGCGACTTGACCTATGAAGAGAAACCAGTCAAGATTCTTGAGTATGCCAGCCGAGTCACCCGCAGCAAGGTTATCAAATTTTGCAAAGTTCAGTGGAGTCACCACACCGAGGATGAAGCCACCTGGGAAAGAGAGGAAGACCTACAGAAGGACCACCCTCACCTATTTTCTAGCCAACCCGAATCTCGAGGGCGAGATTCATCTTAAGGGGGGTAGGTTTGTAACATCCCAAATTTTTAATTTGGAATGTTACACATTAGATCATCATGCATATCATATTTTCTTGCTTTTGGTGGATCCAAGAAAATCCTAAGCAACTCAAGGACCCTCGAAGAGAGTTGGGAATTTCAATATTTTCATATTTGAGGTTTCTCAAATTTTGAAAATAGGATCATTTGATTTTATTTATTTTATCTTCAAGTATTTCTATCATAAAAATATGAGAGAGGGAGTAAAATGACTCTCCCAAAATTAAAGAAATACGGAAGATTTAATAAAAGATCACATAAGTTTTATTTGGAGTTTTATTTGAATTAGGAAAAATTGCATGTTTTCAAAAGTGCATTTTAGTGCCAAGAAAATGTTCATCTTGTTCTAAATATTCTATTTAGACGGTAAAAATTTGTTTTGGCAATTTTAGATTTTTATTTCTTTTTCTAGAGTTCTTTTCGTAGCGCACGCGTAATTAGAAAAAAAAATAGGGGGACCCGACCCGACTGGGCCGAAGCCGAGCCGAGCCAGGCCCAGCGCCCGCACCGCCTTCCCCGCCAGCGCCGCTCGCCGTGGCCGAGCCGGCCTGCCGCCGCCGCCGACTATGCTTGCCCCCTCCCCCAAGCCTCCAAGCCCCCCCACTATATATACTGCCCCACTGCCCCTTGTCGCACCCCGCCGCCGCAAGCACCCCGCCGCCGCAAGCACTCCGCCGCCGCCGCAAGCTACTGCCGCCGCCGCAAGCCACCGCCGCCGGTGCTGCCCACCACCACCACCGCCGCCGCACCCCGCCGACGCAGCCCCGCCGCCACCCGCCGGCTGTTCGACGAGGTAGCCGCCCGCCGGCCGGTTTTCGGCAGAAAACCGTCGGTTTTTCTTTTAGAACCCTAGTTTGTTTCTTTTTCTCTAGATCGGTTTTCTGTTTTTTCGGTTTAGTTAATTAGTGAACGTTCACCCGTTAGTTCGTTCTAACGAACGAATTCATCGTTTAGTCTCAGCTGACGAACGTCCGTTCGTTAAGCTGTTTTAGTTTTCTTTTTCGTAGTTTACTTTCTGATCACGATCTCTGATCCGGTCTTCGTTTTAGTTTATCTTTTCGCTCGATTATCGGAATCAGGTGATTCAAGCGCCTGGAGTTTCATCTCGAAATTCTCTTTCCCTTTAACCTAGTCACTCAACTAGGTTCCCTCTGCTAAATTTGGACTTAGGTCCAGATTGGTTCGGTAGTTGTTTCTCTTTCGCCGTTTGTCTTTCGTTGCTTTTCTTTTGCCGTTTCTTTTGCAAAACCGGAGTTCTTAAGTTGGACTTTCTGGTTAGATCTCTTATTTGAGTTTTACCCGTGCATTAGTTAAGTACTTATTGTGTGTTTGTTTGTTTACGATAGAGTACCCGGAGTGCACCGCTTGCTACATTGAATCTCTAGGTTTTGCGGATCATCAGCAAGGCAAGTAACACTTTGATCATACTTTCCAATTAGGCAGTTTTCATTGCATTAGTCAAACCCTCACACATTGCATGAGTAGGAGCTATAACATGTGGGACTGGGAAGTAGATGAGGTAGTACCTATTACCTGCATTACATTCAAACCTTTGGAAGCTACTTCTACGTTTGCTGTTAGGTCATGCTATGCTCGTAGACGTGGATTGGGTGAGTGTATCCATGACAGATGTGAGATCGTTAAATTAATGGTTCAACTTAAGGTGGCAACTTTAACACACATCTGGGTGGATTGAGGCACCTGGGTATTCCAGCGATTGCCTGTTTTCTTTTGGACCGCCACCCAGGCTCAAAGGGATCATGAGATTATTCATACTAGAAACTTCCATGTGCAGCCACAATGCTATTATGGGCTCTAGCATAGTTGATTAAGTTGTGCGAACTCTTACAGTGGTGAACTAGCAGATGTAGGGGATGTAGGTTGGTACGGTTCACCCGGACGTAAGGTGCTAGCACTTCTGAAAGACTGTGTCTCGGTCATCCGTTTCTCAAACAACATGAAGTGCGAGAAACCAACGGAGGCGATCGAGTCTTGTGGGGAAAAGTGCACAAACCTCTGCAGAGTGTACAAACTGATCATGATTAGCCGTGTCCCCGGTTACGGACGTCTTGAGTATCTAGTACTTGGATATCATGTGAATCTCAGCATGTTACTTTAATTAATAATGTTGGGTTTAAAGATGATTATTAATTGGGGTTGAGAGGATGTCTATCTTCTCAACGATGTTTCAACTACCATGATAGTTAATTAATATCTATTCCTTTGCAGTAGGGAAAAATTGGCTTTACGCAAAAACTGTAACCATAGAGCTTTCCACCAGCGATATTGCATATAGTATAGTTTTACTTTTGTTACTCTCTATGTGTTACTTTTCCAGCATATTCCATGTGCTGACCCGTATCGGGCTGCAACGTTCATGTTGCAGACTTTTCAGACGACGAGTAAGGTGCCTTATAGGTCGTGGTTCTATACTCAGTGATGTCGTTGGAGTTGATGGACTCACTTATCTTCCAAGCCTTCCACTGCTATCGTGTTAGATGTCCTTAAGCCATTTTTATTGTAATAAGTTCATCGTGGGAACTATCGATGTAATAAGTGTGTGATTGCTACTCTGTTATAAATCCTTCAAGTACTGTGCGTGTCAGCATTACTGATCCAGGGATGACACTGATGCACAGAGATTGGACTATTTGAGGTCTGGTCACTACATCAAACAACAATGGCAACAAGCAAGGGAATGACGAAGTGGCAAGTTATAGGATCAATATATAAGATGCAAGCTCGGAACCAAAGTTTCCTTTCAAGACAAGCAACATGATGTTGAAAGCTCGACATAAGTCGTGCTCACACACTGAAGATCTCATGCACCATAGAAGGACGAGGTAGCACAGCCAAAGATAGCAAGACCAGGATGCAGCCGATAGTCTAGGAATGACCAGACCGAGTTCAGAATTTTCCCAGTAAAAATACTAGGGGTATTTGATTTGAAGTGCAGAATAATTCCACTAGTCGGTGTCCTCGGTTGACAATAACCCATAACCAATAGAGTGATTACGACAAGGAAAGACATTACTTCAAGAAAGTTAGTAAGATGTGGTGCAATGGCAAGACATCTTCATGATACCAGGGGGTAACATGATAGAAGTAGAACCGAGTCATTGACCTATGATAGTACATACTTCAACCTTGCCGAAAAATAGACAAGGCACTAGAATGAATTCCTATCAGTTAGATTAGATTAGGACAACATGGTCAGAACCATAATTGTAAGGAATCAATTCAAGAATACCGAAAGAATCATACATCTGGACAATCATTTTGCAAGAAGCTTCCGAGACGGTCTACATCATTTTCATGGGCATGAACACAAAGTTCAATGCTGAATCCCACTTCTTTAATGCATATTATTTCATTCACCTCTCGCCTTGATAAAACTGTGGTGTTGGAATTTTATCTGGTGGAACACCGGAAGAGTATGACTTGTGAAAAATTTCGGATTCTCACGGATTAGGGGAAGGCATAGGTTCAACCCATCGGGCATATTAGTAACATATACCACAAGTTTCAAAAGTAAATACTCAAGCTCGAAAGCAGAGCATGGTTGGCCAAGCAGCGGATGCAATTTAACGAAGGAATTACGTATCAGGGGAAGAACTCACAAGGTTATTGAGTATGAAGGACATGGTCAGATAACAATCCAACAATGGATCGGGCGATCCACAACGGAGCTGATGTGAGTATCGCTACTCACTCAGAGGAAGAAAGAATGCAGAGGCATCAGATTCAAGAATCACCCGATTAGTCTGATGCTTAAATAGAAAGAAATTATGGTTTCCAAAATGAAGGATCAGAAGCAGACGCTCTGATCAAGGATGTATAAGTTGAAAACACTTGGACAATCAAGAAAGGTTTGAATTGCTGAGAACCAACTCATGTCTAGAATGACGTCTGAGCCAGAAAGATAATTTTAAAAAGGATAACATGATGACTGTGTGCATACGCACACATTGAATCAATAGGCTCAAAATCGCTAAAACAAGGGATGTTGACGGAGACTACTTGTCATATGGAATTAACCATAATGCAAGAAGGAAAGAATTTCAAGAGTAACAGGCTGCAGAGGATCTTCGAAAGATTGAAAAGTATTCTGAAGAATTTTATGAGACACATGAACAATTGAGAAGACCATATCCTCGATAAATGTGAGGAAATAACCATAAGGGTTTTCATGCGAAATAAAACTGCAAGACAATAAACTCAAAGGATTCTCGAGACAACGGGGAATATTTCTAGGCATCTTGTAACAACAAGGGCGACGAGGAATCATCATAAGAATGACAAGTGCATCCAGATATCCATAAGGATATATCGGTGGCAGTGAATTGCAAAGGCGATGAGCACAAGGGTCTCGGGAAAATATCAAGGGATATCCTCGGAATCTTCTGACGAAGCATGTGATCTTCCGAAATGAGGGCTCTCCGGGACAAATAGTTACAAGAACCTAGAGTCAGAGTTAGCAAAATCTTTTAACCCGAATAGAAGAGAGATCAGAGTCCCATAGCATAGAAGAGGAATAAAAGATCCTAACACCACCCATTGGTGTTGTGGGCCCGTAAGCCACACAACAAGTTAGTAAATTTGTTTTCAAAGACTGGACTCAACTTCGGCCAAGGAGTTGGAAAGGGAGATTCCTACAGGCAGTCGGCTCTGATACCAACTTGTGACGCCCCCGACTTGACCATACACTAATCATGCACGCAAATGTGTACGACCAAGATCAGGGACTCATCGGAAGATATCACAACACAACTCTAGACACAAAATAAGATAATACAAGCTTTATATTACAAGCCAGGTGTAACGCCCGGGTAATCACGCTACAGTAATTCCCTGCTAATGATGCCACGTCATCGTGTTACTGTTGATAGCATCACGTTAATCGAAAACCCCGTTCGAAATAAGAACCCGAAAAAGAAATAAACAAAATAAGTTTTCAAAATGGTAATTAAAAATGTTCGGGCGGTGCTAAATATTACAAGATCAATTATGGACTAGTTATTACAATTTCTAAAATTTCCTAAGTATTTTAAATAAAGTAAAACAGAAAAGGAATAATTAAATAAAAGAAAAGGAAAAGCAAACAACAAAATAAAATAAAAACTAACCTAACCTAACCTACTGGGCCTCGGCCCACTACCACCTAAACTACATATAACCCCACCCCTCGGTGGGATATTTTTCCCCACCGACACTTCCCACAAAATATCCCCTACTCCCCTCGCTCTCCCTCGACTGGATCGGGGGGAGACCGCATCGACGCCGCTCGCCGCTCGCCGCTGGACGCTCACCGCCGGATCGCCGCCGCCGGACTGCTCCCTCTTCGTCGTCGTCGTCCGCGACCGCCGCCCCGTTCCCCCGCTGCCAAGTCCCTGCACCCCCTCGTGAGCTCCCCTCCCCTCTCTGTCCCACACGTCGCCGCGGCCGTTGCGAGCACCGCGCGACCCGGCCACGCCCGTTGCGTGCTCGCCGCGGCCGTCACTTGCCGGCCCGCGCGTGGCCTCGCCCCTCACCTCACTCCGCGCTTGCCTGCGACGAGGTCTTGCCGCTGGCGTCGCTCGCCGCGGCCCCGTAGCGCCCGCCCCGCTCCTGCAACCCCCTGCGCCGGCGAAGACGCCACGCCGCGGCCACC
>LR738712.1:150229673-150377393 GCA_902687465.1 Secale cereale | reverse complement strand
TGCCACGACCACCGCCCCCTCCTGCCACCGGCCAGCGGCCTCGCCTCCCACTGCTCGCCGCCCTCCTAGGCCCCCGCTCGCCACCCACGCGCCCATGCCGTGCCGCTCCTCCCGGCCGCCCCTGCTTCGTGCCGGCGGCCGCCCTCGCCGGCTCTAGCCGCGGCCCTCGCCCTGGAGCTGGCCGCCCGCAGCGCCCGCTCCCCGGCGTCGGCCCGCCGTGGCCTCACCGCCGCCGGGCACGGCTGGTCGGCTGGCCTCGCCTCGCCTTGTTCCCCCGCGGGCGATGGGGCCTGGGTGCGCCTCGCCCCAGTGCCCGTTAACGCCCGCCCCGTTAGGCCCCGGGCCTATGACAGCCTGGCCCCGCACCCCAGAACAGAAAAAAAAATAAAAAAAAAATAAAAATAAAAATATTAATGAATTAATTAACCAAATTAATTAACTTAATTAATCACCTTTAGATTAATCTAATCATTAATTAACCTAATCTGTAATTAACTAAAACCTAATTAATCTAACTAAACTGTTAGATAGTTTACTGCCTATGACACACGGGCCCCACTGGTCAGGTTGACCAGTCAACCATGATGACGTCAGCATGATGTCATGCTGGTGTCATAAATCATTTTTCGAATTAAGTTAAATAATATTAAATTCCAGAAATTAATAAAACCTTTAGAAAATCATATCTTTTAAACCGTAACTCGGATGAAAATAATTTATATATGAAAGTTGCTCAGAATTTCGAGACGCATCCGAATACGCGGACCGTTCGTCCACCACACATCCCTAGCATACCGAACCCGCTACTTTCCCCCTCCGTTTCATCCGCCCGAAAACGCGAAACACCAGGAATACTTTCCCGGATGTTTCCCCCCTTCGTCAGTATCACCCGATACTGCGTTAGGGCCCACTTAACACCGTTACATGTCATGTCATGCATCGTCATGCATCTGTTTGCATTGTATTCACTGTTTCTTCCCCCTCTTCTCTCCGGTAGACTACGAGACCGACGCTGCTGCTGCCCCGATCGACTACGGTGTTGACGACCCCACTTTGGCTGCCGAACTTCCAGGCAAGCCCCCCCTTTGATCACCAGATATCGCCTATTCTTCTCTCTACTGCTTGCATTAGAGTAGTGTAGCATGTTACTGCTTTCGATAATCGTATTCTGCTGCATAGCCTGTCATTGTTGCTACCACTGTTGATACTTTACCTGCAATCCTAAATGCTTAGTATAGGATGCCAGTATTCCATCAGTGACCCTACACCCTTGTCCGTCTGCCCTGCTATTCTATCGGGCCGTGATCACTTGGGGGTGATCACGGGTATATATAACATACACATATACATGATACTTGATGTGACTAAAGTCGGGTCGGCTCGTTGAGTACCCGCGGTTGATTCACGGATTGGGGGCTGAAAGGACATACTTTCCCGACGGCCCTCTGTGTGGATCTTTGTGGCGGAGCGACAGGGCAGGTTGAGACACCTAGGAGACAGGTGGCCTGGCCCTGGTCGTTGTCCGCGGTTATTTCATAATAACACGCTTAACGAGTTTGGATATTTGATCTGAGTCTGGCCATTTGGTCTATACGCACTAACCAGCTACGTGGGAATAGTTATGGGTACTCGACGTCGTGGTATCAGCCGAAGCCTTCTTGACGTCAGCGACTTAGCGGCGCGCGCCGGGTTGGACCGCGTAACGCAACTTCCTTAGTAATGGAGGTTGCTAGGTCTGCTCACCGGCCGCGTACGCAACGTGCAGGTGTGCGTTGGGCGATGGGCCCGGACCCCTACGCGCCTAGGACTTAGACCGGCGTGCTGACCTCTCTGCTGTGCTTAGGTAGGGCTGCGACGTGTTGATCTTCCGAGGCCGGGCATGACCCTGGAAAGTGTGTCCGGCCAAATGGGATCAAGCGTGCTGGGTTATGTGGTGCACCCCTGCAGGGAAGTTAATCTATTCGAATAGCCGTGTCCCTCGGTAAAAGGATGACCCGGAGTTGTATTCCGACCTCATGATAACTAGAACCGGACACTTGATAAAACACACCCAGATGAGTTCCAGATATAACTCGGTGGTTGCTCTCTCACAGGGTGATGTGCGGGAGAATCGCCGAGTAGGATTATGCTATTCGATGTTACTTGGTGAACTTACCATCTATTCTCTTCTACTGCTGCAAGATGGAGGCTGCCAGAAGCGTAGTCTTCGTTCGGATTAGCTATCCCCCTCTTATTCCCGCTTGCTGCAGTTCAGTCCACCGATATTACCCATATCATTGTTACTATTGCATATGTAGTATAGATCCTTGCTTGCGAGTACTTTGGATGAGTACTCACGGTTGCTTTGCTCCCCCTTTTCCCCCTTCTGTACCTTCTTCTCGGATGATGCAACCAGATGGTGGAGCCCAGGAGCCAGACGCCACCTACGACGACTCCTACGACACCGGAGGTGCCTACTACTACGTTCAGTCTGCCGACGACGACCAGGAGTAGTTAGGAGGATCCCAGGCAGGAGGCATGTTCCTCTTTTGATCTGTATCCCAGTTTGTGGTAGCCATCTTATGGCACCTTGTTTAACTTTATGTCTGTACTCAGATATTTGTTGCTTCCGCTGACTCGTCTATGATCGAGCATTTGTATTCGAGCCCTCGAGGCCCCTGGCTTGTAATATGAAGCTTGTATGACTTATTTTAC
Organism: Secale cereale; assembly: GCA_902687465.1. Taxonomy (NCBI): domain Eukaryota; kingdom Viridiplantae; phylum Streptophyta; class Magnoliopsida; order Poales; family Poaceae; genus Secale; species Secale cereale. Next base: position 150,374,699 of record LR738712.1, on the reverse strand, counting down.
TTTTAGAGTTGTGTTATGATATCTACCAGTGAGTCCCTGATCTTGGCCGTACACATTTGCGTGCATGATTAGTGTACGGACAAATCGGGGGCGTCACACCAGGGGCCTCGAGGGCTCGAATACATAGCTCGAAAACACAAGAGTCGGCGGAAGCAATAATATCTGAGTACCGACATAAGTTAAACAAGTTTGCCTTAAGAAGGCTAGCACAAATATAGCAACGATCTAAAAGGCAAGGCCTCCTGCCTGGGACCTCCTAACTACTCTTCGAAGCCGAACTTCATGTAGAAACATCCTCGGGATCCTATGGGTCCTGGACTCCACCATCTGGTTGAGTCATCCGAGAAGAAGGGACAAAAGGGGAAAAGGGAGAGCAAAGCAACTGTGAGTACTCATCCAAAGTACTCGCAAACAAGGATCTACACTACATATGCAATGATATCTGTGTAAAGGGGAAAATATATGTGGGCTAAACTGCAGAATGCCAGAATAAGAGGGGGATAGCTAATCCAATCGAAGACTACGCTTCTGGCAGCCTCCATCTTGCAGCAGTAGAAGAGAGTAGCTGGAAAGCAACAAGTATGCTCACTTCTCACAACCCCCGTCTTGCAGCAGTAGAATAGAATAGATGGTAAGTTCACCAAGTAACAACGTATAGCATATCCTACCCGGCGATCCTCCTCTCGTCGCCCTGTGGGAAAGCGATCACCGGGTTGTATCTGGCACTGGAAAGGGTGAGTTTTATTTAGTATCTGGTTCTAGTTGTCATGAGGTTGGAGTACAACTCCGGGTCGTCCTTTTACCGAGGGACACGGCTATTCGAATAGATTAACTTCCCTGCAGGGGTGCACCACATTACCCAGCACGCTCGATCCCATTTGGCCGGACACAGTTTCCGGGGTCATGCCTGTCGGATTACGGGCTCCGCAAAACCAAGAAGTTCGAACACAGGGGCGTGAACGAAGATCTCTCCCACTCACGTTTACCTAGCGTCTCGCCCTCCTCCGATGAAGAGATTCAAGCAAACAGCAAGTAAAACACACACGGATTTACCCCGGTTCAGGCCACCTTGCGGTGTAAAACCCTACTTCCTGCTTTGGTGGATTAGCCTCGGGAGGGCTTGAGTATGAATGAGTACAGTGGTTCCTGAGCTCAGGAGGGGAGATCAGGAGGGTCAGGAGGCAAGGGTTCTTGCTCCTTTTTGTGTGGGCGGAGTCTCTGAATCTGATCCCCTTCCATAGTGGAGATCCTAGCTACTTATGTAGGCGGCCAGGGTCCTCTTCCCCCGAAATGTTTAGGCGGGAAGGGATCCCACAATGGCCATTTTGAGCGGGAACACAAGGACGTTCCTATCCTGACAAAAGCGGTCTTCGCCTGCAAAGAGATCCGGCGATGATGCGGTGGTGGGTTCGGTGGTGACATCCTCCCTGTCGTCCTTGCGGTCTTCGGTCTTGTTGCACCAATGGGGAAACCTTTGTCCCGCTCCTCGGGAACCTGCACCTGCGCCGTCTCCTTTGCACCAAAATAGCAACTGCGCCGCTGGCACGCGCTGGCACCCGCAGGCACGGTGCATCACTGCTTGCGTCACTGCCTCCTCCTGAGGCAGGCTTGGCCTTGAGTTCTCTGCCCCTCCGGAGCAACCTAGCCGAGGCCGCTCCTGAGGGAGTCTTGACGTCGTTCTCCTCGTGAGGTCTAGCCCCCTCGCGAGGGTGTTGAGTAGCTGCTCGATCAGCTGGGCCATACCAGGGCATTGTAGGTACACGTTGCGGCCCGCAGATAGGCAAGTCTGGGTACCCTGGTTCCCAGGACGCCGACAGTAGCCCACGGGCCCAAGGCGCACGCTGAGTTTGCTTCGGGGCGAAGCCTTAGTCGAGGACGAAGCTTCGTGGGCCCCAAAAGGCTGCGGGCCAGGCTGGCGCGTGACGGTTGGATGGGACGTGGCGACTCCGCTTCCCATGCAGTCTTGGCAACCTTGTGACTTGACAACTCCCCGGCGCGAATGACGGGGTCATTATGGCTGTGACGCCAGCGACTGGCGGTTAGGCTCCTCCGTCCTATAAATGGGACTAGGGGGGAGCCCCAAGCCATCTTCAAGCCAGCGCCGCCTTCCTCCTTGTTTGCTCCCCGCTCTTCTTCTTGCCGCGAGGTCTTCATGGCGCCACCGAGGAAGCCGTCCGCCGCGGAGAAGGGGAAGGCCCCGAAGGATTTGGCTTCACCGCCGTTGAAGAGGGGCCGCGGCCGCCCCCGCAAGTATGCCACTGCGCCCGCGGCGGCACCTTGAGGGGGCGGCCGCGGCCTTTCGGGTCCCGACACGATCGCCGGTGAGAGGCGCGGTGCCTCTTCTCGCGGCGAAGGTGGCCGTGGCCGCAGTGGGGGAGGAGGCGCGAGGCAGTGTTTGGTGGTCGCGCATCCTCCGCGCCCATAGCTCCACTCCTTCGATGTGTCGTTGGAGTTCGTGGTGTGGACGGAAAAGCCGGGCGGCCTGTGGCTCTGGCTCCCCCGCTCGTTCGGCAACGTGCTACTGCCCGGAGGCCCCGGCGGTCTCTAGGTGTAGACCGACGCTTGCTGCAGTGGTGCGTCCTGGGTGGAGGTCGACGTAGCTCCCTCGGGCGACGTGTTCCTAGAGCACAGCTGGCAGTCGTTTGCGCACGCGCGCCAGCTGCAGGGGAGGTGCACGCTCCACTTTAGGTATGATGGTTCCTCAACGCTGTTCGTCAGGGTCTTCTCGGAGGAAGGGAGGCGCCTTGGGTGTTGTCCTGAGGCTGACGACGAAGAGGATGGTGGGGACGGCGTCCGGAGGAGCAGCTCCTCCTCTGGAGACAAGCTTGGCCCTGGAGGGTGCCGCGGGTCCCCCTTATGTGGCAACAGCAGCTCCCCCAGCAACGGCGACTGCAATGAGCCACCGCGCCGGCGAGCTCGGCTCGGCGAGGGGAGGGGGTTGTCGCGCCGCTGTGGCTCGGTGAAGCGAGAGGAGCTGGGAGACTCCAACTGAGTAGGGGCAACGACGCTGAGCCCAAGCCACAGCTTGGTGGGTCGGCCTCTGCTTCTTGTTTTTCTTCATTTCCTTCCTATGTCAAAATTTTAAGTTGCCTCGAGAAGGCGTGTAATGGACTATGACATATGTATGAAGCGAGAACTTGCTATCATGTTTTTCGTTTGGGTGAGATTACTTAGCTTATGAGCTACGACATCTTGAGGCGAAGTGCTCCTGGCTCACCGGTGTCATGAGCCCCCAACGGGCCATGAGGATGGTTGAATTCAGGGGGTCCTGACCTGCGCAGCCCCCGAGTATGAGTGAGCTGCTGTGAGCTGCTGAGGGCTTGCGCCCTTGGGCTCGCTTGAGAGCACCGAGCGTGGATTAAGGCGCCAAGGCCTGGGCTGGCTCGGCAGAACAGGTCGTGTGGATTGAGAAGTCTGACGCTGGAGCCTGCGCAGGCTTGGCCAGGCGAGGTCACGGGACCGTGGCAGACGAGAGCCGGGACCGGCCGTGTCCCAGCCCCCACGCGCGAGGCACACGAAGGAGAGCACGCGGCGCAACCCCTGCTTAACAAGCTAAACTTAAAACCGACGAGAAAATTCCAAGCAAGACTTCCAACCAAATGCAAGAAACACGAGAACTTCATAGCATGGGGTAGAGGAAGGGCTGATAGCCAAGGAAGTAGAAAAGGCTGACAGCCAAACACCAAGCCGAAAAAGGAAAAAGGTCAAGTCCGACCCCTACACTACTTCTTCTTCCCAGTGTGGAGCTAAGGACTGCCACTGGGATGTGGGTAGGAGCCTCGTCTGATGGCCCGCAGGCAACGCTCAGGAGACTCCAAGGCGTGTACAGCCCCAACTCATTATTACGTGATAGTGTCACGAGCGGAGACCTTCACGGGCACGTAGCCTTGATTACTGATAGAACCTCCTGAGGTGCTCAATGTTCCGGGAATTCTGGATGGGTACCCCATTCTACGTCTCCAGGTGCACAACACCAGGCCTAGAGACACGGGCGATTCTGAACGGGCCCTCCCACATGGCCGAGAGCTTGTGTAACCCCTCCCTGGAGAGGAACCGCCTCAGGACCAAGCCACCAACTTGAAGTGTTATTCTGCGGACAATGCGGTAGTGGTACTGCCGCAGCGCCTGCTGATATCGCGTCGCCCTGAGGGCAGCTCGGCGGTGGCCCTCCTCGTCGAGCACGAGGTCCATCCACCAGGAGGCGTCCTGGCATTCCTCGTTGAAAGCCAAGACCCGTGGGGAGCGATGCTTGACCTCGTGAGGGAGGACCGCCTCCACCCTGTAAACGAGAAAGAAAGGAGTTTCTCCCATGGGTTTGGTAGTGGTGGTTCGGATCGACCACAGCACGGACTGGAGCTCGTCGATCCAGCCCCTGTCGCAAGCCTCGAGCTTCTTCTTAAAGCTGTGCGTCTTGAGGCCACACAAGACTTCCATGTTGGCGCGTTTGGCCTGACCGTTGCTCCTGGGGTGAGCCACCGAGGCGTAGCAGATCTGTGTTCCAAGGTTAGCACAATATGACCTGAAGAGATTGCTTGTGAACTGCAAACCGTTATCCGTGATGAAGCGGCTGGGGACCCCGAATCGCCTCACGAGGCCCTGGATGAACTTGACGGCCGACCCAGCTGGGATCGCGCAAACATGCTCCACCTCTGCCCACTTGGTGAATTTGTCGATGGCGACGTACATGAAGCGGTAGCCCCCCGCTGCCCGGGGAAATGGACCCAGGATGTCCAATCCCCAGATCGCGAAGGGCCAAGAGAGCGGGATCGTCTAGAGGCCCTGTGTTGGTTGGTGGATCTGCTTGGCGTGAAACTGGCACGCCTCGCAAGCCTGCACAAGCTCCATGGCGTCGTTAAGTGCCGTGGGCCAGTACAAGCCGTTGCGGAAGGCCTTACCCACGAGGTTGCGGGACGACGAATGGTGACCGCAGTCCCCACCATGGATGTCAGCCAACAGCTCGCGGCCTTGTTTCCTCGAGATGCACTTTAGTGAGATGTCATTCGGGCGCCTCCTGTAGAGTTCGCTGTCTTGGATGCAGTAAGCCGAGGCCTGTCGGACCACGCGTTCCGCATCTTCCTCCTTGTCTGGCAATGTGTCGTGTTGCAGGTACATCTGGAGCTCTTAGGTCCAGCAACTCTCCTCGGGCTCCGCGGCGAGTAGCAGGCGGGATCCGGAGGCCGGTCCGCAGGGTGGGGCTCCGTCTGCAGGTGCCGCAGGTAGCCCCTGCTGAGGGGACGCCGGCTCGGGAATGGGCGGTGTTGCCGACGGCTTGAGCAGCCGCTCCTCGAAGATGCCTGGTCTCTGAGGCTCCCGCCTGGAGGCTCGTTTGGCGATGTCATCCGCTTCCTTGTTCGTGCCTCTTGGCACGTGCTGCACCTCCAGCCCTCGGAACCGATTTTCCATCTTACGCACCTCCTCCAGATATGCCTCCATGTGTTCGTCCTTTGGCTTGTATTTCTTGTTGAAGAAGTTGACGAGGAGATGCGAATCGCCTCTGATGGTGAGGCGCTTGACCCCTAGTGCAGCGGCGGCCTTGAGCCCAGCAATCAGGCCCTCATACTCTGCGATGTTGCTGGAGACCTTCTCGCCTTGCTAGAAGCAAAGCTGCACGGCATAGTACAACTTGTCTTGAGTGGGAGATACCAACACGGCGCCAGCTCCCGCGCCATGGCGCGAGAAGGCGTCGTCGAACTATACCACACATCCGTCCGGGGCTTCATCACCGGGGGCCAGCGAGCGATCCTCGCCAACCCCCTTCTCCGGCGCGTTGGTCCATTCTGCCACAAAGTCTGCCAGAGCTACTCCTTTGATCACCCGCGTGATCCTGAACTTCAACTGGAACGCATGGAGCTTGATGTTCCACTCGGCGACCCTCCATCATTCAGGCCCCGGAGCACCTTCTCGAGATGGTATGACGAGACAACCTTGATAGGGTGGCCCTGGAAGTAATGGCGTAGCTTCCTGGAGGCGACAAGGAGCACCAGGAGCAGCTTTTGAGGCATCGGGTAGCGCGAGCGCGAGTCGTGCAATACGGTGCTGACGAAGTACACTGGGTGCTCCACGAGGGTCGGCACCGCAGGATCCTCAGGCGCTTCAGGAATCTTAGGTGCTTCTTGCTGGACGGCGGGGCCACCAGTAACCGTGGTCGAATCTACCCCCGAAGCTTCGTCAGGGGGCAACGGGGGTCCTGAGGATGCCAAATTTCCCCGTGGCCTCGCGCTTCGGGGCCTCTCCTCGCGCTCCACCACTAACGCCGCACTGGCGGAGTGAGGCGTAGCGGTGAGATAGAGAGTCATGGGTTCCAGGGGTCGTGGTGCCGCCATAACCGATGGGCTGGTGAGGTATTCCTTGAGATCCTGGAAGGCGGCATTGGCCTCCGGAGTCCACTCAAAGGGCCCCTTCATCTTCATGAGCTTGAAGAATGGGAGGGCGCGCTAACCAAGCTTAGAGATGAAGTGTCACATGGACGTTACGCATCCCGCAAGCTTCGGCATCTCCTTCAGGGTTGTGGGCGGCTTCATTCTTTCGATGGCCTTGATCTTCTCCGGATTAGCTTCAATGCCCCGGTGTGAAACCAGGAACCCTAGCAACTTGTCAGAGGGTACACCGAACACGCACTTCTCCGGGTTGAGGCACATCTTCACCTTGCACAGGTTGGCGAACGTTTCTTCTAGGTCCTGGATGAGAGTCATGGCCTCTCTGGTCTTGACCACGATGTCGTCGACGTAGGCCTCTGCGTTCCTCCCGAGCTGAGGGCCGAGAGTGATGTGCATCATGCTCTGGAAGGTGGCGCCCGCTTTCTCAGCCCGAAAGGCATGTAGGTGTAGCAGTAGACCCCGCAAGGGGTCAGGAACACCGTTTTCTCCACATCCTCCACCACCATCTTAAATTGGTGGTAGCCCGAGAAGGCATCGAGGAAGCAGAGCAGGTCGCACTCAGCCGTTGAATCCATGATATGGTCGATGCGCGGGAGAGGGAACGGGTCTTGAGGGCAGAATTTGTTGAGGCTCGTGAAGTCGACGCACATGCGCTCCTTGCCTCCTTTCTTCGGGACTATGACGGGGTTGGCCAGCCACTCCGGGTGCCGTACCTCCCGTACAACGCCTGCTTCCTCTAGCTTCCGAACCTACTAAACAATGAAGGCCTGCTTTTCCGGTCCTTCCTGCATGCTTTCTGCTTGATAGGGCGAGCGTTGGGGCACACCGTGAGGTGATGCTCGATGACGTGACTAGGCACCCCTACCAAGTCAGTGGCTTTCCAAGCGAACAAATCCTTGTTAGCCCCGAGGAATCTAACCAATGCTGCCTCTTGCTCAGGGTCCATGCCCGTGCCGATGGTGAAGGTAGCTCCTGAGCCCTCCTCGTCAGCGGGCACCTGCTTCGTCTCAGCCGGGTCTTGAGAGAAGAATTGCTTCTTCTTGTCAGGCGCGGCTTCTGGTGTCTCCGGAGCCCCCTTCGTATATGATTGAGCAACGGCGGCAGCCCTGTAAGCGCGCCCGAGGACCTGAAGGGCGGCCTTGGGGTCCCCTTTCATAGTGATGACGCCGCTGCTCCCGGGCATCTTGACGGTGTTGTAGCCCAGGTGAGTCGCCGCCATGAATTTCGGCAAGGCTGGGAAGCCAAGGACGGCGTTGTAGGGCAGGTGGATGGGCGCAACGTCGAAGTCGATGAGCTCTGTGCGGTAGTTAGCGGGTGTGCTGAAGGTGACCGGGAGGCAGATCTGGCCGAGCGGCACGGCCGAGCCCACGACTCCTGAGAAGGGCTTGGTGGGGAGGAGCTGTCTGTAAGACACGGGCAGATGACCAAAGGCCTCGGGGGAGACGATGTTGAGCCCGGAGCCGCCGTCGATGAGGGTCCTCGTGACAGCCACTCCGCAGATGGTGGGAGTGCATACCGTGGGGAGGATGTTCGTGCCAGCTGCAACTATGGCGCGATCTCCAGGGCCGAAGGTGATGATGTGCCCCTGCGCACCCTATGCCCGTGGGGCCTCCTGCGGCTGGGCGGCAGCCCTGATCCGCCAAAAGTGTGACTTGACGTCCCGGGCTGACGTTGGTGCTTCGGATCCTCCGAGGATGCAAGCGACCCCGCGGCAGGGCAACTCCCCGCCGGCAGCGCCCCGTAGCTCGTCGACGCGGGCCGCTCGAGCATCGAGCTCCTCCGTGGGTGGCCGGTGCTGGGGCAGCCTCTACGCCACTAAGAGCACTGCCGGCGAGGCCACAAGGAGCGGAAGTGGCAGAGCTGGCCGCTCTCTAGTGGCCTGACCGGCGAAAACCTCATCGAGTAAGGAGGCGGAGCGCCCACGGGTAGCGCGGTCCGCCGATGCCGCTCGGACGACGGGGACAGCGCTAGCCTCCACGCGGATGCAGCAAGCCGCGGTCATCATGGTGGCGCGGAGCAGGAGAGGGGAGGCGAGGTCGTCGGAGAGGCGAGATTTCGACATGCCCCCTACCTGGCACGCCAAATGTCGGATTACGGGCTCCGCAAACCCAAGAAGTTCGAACACAAGGGCGTGAACAAAGATCTCTCCCACTCACGTCTACCTAGCGTCTCGCCCTCGTTCGATGAAGAGATTCAAGCAAACATCAAGTAAAACACACACGGATTTACCCAGGTTCAGGCCACCTTACGGTGTAAGACGCTACTTCCTGCTTTGGTGGATTAGCGAGTGTGGAAAAGTGGTGCTAGGAGTTGCGAAATTGCCCCTAAGCAATTGACTATGTTACTAGACCGATAGCAAGTTTTATGTGGGAGAGGCCACTGCTAGCATGTCATCTCTTACTTGGAATTCTATGCACTAATGATTGGAGGGCTCAAATGGTGTGATCCACGCGCGTGCTCATGTGATGGGCACCAAAGGACAGCAACATAACCACAAGCAATTTAAACCAATCATAGCAATTCCCCAATCACCGTTAGGACAACGAAAATCTACTTAGACATAATAGGATGGCAACACATCATTGGATAATAATATGAAGTATAAAGCACCATGTTCAAGTAAAGGGTACAGCGGCTTGCGGGAGAGTGGACCGATGTAGATAGATGGGGGAAGGTGATGGAGATGTTGGTGAAGATGACGGAGGTGTTGGTGTAGATTGCTGTCACACGATGATGGTCCCGATGGCCCTCCGGTGCCACCGGAAGCGAGGGGGAGAGAGCCCTCCTCCTTCTTCTTCTTCCTTGACCTTCTCCCTAGGTGGGAGAAGGGTTTCCCCTCTGGTCCATGGCCTCCATGGCAGCGGAGGGGCGAGAGCCCCTCTGAGATTGGATCTGTCTCTCTGTTTCTGCGTTTTTCAGATTCTGGCCCTTCACCGTTTCTTATATTCCGGGAGATCTGTAACTCCGATTGGGATGATTTTTTGACACGATTTTTATTCGGATATTAGCTTTCTTGCGGAGAAAGAAGGGCATCAAACGCCTTACGGTGTGGCCATGAGGGCCCAGGGCGCGCCCCCTGCCTCGTGGCCCACTCGGGCATCGTCTCACGTTGGTTCCGCTTCCCAAAATTCACATATATTTCAAAAAGAATCTCCGTCCGTTTTTATTCCGTTTGGACTCCGTTTGATATGGATATTCTGCGAAACAAAAAAACATGCAACAAACAGGAACTAGCAGTGGGAACTGGATCAATATGTTAGTCCCAAAAAATAGTATAAAAAGTTGCCAAAAGTATATGAAAGTTGTAGAATATTGGCATGGAACAATCAAAAATTATAGATACGACGGAGACGTATCAGCATCCCCAAGCTTAATTCCTGCTCGTCCTCGAGTAGGTAAATGATAAAAAAAGTTAATTTTTGATGTGGAATGCTACCTAGCATAATCTTGATCATGTAATCTAATCATGGCATGAATATTAAGACACGAGTGATTCAAAGCAATAGTCTATCATTTGACATTAAGACAATAATACTTCAAGCATACTAATAAAGCAATCATGTATTTTCAAAATAACATGGCCAAAGTAAGTTATCCCTACAAAATCATATGGTCTGGCTATGCTCCATCTTCACCACACAAAGTATTTAAGTCATGCACAACCCCGGTTTTAGCCTAGCAATTGTTTCATACTTTATTATTCTCAAACCTTTTCAACTTTCACGCAATACATGAGCATGAGCCATGGACATAGCACTATGGGCGGAATAGAAGGTGGTGATAGACAAAATGTGGGAGAAAGTCTCACATCAACTAGGCAAATCAATGGACTATGGAGATGTCCATAAATCGATATCAATGTGAGTGAGTAGGGATTGCCATGTAACGGATGCACTAGAGCTATAAGTGTATGAAAGCTCAAAAAGAAAACTAGTGGGTGTGCATCAACTTGCTTGCTCATGAAGACCTAGGGCATTTGAGGAAGCCCGTCGTTGGAATATACAAGCCAAGTTCTATAATGAAAATTCCCACTAGTATATGGAAGTGACAAAACAAGAGACTCTCTATTATGAAGATCATGGTGCTACTTTGAAGCACAAGTGTGGAAAAGGATAGTAGCATTGTCCCTTCTCTCTTTTCTCTCATTTTTTTTGTTTTTTTGGAGGGGTTTTCTCTTCTCCTTTTTTAGCCCCTCTCTATTTTTTAGGCCATCTTTTTTTGGCCTTTCCTCACATGGGACAATACTCTAATAATGAAGATCATCACACTTTTATTTACTTACAACTCAAAGATTACAACTCGAAGCTAGAACTAAATATGACTGTATGTGAATGCCCCCGGCGGTGTACCGGGATGTGCAATGATCTAGCGTAGCAATGACATCAAAAAACGGACAAGCCATGGAAACATCATGCTAGCTATCTTACGATCATGCAAGGCAACATGACAATGATGGTGCATGTCATAATAAACGGAACGGTGGAGTTACATGGCAATATATCTCGGAATGGCTATGGAAATGCCATAATAGGTAGGTATGGTGGATTTTTTGAGGAAGGTATATGGTGGGTGTATGGTACCGAAGAAAGTTGCGCGGTATAAGAGAGGCTAGCAATGGTGGAAGGGTGAGAGTGCGTATAATCCATGGACTCAACATTAGTCATAAGGAACTCACATACTTATTGCAAAAATTTATTAGCCATCGAAACCAAGTACTACGTGCATGCTCCTAGGGGGGAGGTTGGTAGGAGTTAACCATTGCGCGCCCCCGACCTCCACACAAAGGATGCCACTCAATAAATAAATCATGCTCCAACTTCGTCACATAATGATCCATCATACGTGCATGCTACGGGAATCACAAACCTCAACACACGTATTTCTACAATCCACAACTATCCACTAGCATGACTCTAATATCACCATCTTTATATCGCAAAACTATTGCAAGGAATCAAACATATCATATTCAGCGATCTACAAGTTTATGTAGGATTTTATGACTAACTATGTGAATGACCAATTCCTGTCAACTCTCTAAATAGATATAAGTGAAGCAAGAGAGTTTTAATTCTTTCTACAAAAGTTATGCCCACGCTCTAACAATTATAAGTGAAGCAAAAGAGTATTCTACAAATGGAGGTTTTCTATGTGAAGTGAAACAGGCAAGCCAAACTTCAAATGATATAAGTGAAGCACATGAAGCATTTTATAAAGCCATACTCAAAAGATATAAGTGAAGTGCAAAGAGAAATATATAAATCAACCAAGGACTATCAAATACCAGCATGATGCATTTATTAAAAGAAAAAGAAAAAGCACACGACGCTCCAAGAGGTTACGCATATCATGTGAACGGAACGAATCCAAAAACATACCGATACTTGTTGAAGAAAGAGGGGATGCCTTCCGAGGCATCCCCAAGCTTAGACGCTTGAGTCTCCTTGAATATTTACTTGGGGTGCCTTGGGCATCCCCAAGATTGAGCTCTTGCCTCTCCTTCTTCTCCTCACATCGAGACCTCCTCAATCTTCGAACACTTCATCCACACAAAACTTCAACAGAAAACAAGGTAACATCCGTTAGTATAATAAAGCAAATCACTACTCTAAGTACTGTTGCAAACCAATTCATATTATTATTTTTGCATTGTAGCTACTATAATATAAATTTTCCATGGCTTAATCCACTAATAGAAATTGATAGTTTCATCAAAACAAGCAAACTATGCATCAAAAATAGAATCTATCTAAAAAAAGAACAGTATGTAATAATCTGAACATTCACCATACTTATGATACTTTACAATTTCTTCCAAAATTGGGAAAAATAAAAAATTTGTATATAAAGATAGTGCAAAAAGTTTCAGAACCATTTCACATTCCAGCAAAAAATGTAAAATCGCGCACTACAGCCAAAGTTTCTGTCCTGCACCGCACAAACCAACAAGCATTGTAAACATCCTAAAGGCAAACCTTGGCACATTATTTTTATAATAAAATGGAATTGTACAAGGGGATAATTATTTTTGTTGAAAAGTTTCTGTAATTAAGATTCACAAGGTTTCCATGGGCATGAACAAAGTTCAAGGACGTCCCCCACTTTCACAATGCTCGTCTATATCACTTTCACTTTTCTTTTTGAAAAGGTTTTAGGTTCCCCTATTTATTTTTTGTTTTTAAACTTTATAAAAGCTCACAACAGAAATAAATGACTCTCTAAAACTTTCGGGTTGTCTCCCTGGCAGCGCTTTCTTTAAAGCCATTAAGCTAGGCATATAGTGCTCAAGTAATGGATTCACCCGGATCCCAAGGTATATCAAAGCCAATTTTAATTAGCAATGATTTGGTATTTAGTAGTGAGCACAAAGTGATATGTGTCATGCAAAAACGAAGTCTAACTCTCTTCCTATGCATAGGCATGTCATAAAAGAACAATTCATGCACATCAAGTAAAGGCCAATGCATAGTATATGCAGTTTCTTGCAATTTTATCGTGTTGGAAACATAGAGAGGCGGAGATGTAGTTCCTCTCTCATAATAATTGCAAGTAGGAGCAGCAAGCACATGCATATTATATTCCTCAAAATCATCATGTGTAATCGAAAAGGGCAACCCATCAATATAAATCCTTAATAAGTGCAAACGTCTCCGATATAGTGTAGTTTGGAGAATTCAAAAAGATAATAGGACTATCATGTGTTGGTGAAATAGCAACTATCTCATGTTTAACATAAGGAACTATAGCAAGTTCATCTCCATAAGCATAATTCATATTGGAATCTTGGCCACAAGCATAGCAAGCATCATCAAAAAGGGATATTTCAAAAGAATCAACGGGATCATAGCAATCACCCTTCGGTAAACATGAAGGGAAATTAAACAATGTATGGGATAAAGAGTTACTCTCATTAGAAGGTGGGCACGGGTGATCAATCCGCTCTTTCTCCTTTTGTTCTTCGCTCTCCTCCTCATCTTTTTCATCCAATGAGCCCACAATGTCATTAATTTCTTCTTCCACAGACTCCTGCAAAATATTAGTCTCTTCTTGGACAGCGGAGTAGTCCTCAATATATGGTTTAACATAGGCATTAGAAGCATAATTATCATAACAATATTTAAACATGGAAAAAATTTAGATTTGTAAAGAGTAGCATCATACTTTTCAATCAAAGAAGCAATTTCATAAGCACCCTTAAAAGCAACAAATTCTTCAATTTGTTGAACATCATAGTAACTATAAACACCCTTAGCATACGAAGATACGATTTCATTATCACTAAACTCACATTGGTAGGGAAGGTGTTTCTTAGGGTCTTCAGAACAACAACTAAAATCATAGATTTCACATAAATTCCAAGCATAGCATTGCAAACGATGAATTCGATCCAGTAAAAGTTTCCCTTTTTCAGATATGCGGTGTCGCACATAACAAGCATGCTCATCTAAAGATTTGCCCTCAACTAAGCTAGTTGGGGTTTCAGCACGAGCACATAGGGATCGAAGATGATCCAAGTAAAAAACTTCAGGAGTGTGATAGATTTTGAGTGGTTCTTCAACCATTGGTTCAGCAGGTACCACTAATTTTTTTGGTATTTTGCGTTTCCTACCCATAACTAAAGATAGAAAACAACTCAGAACAGCAAATAAAATCTACTTAGAGATAAAGCAAACAAGCTGTAATGCCCAGGATGGAGCTATATCTCCTACGTGTCGAGGCACGACTTAGAGACATAACTCCATGCTGGAATGATTGCAAGTCTGGTATCTTTGCACAACTCATGTAAAAGATGGGGATGGAAAACATAAAATAGTTGGCTTACACTCGCCACGTCACACAAATACAATACATGTCTCAATCATCATACATTAAAACATCACAGCCCTCTAAGGGTAAAATCCAAATGACAAGATACCAAACATAATTTAAATCCACAGGTCGGATCGAATCCTAGTAGAAGTCTCCACTACTGATCATCCGGATAACGAACATAGTATCGACTATGCTCCTCGTCGTACTCCCAGTCTAGCTCGGTGCCATCACCTGGATAGCTCACAACTGGACCTGCATCTGGTGTGGTGAAGTAACTGTGAGCCACAGAGGACTCAGCAATCCCGTTCCCGGGTAACAAGACTATTTAAGCCTTGGGAGAGGATAAGGCTGAAGAAAAGAATAAGTGTCTGCAGCAGCAACTAGCACTAGCTTACGTGAGAGAGTGCGAGAAGAGAAGTGCCTCGGTCGAGAGATGATCACGAAGTGATCCTAGCTACAGCTCATCAAACATAACCCCACCGTGTTCAACTCCCGAATCCCTATTCGGAAATTGACAGTCACGGTACACACGCTGGTAGTGTATTAGAACAGTGTGTCAAGTTATCTACAACCGGATATTAACAAGCTCCCATCTGCCACATAACCGCGGGCACGGCTTTCGAAAGTTCATAACCCTGCAGGGGTGTTTCAACTTGGCCCATTACAAGCCCACGATCCGCGGAGTTGCAACTCCAAAGTGGGAAGACCCGAGTATTCTCGGAATCCCGTGCTCAAGATACTCCGAACTAAGGTAAAGCTAATCCAGCAAATCCTCCTGGTGTGTCGACACCCTGATAGTAGCCACGCGTATCTAAGTCTCAGGACACGACCGGATGGGCGAAGCTACAGGTGTATGCCAGATACCTCGGGTTTCCCCAAGGCGGCCCCACAGGCTCCCCGTTTCGGACCAACACTCATGTGGAGCACTGGCCCGGGGTTGTTGATTAAGAAAGAGGATTAATTACTCCCTATGCAAGTTTATTTAGTTATTAGGCAAATAGTACCAATGTTGGGACTTGCTGGAAAAGACTTAGCACTTAGCGGTTTATCGAGGGGGTCCCATACACCCCAACCGTGTTAGGAATGCATAATCAAGGAACATAACACCGGTTTATACGGTTCCTAACGGCATGAGTGGAACAAATCACCAAGCAAAAGGCTTAGCCTTCCACCCTTGCCAATATATAGATGATTTCATTTTTAAGCATTTATATAGTGTGATATAACCCAACAAAACTTCAACATGAAGCAAGCATCTTCGATCTTCACCTGCAACTAGCAATGCTATAAGAAGGGCTGAGCGAAGCGTACTTAGCCAAGCAACGGTTTGCATAGGTAGGGTGGTTAAACATGGTCATGGTTACAAGTAGGAGGCTGACATGAAAGACATGGGCATCGAGGCAAAACTATAGAGCGGAACTACTAGCAATAGGCAAAGATAGTAATGTTATCGGGGTTCGGTCATCTTGCCTGAAGTGTAGTCGTTCGGATCGTAAGAAGGGTCCTCGTGCTCAACCTCGTTGGTAACCTCGTGCTCGTACTCGTACTTGGTCTCAGCTTCCAGCTCTAAACAATTCAATCACACAAGGCACGAATCAACAAGATGCAATGCGCACTCAAAATGATGGATGCATGATGGATGCACTACGAGAGCACACGGAGCACGGATAAAAGCACTCAAGCAAAACACCTCAAAACATTACAACAATAGGATATTATGAATCTACACAGAAAATCAATCAAGTTTCACATAAGACTCGCTGAAATCGGAGCTACGGGCTAAAAGTTATGCCCGAAACAAGAAACGAGCGAAAGCTGAAAATTACAGCAACATAGCAACTTCGGAGCACTAGAAAAATAAGCTACAACACTCAAACACCATGGCAAAGAGCATGAACATAAACTAGACATATCCTACAGCAAATAAGTCCAAAGGTGCACCCCCAAAGGAGCCACGGTTCAATAGCAATAAGCTTGGACATATTGAACTTGACAATAAAATTCTGACAGCAGAATTTTATTGAAACTTTGGAGCAAAAGTTAAACATGCTACAACCACTTAAATAAGAATGTGAGAACATGAATGGAAAGCCAACAATATATACTACAAGGAACCATCAAGATCCACCCCAAAACTATCATGGTTTGTCCTAGAGCAGCAAGCAAACATGGCATCGGAACGTTACAGATTTCAGACTTAGTGAAAATCCACTAAGTGTTAAAACAGCAGTTTCATCATGGCATCTAAAAGAGCAAGTTTAATTCACCTCGAAACTAAACATGGCAAGTGGTAAGCACCACATCAAAGTACACATGATGGTGATTCCGAAACACGCAAGCATGCATCATGGAGATAAACACAACGATAGCAATGAGCTCAACAAGATGGCATTTCATAACAAGTGAAACAACATCACAGCCACATGGCACTTTGCAACGAAGATATACATGGCAAGATTAAATCTTTCATGCAACCTAATACAAGCAACATGTAGAGCATGGCAAGACGAACACGTGGACATGTCATTTGCATCATTCGGATAAACAAGCTAAAAGATATCACATAGCAAAGATGGCATAAAAACATCACATAGTAGCAATTTATACCGGGATGCACTCTTGCAATAGAAAAATAAGCACCTAAATGATCTCTAACATGCATGGCACAAAAAGATAAAACGTAGTGCTAATCACCACGAACGTCTGGACATGTCATTTGCGCAAAACGGACATCCACACAAAAAGATATCACAGTTATAAAAATGCATCACAGAACAAAACAACATGTACTAGATCTAGGTTTTTTTTTAGAAACAACCTCAGAGATCAGCGAAACGGGCCCGGGGCGTGGATCCGCGGATCTATAGTAGCGCGGCGGCGCGGCCCAGGAGGCGGCGGCCCGCGAACTGCGGTGGAATGGCGACGGCCCGCGCGGGAGGAGGTGGCCTGGCGGCTGGGGCGGCCCACGGTGGCGTGCGGAGGGACGGGCCGGCCCGACGCGGCGGCTTGGGAGACCCCGCGCGGGAGGAGGTTTGTTGGCGCGATGGAGAGGCCCAGCGGCTGGGGCGCGCGAGAGGCCGATGGATCCCTCCTCGGCGATGTGGTCCAGGCGCTGGGGAGGCGAGGCCTCTGGCGCGGTGGCTCGGGAGGGAAGCGACGAGCGGGAATCGAGCGGCATTGACCAGGCAGATTCCCGCGCCTCGATCGGATCGGGTCGAGCGATGCTCCCCGACCGTTCCAGGCGCAGCGGCGGCGACTGGCTGCTGCGGGAATCGAGGAGGAACAGGAAGAAAAAATACGTTTTGGATCTGGTGGAGCTCAAAATTGAGGGGAGATTGGGGAAGAAGTTAGGGATGCCCAAAATGGACATAGGGGTCTATAAATAGCAGTTTTGCTAGGGTTAGGGGTTTTGGGTGTTTTGGAGCCCTCCGATCGCGATCCGACGGATCCGATCGCGAGGGGAGTTAAGATGGGCCAAGAGGAAGGAAGTGGGCTGTTGTAGGGTTGTCTTGGGCCACAAAGTGGAGGCACTTTGAGCCCACACGAATAACTGTTGGAGGAGCAAACGGACTCGAAACGCGACGAGATTTGACAGGCGGGTTACACACACCAAAACAACAACACATGACAAGTCTCGCGCCACACCGGTAACGTTACACGGCCAAACACCAAAGTAGGCCTACGGGACGCCACGGACACGTGAGGGAGCTCCGGAACGCGAAACGGACAACTGGAAGGAACGCGTGGAACCGGATGCAACCGACAACACAAATGCAATGCGATGCACACGACTATATGATATGAATGAATGCCACGCACGCACACCACAAAACGACGAAAACCCGAAAGACAAAGAACCCGAAAACGGAATAGATGAAGCCGGAGATATATTATATGCCCAAAAGTGATGTGACCACTTGACTTTCAAGAATTTGATGGACTTGTTGCGGGTCTTGCGTTCGGTCTCTTCGAGAATAGCAACGGGATGCTCTCGGTAAGACAGGTCTTGTTGAAGATCAATCTCTTCAAACGGAATCATGCGCTCAGGTGCCTTGAAGCATTTGCGGAGTTGAGACACATGGAACACATCATGAACATTGGCGAAGTTGGGAGGGAGCTCAAGTTGATAGGCTAGATCGCCTCTTTTGCCAAGAATCTTGAAAGGCCCGACGTATCTAGGAGCAAGCTTTCCTTTGATACCGAATCTTTGGGTGCCTTTCATCGGAGAAACACGGAGATAAACGTGATCATCAATGTTGAAAGCCAAATCACGATGCTTGCCGTCATAGTAGCTCTTTTGACGCGACTGAGCGGCCTTGAGATTCTCACGTATGACTTTGCACATTCTTCGGCTTCTGAGATCAAGTCATTGCCAAGAAGTTGACGTTCGCCTGTTTCAGACCAGTTGAGAGGGGTACGGCACTTTCTGCCATAGAGGATTTCAAACGGAGCTTTGCCTGCACTTGCTTGAAAGCTGTTGTTGTAAGAGAACTCGGCAAATGGAAGGCAGTCTTCCCATTTCATGCCAAAGGATATGACACAGGCTCTGAGCATGTCTTCTAGAATCTGATTCACTCACTCGACTTGACCACTAGTCTGAGGGTGAAAAGCAGTGCTGAACCTGATCTTAGTGCCCATGGCGGACTGAAAGGAGTCCCAGAACCTTGAAGTGAACAAACTTCCACGATCTGAGGATATAACTTGAGGAATGCCATGTAAGGACACAATTCTGGAAGTGTACAACTCTGCCAATTGAGCTGCATTGATGGATTCTTTGACTGGCAGGAAGTGAGCGACTTTGGTAAGCTTGTCAATCACCACGAAGATAGAATCATTCCCTCTCTTGGATTTAGGAAAACCAGTGACGAAGTCCATTTCAATGTGGTCGAACTTCCACTCGGGAATAGGAAGAGATTGGAGAAGACCGGCTGGACGTTGATGTTCTGCTTTCACTCTTCTGCAAACATCACATTCGTTCACTAATTGGGCAATCTCCCTTTTCATGCGTGTCCACCAGTAAGACTGCTTGAGATCTTGGTACATCTTGGAACTGCCAGGATGAATGGAAAGGAGAGAATCATGTGCTTCTTCCATTATGAGCTTCCTGAGATCACCTTTGGGAACAACGAGTCTGTCCTCGAAGAACAAGGTATCTCTCTCATCAACACTAAAGCACTTGTATTTTGGAGTGCCCTTTGCAATACCATGTTTCACCTTCTTCACCATGGTATCACTGAGTTGGGCCTCACGGACCTGATCTTCCAAGGTAGGAGCAATTTGAAGATTTGCAAGAAAACCCTGCGGAACAACTTGGAGGTTGAGCTTCCTGAATGCTTCACAAAGCTCAGGCTGGAACGGCTTGATAAGAAGGCTGTTGCAATATGCCTTTCTGATCAAAGCATCTGCAATCATATTCGCCTTGCCAGGAGTGTATACAATGCTGGGATTATACTCTTGGATCATTTCAACCCAACGAGTCTGGCGGAGGTTCAGATGCGGCTGTGTGAAGATGTACTTCAAGCTCTTGTGATCAGTGAAGATGTCGACTTTTCTGCCAAACAACAGATGTCTCCACGTAATCAAAGCATGTACCACAGCTGCTAACTCGAGATCATGTGTGGGATAGTTCTTCTCACTTGGCTTGAGCTGACGAGAAGTGTATGCCACAATTCTCTTATCTTGCATAAGCACACCACCAAGTCCTTGAAGAGAAGCATCACAGAATACTTCATAGGGCTTGGATTCATCTGGAGGAGTTAGAACTGGAGCAGAGACGAGCTTTTCTTTGAGAGTTTTGAATGCCACTTCACACTCTGGAGACCAAAAGTATTTGACATTCTTCTGAAGCAAGCTGCAAAGAGGCTTGACAATCTTGGAGAAGTTCTCAACGAATCTTCTGCAATAGCTGGCAAGACCTAGAAAACTGCGGAGTTGCTTGACGTTCTGAGGAGCTTCCCAGTTGATAATTGCTTCAACTTTCTCGGGATTTACCGCAATACCGTCAGCTGAGATGATATGGCCCAGGTACAAAACCTTATCGAGCCAAAACTCGCACTTTGAGAACTTGGCATAGAACTTATGCTCTCGGAGTCGATCAAGAACCAGACGTAAGTGCTTTTCGTGATCTTCTTCATTCTTGGAAAACACCAGAATATCATCGAGATACACAAGCACAAACTCGCCGGTGTAGGGGTTGAAGATGTAGTGCATCATCCTCGAAAAGGTAGGAGGAGCATTGGCGAGACCAAAGGACATGACGGTATACTCGTATGAACCGTAGCTCGTTCTGAAGGCCGTCTTGGGAATGTCTTCCTCGCGAATGCGAATTTGATGATAGCCCATTCGGAGGTCGAGCTTAGAGAACACTTTAGCTCCTTTGAGCTGCTCGAAGAGTTCGTTGATGTTGGGGAGCGGATATTTGTTCTTTATTGTCTTCTTGTTCAATGGCCGGTAATCAACACAGAGACGCTCCGTGCCATCTTTCTTCTTGACAAATAAGACACCACAGCCCCAAGGAGACGTACTAGGCCTGATGAGACCCATACTCTCCTATTTATCAAGTTGCTTCTTCAATTCCTTCAATTCATCGGGAGAGAGCTTGTACGGACGCCGGCATGCTGGCTCAGTACCCGGCTCGAGTTCAATAAAGAATTCCACCTGACGGTGTGGAGGCATGCCTGGAAGTTCTTCAGGAAAGACGTCTTGATATTCGTTCACCACCGGAATTTGAGATATGGCATTAATTTCGCCCTTATCATTGAGAGAGAAAAGCCTGATAGTGTTATCCCTGGAGGCAAAGATAATCACATCTTCATCAGGATGAGTCATCTTGACTTCCTTCTATGCACAATCAATGTGAGCATCATGCTGAGAAAGCCAATCCATCCCGAGGACGAGGTCAATGTCAGAATTACCAAGAACCACCGGTTTAGCCAGAAAGCGATAATCTCCCATTCGAATAGATACATCCGGAGCATAGACACTAGAAGTCATACGTCTCCCCGGAGAAATGACTTGCAACCTCTGAGGCAAATTTGAAGTGACAATATTGTGCTTGGATGCAAATGGTTGAGACATGAAAGAGCATGAAGCACCCGATTCAAATAACACTTTAGCAGGGATAGAGTTAACTGGAAGGTTACCCAAAATGACATCAGAAGAATTCTCCGCTTGCGCTGCACTCATCAGATTGACCCTTGCTGCCTTTGGATCATGCTTGACAATAGCTGAACTGACAGGCGGAGGAGGAGGAAGACACTTTGGGTTCGGACATCTGTTGGCATAGTGACCCTTTTGGCCACACTTGTTGCACACCACTTCTGAGAGAGGACGAAAATGAGAACCACTTGACTTGGAGCCTTGAGACTGAAACTGCTTCTTCGACTGGTTGCTCGGGTTGGGTGGGTGGGAGAAACCACGTCCACTAGAGTTCTTGTTGCTGTTGGAGTTGTTGGAGTTGTTGTAAGGAGCTCGAATCACTGGAGGAGGAGGAAGCCAGAATTTCTGTTGTTTCGCAGCCAACTGAGACGATGAGGAAGAGTGAACGGCATCTCAAATCCTCTTTTTAGAAGCCTCCATCTTAAGCTGAGCTGCCTCTTGTTTCAAAGCCATGTTATATAATTTGTCGAATTCATCTCACTCGAACAAGGTGAGAGCAAGATGAAGTTCATCTTTGAGACCTCCACGGAACTGGTAGATTTTGCTCTTAGCGTCCGGAATGTCTTGCTTAGCATAGCGAGCGAGGTTTTGGAACTTGACATTATACTGATAGACTGTCATAGAGCCCTACTTCAGGTTGCGGAATTGCTCACGCATACCCTCGATGACACTTGTAGGAATGTGGTGAGAGCAAAAGTCCTTGCAGAAATTCTCCCAAGAGATCACTTGACCTGGCCTGGAGTCTTTGTACTGCTGCCACCAGTCAGCTGCTTGGTCTTTGAGTTGGAAGGCTGCAAACTTCACATAATCCTCTTCATTCACGTTACTGCACTCAAAATGCTTCTTTATGTCGGTTAACCAATCTTCAGCATCAAGAGGGTCGACACAGTAACTGAAAGCTTTTGGATTATTGGCCAAGAACTGGTTGAGAGTAGCATGGTGCTGCTGGTTGAAGAAATTGCCTTGATTCCCTGGAGCACCCTGATTAGCTTGATTAGCTTGCATCTGCTGCATCATCTGCATCAACATCTGGGTGTTCTGAGCTGTAGTCTGCATAATCGCTCTCCAAGCCTCAGGCGGAGGAGGAGGGGGAGGAGGACGATCTGGGACCTCTTCCGCCTCTGGGTTAGCGTTGGGAACTTTTTTCGGAGCCATCTTGAAAGAGATGACCACGAATCAGCAATTGATTGACAGAAGGTATAGGCTGAATCAATGGAATGAATTGCAACAAGTCTTCACAATAATCATTCGAACAATAGGAACGAATGAAATTCTCAGTTAAATGATAACATCAATCTTCACGAGAAGCCACATAGGGGACAAAAGGTAAAATAAGAAAAACAACAAGGTACAGACGAGAACAAACACAAGATAGGAGCTTCGTTCTGACATCTTTGTGCTGAAAGCGTATGAACGCGTTACGAAAGGGTTTTGCAATCCCCGGATCAGCATAGCCAAGGACCCTTTAAGATGCAACTCCCGATCGGAACATCGGTCATAATACCACTTCACTCAATGTAGAACCCCGAACTCACTAACCTGCATTCGTTGGAAGAATGCCTACGATCTACTGGATAAACCCACCTATTAATTTCCGAAAGATTCCAGTTATGCAATCAGGTGTTGGGGATACACGGGAAGCACCGCGCAATCAACTCTAAAGCTACATCCAGGTGTATCCATCCTTCAACACATAACCAGTCTTTCTCGGAAACTGTTTACCTCGGACCTTCGAAGAGCATCCACTATAACAAGCTATGGCAATACTCCCGAACTACCTCCCTAGTACTGGGTGATGTCGGGGTTATCTTGCCACTAACCGTATAGGAGAGATTTTCTATGTCGGCCGTCTTAAGTATTTAGTATTGCCGCGATATGCTTGTGACGACAATACCCCGAAGCTCAACTCCCCGGGACACTGCCACAACCCCTAATGTCAGGAGGCATCGAGAACAATATTCTCGTCACAAGAACATCGAAACAATCCCAGAATACTTGCGAGATTCCTAAAAAAAAATTTGGTGCAATTTTTGAAGATAGAAGAGACAAGAGTAGTCGTCAGGAGTCCTCACCAGAGAGAAAGGAGATGAGAATCAAAGAAATCCTACTCTCCGATATAATATAGGACTCAAAATATTTTCAGTGTGTGCCTAGACTCGACCGTCAACGATTCGATCAATCAGTGGAGGCTCCTAGGTCGAAGAAGGCTCTGATACCAACTAGTAATGCCCAGGATGGAGCTATATCTCCTACGTGTCGAGGCACGACTTAGAGACATAACTCCATGCTGGAATGATCGCAAGTCTGGTATCTTTGCACAGCTCATGTAAAAGATGGTGATGGAAAACATAAAATAGTTGGCTTACACTCGCCACGTCACACAAATACAATACATGTCTCAATCATCATACATTAAAACCTCACAGCCCTCTAAGGGTAAAATCCAAATGACAAGATACCAAACATAATTTAAATCCATAGGTCGGATCGAATCCTAGTAGAAGTCTCCACTACTGATCATCCGGATAACGAACATAGTATCGACTACGCTCCTTGTCGTACTCCCAGTCTAGCTCGGTGCCATCACCTGGATAGCTCACAATTGGACCTGCATCTGGTGTGGTGAAGTAACTGTGAGCCACAGAGGGCTCAGCAATCCCGTTCCCGGGTAACAAGACTATTTAAGCCTTGGGAGAGGATAAGGCTGAAGAAAAGAATAAGTGTCTGCAGCAGCAACTAGCACTAGCTTACGTGAGAGAGTGCGAGAAGAGAAGTGCCTCGGTCGAGAGATGATCACGAAGTGATCCTAGCTACAGCTCATCAAACATAACCCCACCGTGTTCAACTCCCGAATCCCTATTCGGAAATTGACAGTCACGGTACACACGCTGGTAGTGTATTAGAACAGTGTGTCAAGTTATCTACAACCGGATATTAACAAGCTCTCATCTTCCACATAACCGCGGGCACGGCTTTCGAAAGTTCATAACCCTGCAGGGGTGTTCCAACTTGGCCCATTACAAGCCCACGATCCGCGGAGTCGCAACTCCAAAGTGGGAAGACCCGAGTATTCTCGGAATCCCGTGCTCAAGATACTCCGAACTAAGGTAAGGCTAATCCAGCAAATTCACCCGGCGTGTCGACACCCTGATAGTAGCCGCGCGTATCTAAGTCTCAGGACACGACCGGATGGGCGAAGCTACAGGTGTATGCCAGATACCTCGGGTTTCCCCAAGGCGGCCCCGCAGGCTCCCCGTTTCGGACCAACACTCATGTGGAGCACTGGCCCGGGGTTGTTGAATAAGAAAGAGGGTTAATTACTCCCTATGCAAGTTTATTTAGTTATTAGGCAAATAGTACCAATGTTGGGACTTGCTGGAAAAGACTTAGCACTTAGCGGTTTATCGAGGGGGTCCCATACACCCCAACCGTGTTAGGAACACATAATCAAGGAACATAACACCGGTTTATACGGTTCCTAACGGCATGAGTGGAACAAATCACCAAGCAAAAGTCTTAGCCTTCCACCCTTGCCAATATATAGATGATTTCATTTTTAGGCATTTATATAGTGTGATATAACCCAACAAAACTTCAACATGAAGCAAGCATCTTCGATCTTCACCTGCAACTAGCAATGCTATAAGAAGGGCTGAGCGAAGCGTACTTAGCCAAGCAACGGTTTGCATAGGTAGGGTGGTTAAACATGGTCATGGTTACAAGTAGGAGGCTGACATGAAAGACATGGGCATCGAGGCAAAACTATAGAGCGGAACTACTAGCAATAGGCAAAGATAGTAATGTTATCGGGGTTCGGTCATCTTGCCTGAAGTGTAGTCGTTCGGATCGTAAGAAGGGTCCTCGTGCTCAACCTCGTTGGTAACCTCGTGCTCGTACTCGTACTCGGTCTCAGCTTCCGGCTCTAAACAATTCAATCACACAAGGCACGAATCAACAAGATGCAATGCGCACTCAAAATGATGGATGCATGATGGATGCACTACGAGAGCACACGGAGCACGGATAAAAGCACTCAAGCAAAACACCTCAAAACATGATAACAATAGGATATTATGAATCTACACAGAAAATCAATCAAGTTTCACATAAGACTCGCTGAAATCGGAGCTACGGGCTAAAAGTTATGCCCGAAACAAGAAACGAGCGAAAGCTGAAAATTACAGCAACATAGCAACTTCGGAGCACTAGAAAAATAAGCTACAACACTCAAACACCATAGAAAAGAGCATGAACATAAACTAGACATATCCTACAGCAAATAAGTCCAAAGGTGCACCCCCAAAGGAGCCACGGTTCAATAGCAATAAGCTTCGACATATTGAACTTGAAAATAAAATTCTGACAGCAGAATTTTATTGAAACTTTGGAGCAAAAGTTAAACATGCTATAGCCACTTAAATAAGCATGTGAGAACATGAATGGAAAGCCAACAATATATACTACAAGGAACCATCAAGATCCACCCCAAAACTATCATGGTTTGTCCTAGAGCAGCAAGCAAACATGGCATCGGAACGTTACAGATTTCAGACTTTGTGAAAATCCACTAAGTGTTAAAACAGCAGTTTCATCATGGCATCTAAAAGAGCAAGTTTAAGTCACCTCGAAACTAAACATGGCAAGTGGTAAGCACCACATCAAAGTACACATGATGGTGATTCCGAAACACGCAAGCATGCATCATGGAGATAAACACAACGATAGCAATGAGCTCAACAAGATGGCATTTCATAACAAGTGAAACAACATCACAACCACATGGCACTTTGCAACGAAGATATACATGGCAAGATTAAATCTTTCATGCAATCTAATACAAGCAACATGTAGAGCATGGCAAGACGAACACGTGGACATGTCATTTGCATCATTCGGATAAACGAGCTAAAAGATATCACATAGCAAAGATGGCATAAAAACATCACATAGCAGCAATTTATACCGGGATGCACTCTTGCAACAGAAAAATAAGCACCTAAATGATCTCTAACATGCATGGCACAAAAAAATAAAACGTAGTGCTAATCACCACGAACGTCTGGACATGTCATTTGCGCAAAACGGACATCCACACAAAAAGATATCACAGTTATAAAAATGCATCACAGAACAAAACAACATGTACTAGATCTAGGTTTTTTTTAGAAACAACCTCAGAGATCAGCGAAACGGGCCCGGGGCGTGGATCCACGGATCTACAGTAGCGCGGCGGCGCGGCCCAGGAGGCGGCGGCCCGCGAACTGCGGTGGAATGGCGACGGCCCGCGCGGGAGGAGGTGGCTTGGCGGCTGGGGCGGCCCACGGTGGCGTGCGGAGGGACAGGCCGGCCCGACGCGGCGGCTCGGGAGACCCCGCACGGGAGGAGGTTTATTGGCACGATGGAGAGGCCCAGCGGCTGGGGCGCACGAGAGGCCGATGGATCCCTCCTCGGCGATGTGGTCCAGGCGCTCGGGAGGCGAGGCCTCTGGCGCGGTGGCTCGGGAGGGAAGCG
Organism: Secale cereale; assembly: GCA_902687465.1. Lineage (NCBI taxonomy): Eukaryota > Viridiplantae > Streptophyta > Magnoliopsida > Poales > Poaceae > Secale > Secale cereale. The sequence goes on along the minus strand of LR738712.1, from coordinate 150,347,841 downwards.
ACGAGCGGGAATCGAGCGGCATTGACCAGGCGGATTCCCGCGCCTCGATCAGATCGGGTCGAGCGATGCTCCCCGACCATTCCAGGCGCAGCGGCGGCGACTGGCTGCTTCGGGAATCGAGGAGGAACAGGAAAAAATTTCGTTTTGGATCTGGTGGAGCACAAAATTGAGGGGAGATTGGGGAAGAAGTTAGGGATGCCCAAAATGGACATAGGGGTCTATAAATAGTAGTTTTGCTAGGGTTAGGGGTTTTGGGTGTTTTGGAGCCCTCCGATCGCGATCCGACGGATCCGATCGCGAGGGGAGTTAAGATGGGCCAAGAGGAAGGAAGTGGGCTGTTGTAGGGTTGTCTTGGGCCACAAAGTGGAGGCACTTTGAGCCCACACGAATAACTGTTGGAGGAGCAAATGGACTCAAAACGCGACGAGACTTGACAGGCGGGTTACACACACCAAAACAACAACACATGACAAGTCTCGCGCCACACCGGTAACGTTACACGGCCAAACACCAAAGTAGGCCTACGGGACGCCACGGACACGTGAGGGAGCTCCGGAACGCGAAACGGACAACGGGAAGGAACGCGTGGAACCGGATGCAACCGACAACACAAATGCAATGCGATGCACATGACTATATGATATGAATGAATGCCACGCACGCACACCACAAAACGACGAAAACCCGAAAGACAAAGAACCCGAAAATGGAATAGATGAAGCCGGAGATATATTATATGCCCAAAAGGGAAAGTATTACATCCGGGGCATTACACAAGCACACACAATAATATTCATCCCACGCTATTGCTCCCCGGCAACGGCGCCAGAAAAAGGTCTTGATAACCCACAAGTGTAGGTGATCAGTTGTAGCCTCTTTTGACAAGTAAGAGTGTCGAACCCAACGAGGAGCTAAAGGCAGAACAAATATTCCCTCAAGTTCTATCGACCACCGATACAACTCTACGCACGCTTGACGTTTACTTTACCTAAAACAAGTATGAAACTAGAAGTAGTTTGTAGTTTTCATGGGATAGGTTTGCAAGAATGTAAAGAGCACGTAAATATAAACTAGGGGCTGTTGAGATAAAGAAGCAATAAAGTTAATATAGTGAGTGTGGAACAGTGGTGGTAGGAGTTGCAAAATTGCCCCTAAGCAATTGACTACATTACTAGACCGATAGCAAGTTTTATGTGGGAGAGGCCACTGCTAGCATGTCATCTCTTACTTGGAATTCTATGCACTTTTGATTGGAACTATTAGCAAGCATCTGCAACTACTAACGTTCATTAAGGTAAAACCCAACCATAGCATTAAGATATATTGGTCCCCCTTCAATCCCGTATGCATCAATTTCTATGCTAGGTTGAAGCTTATGTCACTCTTGCCCTCCAATACGTAATCCTATCAACATACAACTAACCCAATGGTGTGATCCACGCGCGCGCTCATGTGACTGGCACCAAAGGACAACAACATAACCACAAGCAATTTAAACCAATCATAGCAATTCACCCACCACCGATAGGACAACGAAAATCTACTCAGACATCGTAGGATGGCAACACATCATTGGATAATAATATGAGGCATAAAGCACCATGTTCAAGTAGAGGGTACAGCGGGTTGCGGGAGAGTGGACCGCTATAGATAGATGGGGGAAGGTGATGGAGATGTTGGTGAAGATGACAGAGGTGTTGGTGTAGATCGCCGTCACACGATGATGGCCCCAGTGGCACTCCGGTGCCACCGGAAGCGAGGGGGGGAGATCCCCTTCCTTCTTCTTCCTTGACCTTCTCCCTAGGTGGGAGAAGGGTTTCCCCTCTAGTCCATGGCCTCCATGGCGGCGGAGGGGCGAGAGCCCCTCCGAGATTCGATCTGTCTCTCTGTCTCTCTCTGTTTCCGTGTTTTTCATATTCTGGCCCTTCACCATTTCTTATATTCCCGGAGATCCGTAACTCTGATTGGGCTGATTTTTTGACACGATTTTTATTCGGATATTAGCTTTCTTGCGGCAAAAGAAGGCATCAACCGCCTTACGGTGTGTCCACGAGGGCCCAGGGCGCTCTTGCCCCTGGTGGGCGCGCCCCCCTTCCTCGTGGCCCACTCGGGCATCGTCTCACGTTGGTTCCGCTTCCCAAAATTAACATATGTTCCAAAAAACATATCCGCCCGTTTTTATTCCATTTGGACTCCGTTTGATATGGATATTCTACGAAACAAAAAACATGCAACAAACAGGAACTGGCACTAAGCACGGGATCAATATGTTAGTCCCAAAAAATAGTATAAAAAGTTGCCAAAAGTATATGAAAGTTGTAGAATATTGGCATGGAACAACCAAAATTATAGATACGATGGAGACGTATCAGCGAGAAGGGATCCCACAACAGCCATTTTGAGCGCGAACACAAGGACGTTCCTATCCTGACAAAAGCGGTCTTCGCCTGGAAAGGGATCCGGCGATGACGCGGTGGTGGGCTCGGTGGTGACATCCTGCCTGTCGTCGTTGCGGTCTTCGGTCTTGTTGCACCAATGGGGAAACCTTTGTCCCGCTCCTCGAGAACCTGCACCTGCGCCATCTTCTTTGCACCAAAATGGCAACTGCGCCGCTGGCACACGCTGCCACCCGCTAGCGCGGTGTGTCACTGCCTCCTCCTGAGGCAGGCTTGGCCTTGGGTTCTCCGCCCCTCCGGAGCAACCTAGCCGAGGCCGCTCCTGAGGGGGTCTTGACGCCGTTCTCCTCGCGAGGTCTAGCCCCCTCGCGAGGGTCTTGAGCAGTTGGTGGATCAGCTGGGTCGTACCAGACCGTGGTAGGAGCGCGTCGCGGCCCGCAGACAGGCAAGTCTGGTTACCCTGGTTCCCAAGACGCCGACAATGCCCGGTCTCGGAAGATCAACATGACATAGCCCTACCTAAGCACAACAGAGAGGTCAGCACGTCAGTCTAAGTCCTAAGCGCATAGGGGTCAGGGCCCATCGCCCAATGCACACCTGCACGTTGCGAGGGCGGCCGGTAAGCAGACCTAGCCGCTCCTAATACCAGAGCGACGTTCCTGTCCAATCCGGCGCGTGCCGCTAAGTCGCTGACATCAAGAAGGCTTCGGCTGATACCACGACGTCGAGTGCCCATAACTATTTCCATGTAGCTGGTTAGTGCGTATAGGCCAATGGCCAGACTCGGATCAAATACCAAGATCTCGTTAAGCGTGTTATTATGAAATAACCGCGGACAACGACCAGGGCCAGGCCCACCTGTCTCCTAGGTGGTCGTGACCTGCCCTATCGCTCCGCCACCAAGTAACCATCAAGGGGTTGCCGGGAACCCAGGCCCACCACTACCTGTGTGGAACCACCTGCCCCTACAACCCCCATCTCTGAATCATCATCATCAGTATGTAATAGTATAGTATATACCGGTGATCACCACCCGAGTGATCACGGCCCGATAGTATAGCATGACAGACGGACAAGAATGCAGGGCCACTGATGGAATACTACCATCCTATACTAAGCATTAGGATAGCAGGTAAAGGTATCAATAGATGTAGCAACAGTGATAGGCTATGCAATAGAATAGGAGCTATCAAATCAACAGTAGCAAACCTAATGCAAGAATAAGAGAGAGGAGAATGGGTGATATCTGATGATCAGGGGGGCTTTCCTGGTTGCTCTGGCAAGAAGGAGGGGTCGTCGTTGATGTAGTCGATCACAGGGTATCGGCGACGGTCTCGAGGTCTGCCGGAAAGAAGTAACGAAGGGGTAACACAAATAAAAAATAGAGCAATCAAAGCAACACAAAGCATAACATGGCAATACACGGTACTAGGGGTGACCTAACGCAGTAGTAGGGGATACCGGCGAAGGGGGAAAACATCCGGGAAAGTATTCCCGGTGTTTCGCGTTTTCGGACAAACGGACCGGAAGGGAAATGTTGCAGGTCCGCTATGCTAGGGACGTGTGGTGAACGAACGGACTGCGTATTCGAGTTCGTCTCGAAATTCTGAGCAAGTTTCATGTACAAAGCATTTTCATCCGAATTACGGTTAATTTTATATTAATTTTGAAAGTTTTAATAATATTCTGAAATTTTTGGAATTACTTTAATTCGAAAATAATAGTAAATATTTTTGTCACCAAGGGCAGTGCCAGCCAGAGTGCATGACAAGTGGGGTGAGTGAGCAGAGTTGACCCGGTCAATATTTGACTAGTCAACAGATAAACAGTGCAAGCGGGTCCATGTGTCATTGACTATGGTTAACTAGACTTTAATTAAATTAGATGAGCTAATAGTGGCGGCCACTATCATTGGCTAATAGTTAAACTAATTAGTAATTAACCCCTAAGATAAAATGCACGGCCGGCCGGCGGTGGTTGTGCATACACACGCACACCACACGGTTTTGGACATGGCCACGACCATGACCACTAGCATCGGCTGGAACAACTAGCAGCGGCAGTAGGAATCAAGATCATCTAGGAGTAGCAATCGCTAGCAGCCAGGAGCAACGCTTAGGAGCAGCACCGGCTTGCACCAGCAGTGAGCAGCAGCAAGCGGGAGCAGCAGCAGCTTGCGGTAATGACAGCAGGCGGTAGCAAGGGAGAGCGGCGGCTACGGCAAGTCACGCGGCGGCAACCAACAGTATGCAACAGCCGCAGACGTCAGTTAAGTAGCGGAAGCAGGCAGCAGCTCACGCACATACGTACGTACGTGTATGCACGAGATCGGATGTGTTCGGGGACGGCAAAAATATGACCCAATCGAGGCAGAGGAGGGGGGATGCGAAGGAGTTGCTCACCACGAGCGTGACGGCGAGGTCGGGGAGGCCGGAGGTGGACCGGAGTGGTAGCAATCGACGGCGAGATGGCGTCGGCCGACGAAGAAGATCGATGATGGTGACACGTACACTGGTTGCTCCGCTCGATCCAGATACGTAGTCGACGGAGACAGTGTCGGGGAGGCTACTGGACATCTTCGCGGGAGTTGGGACAGTCGCGGACCGCAGCATGAGATGACGCGTGCGGTCACCGCATCGAGCAATCGAGCTCGATTTTGAGCACACGGGGAAGGGGCGATGAGGAAAAGAGGGGGAATCGGTCGAGGCGGACCTAGGGTTACCAGCGGACGTGTTTATAGTGTTGGAGAGGCAACGTGGAGGCCATCCACGACGAGGGGGCTCGGATGAGCGCCACGGCTCTCCTCTACCTCCTGTAGCGGGAGGTGGAAGAAAGGTCGTGGCCTGGTGAGCTGGGCTGCACTGTGGCCACTAGGGGCCAGTGCATCAGTATTAGTTTTAATTTTGTTCTCTTCCTTTTCTGTTTTCTTTTCTTTTGTTTATTTTTATTTTCTAGTGTATTTAGTTTTACAAAATATAAAAACAACCCTAAATTAATGTTACAATTTAGTTTAGTACCTCAAAAAGTTTGGTGTTATAATAAAATACTTTGTACAATTTTATTATTTAAAAGGTATTTGAATATTTGTTCTAGCCACTATTTTATTTGTTTAGTGCATTTAAATACGTATGATTTATCTTTCACATTGAGAACATTTTTTTTACATTTCAAAACTTTTAATGTTTGACTTTATTTTGAATTTGAAATCTGAATTGGTTTTGAATCAACGCGAGATTAACAACATTAATTGTGGTGATGTGGCATCATTAGTAGAGGGTTATTGTAGCTTAATTACCCGGGCGGCACAACAACCCACCTGGGCGCGCCAGGGGGGCCTGTCGCGCCCTGGTGGGTTGTGCCCCCCTCGGGGCACTCCCCAGGTGCAGCTTCTGCCCATTGGTTTCCTTCTGGCCCATAAAAATCTCCAAAAAGTTTTATGGTGTTTGGACTCCGTTTGTTATTGATTTCCTGCGATGTAGAAAACATGCAGGAAACCACAACTAGCACCTGGCACTATGTCAATAGGTTAGTCCCAAAAAATGAAATAAAATGATTGTAAAACATCTAAGAAAAAAATATAATAGCATGAAACAATTAAAAATTATAGATACGTTGGAGACGTATCAGCATCCCCAAGTTTAATTCCTGCTCATCCTCGAGTAGGTAAATGATAAAAACAAAATTTTGATGAGGAATGTTGCCTATCATGTCATATCATATTCTTTTCTTTATAGCATGGACATTTGGACTTTTATATGGTTCAAAGCGATAGACTAGTTTTGACATGAGATTTAAATACTCAAACAAATCAACAAGCAACCATGTCTTTCAGAATATCAAATGCTAAAGAACGTTCTCCCTACAAAATCATATAGTCTTGTCATGCTCTGTCTTCCCAGCTCAAAGTATAAATCATGTATTACCCTGGTGTCGGCCAAGCAATTGGTTCATACTTTTTAACGCGCTTCAGCATTTTCAACTCTCACGCAATAAATGAGCGCAAGCCATGGATATAGCAATATAGGTGGAATAGAATGGGGTGGTAGTAGACAAAAGAAGGGAAGAAAGTCTCACATCAACTAGACAAACTAATGGACTATGGAGATGTCCATCAATCGATATCAATGTGAGGAGTAGGGATTTGTAGAGGTGCCAGAGCTCAAAACTTAAATTGAGAGATAAAATTACTTTGGGAGGTATACTTTTCCCACCAACGAGAACGGCTTGAGGTTCCCAACACTTTCCATGCTAGATATATCATACGGCTTTCCCAAACATAAAATAATGTTTATTCCTTTTCCACCGAACTTTCACAAACCATGGCTAGCCGAATCCACGGTTGTCTTCCATACCAACACTTTCCAAGGAATTTATTATTTCACAACATAAAGTAAATTTGTTTTTCATTTTGGGACTGGGCATCCCTAATACCTTTGCCTTACTCTCGTGCAATGACAAGTGAATAAACACTCATCGTGAGAATAACACATCTAGCATGGAAAATATTGGCCACCCATCACCGCCTCACGAGCGGTACGGGCACACAAAAGGGAAATTTATTTTGAAAATTAGAGATGGCACATACAAATTTACCTAGAGAGGCAAGGGAATACCGAATATAGGTAGGTATGGTGGCTGTTTTGAGGAAGGTATAATAAAGTTTATGCACTGGCGAAAGTTGCACGGTACAAGAGAGGCTAGCAATTATGAAATGGTGAGAGTGCGTATAATCCATGCACTCACATTAGTCATAAAGAACTCATGTACTTATTGCAAAAGTATTAGCCCTCGAAGTAAAGTAATACTACGCATGCTCCTAGGGGGGAGGTTGGTAGGACTTAACCATCGCGTGCCCCCGACCTTCAGACGAAGATAGGACAATCAAGGGTAAATTGTGCTCCAACTTCCAGGCATAACGAGAGACTATACGTGCATGCTTCGCGAATCACAAACCTTAACACAAATATCTTACTAAAGCATAATTACTCATCAACATGACTCACATATCACATCTTCATGTCTCAAAGCTATTACAAGGAATCAAGTTTATTTTGTCCAATGATCTTCATGAAAGTTTTCATTATATCCTTCTTGATATCTATAGCTTTGGGACTAATTTTCATGTGGTGCTTTTGATAAGCTCAAACAAATATAAGTGAAGAACATGAGCATAATATTTCTTTCTCTCAAAATAATTTTAAGTGAAGCAAGAGAGAATTTCTTTAACAAATGCCAAAGCACACCGCACTCAAAAAGATATAAGTGAAGCACTAGAGCAACGGCGCTAGAAAAGAGCTTCGTTGACAGTATGTGAATGCCGCTTACTTAGCTTTTCCGACAACTATTTGGGGGCTGTATTTTATTTAAAAACTTTTGGATCGAAGTATTTTATTAAAACAGAAAGCAAACAAAATAAAATGACATTTCAAGAATAGCACATCTCATGTGAAGAAGCAAAAACTTAGGATCAACCGATACTAACCGATAATTGTTGATGAAGAAAAGTGGGATGCCTATCGGGGCATCCCCAAGCTTAGATGCTTGAGACTTCTTGAAATATTATCTTGGGGTGCCTTGGGCATCCCCAATCTTGAGCTTTTGTGTCTCCTTAATTCATCTCATATCACGGTTTCCCTGAATCTCAAAAGCTTCATCCACACAAAACTCAACAAGAACTCATGAGATAAGTTAGTATAAGTCAATGCAAAACCTTATCATCCTCTACTGTAGCAAATCACTAAAATTATTATTCAACATTGCATACTAAATGTCTCTGCATATTTAATACTCCTATCCTCAAATAGAATCATTAAGCAAGCAAACATATGCAAACAATGCAAACATAACAGCAATCTGCCAAAACAGTACAGTCTGTAAAGAGTGAAATTGTTGTCATACTTCCCTAGCTCTACAAATTCTGAAACTACCACGTTATAGAAAACTCATTCATGCTAACTTTGTAAAAAAATTCAAGATTTTATCACATTCTGACTATCCAGAAGAATTCAGACAATGATGGAAAACTTTCTATTTTCAAACAGCAGCATATACACTTGCAAAATAAGCATGGTAAAGGCTATCCTTGACATTTTTATTGAAATAAAAAATAAAAAAATTATTCTAAATACCAGCAAGAAAATCCTAACAATATAAAATGACGCTCTGATACGTCTCCAATGTATCTATTTTTCCAAACACTTTTGCCCTTGTTTTGGACTCTAACTTGCATAATTTGAATGGAACTAACCCGGATTGACGTTGTTTTCAGCAGAACAGCCATGGTGTTATTTTTGTGCAGAAATAAAAGTTCTTGGAATTACCAGAAAATAAACGGAGAATATTTTGGAATATATAAAAACTCCTGGCGAAAGAATCAAGACCAGGGGGCACACCCTGTCCACGAGGGTGGGGGGCGCGCCCCCTATCTTGTGGCCCCCCTGAGGCTCCACCGACCTAGAGTCTGACTCCATATATTCACGTTCGGGGAGAAAAAAATCGGAGAGAAGGATTCATCGCGTTTTATGATACGGAGCCGCTGCTAAGCCCTAATCTCTCTCGGGAGGGCTGATCTGGAGTTCGTTCGGGGCTCCGGAGAGTGGAGATCGTCGCCATCGTCATCATCAACCTTCCTCCATCACCAATTTCATGATGCTCACCGCCGTGCGTGAGTAATTCCATCATAGGCTTGCTGGATGGTGATTGGTTGGATGAGATTTATCATGTAATCGAGTTAGTTTTGTTAGGGTTTGATCCCTAGTATCCATTATGTTCTAAGATTCATGTTGCTATGGCTTTGCCGTGCTTAATTCTTGTCACTAGGGCCCGAGTGCCATGATTTCAGATCTGAACCTATTATGTTTTCATGAATATATGTGAGCTCTTGATCCTATCTTGCAAGTCAATAGTCACCTACTATGTGTTATGATCCGGCAACCCCGAAGTGACAACAATCGGGACCACTCCCGGTGATGACCGTAGTTTGAGGAGTTCATGTATTCACTAAGTGTTAATGCTTTGCTCCAGTACTCTATTAAAAGGAGGCCTTAATATCCCTTAGTTTCCAATAGGACCCCACTGCCATGGGAGGGTAGGACAAAGGATGTCATGCAAGTTCTTTTCCATAAGCACGTATGACCATATTCGGAATACATGCCTACATTACATTGATGAACTAGAGCTAGTTCTGTGTCACCCTATGTTATAACTATTACATGAGGAATCGCATCCGACATAATTATACATCAATGATCCAAGGCCTATGAGCTTTTTACATAGTGTTCCTTGCTTAGTTACTTTTCCGCTGCTACTGTTACAATCGCTACAAAACTGCTACTGTTACTTTTGCCACCGTTACCGTTACTTCCATACTACTTTGCTACTAAATACTTTGCTACAGATATTAAGTCTTTCAGGTGTGGTTGAATTGACAACTCAACTGCTAATACTTGGGAATATTCTTTGGCTCCCCTTGTGTCGAATCAATAAATTTGGGTTGAATACTCTACCCTCGAAAGCTGTTGCGATCCCCTATACTTGTGGGTTATCAAGACTATTTTTTGGCGCCATTGTCAGGGAGCATAGCTATATTCTTTGAGTCACTTGGGATTTATATCTGTTGGTCACTATGAAGAACTTTAAAGACGAAAAAACCAAGATTTATCCATCAACTATGAAGGGAGGTAAGGAACTGCCATATAGCTCTGCACTTGATTCACACTCTGTTTTGAGTAAATTTGCGACACCTACACGTGCTATTGAATCTGATATGTCGCATGTTCTTGATGATGCCACTTATGCTATGCATGATACTTATGATGAAACTACTTCTATACTTGATAATACCGTGCCACTAGGTAAATTTCTTGATGAACAACTTGTTAGGGCTAGAGAGAATGAAATTATTGAAACTGATAATCTTGATGAAAGTGATAACGAAGATTCTCCCCCTAGATATGAATTGCCTGTTGTGCCTGAAGGTTATGTTATGGATGAATAAACTGCTAGAGACTTTCTTGCTTGCAATGATAGATATGATCTTAAGAAATTGTTAGCTGAGCTGAAAGAAAAGTATTTGAATGCTAGAATGAAATATGACCCTTCTTTTGCTACTTCACCTATATGTTTTTCTGATAAGGATTATGATTTCTCTGTCGATCCTGAGTTAATAACTTTGGTTGAATATGATCCTTTCCATGGCTATAAATCTGAAACTATTGTGGCACACCTTACTAAACTGAATGATATAGCCACCCTATTCACCAATGAGGAAAAAATTCGTTACTACTATATCCTTAAGTTATTTCCGTTCTCCTTAAAGGGTGATGCTAAAACATGGTTGAATTCTCTTGATCCTGGTTGTGTGCGTAGTCCCCAGGATATGATTTATTACTTCTCTGCTAAATATTTTCCCGCTCATAAGAAACAAGCCGCCTTAAGGGAAATATATAATTTTGTGCAAATTGAAGAAGAGAGTCTCCCACAAGCTTGGGTGAGGCTTCTCCGATTACTTAATGCTTTGCCTGATCATCCTCTTAAGAAAAATGAAATACTTGATATCGTTTATAATGGACTAACCGATGCTTCTAGAGACCACCTGGATAGTTGTGCTGGTTGTGTTTTCAGGGAAAGAATTGTCGATCAAGCTGAATTGCTATTGAATAATATGTTGAGTAATGAAAATAGTTGGACACTTCCTGAACCAACTCCTAAGCCAACTCCGAAGAAAAGGGGTATTCTATTTCTCAGTCCTGAAGATATGCAAGAGGCAAAGAAATCTATGAAAGAAAAAGGTGTTAAAGCTGAAGATGTCAAGAATTTACCACCTATTGAACAAATACATGGTCTTGATAACCTGACACAGGTAGTAAAGGTAAATTCTCTCTATAGATTAGATGAAGGTGATATTCCTCGTAATAAGTCTGCTAGCTAATGCTTAAATGAGTTTGACAATTTCATTGTCAAACAAGAAAACTTCAATGCTTATGTTGGTAGACAATTGAAAGGTAATCCTTATATGATTGAACACTTGAGTGATTATATGTCTAGGGTTAAAGGTGAACTTAAACTCATTAGTAAACATGCTTCTATGGTTACCACTCAAGTAGTACAAGTACTTAAAGCACAAAATGATTTTCTCAATGAATTAAATAGTAAGAAAAATGATAATGTTGTTAGATTTGTGACCAGAGGGGGTAGAATGACTCAGGAACCTCTGTATCCTGAGGGCCACCCTAAGAGAATTGAGCAAGATTCTCAGGAACTAATGTTGATGTACCTAGTCCTTCTAAGAAGAAGAAAAAGAAAAATGATAGGACTTTGCATACTTCTAGTGAACCTGTTGTTGACACACCTGAGAATCACAATGATATTTCTATCTCTGATGCTGAAACACAATCTGGTAATGAACATGAACCTAGTGATAATGATAATGATGATGTTCATGTTGATGCTCAACCTAGCAATAACGGTGATGTAGAGATTGAACCTGCTGTTAATCTTGATAACCCACAATCAAAGAATCAACGTTATGACAAGAGAGACTTTGTTGCTAGGAAGCACGGTAAGGAAAGAGAACCATGGTTTCAGAAACCCATGCCTTTTCCTCCTAAACCATCCAAGAAAAAGGATGATGAGGATTTTGAGCACTTTGCTGAAATGATTAGACCTATCTTTTTGCGTATGCATTTGACTGATGTACTTAAAACAAATCCTTATGCTAAGTATATGAAAGATATTATTACAAATAAAAGAAATATACCAGAAGTTGAAATTTCCACCATGCTTGCCAATTATACTTTTAAAGGTGAAATACCAAAGAAACTAGGAGATCCGGGAGTACCAACTATACCTTGCTCCATTAAAAGGAATTATGTTAAAACTGCTTTGTGTGATCTTGGAACCGGTGTTAGTGTTATGCCCCTCTCTTCATATCGTAGACTTGATTTAAATAAGTTGACACCTACTGAAATATCTTTGCAAATGGCCGATAAATCAACTGCTATACCTGTCGGTATTTGTGAGGATGTGCCTGTTGTGGTTGCAAACGTTACTATTTTGACAGACTTCGTTATTCTTCATATTCCCGAGGACGATAGTATGTCGATTATCCTTGGTAGACCCTTTTTGAATACTGCAGGGGCTGTTATTGATTGCAACAAAGGCAATGTCACTTTTCATGTTAATGGTAATGAGCATACGGTACACTTTCCGAGGAAACAACCTCAGGTCCACAGTATCTATTCTATTGGAAAATTTCAACGATTATTATTGGAGGTTTTGAATTTCCCCTTCCTACTGTCAAGAAGAAATATTATATTCTTATTGTTGGGGACATGCATATCCCCGTTGAGGTAACCTAGTGTTATTCGAAAATTCTTCGGTTTCATGTTATTCGAGAAGAGTTTGTTAACAAGACTTGATCAACCTTGTTAGTGGTTTCCTTTTGATGAGCATGAGATGGATGAATTTAGAAAGCACATTTTCTGTACCCTCCTTTTACTTTCTGTTATTTAGATTAAATAAAGCAAAACTAGTATTTTCTGTCTGTTTTCTGAGTTATCCTTGCAATAAAAAGTACCCCGAAAATAAAAGTTCTCCAAATGCCCCGAAAATGAAATATGATTTTTTCTAGAATATTTAAGAATATTTGGCACTGAGAACACATCAGGGGGAGCCACCACCTGGCCACGAGGGTGCAGGGCCCGCCCACCCCCCTAGGCGCGCACCTTGCCTCATGGGCCCCACGTGGCCCCCTCCACTTATTCCATCACCCACACACTTCATCTTCCTCCAGAAAAAATCCTTCCATAGCTCAAACTCGTGTTCTAGCTCATCTTGGTGCCATTTTCGATCTCCTTGCTCAAAACTCCATTCACAAAACTGTTTGGGGAGATTATTCTTCGGTATGTGACTCCTCCAATGGTCCAATTAGTTTTTGTTCTAGTCCTTTATTTATTGCAATTTTTTGCTGCTTAGGTGACCTTGTTCATGAGCTTGCATGTCAAATTTATGTGGTGAAAAGTACTCCCTCCGTCCCAAAATAAGTGTCTCAAGCTTAGTACAACTTTGTACTAGAGTTAGTACAAAGTTGAGACACTTATTTTGGGATGGAGGGAGTAGTTCTAATGCATGATATAGTCTCTAGGCACTTGTGGGAGTAGTTGCTATCAATCTTGTTGAGTTTGGTTCACTTTTATTTTGAGTCGCTGAAAATTTCAGAAAATTTTCAGAAAAAATGCATAGGAAAATCTACCAAGGTGGTTCCTCAAGGAAGCAAGGACCAAGGCTCGCGATACGTGAGCCGGACGATGAACTACCAAGGGAAGCTCAACTACGGCCTTGTGAATGGCCGTCGGAGGAGTTTATGGTCCAGGCAGGCATCAAGGAAGAATTTGACACGTATGTGCGTAATGCTGATCTTGAGGACTTCGTGTCAGATAAGTGCTCCCGGTACCACTACCTAACTGATTCCTATATGAGAAGATTTAAATTTACATCTTCACGTAATTCTCACACTGTTCTATTTGATCTTTATGATAAATCATATACCATGGACCTATAAGATTTTAATGATGCTTTTAAGCTCCCTCAGTGGGGGAATGTAGGTGAACCTCACAAATCTGAATATAAAGACTTTCTTGCTAGTATTACTGTGGGGGAATCTAGAGAAATCATACAAGCTACCATAGGGAGCATTCATTTCCCTTCCATAAATTATTTTGCTCTCTTCGTTGGTAGATGCATTAATGGTAAAGATGAGGCTTGCCACATGTGCGTTCCAGATCTTAGTGTCCTCAAAAGTGTGGTACTAGGTGATAGACAATATAAATTGGGGGCCATTGTTGCGCGAAGGTTACATCTTAACGGTTTAAGTGGATATTTGTTTGGTGGAATTTATGGAACTCGTGTGGCTAATTATCTTCATATACCCATACATGAAAATGATACGAAGTTGCCTCCTGCTTATCAAGATTTTAATGCTATGGTTTGCCATCAGTTTGTTGAGAGGAATGAACAATTCCTCCAGTATCGACTAACCTTTGACAGACGTCGCACTGTCCATATTGCTCTCCATGCTCCTACTTTCTTTGACTTTCAGGCAAAAGGGAGATATGTAATAACCAGGGAGGAGGCTAATGAGTACGAGGAGAGGATGGAGGCGGCTCGTCTCCAAGCTGCAGCTCATCAGGCAATAGTCGCTGCATCTCAGTACAGCCCCAACTACAACTTTGGATATCCGTTGGGCCAGTACTGGCCATAGACCAACTTAGGGCAAAAGCCTAAGCTTGGGGGAGTACGTATTTCTCACCGACATTACATTCATGTTCAGACACTCATTTTAGTTGTCGGTGCTCATACTTTTTCATTGTACTATCCATGCTAGTTCATTTTCTTTTCTAGGTCTTTTTCTTGTGTGTCAGAAAAACCTCAAGAAAAACCAAAAACAAAAAAAATTAGTTGTAGCTTTTAGCTAGTTTACTTTCTATGCCTGTAGTAGTAATAATTAAAAGAAGACCCAAAAAGATTTCTCATTCTTCTTTTGCTTGTTGGGAGCTTTCCCGTGTAAATAGTTTCTTTTCTTTTCTTTTGGGGGTCGAGAGGAGAAGACCATGATGAAAATGTTTAGTGGCTCTAAAATGCATTGTTGTTGATTTAACCAAGAGCCATATTACCTTGTCTACTCCCTTGTATTAAATGCTTGCAGATTCCAGCTTAGTCCAATGCACCTACACTATTATTATTATCCACATCGTTCGGTCGTGCGAGTGAAAGGCAATAATGATGATATATGAGGGACTGATTGAGATGAGAAAAGCTGGTATGAACTCGACCGATCTTGTTTTTGTAAATATGATTAGTTCATTGATCCTGATTCAGCCTATTATGAATGAAACATGCTTGCAATGACAATTATAGATTATAGTTGCTCATGCCATGCTTAATTAGCTAGGAGTTTATAATGGTCTTCCTTGCATGCCAACATGATATTAAAATGGTTGTGATGTGGTATGATAGGGTGGTATCCTCCTTTGAACGATTCAAGTGGTTTGACTTGGCACATGTTCACACATGTAGTTGAAACAAAATCAACATAGCCTCCACGATATTTATGTTCATGGTGATTTATATCCTAATCATGCTTGCACTCAATGCTGATTAATTATAATGCATGTTCATGACTGTTGTCACTCTCTAGCTGGTCGCTTCCCAGTCTCTTTCTAGCCTTCACTTGTACTAAGAAGGATATTGATGGTGCATCCACTTCCATAAACCCCAAAGTTATTCCATATGAGTCCACCATACCTTCCTATATGCGGTATTTACCTGCCGTTCCAAGTAAATTTGTATGTGCCAGACTCTAAACCTTCAAATGAAATTATGTTTTGTATGCTCGAACAGCTCATGTATCCACTAGGGTTGTCTATATCTTCCATGCTAGGTGGGTTATTCTCACGATGAGTGGACTCCGCTCATCATTCATGAGAAAATGACCGGTAACCAGGATGCCCAGTCCCATGCTCAAATCAAATCAAAATAATTAAACAATACACCCCCAGGGCTGTTGTTGGTATGGACGATACCCGTTGTTTCGGGCCAGCCGTGGTTGGGTGAGTATAAACTTTACCATTCTGTTTGGGAGCCGCCTATAATGTGTGTAGCATGGAAGATATCGAGATATCTTGGTTGTTATGTTGACAATGAAAGTATACCACTCAAAATATTATTTATCTCTACTTCAGAACTCGAGCTCTGACACCTCTGCAAATCCCTGCTTCCCTCTGCGAATGGCCTATCTATTTACTTTTACGTTGAGTCATCATCCTCTTATTAAAAAGCACAAGTTGGAGAGCACCGCTGTCATTTGCATGCATTGCTATCAATTTACATTGAGTATGATTTGACTGGATCTCTTTTACCATGAATTACAATGTCTAGTCAGTCCTTGATCTTCAGGGGTGCTCTGCATTTATGTTTTGCGGTCTCGGAAAGGGCTAGCGAGATACCATCTTGTTATATCATATTATGATTGTTTTGAGAAAGTGTTGTCATCTGAGGTTTATTATTATTACTCGCTAGTTGATTATGTCATTGATACGAGTAAACATGAGACCTGAAAGTTATTGTGAATGTGGTTAGTTCATAATCTTCGCTGAAAACTTGAATGATGGCTTTACATATTTGCAACAACAAGAGCAAAAAGAGTTTGTCAAAGTTTTCCTTTATCACTTTCAGTTTGTCAACTGAATTGCTTGAGGACAAGCAAAGTTGATACGTCTCCAACGTATCTACTTTTCCAAACACTTTTGCCCTTGTTTTGGACTCTAACTTGCATGATTTGAATGGAACTAACCCGGACTCACGTTGTTTTCAACAGAACTGCCATGGTGTTATTTTTGTGCAAAAATAAAAGTTCTCAGAATGACCTGAAAATCAACGGAGAATATTTTTGGAATATGTAAAAAATACTCGCGAAAGAATCAAGACCAGGAGGCCCACACCCTGTCCACGAGGGTGGGGGGCGCGCCCACCCCCCTGGGCGCGCCCCTGTCTCATGGTCCCCCTGAGGCTTCACCGACCTGGACTCTGACTCCATATATTCACGTTCGAGGAGAAAAAAATCGGAGAGAAGGATTCATTGCGTTTTATGACACGGAGCCGCCGCCAAGCCCTAATCTCTCTCGGGAGGGCTGATATGGAGTCCGTTCGGGGCTCCAGAGAGTGGAGATCGTCGTCATCATCATCATCAACCTTCCTCCATCACCAATTTCATGATGCTCACCGCCGTGCGTGAGTAATTCCATCATAGGCTTGCTGGATGGTGATTGGTTGGATGAGATTTACCATGTAATCGAGTTAGTTTTGTTAGGGTTTGACTCCTAGTATCCATTATGTTCTAAGATTGATGTTGCTATGACTTTGCCATGCTTAATGCTTGTCACTAGGGCTCGAGTGCCATGATTTAAGATCTGAACCTATTATGTTTTCATGAATATATGTGAGTTCTCGATCCTATCTTGCAAATCAATAGTCACCTACTATGTGTTATGATCCGGTAACCCCGAAGTGACAATAATAGGGAGCACTCACGATGATGACCGTAGTTTGAGGAGTTCATGTAATCACTAAGTGTTAATGCTTTGGTCCGGTGCTCTATTAAAAGGAGGCCTTAATATCCCTTAGTTTCGAATAGGACCCCGCTACCACGGAGGGTAGGACAAAAGATGTCATGCAAGTTCTTTTCCATAAGCATTTGTGACTATATTCGGCATACATGCCTACATTACATTGATGAACTGGAGCTAGTTCTGTGTCACCCTATGTTATGACTATTACATGAGGAATTGCATCCGACATAATTATCCATCACTGATCCAATGCCTACGAGCTTTTCACATATTGTTCCTTGCTTAGTTACTTTTCCGCTGCTACTGTTACAATTGCTACAAAACTACTACTGTTACTTTTGCCACCGTTACCGTTACTTCCATACTACTTTGCTACTAAATACTTTGCTGAAGATATTACGTCTTTCACGTGTGGTTGAATTGACAACTCAACTGCCAATACTTGGGAATATTCTTTGGCTGCCCTTGTGTCGAAACAATAAATTTGGGTTGAATACTCTACCCACGAAATTTTTTGTGATCCCCTATACTTTTGGGTTATCATACTCCAAGCAAAACGCATATCATGCGACGAATGAAAACATAGCTCCAAGTGAGGTTACCGATAATGTTGGAGACGAAAGAGGGGATGCCTTCCGGGGCATCCCCAAGCTTAGTTGATTGGATATTCCTTGAATATTACCTTGGGGTTCCTTGGGAATCCCCAAGCTTAGGGTCTTGTCACTCCTTATTCTCCTCATATTGATATCTCACCCATAACTTGAAAACTTCAATGACACATAACTTAACAAAACTTCGTGAGATGGGTTAGTATGATAAAACAAATCATTCACTTTGGGCACTGTCAAAGACAAGATTAATAAATTTTTCTCACACAATTCTTACTGTAGCATATCATCTCTACAATTTATATTAATCAATATAAGCCATGGTAACTAGAAAACAAGCAAACTATGCATTGAAAAAAGAATTTGTCAAAAACAGAACAGTCTGTAATGATTTGAACATTCACCATACTTATGCAACTCTAAAATCTTGACAAAAATATGACCATGTGAACAATTTGTATATTAATCTTCTGCAAAAAGAATCAACTTAAAAACACTCTTCTGTTAGAAATGAGAATTTTTCTTGTGAGCGCAAAAGTTTCTGTTTTCAGCAATATCAAATCTACTATCACCCAACATGATCCTTAGGCTTTGCTTGGCACTTAATTGAAACCAAACAACTAAAACATGATTACTACAATAGCTTAACCATGTGAACACACAAAAACAGTAGGTATAAGTGTTGGGTTGTCTCCCAACAAGCGCTTTTCTTTAATGCCTTTTAGCTAGGCATGATGATTTCAATGATGCTCACATGAAAGATAAGAATTGAAACACAAAGAGAGCATCATGAAGCATATGACTAGTGAAGGAAATATTCCCTAGAGGCAATAATAAACTTTTTATTTGTATTTCCTTATATCATGATAAAATTTTATTATTCATGCTATAATTATATTAACAGGAACCTTAGGACATGTGTGAATACATAGACAAAACAAAGTGTCCCTAGTATGCCTCTACTAGACTAGCTCATTGATCAAAGATGTTTATGTTTCCTAGCCATAGACATGAGTTGCCATTTGATCAACGGGATCACATCATTAGGAGAATGATGTGATGGACAAGACCCATCCGTTAGCTTAGCAACTTGATCGTTTAGTTTTACTGATATTGCTTTCTTCATGACTTATACATGTTCATATGACTATGAGATTATGCAACTCCTGAATACCGGAGGAACACCTTGTGTGCTATCAAATGTCACAACGTAACTGGGTGATTATAAAGATGCTCTACAGGTGTCTCCAAAGGTGTTTGTCGTGTTGGCATAGATCAAGAATAGGATTTATCACTCCAAGTGTCGGAGAGGTATCTCTGGGCCCTCCCGGTAATACACATCATAAGAAGCCTTGCAAGCAAATGACTAATGAGTTAGTCACGATATGATGTATTATGGAATGAGTAAAGAGACTAGCCAGTAACGAGATTAACTAGGTATGATGATACCGACGATCGAATCTCAGGCAAGTAACATACCAATGACAAAGGGAACAACATATGTTGTTATGCGGTTTGACCGATAAAGATCTTCGTAGAATATGTAGGAACCAATATGAGCATCCAGGTTCTGCTATTAGTTATTGACCGGAGATGAGTCTCGGACATGTCTACATAGTTCTCAAACCCATAGGGTCCACACGCTTACTTTGATGATGATCGGTAATTATGAGTTTATATGTTTTGATGTAGTAAAGGTAGTTCAGAGTCCCAGATGTGATCACGGGCATGACGAGGAGTCTCGGAATGTCCAAGACATAAAGATCGATATATTGGAAGCCTATGTTTGGACATCAGAATGGTTCCGGATGAGTTCGGGCATTTACCGAAGTCCCGGGGAGCAACCGGAACCCCCCGGGGAGTTAATGGGCCTTAACGGACCATAGTGGAAAAGAGGAGGAGGCGGCCAAGGTGGGGGCACGCCCCCCACAAGCCCAATCCAAATTGGGAGGGAGGCTGGGCCCCCTTTCCTTATTCTCCCTCTCCTCCTTCCTTCCTCTCCTACTCTAACTAGGGAAAGGGGGGAATCCTACTCCCGATGGTAGTAGGACTCCCCTTGGGTGCGCCATAGAGAGGGTCGGCCCCTCCCCTCCTCCACTCCTTTATATACCTGGGGAGGGGCACCCCATATACACACAAGTTGATTTTAGCCGTGTGCGGAGCCCCTCCCCGCAGCTACACTCCTCGATCATATCGTTGTAGTGTTTAGGCGAAGCCTTGCGCCGGTAGATTCATCATCACCGTCACCATGCCGTCGTGCTGACGAAACTCTCCCGTGACGCTCAACTGGATCAAGAGCTCGTGGGACGTCATCAAGCTGAACGTGTGCTGAATGCGGAGGTGCCATACGTTCGGTGCTTGGATCGGTTGCATCGCGAAGACGTTCGACTACATCAACCGCTTCACTAGACGCTTCCGCTTTCGGTCTACGAGGGTACGTGGACACACTCTCCCCGCTTGTTGCTATGCTTCTCCTAGATAGACCTTGCGTGATCGTAGGTAAATTTCGAAATACTACGTTCCCCAACAGTGGCATCATGAGCCAGGTCTATGCGTAGATGATATGCATGAGTATAACACAATGAGTTGTGGGCGATAATAGTCATACTGCTTACCAACATGCCATACTTTGATTCGGCGGTATTGTGAGATGAAGCGGCCCGGACCGACATTATGCGTACGCTTATGCGAGACTGGTTTCACCGTTACGAGCACTCGTTGCTTAAAGGTGACTGGCGGGTGTCTGTCTCTCTCACTTTAGTTGAATCGAGTGTGGCTATGCCCGGTCCCTGTGAAGGTTAAAACAGCACATTTGACGCTAAATCGTTGTGGTTTTGTATGCGTAGGTAAGAACAGTTCTTGCTAAGCCTGTAGCAGCCACGTAAAACTTGCAACAACAAAATAGAGGAGGTCTAACTTGTTATTGCGGGGCATGTTGTGATGTGATATGGTCAAGACGTGATGAGTTATATGTTATTGTATGAGATGATCATGTTTTGTAAAGTTATCGGCAACCGACAGGAGCCTTATGGTTGTCTCTTTATCTATGAATTACGAAGGCCATGTAATTGCTTTACTTCATCACTATGAGTTACCGATAGTAGTAGTAGCAATAGTTGGCGAGACGGCCACGACGCTACGATGAAGATCATGGTGTCTAGCCCGTGACAATGGAGATCATGATGATGCTTTGGAGATGGAGATCAAAAGCACAAGATGATGATGGCCATATCATGTCACATATTTTGATTGCATGTGATGTTTATCTTAATATGCTTCTTATTTTGCTTAGTACGACAGTAGCATTATAAGATGATCCCTTACAAAATTCCAAGGTACAAGTGTTCTCCCTGAGTATGCACCGTTGCGAAAGTTTTCGTGCCGAGACACCACGTCATGATCGGGTGTGATAAGCTCTACGTTCAAATACAACGGGTGTAAGACAGTTTTGCACATGCAAGATAATCGGGTTAAAATTGACGAGCCTAGCATGTACAGATATGGCCTCGGAACACTGGAGACCGAAAGGTCGAGCGTGAATCATATAGTAGATATGATCAACATAAGATGTTCACCATTGAAAACTTCTCCATCTCACGTGATGATCGAACATGGTTTAGTTGATTTGGATCACGTGATCATTTAGATGACTAGAGGGATGTCTATCTAAGTGGGAGTTCTTTAGTAATATGATTAATTGAACTTTAATTTATCATGAACTTAGTCCTGATAGTTTTTGCATATCTATGTTGTTGTAGATCGATTGTACGTGCTATTGTTCCCTTGAATTTTAATGCGTTCCTCGAGAAAGCTAAGTTGAAAGATGATGGTAGCAACTACACGGACTGGGTCCATAACTTGAGGATTATCCTCATTGTTGCACAGAAGAATTATGTCCTGGAAGCACCTCTAGGTGACTGATGAGCCACAAGTGTAGGGGATCTATCGTAGTCCATTCGGTAAGTAAGAGTGTCGAACCCAACGAGGAGCAGAAGGAAATGATAGGCAGTTTTCAGTAAGGTATTTTCTGCAAGCACTGAAATTAGCGGTAACAAATAGTTTTGTGATAAGGTAATTGGTAGCAAGTGACAAATAGTAAAAGTAAATAAGGTGCGGAAAGATGGCCCAATACTTTTTGTAGCAAAGTACAAGCCTAGACAAACTCTTATATGATGGAAAACGCTCCCGAGGACACATGGGAATTATCGTCAAGCTAGTTTTCATCACGTGCATATGATTCGCGTTCATTACTTTGATAATTTGGTATGTGGGTGGAGCTGTGCTTGGGTGATGTTCTTACTTGGACAAGCAACCCACTTATGATTAACCTCTATTGAAATCATCCACAACTACAAAAGAAGTATTAAGGTAAACCTAACCATAGCATGAAACAAGTGGATCCAAATCAGCCCCTTACGAAGCAATGCATAAACTAGGGTTTAATCTTCTGTCACTCTAGCAACCCATCATCTACTTATTACTTCCCAGTGCCTTCCTCTAGGCTCAAACAATGGTGAAGTGTCATGTAGTCGACGTTCACATGACACCACTATAAGAGACACAACATACATCTCATCAAAATATCAAACGGATACCAAATTCACATGACTACTTAAAGCAAGACTTCTCCCATGTCCTCAGGAACAAAACTAACTACTCACAAGACATAATATTGTTCATGATCGGAGGGGTATTAATATGCATAATGGATCTGAACATATGACCATCCACCAAGTAAACCAACTAGCATCAACTACAAGGAGTAATCAACACCACTAGCAACCTACAGGTACCAATCTGAGGTTTGGATACAAAGATTGGATACAAGAGATGAACTAGGGTTTGAGAGGAGATGGTGATGATGAAGATGTTGATGAAAATAACCCTCCCCAAGATGGGGGAGTTGTTGGTGATGACGGCAGTAATGATTTCCCCCTCCAGGAGGGAAGTATCCCCAGCAGAACAGCTTTGCCGGAGCCCTAGATTGGTTCCGCCAAGGTTCCGCCTCGATACGGTGGCGTGTGGTCCCGAAAGCCTCCTTATGATTTTTTCCAGGTCAAAACACCTCATATAGGAGAAGATGGGCATCGGAGGGTCACCGGCTGGCCCACGATGCAAGGGCGCGCTCAGGGGGGGCATGCCCCCCACCTTCGTGGACAGGTGGTGCCCCCTGGCAGATCTCTTTCGCCAAATATTTTTTATATTTTCTGAAACGGTGTTTCATGGATTTCGGAGCTTTTTGAGTTGTGCAGAATAGGTCTCCAATGTTTGCTCCTTTTCCAGCCCAGAATTCCAGCTGCCGGCATTCTCCCTCTTCATGTAAACCTTGTAAAATAAGAGAGAAAAGGCATAAGTATTGTGACATAACGTGTAATAACAACCCATAGTGCAATAAATATCATCCTAAAAGCATGATGCAAAATGGATGTATCAACTCCCCCAAGCTTAGACCTCGCTTGTCCTCAAGCGAAAGCCGATATCGAAAAATATGTCCATATGTTTAGAGATAGAGGTGTTGATAAAAATAAAATACAGACATGAGGGCATCATGATCATTCTTATAACAACATCACACACATATATATATATTGTCATATGATTCTTATGCTAAAGTAATAATTCATCCACAATGTCAAGTATGAATCAGAAACTTCATTGAAAACCAACAAACTAAGATCTCAGTCATTGAAGCAATTGCAATTTATCATAACATCGGAAAGAATCAACATAAGAGCTTTTCAGCAAGTCCACATACTCAACTATCATCTAATCTTTCACAATTGCTCACACTCAAGCAATACTTATGGGTATGGAGTTTTAATCGGACACAGAGAAAGATAGAGGTTTATGGTATTGCCACCCAACCTTTTATATCAAGGGTAAGGTCAACAATAATAGACGATGATAACTTACATCCAATTGGGTATATATGTCATGATCTTTCCAACACAATGTGCTTTCCAAAGGATAAAATCTAAGAAGGAAAGGTGATTTTCACCTTGACTTTTATAAGGCAAGAATAATAGATAGGCCCTTCGCAGAGGGAAGCAGGGGTTGTCGTGTGCTTTTATGGTTGGATGCACAAAGTCTTAGTGCAAAAGAACGTCACTTTATATTGTCACTTGTGATAGGGACCTTTATTATGCAGTCCATCGTTTTTATTACTTCCATATCACAAGATCGTATATAGCTTATTCCCTCCACACTAATAAATCATACATATTTTAGAGAGCTTGCAACCATGACAACTTACTTGAAGGATCTTACTCAATCCATAGGTAGGTATGGTGGACTCTCATGGCAAAACTGGGTTTAAGGATGTATGGAAGCAAAAGTAGTATCTCTACTTGGTGCAAGGAGTTTTGGCTAGCGTGAGGGGGAAAGGCAAGCTCAGCATGTTGGATGATCCATGACAATATACTTTATTTTGGATATAAGAAAGCATAACCCATTATGTTGTCTTCCTTGTCCAACATCAACTTTTTAGCATGTCATATTTTAATGATTGCTCACAATCATAAAAGATGTCCGAGATAGTATATTTGTATGTGAAACCTCTCTTTCTTTATTACTTCCTATTAATTGCAACGATGACCAAAACTATGTTTGTCAATTCTCAACAACTTTTATTCATCATACTCTTTATATGTGAAGTCATTACCTTCCATAAGATCAATATGATCTCTTTGATACTTTTTATATTTTCTTTTATTCTATCATGGCCATAGCAAGGAAATCAAGCCCTTGACTCAACACTAATCTTTATTATATAGCTCACAGACTCGATTACAAAGGTAAAGATCAAAAAACAAAAGCTCACAACTAGATCATGCTAACTTTATTCTACTAGACCAAGATATTACCAAAAGGATCGAACTAAGAAAAACAGTAAAGATAGGAGTGTGATGGTGATACGATACCGGGGCACCTCCCACAAGCTTGGCAGTTTCCAAGGGGAGTGACCATACCCATATGATTATGTCTCCTTCTTCCAAGTTGGTGATGATGGAGTTGAAATCAGTGATGCCAGATCATCATACATCCAGCGTAGGAGATCCTCCAACTTGCGGATAATAACTTTGAGTGCGGCGATATGCTCCTTCAGCAAAATATTTTCACTTGTGAGATACTTATTTTGTATTTGAGCTAACTCAATCATCTTGAAAGCTTCAATATTAGTTGAAGTAAAAAGGTTTGGAAGGGGTTGAAGGATGTCTTCTTCTCCTGTTGCCGGAGCGTGATCTTCCACAGCCTTCTTGATCATATTCTCCTTGTTGATCTCCTCGGGTTCTTCCATCTTCAGCTCTATCTTCATTAGCCAAGCATCGTTTCCCTCATTATTGGAGGAGGAGAACGACATTAAGCCTGGCCTTGTCAACCCTAGCAGAAAATAGCTTGAAACAAGAATAGAGGATTTTTGGGTGATACGATGGTCGAAACCTTCGGGAGAATATATAATGAATTTTTACCGACCAAAAGAAGTAACATACAAGAAATCAGAGTCCGGGAGGCACATGAGGTGCCCACGAGGCAGGTGGCGCGCCCTCCACCCTCGTGGACGCCTCGTGTCATTTCCGGACTGCCTCTTATTTTTCTATTTCTCAAAATATTCCAAAACGGTGAAAAAAAAATCCACATACCTCTTCCTTTTCGGAGTCTGAATCGTTCTGGAAAGTGTCCCTTATGTATTCCTCCGGGGTTACGGTTTCAATAACATTGGTTTCAACATTTATAGGATTACCTGAGATATAATGTTTGATTCTTTGACCGTTCACCACCTTCGGGTTTGTGCCTTCGAAGTTGTTGATTTTTATGGCACCGGAACGGTAGAACTCCTCGATAACGTAACGACCTTCCCATTTAGAGAGAAGTTTTCCTGAAAAAAATCTTAAACGAGAGTTGTATAGCAAGACATAATCACCTACGTTAAACTCACGCTTTTGTATCCTTTTGTCATGCCATCTTTTAACCTTTTCTTTAAATAGCTTGGCATTCTCATAGGCTTGGGTTCTCCATTCATCAAGCGAGCTAATGTCAAATAACCTCTTCTCACCGGCAAGTTTGAAATCATAATTGATTTATTTAATAGCCCAATATGCCTTATGTTGTAGCTCAAGAGGTAAGTGAAAAGCTTTTCCATAAACCATTTTATATGGAGACATACCCATAGGATTTTTGTATGCAGTTCTATAGGCCCATAATGCATCATCAAGTTTCTTGGACCAATTCTTTCTAGACCTATTAACTGTCTTTTGCAGAATTAATTTCAACTCTCTATTACTTAGTTCTACTTGACCACTAGACTGTGGGAGATAAGGGGATGCAATTATATGGTTAACATCATACTTAGCAAGCATTTTATGGAAAGCACCATGAATAAAGTGTGAACCACCATCAGTCATTAAGTATCTAGGGACTCCAAACCTCGGAAAAATGACTTCCTTAAGCATCTTAATAGAGGTGTTGTGATCAGCACTACTAGTTGGAATAGCTTTTACCCACTTAGTAACATAATCAACATCAACTAAAATATGTGTGTACCCATTAGACGAAGGAAACGCTCCCATATAATCAAAGTCCCAAACATCAAATGGTTCAATAACAAGTGAATAATTCATAGGCATTTCTTGACGTCTACTGATATTACCAATTATTTGGCATTCATCACAAGATAAGACAAACTTACGAGCATCCTTGAAGAGAGTAGGCCAATAAAAACCAGATTGCAATACCTTATGTGCAGTTCTATCTCCAGCATGGTGTCCTCCATAAGCTTCGGAGTGGCACTTGTGTAGGATCTATTCCTGTTCATGCTCAGGTACACAACATCTAATAATACCATCTACTCCTTCTTTATAAAGGTCTGGGTCATCCCAGAAGTAATGTCTCAAATCATAGAAGAACTTTTTCTTTTGTTGGTATGTGAAACTAGGTGGTATAAACTTAGCAACAATGTAATTAGCATAAATAGCATACCATGGAGCAGTACGAGAAGTATTTATGACAGCTAATTGTTCATCAGGAAAGCTATCATCAATAGGTACTGGGTCATCAAGAATATTCTCTAGTCTAGACAAGTTGTCTGCAACAGGGTTCTCAGCTCCCTTTCTACCAATAATATGCAAATCAAATTCTTGCAGCAGGAGAACCCATCTAATAAGTCTAGGTTTAGCATCTTTCTTTTCCATAAGGTATTTGATAGCAGCATGATCAGTGTGAATAGCTACTTTAGAATCAACAATATAAGGCCTAAACTTATCACATGCAAATACAACTGCTAAAAACTCTTTCTCAGTAGTAGCATAATTTCTCTGGGCATTATCTAGAGTTTTACTAGCATATTGGATAACATTCAATTTTTTATCAACTCTTTGTCCTAGAATAGCACCTACTACATAATCACTAGCATCGCACATAATCTCAAAGGGTAAATTCCAATCAGGAGGTTGGACAATAGGTGCAGAGATCAATGCTTTCTTAAGTACTTCAAATGCTTCTACACAATCATCATCAAAGACAAAATGAACATCTTTTTGTAAGAGATTGGTCAGAGGCCTAGAGATTTTGGAGAAGTCCTTAATGAACCTCCTATAAAACCATGCATGACCAAGGAAACTTCTTATACCTTTGATGTCCTTGGGACACGGCATCTTTTCAATAGCATCAACTTTGGCTTTATCAACTTCAATACCTCTTTCAGAAATTTTATGCCCCAAGACAATGCCTTTATTAACCATAAAGTGGCACTTTTCCCAATTCAAGACAAGATTAGTTTCTTCACATCTCTGCCAAACTCGATCGAGGTTGCTCAAGCAATCATCAAAACAAGTTCCGTAAATAGAAAAATCATCCAAGAAAACCTCAACAATCTTTTCACAAAAATCAGAGAATATAGCCATCATGCACCTTTGAAAGGTAGCGGGTGCATGACATAACCAAAAGGCATACACCTATAAGCAAAGGTACCGAAAGGGCAAGTAAAAGTGGTCTTTTCTTGATCGTCTTTTGACACAGGCATTTGAGAGAAACCAGAATAACCATCTAGAAAGCAAAAATGTGTGTGCTTGGATAACCTTTCTAGCATTTGATCAATAAAAGGCAAGGGGTAATGATCTTTCTTAGTAGCTTTATTTAATTTGCGGAAATCAATTACCATTCAATAACCTGTAACAATACTTTGCAGGATCAATTCATCTTTATCATTAGGAACAACAGTCATACCTCCCTTCTTAGGGACACAATGGACATGACTTACCCACTGGCTATCAGCAACTGGAGAGATTATACCTGCCTCTAGAAGCTTTAATATTTCCTTCCTTACCACTTCTTTCATCTTAGGATTCAATCATCATTGATGATCGATAACCAGTTTCACGTCCTCTTCCAATTTTATCTTGTGTTGGCATAAGGTGGGACTAATGCCCTTAAGATCATCCAGAGTATATCCAATAGCAGCACGGTGCTTCTTTAGAGTTTTCAATAATTTTTCTTCTTCCTACTCTGAAAGGTTAGCACTAATAATAACAGGATATATCTTATTTTCATCAAGACAAACATACTTAAGATTATCAGGTAAAGGTTTAAGTTCAAACACGGGATCACCCTTGGGTGGAGGAGGATCCCCTAGAATTTCAACACGCAAGTTGTTTTTCAATACGGGTCCCTGCTTAAAGAATATTTCATCTATTTCCCTTCTCTCATTCATATACATATCATTTTCATGGTCTAGCAGGTATTGTTCTAAAGGATCGTTAGGAGGCACAAAAATAGAAGCAAGACCGATAATTTCATCCTTACTAGGTAATTCTTCATCATGGGGTTGTCTACAAAATTGCCAAAGTTAAAATCATGAGACATATCCCCTAATCCAACAGTAACAATATCCTTTACGCAGCCTATCTTAGCATTAACACTATTCAAGAAGGGTCTACCAAATATAATGGGGCAAAAATCATCTTGTGGGGAACTAAGAATAAGAAAATCAGTAGGGTATTTAACCTTCCCACACAAGATTTCAACATCTCTAACAATTCCAACAGGGCTAATAGTGTCTCTATTAGCAAGCTTAATAGTGACATCAATACCTTCTAGCTCAGCAGGTGCAATATCATGCATAATTTCTTTATATAAGGAAATGGGTATTACACTCGCACTAGCACCTACGTCACATAAACCATGATAGCAGTGTTCTCCTATTTTAACAGAAATGACAGGCATGCCTACAACAGGTCTATGTTTATTCCTAGTATCGGGTTTGGCTGTTCTAGCAGCTTCCTCTTGGAGGTAAATAACATGCCCATCTAAATTTTCGACCAAGAGATCCTTAACCATAGCAACACTAGGTTCAACTTTAATCTGCTCAGAAGGTGTAGGTGTTCTAGTATTACTCTTACGAACCACAGTTGAAGATTTAGCATGATCCTTTATCCTAACAGGGAAAGGTGGTTTCTCAATATAAGCAGTAGGAACAATAGGATCAACATTATAAGTGATAGTTTTTTCTTCAACTATAACAGGTTCAACTACTTTTACTTCAATGGGAGGATGGTATTTAAACCACTTCTCCTTAGGGAAATCAACATGAGTAGCAAATGATTCACAGAAAGAAGCTACTATCTCATAGTCAAGTCCATATTTAGTGCTAAATTCACGGAAAACATCGGTATCCATAAAAGCTTTAACACAATCAAACTTAGGGGTCATACCTGACTCCTTACCTTTGTCGAGATCCCAATCTTCAGAGTTGCGTTTAATTCTTTCCAATAAGTCCCATTTGAATTCAATAGTCTTCATCATAAAAGAACCAGTACAAGAATTATCGAGCATGGGGCGATTATTGAGAGAAAGTCGAGCATAAATTTTTTGAATGATCATTTCTCTTGAGAGCTCATGATTAGGGCATGAATATAGCATTGACTTAAGCCTCCCCCAAGCTCGAGCGATACTTTCTCCTTCGCAAGGCCAAAAATTATATATATAATTACGATCACGATGAACCTGATGCATGGGATAAAACTTCTGATGAAATTCCAACTTCAATCGATTGTAGTTCCATGATCCAATATCATCGCATAGCCTAAACCATGTCAATGCATCTCCCTTCAAAGACAAAGGGAAGACCTTCTTCTTGATAACAACCTCGGGCATACTTGCAAGCTTAAATAATCCACAAACTTCATCCACATAGATTAGGTGTAAATCTGGATGTAGTGTTCCATCTCCTATAAAGGGATTATCTAGCAGTTTCTCTATCATACCCGAAGGAATTTCAAAGAAAACATTTTCAGTAGGTTCAGTAGGTGGAGGAGAAACTCTTTGCTCTTCCGGTCGGGGTGAAGATACCCCGAACAAGCCCCTCAAAGGATTATGAGCCATAGTAACAAGTGATAGTAAATTTCAGCACACTATATAATTTTTTCCTTATCAAAGGCGCTTCACTCCCCGGTAACGGCGCCAGAAAAGAGTCTTGATGACCCACAAGTGTAGGGGATCTATCGTAGTCCTTTCGATAACTAAGAGTGCCGAACCCAACGAGGAGCAGAAGGAAATGATAGGCAGTTTTCAGTAAGGTATTTTCTGCAAGCACTGAAATTAGAGGTAACATATAGTTTTGTGATAAGGTAATTGGTAGCAAGTGACAAATAGTAAAAGTAAATAAGGTGCAGCAAGATGGCTGAATCCTTTTTGTAGCAAAGGACAAGCCTAGACAAACTCTTATATAAAGGAAAACTCTCCCGAGGACACATGGGAATTAGTCAAGCTAGTTTTCATCACGTTCATATGACTCGCGTTCGTTACTTTGATAATTTGGTATGTGGGTAGACCGGTGCTTGGGTGCTGTCCTTACTTGGACAAGAATCCCACTTATGATTAACCTCTATTGCAAGCATCTGCAGCTACAAAATAAGTATTAAGGTAAACCAAACCATAGCATGAAACAAGTGGATCCAAATCAGCCCCTTACGAAGCAATGCATAAACTAGGGTTTAAGCTTCTGTCACTCTAGCAACCCATCATCTACTTATTACTTCCCAATGCCTTCCTCTAGGCCCAAACAATGGTGAAGTGTCATGTAGTCGACGTTCACATGACACCACTAGAGGAGAGACAACATACATCTCGTCAAAATATCGAACGAATACCAAATTCACATGACTACCTAAGGCAAGACTTCTCCCATGTACTCAGGAACAAAAGTAACTACTCACAAGACATAATATTGTTCATGATCAGAGGGGTATTAATATGCATAATGGATCTGAACATATGATCTTCCACCAAGTAAACCAACTAGCATCAACTACAAGGAGTAATCAACACTACTAGCAACCTATAGGTAACAATCTGAGGTTTTGGATACAAAGATTGGATACAAGAGATGAACTAGGGTTTGAGAAGAGATGGTGATGATGAATATGTTTATGAAGATAACCCTCCCCAAGATGGGAGAGTTGTTGGTGATGACGGCAGTGATGATTTCCCCCTCCCGGAGGGAAGTATCCCCGGTAGAACAGCTCTGCCGGAGCCCTAGATTGGTTCCGCCAAGGTTCCACCTCGAGACGACGGCGTCTGGTCCCGAAAGCCTCCTTATGATTTTTTCCAGGTCAAAACACCTCATATAGGAGAAGATGGGCATCAGGGGGTCACCGGATGGCCCACGAGGCAGGGGGCACGCCAGGGGGGGCGCGTCCCCACCCTCGTGGACAGGTGGTGGCCCCCATGGCAGATCTCTTTCGCCAGGTATTTTTTATATTTTCTGAAACAGTGTTTCATGGAGTTTCGGAGATTTTTGAGTTGTGCAGAATAGGTCTCCAATGTTTGCTCCTTTTCTAGTCCAGAATTCCAAGTGTCGGCATTCTCCCTCTTCATGTAAACCTTGTAAAAGAAGAGAGAAAAGGCATAAGTATTGTGACATAACGTGTAATAACAGCCCATAGTGCAATAAATAACATCCTAAAAGCATGATGCAAACTGGGCGTATCAGTGACAGGCCTGCTGCAGGAGCAACTCCGGACGTTATCAACGCCTACTAAGCTTGTTCTGGTGACTACTCGATAGTTCAGCGTGCCATGCTTTACGACTTAGAATCGGGACTTCAACGACGTTTTGAACGTCATGGAGCATATGAGATGTTCCAAGAGTTGAAGATAATATTTCAAGAAAATGCAGAAATTGAGAGATATGAGGTCTCCGATAAGTTCTATAGATGCAAGATGGAGGAGAACAGTTCTATCGATGAACACTTGCTCAGAATGTCCGGGTACTACAATCATATGACTCAACTTGGTTGCAAAGTTGACGAAGATAGTGTTATTGATAGAGTTCTTCAATAACTGCCACCAAGCTATAAAGGCTTCGTGATGAACTATAATATGAAAGGGATGCAGAAGACAATTCCCGAGCTCTTCGCTATGCTCAAAGCTGCGGAGGTAGAAATCAAAAAGGAGCATCAAGTGTTGATGGTTTAGAAGACCACTAGTTTCAAGAAAAAGGGCAAGGGAAAGAAGGAGAATTTCAAGAAGAATAGCAAGACAGTTGCTACTCCCGCGAAGAAACCCAAGTCTGGAATCAAGCCTGAAACTGAGTGCTTCTACTGCAAAAAGGGACTGGACACTGGAAGAAGAACTGCCCCAAGTATTTGGCGGATAAGAAGGATGGCAAAGTGAACAAAGGTATATTTGATATACATGTTATTGATGTGTACCTTACTAATGCTCATAGTAGCTCCTGGGTATTTGATACTGGTTCGGTTGCTAATATTTGTAACTCGAAACAGGGGCTACGGGTTAAACGAAGATTAGCTAAGGATGAGGTGATGATGCGCGTAGGAAATGGTTCCAAAGTTGATGTGATCACCGTCGGCACACTACCTCTACATCTACCATCGGGATTAGTTTTAGACCTGAATAATTGTTATTTGGTGCCAGCGTTGAGCATGAACATTATATCTGGATCTTGTTTGTTGCGAGATGGTTATTCATTTAAATCAGAGAATAATGTTTGTTCTATTTATATGAGTAATATCTTTTATGGTCATGCACCATTGAAGAGTGGTCTATTCTTGTTAGATCTCGATCTTAGTGATACAGATATTCATAATATTGAAGCCAAAAGATGCAAGGTTAATAATGATAGTGCAACTTATTTGTGGCACTGCCGTTTAAGTCATATTGGTGTAAAGCGCATGAAGAAACTCCATGCTGATGGACTTTTGGAATCACTTGATTATGAATCACTTGGTGCTTGCGAACCATGCCTCATGGGCAAGATGACTAAAACTACATTCTCCGGAACAATGCATCAAGCAACTGATTTGTTGGAAGTCATACATACTGATGTATGTGGACCGATGAGTGTTGAGGCTCGCGGTGGGTATCGTTAATTTCTGTCCTTCACTGATGATTTGAGCAGATATGGGTATATCTACTTGATGAAGCACAAGTCTGAAACATTTGAAAAGTTCAAAGAATTTCCGAGTGAAGTAGAGAATCATCATAACAAGAAAATGAAGTTTCTACGATCTGATCATGGAACCTAATATTTGAGTTACAAGTTTCGTCTTCATTTGAAACAATGTGGAATAGTTTCACAACTCACGCCACCTGGAACACCACAACGTACTGGTGTGTTCGAACGTCGTAACCGTACTTTATTAGATATGTTGCGATCTATAATGTCTCTTACCGATTTACCACTATCGTTTTGGGTTATGCTTTAGAGATAGCTGCATTCACGTTAAATAGGGCACCATCTAAATCCGTTGAGACAACGCCTTATGAACTATGTTTTGGCAAGAAACCAAAGTTGTCGTTTCTTAAAGTTTGGGACTGCGATGCTTATGTGAAAAAGCTTCAACCTGATAATCTCGAACCCAAGTCGGAGAAATGTGTCTTCATAGGATACCCAAAGGAAACTATTGGGAACACCTTCTATCACAGATCCGAAGGCAATATATTCGTTGCTAAGAATGGATCCTTTCTAGAAAAGGAGTTTCTCTTGAAAGAAGTGAATGGAGGAAAGTATAACTTGATGAGGTAATTGTACCTTCTCTAGAATTGGAAAGTAGTACATCACATAAACTAGTTCCAGTGATTCCTACACCAATCAGCGAGGAAGCTAATGATAATGATCATGAAACTTCAGATCAAGTTACCACTGAACCTCGTAGGTCAACCAGAGTATGTTCCGCACCACAGTAGTGCGGTAACCCAGTTCTGGAAGTCATGTTACTAGACCATGATGAACCTACGAACTATGAGGAAGCGATGATGAGCCCAGATTCCGCAAAATGGCTTGAGGCCATGAAATCTGAGATGGGATCCATGTATGAGAACAAAGTGTGGACTTTGGTTGACTTCCCCGATGTTCGGCAAGCCATTGAAATTAAATGGATCTTCAAGAGGAAGACCGACTCCGACAGTAATGTTACTGTCTACAAAGCTCGACTTGTTGCGAAAGGTTTTTGACAAGTTCAAGGAGTTGACTACGATGAGACTTTCTCACCTATCGCGATGCTTAAGTCTGTCAAAATCATGTTTGGAATTGCCGCATTTTGTGATTATGAAATCTGGCAAATGGGTGTCAAAACTACATTCCTTAATGGATACCTTAAAGAAGAGTTGTATATGATGCAACCGGAAGGTTTTGATCCTAAAGCTGCTAACAAAGTGTGCAAGCTCCAGCGATCCATCTATGGACTGGTGCAAGCATCTCGGAGTTGGAATATACGCTTTGATGAGGTGATCAAAGCATATGGTTTTATACAGACTTTTGAAGAAGCCTATATTTACAAGAAAGTGAGTGGGAGATCTGTAGCATTTCTAATATTATATGTGGATGACATATATAGAATTTCTGGACGGCATAAAAGGATACTCGAATAAGATTTTTTCAATGAAAGACCTCGGTGAAGCTGCTTATATATTAGGCATCAAGATCTATAGAGATAGATGAAGACGCTTAATTGGACTTTCACAAAGCACATACCTTGATAAAATTTTGAAGAAGTTCAAAATGGATCAGTCAATGAAAGGGTTCTTGCCTGTGTTACAAGGTGTGAAGTTGAGTAAGACTCAATGCCCGACCACTGCAGAAAATAGAGAGAAAATGAAAGTCATTCCCTGTGCCTCAGCCATAGGATCTATCATGTATGCAATGCTGTATGCCAAACCTGATGTGTGCCTTTCTATAAGTTTAGCAGGGAGGTACCAAAGTAATCCAGTAGTGGAACACTGGACATCGGTCAAGAACATCCTAAAGTACCTGAAAAGGACAAAGGATATGTTTCTCATTTATGGAGGTGACAAAGAGCTCGTAGTAAATGGTTACGCCGATTCAAGCTTTGACACTGATCCGGATGACTCTAACTCACAAACCGGATATGTATTTTTATTGAATGGTGGAGCTGTCAGTTGGTGCAGTTCCAAGCAGAGCGTCGTGGCGGGATCTACGTGTGAAGCGGAGTACATAGCTGCTTCGGAAGCAAGAAATGAAGGAGTCTGGATGAAGGAGTACATATCCGATCTAGGTGTAATACCTAGTGCATTGGGTCCAATGAAAATCTTTTGTGATAAAACTGGAGCAATAGCCTTGGCGACGGAATCCAGGTTTCACAAGAGAACCAAGCACATCAAGAGACGCTTCAATTCCATCCGCGATCAACTCAAGGAGGGAGACATATAAATTTGCAAGATACATATAGATCTGAATGTCGCAGACCCGTTGATTAAGCCTCTTCCATGAGAAAAACATTATCAACACCAAGACTCCATGGGTATTAGAATCATTACTATGTAATCTAGATTATTGACTCTAGTTCAAGTGGGAGACTGAAGGAAATTTACCCTAGAGGCAATAATAAAGTTCATATATGTATTTCCTTATATCATGATAAATGTTTATTATTCATGCTAGAATTGTATTAACCGGAAACTTAGTACATGTGTGAATACATAGACAAAACAGAGTGTCCCTAGTATGCCTCTACTAGACTAGCTCATTGATCAAAGATGGTTATGTTTCCTAGCCATAGACATGAGTTTTCATTTGATCAATGGGATCACATCATTAGGAGAATGATGTGATGGACAAGACCCATATGTTAGCTTAGCAACTTGATCGTTTAGTTTTACTGCTATTGCTTTCTTCATGACTTATACATGTTCCTATGACTATGAGATTATGCAACTCCCGAACACCGAAGAGACACCTTGTGTGTTATCAAACGTCACAACATAACTGGGTGATTAAAAGATGCTCTACAGGTGTCTCCAAAGGTGTTTCTGGTTTTGGCATAGATCAAGAATAGGATTTGTCACTCCGAGTGTCGGAGAGGTATCTGTGGGCCCTCTCGGTAATACACATCATAATAAGCCTTGCAAGAAAATGACTAATGAGTTAGTCATGAGATGATGTATTACGGAACGAGTAAAGACACTTGCCGGTAACGAGATTAACTAGGTATGATGATACCGACGATCGAATCTCTGGCAAGTAACATACCGATGACAAAGGGAACAACGTATGTTGTTATGCAGTTTGACCGATAAAGATCTTCATTGAATAAGTAGGAACCAATATGAGCATCCAGGATCCACTATTGGTTATTGACCAAAGATGAGTCTCAGTCATTTCTACATAGTTTTCGAACCCGTAGGGTCCGCACGCTTAAAGTTTGATGACGATCGGTATTATGAGTTGATGTGTTTTGATGTACCGAAGGTAGTTCAGAGTCCCAGATGTGATCACAGGCATGACGAGGAGTCTCGGAATGTCCGAGACATAAAGATCGATATTTTATAAGCCTATGTTTGGACATCGGAATGGTTCCAGATCAGTTCGGGCATTTACCGGAGTACCGGGGGGCTATCGGAACCCCCCAGGGAGTTAATGGGCCTTAATAGACCATAGTGGGAAAGAGGAGGAGGCGGCCAAGGTGGGGGCGCGCCCCCCACAAGCCCAATCCAAATTGGGAGGGGGGCGGCCCCCCTTTCCTTCTTCTCCCTCTCCTCCTTCCTTCCTGTCCTACTCCAACTAGCGAAAGGGGGGAATCCTACTCCCGGTGGGAGTAGGACTCCCCTAGGGCGCGCCATAGAGAGGGCGGGGCCCTCCCCTCCTCTACTCCTTTATATACGTGGGGAGGGGGCACCCCATAGACACACAAGTTGATTTTAGCCGTGTGCGGTGCCCCTCCCCATAGTTACACACCTCGATCATATCGTTGTAGTGCTTAGGTGAAGCCTTAAGCCTGTAGATTCGTCATCACCGTCACCACACCGTCGTGCTGAAGAAACTCTCATGTGACGCTCAACTAGATCAAGAGCTCGTGGGACTTCATCAAGCTGAACGTGTTTTGAACGTGGAGGTGCCGTACGTTCGGTGCTTGGATTGGTTGGATCGCGAAGACGTTCAACTACATCAACCGCGTCACTAGATGCTTCCGCTTTCGGTCTACGAGGGTACGTGGACACACTCTCCCCGCTCATTGCTATGCTTCTCCTAGATAGATCTTGCGTGATCGTAGGTAAATTTTGAAATACTATGGTCCCCAACAAAGAGCACATTTAGGTCTAACCCACTTCCTATGCATAGAGATTTTGTGAACAAAAAACTTATGGGAACAAGAATCAACTAGCATTGGAACTTCAAAACAATCAACATATAGAGAAGAAACTTGATATTATTGAGGTATATAAGAGTGTAAGTTCCTCCCTCATAATAATTTTCAGGAACATCATGAATGGATTCAACAATATAACTATCACATACAACACTTTTTCATGATGCACAAGCATAGAAAATTTATCACTCTTTATGGCATACATATCATCATAATAATCATCATACATAGCAACTTTATTGTCATAGTAAATTGAAACCTCTTCCAACATAGTGGATGTATCACTAAATAAAGTCATGATCTCTCGAAATCCACTTTCATCAATATTGTAATAAGATTCAACACCCTCCAAAATAGTAGGATCACTACTACCTAGAGTTGACACTCTTCCAAGTCCACTTTCATCATTGTAATCATCATAAATAGGAGGCATGCTAACATCATAATATATTTTTTATCAAAAGTGGAAGGAATCAAATGATCATATCCATTATGCAAAGCATCCCCAAGCTTGGGACAAGCATTATTTTCAAAAAATAGATCTTCAAACATTTCATGCTCATCAAACGTAGCATCCCCAAGCTTATGGTTTTGCATATCATCATAATCATTCATATCAATAGCATGAATGGCACCAATAGTATAGCAAACATTATTATCATATTCTTCCAAGCAAGTGCAAAAAAGATATTCAAGATCATAAAAGACATCATTGTCTTCCCAAGCATAATCATCTTCCTTCAACATATTTGATTCGCTTTCATGAGGCACAATGGTGATAGGAGCAATGTTACTTGGGAGAGTTACCTTTTTACCTCTACTTTTTGTTCTTTTATTTTTCTTCTTCACCACCTCACATGCGGGTTTAATCAATTTTTTCGAGCGTCTTGTTGAAGAGATTGATTTGATAGAAAGCTCCTCCTCGTTACCTGATTCATCATAATAAACACTAGGAGGGTATTGGGAAACATTTTCCCTTTCATTAGTACTCTCTTCATGTTCCATTTGTTTTCTTGCCTTTAGGTAGCTGGCATTATAAGGATTCTCAATGCAATTTACCGCACAAAACATATAAATTTCTTCTAGATCAAAATCAAGAAATCTCCCGGGATTTGGAAAACCCTTAGTTATACAATTCATTTCTCCATACCCCAAAATAAGACTAAGCTCTTTATGATGCTCAATGGTAATCAAGTTATCATAATTTTTGGACATGATTTGATCATGAAATAATTTGCAATGGAGATTTAAATGACCACGTTCACTGCAAAGTTCACAAGGATGGCGAATTTTTTTACATCTTTCAACACAATCATCTAGCCTCTCTTGCAACTTTTTCGTTTCTAAAAATTTATGCTTCTTACAAAATCTATCTTCCCTTTTTGGTGTGGAATTGCACTCTCAATTCACTCCGCAAAAATTGGCATTCTTATAGGAGACATTTTTCTCATGACTAGTGCAACAATCATTAGCATTTTGGATATTCAATGAATTCATACTAGCAACATTGCAATCATGTTCATCTTTCAAATATTTTGTACCAAACATTTTATTGACTTCTTCTTCTAACAGTTGAGCACAATTTTCAGATCCATCATTTTCAAGTAAGATATTATAAAGATGATCAATAATATCATGCAACCTCAATTCCATTTTTATAGTTTTCTTTTACAAAACCAAACTAGTGATAAAGCATGAAACTAAAAGATTCGATTGCAAGACCTAAAGATATACCTTCAAGCACTCACCTCCCCGGCAACGGTGCCGGAAAAGAGCTTGATGTCTACTACACAACTTGTTCTTGTAGACTCGTGTTGGGCCTTCAAGCGCGGAGTTTTGGAGGACAGTAGCAATTTTCCCTCAAGTGGATGACCTATGATTTATCAATCCGTAGGAGGTGTAGGATGAAGATGGTCAACCCTACAACCAAATAACAAAAAGTCTCTTGTGTTCCCAACACAACAAATATAATGGGAAATAGTATAGGTGCACTAGTTCGACGAAGAGATGGTGATACAAGTGTAATATTGATAGTGGATATTGATTTTTGTAGTGCGAACAATAAAAAACAGCAAGGTGGCAAGTAACAAAAGTGAGACAAACGATATTGCAATGATGGAAAACAAGGCCTAGGGTCCGTACTTTCGCTAGTTCAATCTATCAATGATGCTAATATAATTGGATCATATAACCACCCCTCAAC
Organism: Secale cereale; assembly: GCA_902687465.1. Taxonomy (NCBI): domain Eukaryota; kingdom Viridiplantae; phylum Streptophyta; class Magnoliopsida; order Poales; family Poaceae; genus Secale; species Secale cereale. Next base: position 150,307,891 of record LR738712.1, on the reverse strand, counting down.
GAAATCACCTCAAAGTTATTCTTTCCGTTCAATCTATCAAGAGTTCATACTAAAACAACATAAAGTTATCCTTTCCGACTGATACGTCCAAAACGTATCTATAATTTCTGCTTGCTCCATGCCTCTTTTGTGTGATATTGCTATGATATTTATGCACTTCCATACACTTTTGATCATATTTGGACTAACCTACTAATGGTTGCAAAAGTGCACAATGTTCTTGTTTTACACTTTATTGTGTAGGAATTACTTAGAAATTGACAAAAACGCAAAAGGAGTCGTATTGGAGTAGGACTCTGACTTTCCTGAAATCTGTGTGAGAACGTTTTTTAAAGATGGTCACGTTCCGGCCCGAAGACGACGTCAAACAGAAAGTCTAGTTGCTAAAGTTGTGGGGAATTCCGAGGCGATGCTTCTGGATATAAAATTCGTCCAAATCGGAGTCCGGACGGCCGAGTAAAGCCCGTTTTACTGAGGCCCAAAATCTGATGACGGGAATCCGAGAGTCTATATAAAGAGAGGAAACCTAGGTCACCAAGGGCCACGAATTTTCCTCCTCCCGAGCCGCCGTCTTGGAGAGGAGCACCATTGCAGCACCATCCACAAGGAAGAAGGGGGGCCAAGGAGCCGCTGCCCCCTAGGGCCGCCGCCGCCCCGAGGGCCGCCGCCGCCCCCTAGGGCCGCCGCCTCCGTGGCTGCCGCCGGCCATCTCCTCCTCGCGGGGCTGCACCTCTCCATCAACACCATCATCAACCTCCTCCTCACCATGTCCAAGCGTGAGTAGTCTTCTCCGGGGCCGAGGGCTCGTACGTGTAGCTATGTGGTCAATTCTCTCTCCCATGATGTGATCTTCTTTGTGATCATAGGCTATGTTAATCTATGGTGATCCCATGATATTTCCCCTTCCTCTATGTATTGGATTGATGTACTCACTTGTCTTTATCTAGTATAATTCCCGAGACCAAGGTGACAGCGGTCTATTGGACATGGATTAGAAAAATATTTTCATGAGTGATTTCCTCTCTTGTGTGTTGATTGAAGATTGAGAGTCTCTTGGTGCTTGTCTTTGACTATCCTTTAGATATGTTGTGGTGATTGTGGGACTCTCTTTGGATGGCCGCGGTGACATTGGGAAATCCTTAGATTGAGAACTACGAACTTTGAGGTGTGCTTTTGTAGCCCTACATAATTCTCGTCCTCTCTTGACCACGAAGGAATGACCTCCGGGTGCGTCTCCATTGCATGTTTTATGGGAAATATCATGTGATTCGATTATGTTAATGTTGTTGGGATTTGCCACTAGTGAAAGTATGATCCCTAGGCCTTGTTTCCACCATTGCAATACCATTTGTGCTCACGTTTACCACTTGTTTGCTTGCTGCACTTTTTATTACAGATTTATATTACTTTGTTTTGCCATCCATATCACTTGCCATTTAACACTCTTCGCCGAACTAGTGCACCTATACATCTGACAAGTGTATTAGGTGTGTTGGGGACACAAGAGACTTCTTGTATCTTAGTTGCAGGGTTGCATGAGAGAGACCATCTTCAACCTCTACTTCCCTGAGTTCGATAAACCTTAGGTCATTCACTTGAGGGAAATTGCTGTTGTCCTACAAACCTCTGCGCTTGGAGGCCCAACATAGTCTACAAGAGTAGAAGCGTGTGTAGACATCAAGCTATTTCTGGTGCCGTTGCCGGGGAAGTGAGTGCTTGAAGGTATATCTTTAGATCTTGCAATTAAATCTTTTTGTTTCTTGTTTTTATTTCACTAGTTTTGCTTAATGGAAAACAAAAAAAATATGGGAGAGCTTTATAAGCTCTACCTTGCTTTGGGACATGATGTGTTTGAAGAGAAAATTAAAAAACCTATGGAACTTTATTATTTGCATAACAATCATGATGGTGGTGATGTTATTAGTATGCTTTCTTTGAATATCAATATTCCTAATGACATGGAAAGCTTTAAGCTTGGGGATGACACGTTTGATGAACATGATATTTTTAGTCCCCCAACTTTTGAAGAGAAAATTTACTTTGATGATACTTTGCTTCTTATATATGATGATTACAATGATGAATATGATGTTTTCAGTCCACCTACTATTGAGGATAAAATTTATTATGATTATGATATGCCTCCTAAATACAATGATTACCATGATGGTTATGATAGTCTTACTCTCACTATTCCTAATAAGAAAGATTTTTCTTATATGAAGAGTAATGACACTTTTATGCTTTTGGATCATGGAAATAATGCCTTATGTGCTAGTTATATTGTTGAGTTCATCCATGATTGTAATGCCCCGGATGTAATACTTTCCCTTTTGGGCATATAATATATCTTCGGCTTCATCCATTCCATTTCGGGTTCTTTGTCTTTTGGGTTTTCGTCGTTTTGTTGTGTGCGTGTGTGGCATTCATTCATATGATGTAGACATGTGCATCGCATTGCATTTGTGTTGTCGGTTGCATCCGGTTCCACGCGTTCCTTCCCGTTGTCCGTTTCGCGTTCCGGAGCTCCCTCACGTGTCCGTGGCGTCCCATAGGCCTACTTTGGTGTTTGGGCGTGTAACGTTACCGGTTTGGCGCGAGACTTGTCGTGTGTTGTTGTTTTGTTGTGTGTAACCCGCCTGTCAAATCTCGTCGCGTTTCGAATCCGTTTGCTCCTCCAACAGTTATTCGTGTGGGATCAAAGTGCCTCCACTTTGAGGCCCAAGACACCCTACAACAGCCTACTTCCCCCCTCTTGGCCCATCCTAACTCCCCTCGCGATCGGATCCGTCGGATCACGATCGGAGGGCTCCAAAACACCCCAGATCCCTCAAACCCTAGCACCTACCCTATATAAACACCCCCCATGCCATTTTTGTCAGCCTACACTCCCCCACCTACCTCTAGCCTCACCTTCCCTCAATTTTCCGTGCCATTCTCCTTCCAATTCGCCACTTGGAGTTCTCCTCCTCGAGTCCCGTTCCAGCCAGCGATAGTCGCCGCCATTTTTGAGTGCGCATTGCATCTTGATGATTTGTGCCTTGTGTGATTGTATTGTTTAGAGCCGGAAGCTGAGACCGAGTACGAGTACGAGCACGAGGTTACCAACGAGGTTGAGCACGAGGACCCTTCTTACGATCCGAACGACTACACTTCAGGCAAGATGACCGAACCTCGATAACATTACTATCTTTGCCTATTGCTAGTAGTTCCGCTCTATAGTTTTGCCTCGATGCCCATGTCTTTCATGTTAGCCTCCTACTTGTAACCATGACCATGTTTAACCACCCTACCTATGCAAACCGTTGAATGGCTAAGTACGCTTCGCTCAGCCCATCTTATAGCATTGCTAGCTGCAGGTGAAGATTGAAGATGCTTGCTTCATGTTGAAGTTTTGTTGGGTTATATCACACTATATAAATGCTTAAAATGAAATCATCTATATATGGGCAAGGGTTGAAGGCTAAGCCTTTTGCTTGGTGATTTGTTCCACTCATGCCGTTAGGAACCGTATAAACCGGTGTTATGTTCCTTGATTATGCGTTCCTAACACGGTTGGGGTGTATGGGACCCCCTCGATAAACCGCTAAGTGCTAAGTCTTTTTCAGCAAGTCCCAACATTGGTACTATTTGCCTAATAACTAAATAAACTTGCATAGGGAGTAATTAACCCTCTTTCTTAATCAACAACCCCGGGCCAGTGCTCCACATGAGTGTTGGTCCGAAACAGGGGTTCTGCGGGGCCGCCTTGGGGCAACCCGAGGTATCTGGCATACACCTGTAGAATCGCCCATCCGGTCGTGGCCTGAGACGAGATACGCGCGGCTACTATCAGGGTGTCGGCACGCCGGGAGGATTTGCTGGATTAGCCTTACCTTAGTTCGGAGTATCTTGAGCACGGTTCCGAGAATACTCGGGTCTTCCCACTTTGGAGTTGCGACTCCGCGGATCGTGGGCTTGTAATGGGCCAAGTTGGAACACCCCTGCAGGGTTATGAACTTTCGAAAGCCATGCCCGCGGTTATGTGGCAGATGGGAGCTTGTTAATATCCGGTTGTAGATAACTTGACACATTGTTCTAATACACTACCAGCGTGTGTACCGTGACTGTCAATTTCCGAATAGGGATTCGGGAGTTGAACACGGTGGGGTTATGTTTGTTGAGCTTTAGCTAGGATCACTTCGTGATCACCTCTCGACCGAGGCACTTCTCTTCTTGCACTCGTTCACGTAAGCTAGTGCTAGTTGCTGCTGCAGACACTTATTCTTTTCTTCAGCCTTATCCTCTCCCAAGGCTTAAATAGTCTTGTTACCCGGGAACGGGATTGCTGAGTCCTGTGTGGCTCACAGTTACTTCACCACACCAGATGCAGGTCCGATGGTGAGCTATCCAGGTGATGGCACCGAGCTAGACTGGGAGTACGACGAGGAGCGTAGTCGTTACTATGTTCGTTATCCTGATGATCAGTAGTGGAGACTTCTACTAGGATTCGATCCGACCTGTGGATTTAAATTATGTTTGGTATCTTGTCATTTGGATTTTACCCTTAGAGGGCTGTGATGTTTTAATGTATGATGATTGAGTCATGTATTGCATTTGTGTGACGTGGCGAGTGTAAGACAACTATTATATGTTTTCCATCCCCATCTTTTACATGAGTTGTGCAAAGATACCAGACTTGCGATCATTCCAGCATGGGGTTAAGTCTGTAAGTCGTGCCTCGACACGTAGGAGATTTAGTCCCATCCTGGGCATTACAAGTTGGTATTCAGAGCCTTCTCCGACCTAGGAGCCCCCACTGATTGATCGAATCGTTGACGGTCGAGTCTAGGCACACATTGAAAACATTTTGAGTCCTATATATTATATCGGGGAGTAGGATTTCTTTGCTTCCCATCCCCTTTCTCTCTGGTGAGGACTCCTGACGACTACTCTTGTCTCTTCTATCTTCAAAAATTGCACCAAATTTTTTTTAGGAATCTCGCGAGTATTCTGGGATTGTTTCGATGTTCTTGTGACGAGAATATTGTACTCGATGCCTCCTGACATTAGGGGTTGTGGCAGTGTCCCGGGGAGTTGTGCTTTGGGGTATTGTCGTCACAAGCATATCGCGGCAGTACTAAATACTTAAGACGGCCGACATCGAAAATCTCTCCTATACGGTTAGTGGCAAGATAACCCCGACATCACCCAGTACTGGGGAGGTAGTTCGGGAGTATTGCCATAGTTTGTTATAGTGGATGCTTTTCGAAGGTCCGAGGTAGATAGTTTCCGAGAAAGACTGGTTATGTGTTGAAGGATGGATACACCTGGATGTAGGTTTAGAGTTGATTGCGCGGTGCTTCCCGTGTATCCCCAACACCTGATTGCATAACTGGAATCTTTCGGAAATTCATAGGTGGGTTAATCCAGTAGATCGTAGGCATTCTTCCAACGAATGCAGGTTAGCGAGTTCGGGGTTCTACATTGAGTGAAGTGGTATTATGACCGATGTTCCGATCAAGAGTTGCATCTTAAAGGGTCCTTGGCTATGCTGATCCGGGGATTGCAAAACCCTTTTGTAACGCGTTCATATGCTTTCAGCACAAAGATGTTAGAATGAAGCTCCTATCTTGTGTTTGTTTCCGTCTGTACCTTGTTGTTTTTCTTATTTTACCTTTTGTCCCCTATGTGGCTTCTCGTGAAGATGGATGTTATCATTTAATTGAGAATTTCATTCGTTCCTCTTGTTCGAATGATTTCATTCGTTCCTATTGTTCGAATGATTATTGTGAAGACTTGTTGCAATTCATTCCATTGATTCAGCTTATACCTTCTGTCAATTAATTGCTGATTCGTGGTCATCTCTTTCTGGATGGCTCCGAAAAAAGTTCCCAACGCTAACCAAGAGGCGGAAGAGGTCCCAGATCGTCCTCCTTCCCCTCCTCCTCTGCCTGAGGCTTGGAGAGCGATTATGCAGACTACAGCTCAGAACACCCAGATGTTGATGCAGATGATACAGCAGATGCAAGCTAATCAAGCTAATCAGGGTGTTCCAGGGAATCAAGGCAACTTCTTCAACCAGCAGCACCATGCTACTCTCAACCAGTTCTTGGCCAATAATCCAAAAGCTTTCAGTTACTGTGTCGACCCTCTTGATGCTGAAGATTGGTTAACCGACATAAAGAAGCATTTTGAGTGCAATAACGTGAAGGAAGAGGATTATGTGAAGTTTGCAGCCTTCCAACTCAAAGACCAAGCAGCTGACTGGTGGCAGCAGTACAAAGACTCCAGGCCAGGTCAGGTGATCTCTTGGGAGAATTTCTGCAAGGACTTTCGCTCTCACCACATTCCTACAAGTGTCATCGAGGGTATGCGTGAGCAATTCCGCAACCTGAAGCAGGGCTCTATGACAGTCTATCAGTATAATGTCAAGTTCCAAAACCTCGCCCGCTATGCTAAGCAAGACATTCCTGATGCCAAGAGCAAAATCTACCAGTTTCGTAGTGGTCTCAAAGATGAACTTCAACTTGCTCTCACCTTGTTCGAGCCCGATGAATTCGACAAATTCTATAACATGGCTTTGAAACAAGAGGCAGCTCAGCTTAAGATGGAGGCTTCTAAAAAGAGAATTCGAGATGCCGTTCACTCCTCCTCATCGTCTCAGATGGTCTCGAAGCAACATAAATTTTGGCTTCCTCCTCCTCCAGTGATTCGAGCTCCTTACAACAACTCCAACAACTCCAACAACAAGAACTCTAGTGGACGTGGTTTCTCCCACCCACCCAACCCGAGCAACAAGTCGAAGAACCAGTTTCAGTCTCAAGGCTCAAAGTCAAGTGGTTCTCATTTCCGTCCTCTCTCAGAAGTGGTGTGCAACAAGTGTGGCCAGAAGGGTCACTATGCCAACAGATGTCCGAACCCAAAGCGTCTTCCACCTCCTCCACCTGTGAGTTCAGCTATTGTCAGGCATGATCCAAAGGCAGCAAGGGTCAATCTGATGAATCCAGCACAAGCGGAGATTTCTTCTGATGTCATTTTGGGTAACCTTCCAGTTAACTCTTTTCCAGCTAAAGTGTTATTTGATTCGGGTGCTTCACATTCTTTCATGTCATACCCATTTGCATCCAAGCATAGTGTGACCACAGCAGCTTTACCAAGGCAGTTGGCTATTTCTTCTCCGGGAAAGCAGATGCATTCCAGTATATATGCTCCGAATGTTTCTATTCGCATGGGTGATTATCGCTTTCTGGCTAATCCGGTGGTTCTTGGTAATTCCGACATCGACCTCATCCTCGGGATGGATTGGCTTTCTCAGCATGATGCTCACATTGATTGTGCTCAGAAGGAAGTCAAGATGACTCATCCTAATGAAGATGTGATTATCTTCGCCTCCAGGGATAACACTATCAGGCTTTTCTCTCTCAATGACAAGGGCGAAATTAATGCCATCTCTCAAATTCCGGTGGTGAATGAATATCAAGACGTCTTTCCTGAAGAACTTCCAGGCATGCCTCCACACCGTCAGGTGGAATTCGTCATTGAACTCGAGCCGGGTACTGAGCCAGCATGTCGGCATCCGTACAAGCTCTCTCCAGATGAATTGAAGGAATTGAAGAAGCAGCTTGATAAATAGGAGAGTATGGGTCTCATCAGGCCTAGTACGTCGCCTTGGGGCTGTGGTATCTTATTTGTCAAGAAGAAAGATGGCACGGAGCGTCTCTGTGTTGATTACCGGCCATTGAACAAGAAGACGATAAAGAACAAGTATCCGCTCCCCAACATCAACGAACTCTTCGAGCAGCTCAAAGGAGCTAAAGTGTTCTCAAAGCTCGATCTCCGAATGGGCTATCACCAAATTCACATTCGCGAGGAAGACATTCCCAAGACTGCCTTCAGAATGAGCTACGATTCATACGAGTATACAGTCATGTCCTTTGGTCTCGCCAATGCTCCTCCTACCTTTTCGAGAATGATGCATTACATCTTCAACCCCTATACTGGCGAGTTTGTGCTTGTGTATCTGGATGATATTCTGGTGTTTTCCAAGAATGAAGAAGATCACGAAAAGCACTTGCGTCTGGTTCTTGATCGACTCCGTGAGCATAAGTTCTATGCCAAGTTCTCTAAGTGCGAGTTTTGGCTCGATAAGGTTTTGTACCTGGGCCATATCATCTCAGCTGACGGTATTGCGGTAAATCCCGAGAAAGTTGAAGCAATTGTCAACTGGGAAGCTCCTCAGAACGTCAAGCAACTCCATAGTTTTCTGGGTCTTGCCAGCTATTGCAGAAGGTTCGTTGAGAACTTCTCCAAGATTGCCAAGCCTCTTTCCAACTTGCTTCAGAAGAATGTCAAATACTTTTGGTCTCCAGAGTGTGAAGTGGCATTCAAAACTCTCAAAGAAAAGCTCGTCTCTGCTCCAGTTCTAACTCCTCCATATGAGTCCAAGCCCTATGAAGTATTCTGTGATGCTTCTCTTCAAGGACTTGGTGGTGTGCTTATGCAAGATAAGAGAATTGTGGCATACACTTCTCGTCAGCTGAAGCCAAGTGAGAAGAACTATCCCACACATGATCTCGAGCTAGCAGCTGTGGTACATGCTTTGATTACATGGAGACATCTGTTGTTGGGCAGAAAAGTCGACATCTTCACTGATCACAAGAGCTTGAAGTACATCTTCACACAGCCGCATCTGAACCTCCGCCAGACTCGTTGGGTTGAAATGATCCAAGAGTATAATCCCAGCATTGAATACACCCCTGGCAAGGCGAATGTGATTGCAGATGCTTTGAGCAGAAAGGCATATTGCAACAGCCTTCTTATCAAGCCGTTCCAGCCTGAGCTTTGTGAAGCATTCAGGAAGCTCAACCTTCAAGTTGTTCCGTAGGCTTTTCTTGCAAATCTTCAAGTTGCTCCTACCTTGGAAGATCAGGTCCGTGAGGCCCAACTCAGGGATACCATGGTGAAGAAGGTGAAACATGGTATTGCAAAGGGCACTCCAAAATACAAGTGCTTTCGTGTTGATGAGAGAGATACCTTGTTCTTCGAGGACAGACTCGTTGTTCCCAAAGGTGATCTCAGGAAGCTCATAATGGAAGAAGCACATGATTATCTCCTTTCCATTCATCCTGGAAGCTCCATGATGTACCAAGATCTCAAGCAATCTTACTGGTGGACACGCATGAAAAGGGAAATTGCCCAATTCGTGAACGAATGTGATGTTTGCAGAAGAGTGAAAGCAGAACATCAACGTCCAGCCGGTCTTCTCCAACCTCTTCCTATTCCCGAGTGGAAGTTCGGCCACATTGAAATGGACTTCGTCACTGGTTTTCCTAAGTCCAAGCGAGGAAATGATTCTATCTTCATGGTGATTGACAAGCTTACCAAAGTCGCTCACTTCCTTCTAGTCAAAGAATCCATCAACGCAGCTCAACTTGCAGAGTTGTACACTTCCAGAATTGTGTCTTTACATGGCATTCCTCAAGTCATCTCCTCAGACCGTGGAAGTTTGTTCACTTCAAAGTTCTGGGACTCCTTTCAGTCCGCCATGGGCACTAAGATCAGGTTTAGCACTACATTTCACCCTCGGACTAGTGGTCAAGTAGAGCGAGTGAATCAGATTCTAGAAGACATGCTCAGAGACTGTGTCATCTCTTTTGGCATGAAATGGGAAGATTGCCTTCCATTTGCCGAGTTCTCTTACAACAACAGCTTTCAAGCAAGTGCAGGCAAAGCTCCGTTTGAAATCCTCTATGGCAGAAAGTGTCGTACCCCTCTCAACTGGTCTGAAACAGGCGAACGTCAACTTCTTGGCAATGACTTGATCTCAGAAGCCGAAGAGATGTGCAAAGTCATACATGAGAATCTCAAGGCCGCTCAGTCGCGTCAGAAGAGCTACTATGACGGCAAGCATCGTGATTTGGCTTTCAACATTGATGATCATGTTTATCTCCGTGTGTCTCCGATGAAAGGCACCCAAAGATTCGGTATCAAAGGAAAGCTTGCTCCTAGATACGTCGGGCCTTTCAAGATTCTTGGCAAAAGAGGCGATCTAGCCTATCAACTTGAGCTCCCTCCCAACTTCGCCAATGTTCATGATGTGTTCCATGTGTCTCAACTCCGCAAATGCTTCAAGGCACCTGAGCGCATGATTCCGTTTGAAGAGATTGATCTTCAATAAGATTTGTCCTACCGAGAGCATCCCGTTGATATTCTCGAAGAAACCGAACGCAAGACCCGCAACAAGTCCATCAAATTTCTGAAAGTCAAGTGGTCACATCACACCGACCGAGAAGCTACCTGGGAACGAGAAGATCATCTTCGTTCCGAGTACCCTTCCTTTTTTCCAGTCCTAGATCTCGGGACGAGATCTTTTTGTAGTAGAGGAGAGTTTGTAATGCCCCGGATGTAATACTTTCCCTTTTGGGCATATAATATATCTCCGGCTTCATCCATTCCATTTCGGGTTCTTTGTCTTTTGGGTTTTCGTCGTTTTGTTGTGTGCGTGTGTGGCATTCATTCATATCATGTAGACATGTGCACCGCATTGCATTTGTGTTGTCGGTTGCATCCGGTTCCACGCGTTCCTTCCCGTTGTCCGTTTAGCGTTCCGGAGCTCCCTCACGTGTCCGTGGCGTCCCGTAGGCCTACTTTGGTGTTTGGGCGTGTAACGTTACCGGTTTGGCGCGAGACTTGTCGTGTGTTGTTGTTTTGTTGTGTGTAACCCGCCTGTCAAATCTCGTCGCGTTTCGAATCCGTTTGCTCCTCCAACAGTTATTCGTGTGGGCTCAAAGTGCCTCCACTTCGAGGCCCAAGACACCCTACAACAGCCCACTTCCCCCCTCTTGGCCCATCCTAACTCCCCTCGCGATCGGATCCGTCGGATCGCGATCGGAGGGCTCCAAAACACCCCAGATCCCTCAAACCCTAGCACCTACCCTATATAAACACCCCCCATGCCATTTTTGGCAGCCTACACTCCCCCACCTACCTCTAGCCTCACCTTCCCTCAATTTTCCGTGCCATTCTCCTTCCAATTCGCCACTTGGAGTTCTCCTCCTCGAGTCCCGTTCCAGTCAGCGACAGCCGCCGCCGTTTTTCCTCGAAGGGAGCAGCCGCTTAGCCCGATCGATCCCAGATCCATCGCACCAGGCTCCGATCGCCCGAGCCTGGACCACATCGCCAGCGCGCCTCGGGGATCTGGTCGACCGAGGCACTGGGCGCCCCGACCCCTTTCGCCAAATCGAGCGCCGGCCTTCTCCACCTCCCTGCCGACAGCTCCCGCCTGGGCCGGCCTCGCCGCCGCGCGGCCCAGCTCGACCAGGCCACCGCGCCTCCCTCCGCCTCCCGGCCCGCTCGTCCGCCTGGGGCCAGCGCCGCCTTCCCTCCGGGCCCGAGATCCGCCGGCCTCCCTCGCCAGGCGACAGGCGCCAGGCCTCTCACCGCGGGCCGCAGCCACTCCCCGCTCCCGGCCCAGGGGCGCCAGGCCTCCAGCCGTCTCGTGGGCCTTCGCCGCACCTGGGCCGCCTCACCTTCCGACGCCAGCCGCAGGCCGCCGCCTCCCTTCGGCCCGCTCAGCGCCGCGGGCCCCAGCCGAGCCATACCACGGGCCGGCCAGATCTGCCCCGATCTGCGCGGGCCACTCCTTCGCGGGCCGCCTCTCCGACCCAAGCCTGTGTTAATTCCAGATCTGAGAGGTTGCTTCAAATCTCTAAGTCCCCAGTATTTTGTGTCTGATGCTATATTCAAACTGAAATAACTTCTTGTGTGTAACTCCGTTTTGCGCAAATGAGATGTCCAGACGTTCGTGGTGACTAGCACTACGATTCATCCCATTGTGCCATGCATGTTAGAGATCATCTAGGTGCTTATTTTTCTGTTGCAAGAGTGCATCCCGATATAGTTGCTGATATGTGATGTTTTTATGCCATCTTTGCATAGTGATAACTTTTAGCTCATTTATCCGATTGATGCAAATGACATGTCCACGTGTTCGTCTTGCCATGCTCTACATGTTGTTTGTGTTAGGTTGCATGATAGATTTATTCTTGCCATGGTTATCCTTGTTGAAAGTGCCATGTGGTTGTGATGTTGTTTCACTTGTTATGAAATGACATCTTGTTGAGCTCGTTGCTATTGTTGTGTTCATCTCCATGATGCATGCTTGTGTGTTTCGGAATCACCATCATGTGTACTTTGATGTGGTGCTTACCACTTGCCATGTTTAGTTTAGAGGTGACTTAAACTTGCTCTTTTAGATGCCATGATGAAACTGCTGTTTTAACACTTAGTGGTTTTTCACTAAGTCTGAAATCTGTAATGTTCCGATGCCATGTTTGCTTGCTGCTTTAGGACAAACCATGATAGTTTTGGGGTGGATCTTGATGGTTCCTTGTAGCATATATTGTTGGCTTTCCATTCATGTTCTCACATGCTTATTTGAGTGGCTGTAGCACATTTATCTTTTGCTCCAAAGTTTCAATAAAATTCTGCTGTCAGAATTTTGTTGTCAAGTTCAATATGTCCAAGCTTGTTGCTATTGATCCGTGGCTCCTTTGGGGGTGCACCTTTGGACTTATTTGTTGTACGATATGTCTAGTTTATGTTCATGCTCTTTGCCATGTTGTTTGAGTGATGTAGCTTATTTTTCTAGTGCTCCGAAGTTGCTATGTTGCTGTAATTTTCCGCTTTCGCATGTTTCTTGTTTCGGGCATAACTTTTAGCCCGTAGCTCCGTTTTCAGCGAGTCTTATATGAAACTTGATTGATTTTCCGTGTAGATTCATAATCTCCTGTTGTTATCTTTTTTTGAAGTGATTTGCTTGAGTGCTATTTTCCGTGCTCCGTGTGCTCCCTTAGTGCATCCATCATTTTTGAGTGCGCATTGCATCTTGATGATTTGTGCCTTGTGTGATTGTATTGTTTAGAGCCGGAAGCTGAGACCGAGTACGAGTACGAGCACGAGGTTACCAACGAGGTTGAGCACGAGGACCCTTCTTACGATCCGAACGACTACACTTCAGGCAAGATGACCGAACCTCGATAACATTACTATCTTTGCCTATTGCTAGTAGTTCCGCTCTATAGTTTTGCCTCGATGCCCATGTCTTTCATGTCAGCTTCCTACTTGTAACCATGACCATGTTTAACCACCTTACCTATGCAAACCGTTGAATGGCTAAGTACGCTTCGCTCAGCCCCTCTTATAGCATTGCTAGCTGCAGGTGAAGATTGAAAATGCTTGCTTCATGTTGAAGTTTTGTTGGGTTATATCACACTATATAAATGCTTAAAATGAAATCATCTATATATGGGTAAGGGTGGAAGGCTAAGCCTTTTGCTTGGTGATTTGTTCCACTCATGCCGTTAGGAACCGTATAAACCGGTGTTATGTTCCTTGATTATGCGTTCCTAACACGGTTGGGGTGTATGGGACCCCCTCGATAAACCGCTAAGTGCTAAGTCTTTTCCAGCAAGTCCCAACATTGGTACTATTTGCCTAATAACTAAATAAACTTGCATAGGGAGTAATTAACCCTCTTTCTTAATCAACAACCCCGGGCCAGTGCTCCACATGAGTGTTGGTCCGAAACGGGGGTTCTGCGGGGCCGCCTTGGGGCAACCCGAGGTATCTGGCATACACCTGTAGAATCGCCCATCCGGTCGTGGCCTGAGACGAGATACGCGCGGCTACTATCAGGGTGTCGGCACGCCGGGAGGATTTGCTGGATTAGCCTTACCTTAGTTCGGAGTATCTTGAGCACGGGATTCCGAGAATACGCGGGTCTTCCCACTTTGGAGTTGCGACTCCGCGGATCGTGGGCTTGTAATGGGCCAAGTTGGAACACCCCTGCAGGGTTATGAACTTTCGAAAGCCGTGCCCGCGGTTATGTGGCAGATGGGAGCTTGTTAATATCCGGTTGTAGATAACTTGACACATTGTTCTAATACACTACCAGCGTGTGTACCGTGACTGTCAATTTCCGAATAGGGATTCGGGAGTTGAACACGATGGGGTTATGTTTGTTGAGCTTTAGCTAGGATCACTTCGTGATCACCTCTCGACCGAGGCACTTCTCTTCTCGCACTCGTTCACGTAAGCTAGTGCTAGTTGCTGCTGCAGACACTTATTCTTTTCTTCAGCCTTATTCTCTCCCAAGGCTTAAATAGTCTTGTTACCAAGGAACGGGATTGCTGAGTCCTCTGTGGCTCACAGTTACTTCACCACACCAGATGCAGGTCCGATGGTGAGCTATCCAGGTGATGGCACCGAGCTAGACTGGGAGTACGACGAGGAGCGTAGTCGTTACTATGTTCGTTATCCTGATGATCAGTAGTGGAGACTTCTACTAGGATTCGATCCGACCTGTGGATTTAAATTATGTTTGGTATCTTGTCATTTGGATTTTACCCTTAGAGGGTTGTGATGTTTTAAGGTATGATGATTGAGTCATGTATTGCATTTGTGTGACGTGGCGAGTGTAAGCCAACTATTTTATGTTTTCCATCCCCATCTTTTACATGAGTTGTGCAAAGATACCAGACTTGCGATCATTCCAGCATGGGGTTAAGTCTCTAAGTCGTGCCTCGACACGTAGGAGATTTAGTTCCATCCTGGGCATTACAATGATCCCACTGAAAATTATTATGAGAAGGGAACATATGCTTATAGATATTTCAATAATATTAAGTTCCCTCTCTTTATGTTGAAGGTTTTGAAGCTGCACTTGTTTTGTCTTCCTATGCTTATTGCTTTGTGCTTCAATGAATTATTCCATTGCAATATTCCTATGCATAGGAAGCATGTTAGGCTTAAATGTATTTGGTATTTGCTTCTTGATGCTCTCTTTTGTTCTTCAACTCTATTCCTACGAGAGCATCATTAAAGTCTTAAGCCTATCTTTATGGCTATAAAGAAAGAGCTCTAGGGAGACAACCCTTGTTATCTTTGCTTTCAGTTTTAGTGGTCTTGATGTTTGTTACTACTGTAGCAACATCATTGTATCTTTATTTTTCAGCTTTGTGCCAAGTTTAGCCTCTGATTGCAAGAAAGTTCAAAAGTTGTGACGTGCTGTCCAGGAAATAGATTCTGTCCTTGGACAGAAAAATTCGTATAAAATCACCAGATCATCTTTTTGGTCTGAATTTTTTTGACAGCATGCTCTATACAATTGGATTTCGGGCGTCTGTTCTGAGTTTTTTGATTTGAGTTGCAGAAGTGCCCTGAAAAAATTATTTACTACCTGCTGGTCTGTTTTTCACAGATTCTGTCATGTTTTGCCTTTCCTTCGTTTTGCAAACCTTGAGCGTGCTTTTTCATTGCAAAAACCTTTTGGCAATCTTGAGAAACAGTAGACCTTCAAGAATATCCTTATTTCCAGCAAGTAAAAATTATTTTATTAAGGGTACTAACCTCGCTAATCAGATTATGATGAGTTATGTATGAAGGGAGTTTTCAAGTGTGCGAGGGAAGATGATAAAAAGATTCAGGAGTGTCAAACGCTCAAGCTTGGGGATGCCCCCGTGCACCCCCAAGAAATATTCAAGAAGACTCAAGCATCTAAGCTTGGGGATGCCCCCGTGCATCCCCTTCTCCATCAACAATTATCAGTTCGTCTTTCGTTCCACTATATTTTTATCACTTCATGTGTTATGTGCTATGCTTGGAGCGTCTTGCTTTTAGTTTCCTTTTTAGTTTTCTTTAGCTTTGCTTGCTGTTCATAACGAGTTGGAACCCATCTTTCTTTGTGTGGGAGAGAAACACGCTCCACTTCAACCTGGAACACAACATAGAATTTTCATGTCTATCTTTGCTGTGTGTGTTCTTTGTCTTTCAATAGCTACTGTCATGTTCAGCTCTTAGCTTTCATGCTTTACTTTTTAAAGAGCTTTTGTTTAGTTGGTTGCTGGAACTCTCTTTAGTTATCATGCTTATCTTGTTAAGAGAGTTGGCTTTTGTTGCACTGGTTGATATGTCTATGATAAAAATGATATGTGCATAATGATGCTTAGTAGTACATGTTTTCTTATGGTTAGTCTCAAATAGCTGGGGGGTTCTCAATGTGTTATTGGAGTACCAACATGATTTGTTTGCCTATGATGTGGTATGGTCTAGTGATATCTTCCTTCAGGAATTTATTTTGATTGACTTGGCGTATGCTCACGCATATTTAAGACTGTAAAGAAAGTCTATCAAGCCTTGATGATCTTTAGTTTCTGAGTAGCGATATAACTTCCATGCCTGATTCAATGTTGCTTTGTCGCTCTGCATGATTATGACCGTCATTGCTCTTTTAGTTGGTCGCTCGCAGTCTTTTGCTAACCTTCGCCTATACTAAGCGGACTGACTGCTTGTGCATCCAAAATCCTTTAAACCAGTTATGTCATATGAGTCCACCATACCTTCCTATACATGGTATTTACCTGCCATTCCTAACGAAGACTTTCATGTACCATCTCGAAATTATTCAAAAAAGCATTTCTCTTTTGTGCCTCTGTTTTAGCTCATGAGGAAGTAGTAGTTAATACATGATCTTTTTAAGTTGGACAAGCTTCACCCCGGGATTGCATGTCTAATATGCAAACCCATAATACGAGAAGGAACTGGCATAGAGTGCGCCCGGCTCATTAAAAAATATACAACAAACAAACCCTCCTTCACGCTTTGTTCATGAGAAATCAGAAAATTTTGGCAGTGATAAACAAAGGAGATTAAGAGGATGTGATCGTCCTCATTCGGGAGCCGTTCCTCGAAAATTGTCCAGCTCAAGAAGTAATTGAGTTATCTGCTAGCATTCGTTGACGAAATATGCATATTCTGAAAAAATAATTATTATCTCTGTTTTTAAAACCAAGAGCTCTGGTACATGTTTAGTTTTTGTTTCCGACCACGGGTTTTCAACCTTGCCAACAAAAGCCACGGTTCGAAAGTCTTCACCTTCTTTAAAGCACCAACTATTGAGAGCATGATTGTCATTCTGAGTGTAATGTGCATTGTCCCAAAAGTACCATTGTCTTTTGCATGATTATGATATCGTTTATTCTGAAATCATTGTATCTAGTCGTCACTTAAATCTTGGAGGTGCCCCTACATTTATGTGTTGCTTTACTAAAGGGGGCAAGCGAGGTACCACTTTATCATATTTGCACACCATGCTCACTACAAATCTATTGAGTGTTTCAGTATCATATTGTAAAACTTTCAGTTCTTTGTGATTTTCTCATGAGGCAACTTAATTACTACAGATTCATTGTCTCGGTAAGCTTTTGTCATGTGACTGTGAAAAGTCCTTATATGGTTAATAGCATGTCACCACAGAAATTATGCTTGTTATCATTTACCTACTCGAGGACGAGAAGGAATTAAGCTTGGGGATGTTGATACGTTCAAAACGTATCTATAATTTCTGCTTGCTCCATGCCTCTTTTGTGTGATATTGCTATGATATTTATGCACTTCCATACACTTTTGATCATATTTGGACTAACCTACTAATGGTTGCAAAAGTGTACAATGTTCTTGTTTTAAACTTTATTGTGTAGGAATTACTTGGAAATTGACAAAAACGCAAAAGGAGTCGTATTAGAGTAGGACGCTGACTTTCCTGAAATCTGTCTGAGAACGTTTTTTAAAGATGGTCACGTTACGGACCGAAGACGACGTCAAACGGAAAAAGTCTAGTTGCGAAAGTTGTGGGGAATTTCGAGGCGATGCTTCTGGATATAAAATTCGTCCAAATCGGAGTCCGGACGGCCGAGTAAAGCCCGTTTTACTGAGGCCCAAAATCTGATGACGGGAATCCGAGAGTCTATATAAAGAGAGGAAACCTAGGTCACCAAGGGCCACGAATTTTCCTCCTCCCGAGCCGCCATCTTGGAGGGGAGGACCAGCACCATTGCAGCACCATCCACAAGGAAGAGGGGGGGCCAAGGAGCCGCTGCCCCCTAGGGCCGCCGCCACCCCGAGGGCCGCCGCCGCCTCCGTGGCTGCCGCCGGCCATCTCCTCCTCGCGGGGCTGCACCTCTCCATCAACACCATCATCAACCTCCTCCTCACCATGTCCATGCGTGAGTAGTCCTCTCCGGGGCCGAGGGCTCGTACGTGTAGCTATGTGGTCAATTCTCTCTCCCATGATGTGATCTTCATTGTGATCATAGGCTATGTTAATCTATGGTGATCCCATGATATTTCCCCTTCCTCTATGTATTGGATTGATGTACTCACTTGTCTTTATCTAGTATAATTCCCGAGACCAAGGTGACAGCGGTCTATTGGACATGGATTAGAAAAATATTTTCATGAGTGATTTCCTCTCTTGTGTGTTGATTGAAGATTGAGAGTCTCTTGGTGCTTGTCTTTGACTATCCTTTAGATATGTTGTGGTGATTGTGGGACTCTCTTTGGATAGCCGCGGTGACATTGGGAAATTCTTAGATTGAGAATTACGAACTGTGAGGTGTGCTTTTGTAGCCCTACATAATTCTCGTCCTCTCTTGACCACGAAGGAATGACCTTCGGGTGCGTCTCCATTGCATGTTTTATGGGAAATATCATGTGATTCGATTATGTTAATGTTGTTGGGAGTTGCCACTAGTGAAAGTATGATCCCTAGGCCTTGTTTCCACCATTGCAATACCATTTGTGCTCACGTTTACCACTTGTTTGCTTGCTGCACTTTTTATTACAGATTTATATTTCTTTGTTTTCCCATCCATATCACTTGCCATTTAACATCTCTTCGCCGAACTAGTGCACCTATACATCTGACAAGTGTATTAGGTGTGTTGGGTACACAAGAGACTTCTTGTATCTTAGTTGCAGGTTTGCTTGAGAGAGACCATCTTCAACCTCTACTTCCCTGAGTTCGATAAACCTTAGGTCATCCACTTGAGGGAAATTGCTGCTGTCCTACAAACCTCTGCGCTTGGAGGCCCAACATAGTCTACAAGAGTAGAAGCGTGTGTAGACATCACCGACCTATCTATCAAGAGTCTGTACTAGAATAACACAAGGTTATCTTTTCCGATCGATCTTTCAAGAGTTCGTACTAAGATAACACAAAGTTATCCTTCCCGATCGATCTATCAAGAGTTCGTACTAGATAACACCAAAACATATTCAAAGAGTACCCCAAGATTTCTACCGGAGAAACAAAGACAAGAACGTGCATCAACCCCTATGCATAGATTACCCCAATGTCACTTCGGGAATCCGCAAGTTGGATGCCAAAACATATATCAAGTGGATCAATATGATACCCCATTGTCACCACGAGTATTCAATTGCAAGACATATATCAAGTGTTCTCAAATCCATAAAAGTATTCAATCCAAAGAAATCTCAAAGGGAAACTCAATTCATCACAAGATAGAGAGGGGAAAACACCATATGATCCAACTATATTAACAAAGCCCCCGATACATCAAGATCGTGCCATCAAGAACACGAGAGAGAGAGAGATACAACACATAGCTACTGGTACATACCCTTAGCCCCGAGGGTGGACTACTCCCTCCTCATCATGGTGGCCGCCGAGATGATGAAGATGGCCACCGATGATGATTTCCCCCTCCGGCGGAGTGCCGAAAAGGGCTCTAGATTGGATCTCATGGACTACAGAGCCTTGCGGCGGCGGAACTTCTAATCTAGGTCTTCCTCGAGGGTTTTTGGAATATTTGGGAATTTATAGGGTAAAGATGCGGTGCGGGAGGCCACCGAGGTGGGCACAACCCACCTAGGCGCGCCAGGGGGCCTGGTGCGCCCTGGTGGGTTGTGCCCCCCTCGGGGCACTCCCCAGGTGCAGCTTCGGCCCATTGCTTTCCTTCTGGCCCATAAAAAATCTCTAAAAATTTGGCGGTGTTTGGACTCCGTTTGATATTGATTTCTTGTGTTGTAAAAAACATGCAGAAAGCAACAACTGGCACTTGGCACCATGTCAATAGGTTAGTCCCAAAAAATGATATAAAATGATTGTAAAACATTCAAGAATGATAATATAACAGCATGGAACAATAAAAAATTATAGATACGTTGGAGACATATCAAGGTACAGAGAATAGGGGAGGAGGGAGATGCTAGGGACCTCCAGAGGTGATGAAATCGATCGGCGGAGGCGTCGGACGGCTGTGAACTCCGGCGAGATCGGGGCGAGGCAAAACGGGCATGGGAGGAGGCGATTTTGGCAAAAATCAGACGAGAAGAGAAGGGGGATTATTTATACGGAGGTAGGAGTGCCAGAGGGATGAGATCCAAGCCGAATCCAACGAATTTGGATCGGGAGCGGAGGGGAATTATTGTGTGTGTGGGAGTCTGGCGAGAGGAGGGAGATGACACACCGGTCCGCCTTGTCTGCGGAAGGAGAACAGAAAAAAAAGATGCGGGTGTGGTTGCGGCTGTGCGCAAATGGTCCGGCTGCACGCTGGCGGGGAACAGTTGGGCCAATGAGCAGCTCGACTGCACAGTGCGCCAGCTGTTGTTTCTTTAATCTATCTACAGAAAGTAATATAACGCTAAATAAAATACCAAAACAAAAATATAAAATATCAAAAACACACAGTAAAGTATTATCACTAATATAAAACAGTGAACATTTTTACAACACAAAAGAAATTTTCTAAAAGTATTTTATGCAATACAAGACATAAAAAGCAATATAATAACAACTATAAAATAAATTTGAGTTTCTGAAATACCCAAAATAAATCCTCGGAAATCCAAACAATGTTCTTAGCAATTTCCAACTACACTTAATAGGGGAGAAGTTATATTATCTCCACTTCAAAATTTTGCCTTGAGTTGAAAAACACTTTGAAAAAATAGAAAATACAAATATGCATAGAAATCATGATGAATAGGAATGACCCTATTAACATTCCAAATTTGAAAATTTTGGGATGTTACGCTTGGCTCATCGCAAACAGTTCATTCAAGTGAACTGTATGTCGTCTATCGCACACACAATGATCTGGCTGATCGTTTCTGTTGTGTTTACCAATGACAAACAGTTCATCCAAGTGAAGTCTATGTCGTATATCGCACACACCTTCATATGGCTGACCATTTTTGTTGTTACGTTCATCGCAAACAGTTCATATGGACCAACTGTATGCCACATATCGCACACACAACTCTAATCTGAATTGTGTTTAATGCCTCCTCCATCACAAACGATTCATAACTTTTTCGATGGTTTTCTTATAGCACCGTTTGTGATTAATGCATCGCACACAGTTTCGTCGAAGGGTCTCTGATTGTAGTGTTGCGTTTGGACCATCCTGCAGTAGTGGATTGTGTACAATTCCCTTGTATTGTTCTCTAATTGAGATGAATCTTCTTATGAACCTTTGTTGTTATGTTCTATACAGAGATTTGATCCCAGCATGTTCAACTTTTTTATAGTTATGCGTTGGTGTAATGTTGTGTGGACAATGATGGATGCACATGTTGTTCAGTACATGGAGAATTTGGGAAATTCTTGTCATTTCTAGTACTTAGTTGATACTCACCAAGTTAATGTAATATTTTGATTGTCATAATATAGTCTAACCATGTGAATATTCATAGTTGTTAAATGTTGTTTTGAAAAGGAGCTTACTAGTTACAAGCAAAAACACATGTAGTTCACACACCAAACACCAACAGGATCAGAAATTGATAGAACAAAAGAATATATTTTTCGTACTTAATTTGTGTAATGAAGTTATCAAATATGGGTACTAATCTGGTGTTGATTTTCAAAGTTAATGATGCTCTCTAATGATCCTATATATCCCTACGATCAGAAACATGGAAGAGGAAGAAGGGGACCATGTGGTATACCAAAGTGGTGGTTCATTATTGATATCTTCGATAAACATTTGTTAATCTTATCATGGTGAGCATTTTTAATCTTTATTTTTCTAGGGATGCAAAATAAGATTTGATAAGTTATTATCTAAATGCAATGTTAACACTTGTGTCCCTTACTCCGTAGGATATTCACGTGGCACTCATATGGTTGATTGTGAAGAATATGAGGCCGATGAAGAAGATGCTGACTATGAAGAAGAAGATGACGATGATAAGATGATGATGATGATGATGATGATGATGATGATGATGATGATGATGATGATGAATAAGAAGAAGATAATGTTCATGGAGAGGGAGGAGTACCGATCATCAGCATAGGATCATTTTCTGAACTAGGAAGAAAGTTTTTGTCTAAAGTGTGGAAAGAATATGAGCCTATCCGTGTTGATGGCACAGTTGTAGCAGTTGAGTGCAAACTTTATGCAAGGAATTTTTGTGCTAAGTGTAAACATGGAACAAGTTCACTGCGAAAACAATTGAAGAGATGCAATGAAAGGAAGAAGGTTCTTAGAGTTTCTGGACAGTTGAGTGCTCGTATATTCAGTCCGGATGGAGTTGCAATGGGACTTTGGACCTTTAATCAATCATTAGCACGCTGAGAGCTAAAGAGGATGATCGTGTTGCATGAAGTGGTGTTCTCATTGGTGGAGTATGATGGATTCATAAGATTTGTCTCTAGTCTAAATCATTGCATGAAAGCATTTAAGGAACATAAGCGAATTCTGCAAGGGGTGTTTAGAAAATCCAAACCCAAGATTTATTTGAATATAGACATGTGGACATCAAATCAGACAGTGGGGTACATTTACATCACAGCTCATTACATTGACGAGCAGTGGAAGCCGCAGAAGAGGTTAGTTAAATTCACTGCTATAGATACGCCACACACGGGTGTTGTAATATTCAACGTCATGGTGAATTTCATAAGGGTGGAACATTGAAGGTAATTAGTTTGCTGTGATGCTCGACAACGCATCCAACAATGGTGCAATGATGAACCTATTGAAGGCACGTCTCTTACTTAAGAAGATGCTACTTGGTAATGGCAAACTGTTTGCTACTTCTTGAGCCTGCATTGATTTTCCCCTTGAAGAGGAAAGGGTGATGCATCAAAGTAGAGATAAGTATTTCCATCAGTTTGAGAACCAAGGTATCAATCCAGTAGGAGGTACGAGCAACTCTCCAATATATGCACCTGCACAAACTAACAAACACTTGCACACAATGCAGAAAAGGGTTGTCAATCCCTTCAACGTCACGAACAAGAGTGAGATCTGATAGAGATAGAATTAAACCTAAAGTAAAAAAGCAAAATAAAGTAAACAAAAAATAATTGCAGCAAGGTATTTTTTGTTTTTTGGTTTATAGATCTGAAAATAATAGATGTAAAATAGACCCGGGGGCCATAGGTTTCACTAGAGGCTTATCTCTTGAATAAAGCATACAGTGGGTACACAAATTACTATAGAGCAATCGATATAAAAGCGCAAAGTTATGACAATATCTAAGGCAATGATCATGAATATACACATCACGTCCTTAACAAGTAGACCGAAATGATTCTGCATCTAGTACTATTACTCCACACATCGACCATAATCCAACATGCATCTAGAGTATTAAGTTCATAAGAACAAAGTAACGCCTAAGCAAGATGACATGATGTAGAGGGATAAACTCAAGCAATATGATATAAACCCCATCTTTTTATCCTTCATGGCAACAATACAATACGTGCCTCGCTACCCTTTGATACGTCTCCAACATATCTATAATTTTTTATTGTTCCATGCTATTATATTATCCTTCTAGGATGTTTTATGGGCTTTTATATATACTTTTATATGATTTTTTGGACATACCTATTAACCCAGAGCCTAGTGCCAGTTTCTCTTTTTCCCATGTTTTAGAGTATCGCAGAAAAGGAATACCAAACGGAGCCCAATTGACCTGAAACTGAGTGGAGGCTGTTTTTGGACCGGAAGAAGTCCAGGGAGTACCGGAGGAGGACTAGAAGATCCCCGGGCTGCCCACGAGGGTAGGGGCGCCCCCCTAGGCATGCCCCCTACCTCGTGGACAGCCCGGAGACCCCCCTTACTTGTTCCCGACTCCAACACCCCCTATATATACATAAACCTCCAGAAAATAACCTAGATCGGGAGTTCCGCCGCCGCAAGCCTTTGTTGCCACCGAAAACCAATCTAGACCTGTTCTGGCACCCTGTCGGAGTGGGGAATCCCTCTCCGGTGGCCATCTTCATCATCCTGGCACTCTCCATGACGAGGAGGGAGTAGTTCACCCTCGGGGCCGAGGGTATGTATCAGTAGCTATGTGTTTGATCTCTCTCTCTCATGTTCTTGAGATGGCACGATCTGAATGTATCACGAGCTTTGCTATTATAGTTGGGTCTTATGATGTTTCTCCTCCTCTATTCTCTTGTGATGAATTGAGTTTTCCCTTTGAAGTTATCTTATCGGATTGAGTCTTTAAGGATTTGAGAACACTTGATGTATGTCTTGCATGTGCTTATCTATGGTGACAATGGGATATCACGTGATCTACTTGATGTATGTTTTGGTGATCAACTTGCGGGTTCCATGACCTTGGGAATCTATGCATAAGGGTTGGCACACATTTTCGTCTTGACTCTTCGGTAGAAACTTTGGGGCACTCTTTGAAGTTCTTTGTGTTGGTTGAATAGATGAATCTGAGACTGTGTGATGTATATCATATAATCATGCCCACAGATACTTGAGGTGATAATGGAGTATCTAGGTGACATTAGGGTTTTGGTTGATTTGTGTCTTAAGGTTTTAATTCTAGTACGAACTCTAGGATGGATCGAATGGAAAGAATAGCTTCGTGTTATTTTACTACGGACTCTTAAATAGATTGATCAAAAAGAATAACTTTGAGGTGGTTTCGTACCCTACCATAATCTCTTCGTTTGTTCTCCGCTGTTAGTGACTTTGGAGTGACTCTTTGTTGCATGTTGACGGATAGTTATATGATCCAGTTATGTTATAATTGTTGAGAGAACTTGCACTAGTGAAAGTATGAACCCTAGGCCTTGTTTCCTAGCATTGCAATACCGTTTACGCTAACTTTAACCACGTGCTACCTTGTTATTTTTATATTTTCAGATCACAAAAACCTATATCTACCATCCATATTGCACTTGTATCACCATCTCTTCGCCGAACTAGTGCACCTATACAATTTGCCATTGTATTGGGTGTGCTGGGGACACAAGAGACTCTTTGTTATTTGGTTGTAGGGTTATTTGATAGAGACCATCTTCATCCTACGCCTCCCACGGATTGATAAACCTTAGGTCGTCCACTTGAGGGAAATTTGCTACTTTCCTACAAACCTGTGCACTTGTAGGCCCAGCAACGTCTACAAGATAAGGTTGCATAGTAGACATCAAGCTCTTTTCTGGCGCCGTTGCCGGTAGGTGAGTGCTTGAAGGTATATCTTTAGATCTTGCAATCGAATCTTTTAGTTTCTTGTTTTATCACTAGTTTATTTTATAAAAGAAAACTACAAAAAAATGGAATTGAGGTTGCCTCATATGCTTCATCTTTTTAATATCTTTCGTGAAAATGATGGGAAGGAAAATTGTTCTCAAGTACTAGAAGAAGAATGCATTAAAATGTTTGGCACTAAATACGTGAATGATGAGCATGATTGCAATGTAGTTAATGTGAATCCTTTGAACATCCATGATACTAACGATATGCAAAGCCACAAGCTTGGGGAAGCTATGTTTGATGAAGATGATATTTTTAGTCTCCCAAGTTTTGATGAGCAAATTTATTATGATGAAAGCATGCCTCCTATTTATGATAATTATATTGATGAAAGTGGATTTGGAGAGGTCATGACTTTATTTAGTGATGAATCCACTATTTCGGAAGAGGTTCCAATTGATTATGAGGACAAAGTTGCTATCGATGATGATTATTGTGATGACTTGTATGCCATTAATAATAATGATAGCCATGAAACTTGTCATCATGATTTTAGTTTTCAATTGGATTATGCCTCACATGATAATTATTTTGTTGAGTTTGCTCCCACTATTATTCCTGAGAAGAAATTCGCTTAAGTGGAGAGTAATAAAATTTATAGGCTTGGGGATCATGACAAGAATGCTTTATGTGATAATTATATTGTTGAATTAATTCTTGATGCTACTGAAAATTATTATGAGGGAGGAACATATGTTTGTAGGAATTGCAATAATATCAAGTTTCCTCTCTATGTGTTGAAAATCTTGAAGCTATGCTTGTTTTGCTTTCCTATGCTAGTTGATTATTGTTCCCATAAGTTGTTTGCTCACAAAACCCCTGTGCATAGTAAGTGGGTTAGACTTAAATGTGCTAGTCATATTCTTCATGATGCTCCCGTTATGTTTCAGTTCTTATCTTTTGTGTGAGCATCTTTGAAATCATTATGCCTAGCTAAAAGGCATTAAAGAAAAGCGCTTGTCGGGAAACAACCCAATATTTACCCCTATTGTTTTTGTGTGTTCACATGATTATGCTACTGTATTAATCATGTTTTATAGTTCTTGTTGCAAAAAAGTGCCAAGTAGAACCTTTGGGAAGACTTTGGTGAATGTTAATATGATCTTGCTGTAAAAAACAGAAACTTTGTGCCCACGAGATTAGCAGCCATTTTTTTACTGGAGAGTGATTTTAAGTTGATTCTTTTTGCAGAAGATTAATAGACAAATTCCTCATGTCCACCAATTTATTTGATAATTTTTTGAGTTACAGAAGTATTCGAAAGTTACAGATTGCTACAGACTGTTCAGTTTTTGATAGATTCTGTTTTTCGTGTGTTGTTTGCTTATTTTGATGAATCTATGAGTAGTATCGAAGGGTATGAACCATAGAGAAGTTGGAATATAGTAGATATTACACCAATATGAATTTAGAATGAGTTCACAACCGTATCTTAATGTGGTGGTTTATTTTCTTATACTAACGGAGCTTACAACTTTTTTGTTGAGTTTTGTGTTGTGAAGTTTTCAAGTTTTGGGTAAAGATTCGATGGACTATGGAATAAGGAGTGGCAAGAGCCTAAGCTTGGGGATGCCCAAGGCAGACCAAGGTAATATTCAAGGACAACCAAAAGCCTAAGCTTGGGTATGCCCCGGGAAGGCATCCCCTCTTTCGTCTTCGTTCAACGGTAACTTTACTTGAGGCTATATTTTTATTCACCACATGATATGTGTTTTGCTTGGAGCGTCAATTTATTTTATTTCGTTTTGCTTTCTGTTTGAATAATATCCCAAGATCTGAAATTCTTAAATGTTAGAGAGTCTTCACATAGTTACATAATTATTTAACTACTCATTATCTTCACTTATATCTTTCAGAGTAGTTTGTCATTTCCTCTAGTGCTTCACTTATATCTTTTTAGAGAACGGCGGTGGTTTTATTTTGAAGAAATATATGAACTCTCATGCTTCACTTGTATTATTTTGAGAGTCTTAAACAACATGGTAACTTGCTTTGGATATGAATTTAGTACTAATATGATAGGCATCCAGGATGGGTATAATAAAAACTTTCATATAAAGTGCATTGAATACTATGAGAAGTTTGATGCTTGATGATTGTTTTGAGATATGAGGATGGTGATATTAGAGTCATGCTAGTAAAGTAGTTGTGAACTTGAGAAATACTTGTGTTGAGGTTTGCAAGTCCCGTAGCATGCACGTATGGTAACCGTTGTGTGACAAATTTGAAGCATGAAGTATTTCATTGAGTGTCATCCTTTGTGTGGAGGTCGGGATCCCGCGATGGTTAACTCCTACCAACCCTTCCCCTAGGAGCATGCGTGTAGTACTTTGTTTTGATGACTTGTAGATTTTTTGCAATAAGTATGTGAGTACTTTATGACTAATGTTGAGTACATGGATTATACGCACTCTCACCCTTCCGCCATTGCTAGCCTCTCTTGTACCCGCAACTTTCGTCGGTACCATACACCCACCATATACCTTCCTCAAAATAGCCACCATACCTTCCTATTATGGCATTTCCATAGCCATTCCTAGATAATATTGCCATGCAACTTTCCACCGTTCCGTTTATTATGACATGTTTCATCATTGTCATATTGCCATGCATGATCATGTAGTTGACATCGTATTTGTGGCAAGGCCACCATGCATAATTTTTCATACATGTCACTCTTAATTCATTACACATCCCGGTACACCGCCGGAGGCATTCATATAGAGTCATACTTTGTTCTAGTATTGAGTTGTAATCAATGAGTTGTAAATCAACAGAAGTGTGAAGATCATCATTATTAGAGCATTGTCCCAAATAAAAAAATAAAAATAAGAAGGAAAGGCCAAAGAAAAAAAGAAAGGCCCAAAAAAGAAAAAAAAAAGAAAAAAAAGGAAAAAAAAAAGAAAAAAAAAAGAAAAGAAGGGACAATGCTACTATCTTTTTCCACACTTGTGCTTCAAAGTAGCACCATGATCTTCATGATAGAGAGTCTCTTGTTTAGTCACTTTCATATACTAGTGGGAATTTTCATTATAGAACATGGCTTGTATATTCCAACGATGGGCTTCCTCAAATGCCCTAGGTCATTGATACGTCTCCAATGTATCTATAATTTTTCATCGTTTCGTGCTATTATATATTATATTTTGGATGTTTAATGGGCTTTATTATACACTTTCATATTATTATTGGGACTAACCTACTAACCCAAGGCCCAGTGCAAATTGTTGTTTTTGCCTATTGCAGTGTTTCGTAGAAAAGGAATATCAAACGGAGTCCAAATGGAATGAAACCTTCGGGAGAGTTATTTTTGGAACCGTGTCTACACAGAAGACTTGGAGTACACGCGAGGGAACGAAAGAGGTGGCCACGAGGGCAGGAGGCGCGCCCCCCACCCTTGTGGGCCCCCTCTGGCTCCCCCGGTGCCCCTCTTCCTCCTATATATATCCTCGTACCCTGAAAACATCGAGGCAACAGACCAAACCCAAATTCAACCGCCGCAACCTTCTGCTCCCGTGACATCCCATCTTGGGGCCTGTTTCAGAGCTCCGCCGGAGGGGGGGTCGATCACGGAGTGCTTCTACATCAACACCATAGCCTCACCAATGAGTTGTGAGTATTTTACCACAGACCTTCGTATCCATAGTTATTAGCTAGATGGCTTCTTCTCTCTTTTTGGATCTCAATACAAAGTTCTCCTCGATCTTTGAGGAGATCTATTCGATGTAATATTTTTGCGGTGTGTTTGTCGAGATCCGATGAATTGTGAGTTTATGATCAAGATTATCTATGAACAATATTTGATTCTTTTCTGAAATCTTTTATGTATGATTATAATATCCTTGCAAGTCTCTTCGAATTATTGGTTTGGTTTGGCCTACTCGATCTATAGTTCTTGCAATGGGAGAAGTGATTGGCTTTGGGTTCAATCTTGCGGTGTCCTCTCCCAGTGACAGTAGGGGCAGCAAGGCACATATTGTATTGTTGCCATCGAGGATAAAAAGATGGGTTTTATATCATATTGCTTGAGTTTATCCCTCTACATCATGTCACCTTGCTTAAGGTGTGATGGCTTCTCGCCCCTCGTTGGTTACCCCAAGTGGAAGGTTTGAGATGCAGTGTAGCGGTAGTTTTCCCTTGGCAAAGATACCAAGGATCGAATTCCCCTGAGACTCCAAGGTTCAACAAGAAGGTGTCAACTGCTAGCGGCGCAACTAGCGATCAACCGGACCTGCACACAAATACAAATAACTTTGCTCCCAACGAGTACAGAGAGGTTGTCAATCCCTCCGGCCTTGTCGTTTACAAAGGATCAAACGCAAGAGATAATAGTGATAGGTATTACTGCAACTAGTAAGTAAAAACAGAAAGTAAATAGCGGATGTGATCAGTGATGGTAATATGGACCGGGGTCCCATGATGTTCACTAGTGATGTCTCTCTCCCAAAAGACGATAAAACAGCTAAGCAAGGTAAACAAATTACAGCTGGGCAATTGGCAGGATTACGTGCGCAAACCTATTCTAACTATGCTGCAAGAAAGGTAGAGGCTCAAAAGCATGGGCGGTACGCCAAGGCAAGTAGACCGAAATCCATCTGCATCTACTACTAATCGTCCACCTTGAGATATCTATCCAGAACATCTCGCTGGTATTAAGTTGCGAGTCCCACCCATAGTGTAAACTCAAAGCAACAGACAACTGCATTAAAAGAACTTTCGTAAAGTAAACAATCCTTGCACCCGCGAGTACAAGCACCGTTGTTTTCCCCCTTGTGGCAATAGAACATCCCCTAGAATCATGTTTCTGTCACTCAAGCTAGTCATCGAGGGGCATGAACCCACAATCAAGCATAACGTTCCCTCTTGGAGTTACTACCTACTACTTGGCCAAAGCAATAAACAGCAACGGAGAACATGCAAGAATTACTCAAGAACATAAATATAAAAGAGGTAAATCAAATATATTACTCACACACAATCTGAACATAATCTCATAATCCATCGGATCCCAGCAAACTCATCATACCAACAGCATAAGGATTACATATATGCCTCGATCATGTAGGGAAGCTCACGAGGTCTAATTAGTGAAGAACAAAGAGGGGAGGAGAACATCACATAGCTACTGGTCATGGACCCATGGTCCAAGGGAGACTACTCACAACCCATCCGGGAGGCGTCCATGGTGGTGGAGAGGCTCCCGGTGGTGATCCTCCCCTCCGGCAGGGTGCCGGGAAGAGTTCTCCTGGTGCTCCCGATCTTGGAAGCGCGGCGGCGGCGGAACAGAGATGAGATCGCGAAAAATGGTTCCGTCCTCGAGGGTTTCGGGACGCGGTGTAAATATATGCCAAAGGGGGGCATCAGCGGAGGCCTGGGGGGCCCAGGCGCCCCCCTGGCGCGGCCAGGAGGGGGGCGCGCCCCCAGGGCGCCTGGAGCCCTGGTGGCCCCCCTCCGGCCCTACTTTGGCCGCACGGAAGCTTCCGGAACGCTGATTTTTTATATATTTTTCCCGGAATTTTTCTGGCAGTTTACGTAATGGGAAAACCTGAAATACAAAAACAGCAGAAAACAGAAACTAGCATTGGGGTGCACTGAGTTAATAGGTTAGTCCAAATATGATCAAAAGTGTATGGAAGTGTATAAATATCATAGCAATATCACACAAAAGAGGCATGGAGCAAGCAGAAATTATAGATACGTTTTGGACGTATCAACACCCCAAGCTTAATTCCTGCTCGTCCTCGAGTAGGTAAATGATAACAAGCATAATTTCTGTGGTGACATGCCATTAACCATATAAGGACTTTTTACAGTCACATGACAAATGCTTACTGAGACAATGAATCTGTAGTAATTAAGTTGCCTCATGAGAAAATCACAAAGAACTGAAAGTTTTACAATATGATACTGAAACACTCAATAGATTTGTAGTGAGCATGGTGTGCAAATATGATAAAGTGGTATCTCGTTTGCCCCCTTTAGTGAGGCAAAACATAAATGCAGGGGCACCTCCAAGGTTTAAGTGACAACTATATACAATGATTTCAGAATAAACGATATCATAATCATGCAAAAGACAATGGTACTTTGGGACAATGCACATTACACTCAGAATGACAATCATGCTCTCAATAGTTGGTGCTTTAAAGAAGGTGGAGACACTCGAACCGTGGCTTTTGTTGGCAAGGTTGAAAACCCGTGGTCGGAAACAAAAACTAAACATGTACCAGAGCTCTTGGTTTTAAAAACAGAGGTAATAATTATTATTTTTGAATATGCATGTTTCGTCAACGAATGCTAGCAGATAACTCAATTACTTCTTGAGATGGACAAGTTTCGAGGAACGGCTCCCGAATGAGGACGATCACATCCTCTTAATCTCCTTTGTTTATCACTGCCAAAGTTTTCTGATTTCTCATGAACAAAGCGTGAAGGAGGGTTTGTTTGTTGTATATTTTTTAATGGGCCGGGCGCACTCTATGCAAGTTCCTTCTCGTATTATGGGTTTGCACATTAGACATGCAATCCCGGGGTGAAGCTTGTCCAACTTAAAAAGATCATGAATTAACTACTACTTCCTCATGAACTAAAACAGAGGCCTAAAAGAGAAATGCCTTTTTTTTGAATAATTTCGAGATGGTACATGAAAGTCTTCGTTAGGAATGGCAGGTAAATACCATGTATAGGAAGGTATGGTGGACTCATATGGCATAACTGGTTTAAAGGATTTTGGATGCACAAGCAGTCAGTCCGCTTAGTACAGGCGAAGGTTAGCAAAAGTCTGGGAGCAACCAACTAAAAGAGCAATGACGGTCATAATCATGCAGAGCGACAAAGCAACATTGAATCAGGCATGGAAGTTATATCGCTACTCAGAAACTAAAGATCATCAAGGCTTGATAGACTTTCTTTACAGTCTTAAATATGCGTGAGCATACGCCAAGTCAATCAAAATAAATTCCTGGAGGAAGATACCACTAAACCATACCACATCATAGGCAAACAAATCATGTTGGTACTCCATTAACACATTGAGAACCCCCCCAGCTATTTGAGACTAACCATAAGAAAACATGAACTACTAAGCACCATTATGCACCTAGCATTTTTATCATAGACATATCAACCAGTGCAACAGAAGCCAACTCTCTTAACAAGATAAGCATGATAACTAAAGAGAGTTCCAGCGACCAACTAAACAAAAGCTCTTTAAAAAGTAAAGCATGAAAACTAAGAGCTGAACATGATAGTAGCTATTGAAAGACAAAGAACACACACAGCAAGGATAGACATGAAAATTCTATGTTATGTTCTAGGTTGACGTGGAGCGTGTATCTCTCCCACACAAAGAAGGCTGAGTTCCAACTCGTTATGAAAAGCAAGCAAAGCTAAAGAAAACTAAAAAGGAAACTAAAAGCAAGACGCTCCAAGCATAGCACATAACACATGAAATGATAAAAATATAGTGGAACGAAAGACGAACTGATAATTGTTGATGGAGAAGGGGATGCACGGGGGCATCCCCATGCTTAGACGCTTGAGTCTTCTTGAATATTTCTTGGGGGTGCACGGGGCATCCCCAAGCTTGAGCGTTTGACACTCCTGAATCTTTTTATCATCTTCCCTCGCACACTTGAAAACTCCCTTCATACATAACTCATCATAATCTGATTGGCGAGGTTAGTACCCTTAATAAAATAATTGTTCCTTGCTGTAAATAAGGATATTCTTGAAGGTCTACTATTTCTCAAGATTGCCAAAAGGTTTTTGCAAAGAAAAAGCAAGCTCAAGGTTTGCAAAACGAAGGAAAGGCAAAACAGGACAGAATCTGTGAAAAACAGACCAGTAGGTAGTACATAATTTTTTCGGGGCACTTCTGCAACTCAAATCAAAAAACTCAGAACAGACACCCGAAAGCCAATTGTATAGAGCACGCTGTCGAAACAATTCAAACCAAAAAGATGATCTGGTGATTTTATACGAATTTTTCTGTCCAAGGACAGAATCTGTTTCCTGGACAGCACGTCACAACTTTTGAACTTTCTTGCAATCAGAGGCTACACTTGGCACAAAGCTGAAAAGTAAAGATACAATGATGATGCTACCGTAGTAACAACATCAAGACACAACAAAAGCAAAATAAAATTTTATTCATTGTGGGCTGCCTCCCAAAAGCGCTTTCTTTTATGCCTTTAAGCTAGGCATAATGCAAAGAGGAATCAATAATCATCATAATAATCGGAGTTATAAATTGCTTCAAATGGTTCCTCAATAAGTTCACTCTTATTCCTTCTAGGAAAGGGGTACACACCTTTTGCCTTCCCGCGTAAGCGGATTTGTCCCTTACCTATATCGATGAAGCCCTTTACGGCTCGGAGGAAGTCCCTTCCAAGCACTATATTTCCTTGGTTCGGCTTCATGATGAAGAAATCAACCATTGCAATCCCTTTAAGGGATGTAACTGGCACGTCTTTTATTCTTCCCTGGATCTCAGAAATATCTCCATTAGTGTGTTCATGATGAGATGATAATCTATCCATGTTAAATTTTAAAGAATCATGAACAATTTTTGGCATAGTAGAAACCATAGATCCAATATCACAATAAGCAAGGAAGTCTTGATTAGAGATGCTAATCCTAACAAAAGGCTCCCAATCATTGTCTATTTCCAAAATATCTCTCTTTTTGGGTTTGGGTTTCTCTACCTTCATTAAGTCTAGAGCATCCATTCTCTTTTCAATAGTAGCAAGTCTATCTATGACAGTATCAAAATTATGATCATAAACAAAGTAACTAGATAGACCATGTATAATTTCAAGAGCTCTAGCTTCATCACACTCTAGGAAGTCTCCTTCAGCTATAATATCAAGAGAGTGTTTACACCATTTAAAAAGACCATGGTAAAAGTTTCTAAGCACAATTTTTATAGGTATCCAAGGCATAATTCTCCTATGTGCATCAGAGATTCTCTCCCATGCCTTCTTCATATTTTCTCCATCCCTTTGATGGAAATCTAGAACTTCTGATTCCCTCAAAGCACCAAATCCTAACATGCTTGACTAAACAGAAAGGACTACTAACAAATAAAAAAAAAATTGTGATTTTTTTGATAAAAGACACTAAAGCAAAAACTGAAAGGTAAACTAACAAGACTAAAAAGCAAAAGTAAAAGATAGCGTGCAACTCCCCTACCTTGAAGAGTGGAGTCCCCGGCAACGGCGCCAGAAAACTTTGCTTGATGGATTCTCGCCCCTCGTTGGTTACCCCAAGTGGAAGGTTTGAGATGCAGTGTGGCGGTAGTTTTCCCTTGGCAAAGATACCAAGGATCGAATTCCCCTGAGACTCCAAGGTTCAACAAGAAGGTGTCAACTGCTAGCGGCGCAACTAGCGATCAACCGGACCTGCACACAAATACAAATAACTTTGCTCCCAATGAGTACAGAGAGGTTGTCAATCCCTCCGGCCTTGTCGTTTACAAAGGATCAAACGCAAGAGATAATAGTGATAGGTATTACTGCAACTACTAAGTAAAAATAGAAAGTAAATAGCGGATGTGATCAGTGATGGTAATATGGACCGGGGTACCATGATGTTCACTAGTGATGTCTCTCTCCCAAAAGACGATAAAACAGCTAAGCGAGGTAAACAAATTACAGCTGGGCAATTGATAGGATTACGTGCGCAAATCAATGCTAACTATGCTGCAAGAAAGGTAGAGGCTCAAAAGCATGGGCGGTACGCCAAGGCAAGTAGACCGAAATCCATCTGCATCTACTACTAATCGTCCACCTTGAGATATCTATCCAGAACATCTCGCTGGTATTAAGTTGCGAGTCCCACCCATAGTGTAAACTCAAAGCAACAGACAACTGCATTAAAAGAACTTTCCGTAAAGTAAACAATCCTTGCACCCGTGAGTACAAGCACCGTTGTTTTCCCCCTTGTGGCAACAGCACATCCCCTATACTCATGTTTCTGTCACTCAAGCTAGTCGTCGAGGGGCATGAACCCACAATCAAGCATAACGTTCCCTCTTGGAGTTACTACCTACTACTTGGCCAAAGCAATAAACAGCAACGGAGAACATGCAAGAATTACTCAAGAACATAAATATAAAAGAGGTAAATCAAATATATTACTCACACACAATCTGAACATAATCTCATAATCCATCGGATCCCAGCAAACTCATCATAGCAACAGCATAAGGATTACATATATGCCTCGGTCATGTAGGGCAGCTCACGAGGTCTAATTAGTGAAGAACAAAGAGGGGAGGAGAAAATCACATAGCTACTGGTCATGGACCCATGGTCCAAGGGAGACTACTCACAACTCATCCGGGAGGCGTCCATGGTGGTGGAGAGGCTCCCGGTGGTGATCCTCCCCTCCGGCAGGGTGCCGGGAAGAGTTCTCCTGGTGCTCCCGATCTTGGAAGCGCGGCGGCGGCGGAATAGAGATGAGATCGCGAAAAAATGGTTCCGTCCTCGAGGGTTTCGGGACAAGGTGTAAATATATGCCAAAGGGGGGCATCAGCGGAGGCCTGGGGGGCCCAGGCGCCCCCCGGACGCGGCCAAGAGGGGGCCGCGCCCCCAGGGCGCCTGGAGCCCTGGTGGCCCCCCTCCGGCCCTACTTTGGCCGCACGGAAGCTTCCGGAACGCTGATTTTTTATATATTTTTCCCGGAATTTTTCTGGC
This sequence comes from Secale cereale, assembly GCA_902687465.1. Taxonomy (NCBI): domain Eukaryota; kingdom Viridiplantae; phylum Streptophyta; class Magnoliopsida; order Poales; family Poaceae; genus Secale; species Secale cereale. The sequence continues at coordinate 150,271,833 of LR738712.1, read as the reverse complement.
AGTTTACGTAATGGGAAAACCTGAAATACAAAAACAGCAGAAAACAGAAACTGGCACTGGGGTGCACTGAGTTAATAGGTTAGTCCAAATATGATCAAAAGTGTATGGAATTGTATAAATATCATAGCAATATCACACAAAAGAGGCATGGAGCAAGCAGAAATTATAGATACATTTTGGGCGTATCAAGGCGTTACTCTATTCTTATGAACTTAATACTCTATATGCATGATGATAGCCGTCGATGTGTGGAGTAATAGTAGTAGATGCAGAATCGTTTCGGTCTAGTTGTTACGGGCATGATGCCTTTATATAATGATCATGCCTAGATATTCTCATAACTATGCGCTTTTCTATCAATTGCTTGACAGTAATTTGTCCACCCACCGTAGAATTCTGCTATCATGAGAGAAGCCACTAGTGAAACCTATGGCCCCCGGGTCTATCTTTATCATATTACTTTCTCATCAAATTGTTAATTTATGTCGCCATTATTTATTTACTTTCTGTTTCTATACCAAAAATACTATCTTATCATATCTATCAGATCTCACTTTTGTAAGTGACCGTGAAGGGATTGATAACCCCTTATCGCATTGGCTGCGAAGTTCTTATTTGTTTGTGCAGGTGCGAGGGACTCGCGCGTGGTCTCCTACTGGATTGATACCTTGATTCTCAAAAACTAAGGGAAATACTTACGCTACTGTGCTGCATCACCCTTTCCTCCTCGAGGAAGTACAACACAAGCTCGAGAACTAGCAAGAATTTCTGGCACCGTTGCTGGGGAGATCTACGCAAAACTCATATACCAAGTACCTATCAGAAACCCTTATCCTTCGCATTACATTATTTGCCTCTCGCTTTCCTCTCCCCCACTTCACCCTTGTCGTTTTATTCGCCCTTCTTTTTCCGTGTGTTTACCGTTCGCTTGCCTCTTGTTTGCTTTGGATTGCTTGCTTGTCACTATGGCTCAAGACAATACCAAATTGTGTGACCTTTCCAATACCAACAATAATGATTTTATTAGCACGCCTATTGCTCCTATTACCGATGCTGAATCTTGTGAGATCAATGCTGCTCTGTTGAATCTTGTCATGAAAGATCAATTTTCTTGCCTTCCTAGTGAAGATGTCGCTACCCATCTAAACAACTTTGCTGATTTGTCTGATATGCAAAATAAAAGGGATACAGATGATGATATTGCTAAATTGAAGCTATTTCCGTTTTCACTTAGAGATCGTGCTAAAACTTGGTTCTCCTCTTTGCCTAGAAATAGTATTGATTCATGGAATAAGTGCAAAGATGCCTTTATCTCTAAGTATTTTCCGCCCGCGAAGATTATCTCTCTTAGAAACGATATTATGAATTTTAAGCAACTAGATCATGAGCATGTTGCACAAGCTTGGGAGAGAATGAAATTAATGATACGCAATTTCCCTACACATGGTTTGAACTTATGGATGATTATACAAAAAAAATATGCTGGCTTGAATTTTGCTTCTAGAAATATTTTAGATTCGGCCGCGGGGGGCACTTTCATGGAAATTACTTGAGGAGAATCTACCAAACTCCTAGATAATATTATGGTTAACTACTCTCAATGGCACGCCGAAAGATCTACTAGTAAAAAAGTACATGAGATAGAAGAGATTAGTGTTTTGAATGGAAAGATGGATGAAGTTATGAAATTATTTGCTGCTAAGAGTGCTTCTTCTGATCCTAATGATATGCCTTTATCCATGTTGATTGAAAATAATAATGAATCTTTGGATGTGAATTTTGTTGGTAGGAATAATTTTGGTAACAATGCTTATAGAGGAAACTTCAATCCTAGGCCTTTTCCTAGTAATTCTTCTAATAATTATGGTAATTCCTACAATAACTCTTAGGGAAATTTTGGTAAGATGCTCTCTGAATTTGAGACTAGTGTTAAAGAGTTTATTAATTGTCAAAAGAATTTCAATGCCTTGCTTGAAGAAAAATTGCTTAAGATTAATGAGTTGGCTAGAATTACTCTTGATGTTGATTCTTTGAAAATTAGATCTATTCCACCTAAGCATGATATCAATGAGTCTCTCAAAGCCATGAGAATTTCCATTGATGAGTGCAAAGAAAGAACCGCTAGGATGCATGCTAAAAGAGATTGCTTTATGAAAGTGTATTCTTCTAATTATCATGATAATAAAGATGAAGATCTGAAAGTGATTGATGTGTCTCCTATTAAATCCTTGTTTTCTAGTATGAATCTTCATAAAGATGGTACTAGAGATGAGTCTACTTTAGTTAAAAGGCGTCCCAATGATTCAGAGTTTTTAGATCTTGATGCTAAAATTGCTAAAAGTGGGATTGAAGAGATCAAAACATTACGTAGAAATGAACCCACTATTTTGGATTTCAAGGGATTTAATTGTGATAATTTCTCTTTACTAGATTGTATTTCCTTGTTGCAATCAGTGCTAAATTCTCCGCATTCTTATTGTCAAAATAAGGCTTTTACCAAAAACATAGTTGATGCTTTAATGAAATCTTATGAAGAAAAACTTGAATTAGAACGTTTTATCCCTAGAAAACTTTATGATGAGTGGGAACCTACTATTAAAATTAAGATTAAAGATCATGAATACTTTGCTTTGTGTGATTTGGGTGCAAGTGTTTCTACAATTCCAAAAACTTTGTGTGATATGTTAGGTTTCCATGAGCTTGATGATTGTTCTTTAAATTTGCATCTTGCGGATTCTACCATTAAGAAACCTATGGGAAGGATTAATGATGTTCTTATTGTTTCCAATATGAATTATGTGCCCGTAGATTTCATTGTTCTCGATATAGATTGCAATCCTTCATGTCCTATTATTCTTGGTAGACCTTTCCTTAGAACGATTGGTGCAATTATTGATATGAAGGAAGGAAATATTAGATTCCAATTTCCGTTAAGGAAAGGTATGGAACACTTTCCTAGAAATAAAATCAAATTACCTTATGAATCTATTATGAGAGCCACTTATGGATTGCCTACCAAAGATGGCAATACCTAAATCTATTCTTGTATCATGCCTAGCTAGGGGCGTTAAACGATAGCGCTTGTTGGGAGGCAACCCAATTTCATTTTCTTTGTTTTTGTTTCTGTATAGGAATAAATATTGCATCTAGCTTCTGTTTAGATGTGGTTTTATGTTTTAATTAGTGTTTGTGCCAAGTGGAACCTTTGGGAAGACTTGTGTGAAGTTTATATCATCATGCTGTAAAAAAACAGAAACTTTAGCGCTCACGAGATTGGCTGTTATTTTTTAATAGAGAGTAATTTTTAGTTGATTATTTTTGCAGATGATTAATAGGCAAATTATTCACGTCCACCAATTTATTTAATTTTTTTTAGAGTTACAGAAGTATTCGAAAGTTACAGATTACTATAGACTGTTCTGTTTTTGATAGATTCTGTTTTTCGTGTGTTGTTTGCTTATTTTGATAAATCTATGAGTAGTATCGGGGGGTATGAATCATATAGAAGTTGTAATATAGTAGATTTAACACCAATATAAACAAATAATGAGTTCATTACAGTACCTTTGAGTGGTGGTTTGTTTTCTTATACTAACGGAGCTCACGAGATTTTTGGCTAAGTTTTGTGTTGTGAAGTTTTCAAGTTTTGAGTATGGCTTTGATGGACTCTGGAACAAAGAGTGGCAAGAACCTAAGCTTGGGGATTCCCAAGGCACCCCTAGGTAAAATTCAAGTACAACCAAAGCCTAAGCTTGGGGATACCCCGGGAAGGCATCCCCTCTTTCGTCTTCATCTATCGGTAACTTTACTCGGGACTATATATTTATTCACCGCATGATATGTGTTTTGCTTGGAGCGTCATGTATGATTTGAGTCTTTGCTTATTAGTTTTCCACAATAACCCTTACTGGACACACCTTTTGAGAGAGATAAATATGGTTTAAAATTTATTAAAATACTCTATGTGCTTCACTTATATCTTTGATCTAGATAGTTTTGCTCTAGTGCTTCACTTATATCTTTTAAAGCACGGTGGTGGTTTTATTTTGTAGAAATTACTGATCTCTCATGCTTCACTTATATCATTTTGAAAGCCTTTTAGAACAGCATGGTAATGTGCTATGGTTATAAAACTAGTCCTAATATGATAGGCATCCAAGATGAGTATAGTAAAAACTTTCATATAAAGTGCATTGAATATTAAGAGAAGTTTGATACTTGATGATTGTTTTGAGATATGAGGATGGTGATATTAGAGTCATGCTAGTAGAGTAGTTGCGAATTTGAGAAATACTTGTGTTGAGGTTTGCAAGTCCCGTAGCATGCACGTATGGTAACCGTTGTGTGACAAATTTGAAGCATGAGGTATTTCATTCAGTGTCATCATTTCCCTTCCCCTAGGAACATGCGTGTGGTACTTTGTTTTGATGACTTGTAGATTTTTGCAATAAGTATGTGAGTTCTTTATGACTAATGTAGAGTCCGTGGATTATACGCACTCTCACACTTCCACCATATCTAGCCTCTCTTGTACCGCACAACTTTTGCCGGTACCATACACCCACCATATACCTTCCTCAAAACAGCCACCATACCTACCTCTCATGGCATTTCCATAGCCATTCCGAGATATATTGCCATGCAACTTTCCACTGTTCCGTTCATATGACACGCTTCATATTATCATATTGACATGCATGATCATGTAGTTGACATCGTATTCGTGGCTAGGCCACCATGCATAATTTTTCATACATGTCACTCCTGATTCATTGCACATCTCGGCACACTGTCAGAGGCATTCATATAGAGCCATACTTAGTTCTAGTATCAAGTTGTAAATCAATAAAAGTGTGATAATCATCATTATTAGAGCATTATCCCAAAAAAAAGGCCAAACAAAAAATATAAAGGCCCCAAAAAAAGAAAAGAAAAAAGGGACAATGCTGCTATCTTTTTTTTCCACACTTGTGCTCCAAAGTAGCACCATGATCTTCATGATAGAGAGTCTCTTGTTCAGTCACTTTCATATACTAGTGGGAATTATGATTATAGAACTTGGCTTGTATATTCCAACGATGGGCTTCCTCAAATGCCCTAGGTCTTCGTGAGCAAGCAAGTTGGATGCACACCCACTTAGTTTCTTTTGTTGAGCTTTCATACATTTATAGCTCTAGTGCATCCGTTCCATGGTAATCCCTACTTACTCACATTGATATCTATTGATGGGCATCTCCATAGCCCATTGATACGCCTAGTTGATGTGAGACCATCTTCCTCTTTTGTCTTCTCCACAACAACCATTCTATTCGACCTATAGTGCTATATCCATGGCTCACGCTCATGTATTGTGTGAAAGTTGAAAGAGTTTGAAAAAATTAAAGTATGAAACAAGTTCTTGGCTTAAACCGGGGTTGTGCATAATTTGAGTATTTTGTGTGACGAAGATGGAGCATAACCTAACTATATGATTTTGTAGGGATGAACTTCCTTTGGCCATGTTATTTTGAGAAGACATGATTGCTTTGTTAGTATGCTTGAAGTATTATTATTCTTATGTCAATATAGACTTTTGTCTTGCATCTTTCGGATCTGAACATTCATGCCACAATAAAGAAAATTACATCGAGAATTATGTTAGTTAGCATTCCACATAAAAAAAATGTTTTCATCATTTACCTACTCGAGGACGAGCAAGAATTAAGCTTGGGGATGCTTGATACGTCTCCAACGTATCTATAATTTTTTATTGTTCCATGCTATTATATATTCTGTTTTGGATGTTTAATTGGCTTTATTATACACTTTTATTTTATTTTTGGGACTAACCTATAAACCCAAGGCCCAATGCAAATTGTTGTTTTTGCCTATTTCAGTGTTTCGCAGAAAAGGAATATCAAACGGAGTCCAAACGGAATGAAACCTTCGGGAGAGTTATTTTTGGAACCGTATCTACACAGAAGACTTGGACTACACGCGAGGGAATGAAAGAGGAGGCCATGAGGGCAGGGGCGCGGCCCCCACCTTCGTGGGCCCCCTCTGGCTCCTCGGTGCCCCTCTTCCTCCTATATATAGCCTCGTACCCTGAAAACATCGAGGCAACAGATGAAACCCTAATTCCACCACCGCAACCTTCCGCTCCCGTGAGATCCCATCTTGGGGCCTGTTCCGGAGCTCCGCCGGAGGGGGGATCGATCACGGAGTGCTTCTACATCAACACCATAGCCTCACCAATGAGTTGTGAGTACTTTACCACAGACCTTCGGGTCCATAGTTATTACCTAGATGGCTTCTTCTCTCTCTTTGGATCTCAATACAAAGTTCTCCTCGATCTTCAAGGAGATCTATTCGATGTAATCTTTTTGCGGTGTGTTTGTCGAGATCCAGTGAATTGCGGGTTTATGATCAAGATTATCTATGAACAATATTTGATTCTTTTCTGAAATCAATTATTTATGATTATAATATCCTTGCAAGTCTCTTCGAATTATTGGTTTGGTTTGGACTACTAGATCTATAGTTCTTGCAATGGGAGAAGTGCTTGGCTTTGGGTTCAATCTTGCGGTGTCCTCTCCCAGTGACAGTAGGGGCAGCAAGGCATGTATTGTATTGTTGCCATCGAGGATAAAAAGATGGGGTTTATATCATATTGCTTGAGTTTATCCCTCTACGTCATGTCATCTTGCTTAAGGCGTTACTTTGTTCTTATGAACTTAATACTCTAGATGCATGCTGGATAGCGGTCGATGTGTGGAGTAATAGTAGTAGATGCAGAATCGTTTCGTTCTACTTGTTACAGACGTGATGCCTATATATAATGATCATGCCTAGATATTCTCATAACTATGCGCTTTTCTATCAATTGCTCAACAGTAATTTGTTCACCCACCGTAGAATTCTGCTATCATGAGAGAAGCCACTAGTGAAACCTATGGCCCCCGGGTCTATCTTTATCATATTACTTTCTCGTCAACTTGTTAATTTCCGCCGCCGTTATTTATTTACTTTCTGTTTCTATACCGAAAATACCAAAACTACTATCTTATCCTATCTATCAGATCTCACTTTCGTAAGTGACCGTGAAGGGATTGATAACCCCTAATCGCGTTGGCTGCGAAGTTCTTATTTGTTTGTGAAGGTGCGAGGGACTCGCGCGTGGTCTCCTACTGGATTGATACCTTGGTTGTCAAAAATTGAGGGAAATACTTAAGCTATTGTGCTGCATCACCTTTCCTCTTCGAGGGAATACAACGCAAGCTCGAGAAGTAGCAGTCTTCGTGAGCAAGCAAGTTGGATGCACACCCACATAGTTTCTTTTGTTGAGCTTTCATACATGTATAGCTCTAGTGCATCCGTTGCATGGCAATCCCTACTCACTCACATTGATATCTATTGATGGGCATATCCATAGCCCATTGATACGCCTAGTTGATGTGAGACCATATTCTTCTTTTTTGTCTTCTCCACAACCACCATTCTATTCCACCTATAGTGCTATATCCATGGTTCGCGCTCATGTATTGCTTGAAAGTGGAAAAAGTTTGAAAAAAAATCTAAGTATGAAACAAATGCTTGGCTGAAACCGGGGTTGTGCATGATTTGGGTACTTTGTGTGACGAAGATGGAGCATAACCAAACTATAAGATTTTGTAGGGATGAACTTTCTGTGGCTATGTTATTTTGAGAAGACATAATTGCTTTGTTAGTATGCTTGAAGTATTATCATTCTTATGTCAATATTACACTTTTGTCTTGAATCTTTCGGATCTGAACATTCATGCCACAATAAAGAAAATTACATTGATAATTATGTTAGGTAGCATTCCACAACAAAAATTCAGTTTTTATCATTTACCTATTCGAGGATGAGCATGAATTAAGCTTGGGGATGCTTGATACGTCTCCAACGTATCTACAATTTTTATCGTTCCATGCTATTATATTATCCTTCTAGCATGTTTTATGGGCTTTTATATACACTTCTATATGATTTTTGGGACTAACCTATTAACCTATAGCCCAGTGCCAGTTTATGTTTTTCCCATGTTTTAGAGTACCGCGGAAAAGGAATACCAAACGGAGCCCAATTGACCTGAAACAGAGCGGAGGCTGTTTTTGGACCAGAAGAAGCCCAGGGAGTACCGGAGGAGAATCAGAAGATCCCCGGGCTGCCCACGAGGGTAGGGCCCCCTCCTGGGCACGCCCCGTACCTCGTGGGCCGCCCGGAGACCCCCCTTACTTGTTCCCGACTCCAACACCCCCTATATACAGAAACCTCCAGAAAATAACCTAGATCGGGAGTTCAGCCGCCGCAAGCCTCTTTTGCCACCGAAAACTAATCTATACCCGTTCTGGCACCCTGCCGGAGGGGGAACCCCTCTCCGGTGGCCATCTTCATCATCCCAGCGCTCTCCATGACGAGGAGGGAGTAGTTCACCCTCGGGGCTGAGGGTACGTATCAGTAGCTACGTGTTTGATCTCTCTCTCTCTCATGTTCTTGAGATGGCACGATCTTGATGTATTGTGAGCTTTGCTATTATAGTTGGATCTTATGATGTATCTCCCCCTCTACTCTCTTGTGATGAATTGAGTTTTCCCTTTGAAGTTATCTTATCGGATTTAGTCTTTAAGGATTTGAGAACAATTGATGCATGTCTTGCATTTGCTTATATGTGGTGACAATGGGATATCACGTGATCTACTTGATGTATGTTTTGGTGATCAACTTGCGGGTTCCATGACCTTGGGAATCTATGCATAAGGGTTGTCACACGTTTTCGTCTTGACTCTCTGGTAGAAACTTTGGGGCACTCTTTGAAGTTCTTTGTGTTGGTTGAATAGATGAATCTGAGATTGTGTGATGCATATCGTATAATCATGCCCACAGATACTTGAGGTGACAATGGAGTATCTAGGTGACATTAGGGTTTTCGTTGATTTGTGTCTTAAGGTGTTATTCTAGTACGAACTCTAGGATGGATCGAACGGAAATAATAGCTTTATGTTATTTTACTACGGACTCTTGAATAGATCGATCAAAAAGAATAACTTTGAAGTGGTTTCGTACCCTACCATAATCTCTTCTTTTGTTCTCCGCTATTAGTGACTTTGGAGTGACTCTTTGTTGCATGTTGAGGGATATTTATTGATGACCCACAAGTGTAGGGGATCTATCATAGTCCTTTCAATAAGTAAGAGTGTCTAACCGAACGAGGAGCAGAAGGAAATGATAGGAAGTTTTCAGTAAGGTATTTTCTGCAAGCACCAAAATTTTTGGTAACAGATAGTTTTGTGATAAGGTAATTGTTAGCAAGTGACAAAAGGTAAAAGTAAATAAGGTGCAGAAAAATGGACCAGTCCTTTTGTAGCAAAGGACAAGTCTGTACAAACTCTTACATGAAGGAAAACGCTCCCGAGGACACATGGGAATTATCGTCAAGCTAGTTTTCATCACGATCATCTGATTCGCGTTCGGTACTTTGATAATTTGGTATGTGGGTGGACCAGTGCTTGGGTGATGTTCTTACTTGGACAAGCCTCCCACTTCTGACTAACCTCTAATGCAAGCATCCGCAACTACAAAAGAAGTATTAAGGTAAACCTAACCATAGCATGAAACAAGTGGATCCAAATCAGCCCCTTACGAAGCAACACATAAACTAGGGTTTAAGCTTCTATCACTCTAGCAACCCATCATCTACTTATTACTTCCAATGCCTTCCTCTAGGCCCAAATAATGGTGAAGTGTCATGTAGTCGACGTTCACATGACACCACTAGAGGAGAGATAACATACATCTCATCAAAATATCGAACGAATACCAAATTCACATGACTACTTATAGCAAGACTTCTCCCATGTCCTCAGGAACAAAAGTAACTACTCATAAGACATAATATGGTTCATGATCAGAGGGGTATTAATATGCATAATGGATCTGAACATATGATCTTCCACCAAGAAAACCAACTAGCATCAACTACAAGGAGTAATCAACACTACTAGCAACCCACGGGTACCAATCTGAGGTTTGGGTACAAAGATTAGATACAAGAGATGAACTAGGGTTTGAGAGGAGATGGTGTTGGTGAAGATGTTGATGAAGATAACCCTCCCCAATATGGGAGAGTTGTTGGTGATGACGGTGGTGACGATTTCCCCCTCCCGAAGGGAAGTATCCCCGGCAGAACAGCTCTGCCGGGGCCCTAGAATAGTTTCCGCCAAGGTTCCGCCTCAAGACGGCGGCGTCTGGTCCCGAAAGCCTCCTCCTGATTTTTTTTCAGGTCAAAACACCTCATATAGGAGAAGATGTGCATCGGGGGACCATCGGGTGGCCCACGAGACAGGAAGGCGCGCCCAGAGAGGGGGGCGCGCCCCTCACCCTCGTGGATAGGTGGTGGCCCCCCTGGTGATTCTCTTTCACCAGATATTTTTTATATTTTCCTAAATGGTGACCCGTGGAGTTTCAGAGCTTTTTGAGTTGTGCAGAATAGCTTTCCAATATTTGCTCCTTTTCTAGCTCAGAATTCCAGCTGTCAGCATTTTCCCTCTTCATGTAAACCTTGTAAAATAAGAGAGAAAAGGCATAAGTTTTGTGACATAATGTGTAATAACAGCCCATAGTGCAATAAATATCAACATAAAAGCATGATGCAAAATGGACGTATCAACTCCCCCAAGATTAGACCTCGCTTGTCCTCAAGCGAAATCCGAAATCGAAAAATATGTCCACATGTTTAGAGATAGAGGTGTCGCTAAAAATAAAATACGGACATGAGGGCATCATGATCATTCTCATAACAGCAACATATATATATATTGTCATATGATTCTTATGCTAAAGTAACAATTCATTCACAATGTCAAGTATGAATCAGAAACTCATGTTGCCGGAGCCTGATCCTCCACCGCCTTCTTGATCCTATTCTCCTTGTTGATCTCCTCGGGTCCTTCCCTCTTCAGATCTATCTTCATTAGCCAAAAATCGTTGCCCTCATTCTTGGAGGAGGAGGATGACATGATGCCTGGCCTTATCAACCCTAGCAGAAAAATAGCTCGAAACAAGAACAGAGGATTTTTGCGTGATATGGTGGTCAAGACCTTCGGGAGAATATATAATGAATTTTTACCGACCAAAAGGAGTAACATACAAGAAATCAGAGTCCGGGAGGCACACGAGGTGCCCACAAGGCAGGGGGAACGCCCAGGGGAGGGGGCGCGCCCTCCACCCTCTTGGACGCCTCGTGTCTCTTCCGGACTGCCACTTATTTTTCTATTTTCTAAATATTCCAAAACGGTGAAAAATTGCCATTAGAACTGTTTTGGAGTCGGTTTACTTACCGTATCACATACCACTTCCTTTTAGGGGTGTGAATCATTCTGGAAAGTGTCCATTATGTATTCCTCCTGGGTTATGGTTTCAATAACATTGGTTTCAATATTTATAGGATTTCCTGAGATATAATGTTTGATTCTTTGACCGTTCGCCACCTTCGGGTTTGTGCCTTCGAAGTTGTTGATTTATATGGCACCGGAACGATAGACATCCTCGATAACGTAAGGACCTTCCCATTTAGAGAGAAGCTTTCCTGCAAAAAATCTTAAACGAGAGTTGTATAGCAAGACATAATCACCTACGTTGAACTCATGCTTTTGTATCCTTTTGGCATGCCATCTTTTAACTTTTTCTTTAAATAGCTTGACATTCTTATAGGCCTGGGTTCTCCATTCATCAAGAGAGCTAATGTCAAATAACCTCTTCTCACCGAAAAGTTTGAAATCATAATTGAGCTCTTTAATAGCCCAATATGCCTTATGTTCTAGCTCAAGGGGTAAGTGACATGCTTTTCCATATACCATTTTATATGGAGACATACCCATAGGATTTTTGTATGCAGTTCTATAGACCCATAATGCATCATCAAGTTTCTTGGACCGATTCTTTCTAGACCTATTAACTGTATTTTGCAAAATTAATTTCAGCTCTCAATTACTTAATTCTACTTGACCACTAGTCTGTGGGTTATAAGGGGATGCAATTCTATGATTAACATCATACTTTGCAAGCACTTTACGGAAAGCACCATGAATAAAGTGTGAACCACCATCAATCATTAAGTATCTAGGGACTCCAAACCTTGGGAAAATAACTTCTTTAAGCATCTTAATAGAGGTGTTGTGATCAACACTACTAGTTGGAATAGCTTCTACCCACTTAGTAACGTAATCAACAGCAACTAAAATATGTGTGTACCCATTAGAGGAAGGAAACGGTCCCATATAGTCAAAGCCCCAAACATCAAATGGTTCAACAACAAGTGAATAATTCATAGGCATTTCTTGACGTCTAATGATATTACCAATTTTTTGACATTCATCACAAGATAAGACAAACTTACAGGCATCCTTGAAGAGAGTAGGCCAATAAAAACTAGATTGCAATACTTATGTGCAGTTCTATCTCCAGCATGGTGTCCTCCATAAGCTTCGAAGTGGCACTTGCGTAGGATCTGTTCCTGTTCATGCTTAGGTACACAACGTCTAATAATACCATCTACTCCTTCTTTATAAAGATGTGGGTCATCCCAGAAGTATTGTCTCAAATCATAGAAGAACTTTTTCTTTTGCTGGTATGTGAAACTAGGTGGTATAAACTTAGCAACAATGTAATTAGCATAATCAGCATACCATGGAGCGGTACGAGAAGTATTTATGACAGCTAATTGTTCATCAGGAAAGCTATCATCAATAGGTTGTGGGTCATCAAGTATATTCTCTAGCCTAGACAAGTTATCTGCAACAGGGTTCTCAGCTCCCTTTCTATCAATAATATGCAAGTCAAATTCTTGCAACAAGAGAACCCATCTAATAAGTCTAGGTTTAGCATCTTTCTTTTCCATAAGGTATTTGATAGCAGCATGATCAGTGTGAATAGTTACTTTAGAATCAACAATATAAGGTCTAAACTTATCACATGCAAATACAAATGTTAAAAACTCCTTCTCAGTAGTAGCATAATTTCTCTGGGCACTGTCTAGAGTTTTACTCGCATATTGGATAACACTCAACTTCTTATCAACTCTTTGTCCTAGAACAGCACCTACATCATAATCACTAGCATCACACAAAATCTCAAAGGGTAAATTCCAGTCAGGAGGGTGGACAATAGGTGCAAAGATCAATGCCTTCTAAGTATTTCAAATACTTCTAGACAATCATCATCAAAGACAAAAGGAATATCTTTTGTAAGAGATTAGTCAGAGGCTTGGAGATTTTGGAGAAGTCCTTAATGAACCTCCTGTCGGGGGAAACTGTCCACCACGAGCACCTATGGGACCGGAGCCCCTTTTTCGTGCGGTAAGGGAGCGGAGGGAGCACAAAGAGCAGATCGTGGAGAGCACGCGGGCAGTTTACCCAGGTTCGGGCCGCGATGGACGCGTAAAACCCTACTCCTGCTTAGTTGGTATTAAGTGTTGGAGCTCGGGAGCTTGAAGAACTGACTACACCGAGCAAATGAGCTATCTAGGTTCCGAACCCTTTCTACGTTGTGCATGGACCTCCTTTTATAGCTCAAGGGGTCACCGACAGGTGTCAACGTAGGGGAAAGGGTAAAAATGTAACTTTGGTGGTAGTTGTAACAGTGCGGGAATAGTGGATGAACAGTGGATGAACAGTGGTCATCACCTACTTTGACAGTGGGGGACAAGAGCATTAAATGCCCGTCGCCGTCGACCCCAAAAGCGCCCGCCCTTGCGTCTCCGTTCGCCACGGCGATAGCCTCGTCACCGTGAAGTGCCGCCGTGTCCCCCAGGCTGCACAGCCATCCGCCACGCGTCCCTGGAATGGTCCCAGGACGACGCGTGGTTCGATGAGCTAGAGCGCGGGCACACAGCGTAACTCTCCCCGGCAAGCACCTTGCCGGGGCCTTGACCTTGCCGGGCCCTGGAGCTTGTCGCTCTTCGGACCCTGCCAGGGCGCACGTTGCGCCGAGGCATGTCTTCTGAGATGTAGCCTTCTAGTCTTCCTGGCAAGCTCCTCTTGCCAGGGTCTCGTGCTAGTGAGGTAACCTTAAGCCTGGGACGGCCTTCCTGGCAAGCTCCACTTGCCGGGGCCTTGATCTTCTGTCTTGTATACTTTGTTTTTGAATGGCTTTATATGGATCAGAAAAGGCCTCCGACGAGCGCGTGGTAAGCCCTGCCGCGGGAAGCTGCTACTGCCCGTGCACAAGTTGGGGTACTAAGGTACCCCTACCTTAGTACACCGACAGGAGCCCCCGGGCCTGGGCCACACATGGTGCCGAGCGCTGTTGGGCCAGGCCCAAAACAGTGCACGGGCACGCGCGGCCCACGGCACACCGAATCCCCTTCCGGATCCGCCGCGTCCCTCCGTAACGGCACGCGTCGATTGCGGCGTCGTGGGAGGGAACGTGGCCACGTTCTTTAATGGGAAATGCGGAGCGTCCCCCACTTCCCCCTTAAAAGCAGAGGAAGCAGGGGCCGTTACCTTACTTCGCCTTCATTGCTTCTTCCATCTCCAGAAATTCCCCTCTGCGCTCCGCCTCCACACCTCCTCCGCCGTTTCCCGCATCTGCGGCGCCGCCGGGCTCCTTGCTCCCCCTTCCCTCGCCGCCTCCGCCATGGCCCCGAAGACCGAGAAGGCGAAGGCGGAGAAGGCCAAGAAAGAGAAATCTGAGCAGGCGGCGAGGCTTGCTCTCCTGCGGAAGAGGAATGTCGTCTTCGCGCCAAGGCTCGGCGCGCGGGAGCTCTGGAACAAGTACTACCTGTTCTGGGCCAAGAAGACCAAGGCGCATCCTCGGACCAGAGTCTATCCCGCCGCCGCCAAGGATATGTACCCCGGCGGGTATTTCTTCTTCGCTGTTTTCTTCCACTGCGGCCTTTGTCCTCCATTCTCTGAATGTTTCTGTGATATCATGAACACCTACAACCTCCACCTCTTAGATTTCACCCCCAACGCCATCCTCACGATGGCGGTTTTCGCACATCTGTGCGAAAACTATATAGGGATCTATCCAAATGTAGCGCTTTTTAGGCATTTCTTTACGCCTAGAGTAGAGGCCGGCGCTCCCCTCTCCGGGGGTATCTCTTGGGTCTTCCGCTTTAACAAGAAGGAATCCTATCTGCAAAGGGAACTCCGCGGCAAGTGGGAGGAGTGGCGCGCGGATTGGTGCTGGGTAGTAGAGGAGGAGCCGCAGCCCTTCACCGCGCCGCGCACAACTGCTATAGTGCGCGGCAGGGACTGGAGTGAGCTGGACTCGGACGACATCAAGCTCAACGTCGCCCTTGTCAGAATTCTTCGTCTCCGGGTAGCCAAGTTGACCATCGGAGAGGTAGGAGCAGACTTCCTCCGCCGCCGCATTGCCCCTCTACAGGAGAGGAAGAGGCCAGCATGGGAGTACGGCAACGCGGCGGACATTATGAGACTGCGCCCACGACTGAACTTCAACTTCACATCGCTGGAGCTGAAGGGGATGGTCCGGGAGCTTTTTAAGCACGACCCGGCCCACCCGGAATGGTTTAGAGCTCCCCGGGGAGTGGTGCCCCTATGCAACAGCACGGCCCGGGATCCCTTACGCGCAATGATGCCCGCATGTGACTCGCATGGCGTTGACCCCACATGGATAGCGCCCAAGCCGGATGCCATCATGAGCTTCTTCGACAACTTGGTGGAGGTGCCGAAGAACAAGGAGGAGATCAAGGGTCTCACCCGGGCCACCACTGATCGGGAGATTGCTTATATAGCTTCCCGGATAGAAGAGGCCGCCGCAGCCGCAGCGGCAGGAGAGTTCGGGTTCACAGTTGAAGAGGCAGAGGCTGCGGAAGCGTCGTGCCAAGCAGAGGAGGCGGAGATCCGCAGGCTGCTTAAGCTTCCGCCCGACGAGCTCGCCGGGGTCCCCTCTCTGAGTTATGCTGGGATCCCCGGGATCGTGACCGAGGCCGCCGCGAGGGGCGACGTTGCCGGAGGAAACAGAGGTGCCGGAGGGAGCGGAGGCGCCGGAGGGAGCACGGCCGCAGGGCAAGGCGCTGGGCCCAGCGGGCCGGCCGAGGAGGAGGAGGAGGACGCAGGGGCCGGCAAGGACTCCGGTGGGTCTCTGGGGCTCGACGACGACGCCTCCTCGACCTCGGAGACCTCCCCGCCACGGGCAAGTCCCAGGCGATCTCCGTTGAAGCGCCTCCGCAAGGCACCTACGGCGATGAGGACGCAGGCGCCCCGACAACAACCTGCTCGCCGGGTGACGCGAGCCACCGGGGGGAGCCAGGCTGCGACAGAGGCGCCCCGCACATCAGCCGCGACAGAGGCGCCCCGCGCAACAGCCGCGGCGGGGGCGCCCCGCGTGCCAGCGCCAAGCAGAGGGGGATCCTCTCAGAGCGGAGCGGCGGCTCCGCCTGCTCCCCGGGCCCCGGCGTCCACAGAGGCTGGGTCTTCGCAGCCCCCAGCCCCTGGGACCACCAAGCGCCCGAGGGAGCCTTCTCCTCCGGCTCCTCGCGCGGACGCGCCTCAGGTGGAGTTCGACTTCTCCGCCTTGAGCGACGACGACGACGAGGAACAGGAGTAAGGACTTGTGTTCTGTAGCTTCTTCAATTCTGTCTTGATTCTTTCGTTGATGATTCTGATCTTGCTTCTTGCTTTGATTTCAGGACCCTGGCCCAGCGAGCGGCGAAGAAGGCCAAGGTTCCCGTGGTCGAGGTCGAGGACGACTCGCCCGTCGCGGCGACAGGGGACGCGCCGGCGACGAGCTTGCCGGACCCGAGCGCTGCTCCGAGGAGCAGCCCCCAGCGCAGCCCCCAGCGTAAGTCTGGTTTCGAACTTTCCGCTCATCGGGTGCGCCTGAAGTTTTTGTCTTGTACTAACATCTTGTTGCTCTGTTTGTCTTGCTTGTCTTGTGCAGAGGTGGAGCCGCAGCCACAGGAGCGCCCGGAGACCACTCCCGAGGAGCCGCAGGCCCCGCCGTCCTCGCCAAGGACGAACTCTCCGGCGAGGGAGAGCGCTCTGCCAAGGGCGGGTACTCCGCCAAGGGCGAGTACCCCGCCAAGGGCGAGCAGCCCGGCGAGGGCGGCCACCCCGCCAAGGGAGAGCTCCCCGGCGAGGGAGCCTGCCGTCGACGAAGTCCACCAAGGTAAGTCTTGTAACCTCGTCTTCTTGGACTTGTCTTTTTTGGATATTTGCTTGAACTTTTTCTTTTTCTTCTTCTTCTAGATCCTCCTCCCCCAGAGCAGATGGAGACGAAGATCTTCGTCGAGGAGGAGGGCGCGCAGGGCGACGGCGGCAACGCCCCTGTCGTTGAAGACATGGCGGGAGCCGCCGAGCCTGCCGCGGAGGAGACTGCCCCGACCGCAGACGCAACGGCCGGGGAGGGGGACGGTGACCGCACTGCCGGCCCGGAGGCGGCAGGAGCGTCGGGCGCTGCACCGGCTGCCGACCCCTCCGCCGGAAAGGAGCAGTCGGGCTTCTACCTTGAGGCTCCCAACGGCGTCTTCATCCAAGTGCCGTGGGGATCCTCGTCGCGAGCCCCCGAGGAGGGAGAGACCTTCGATGGGGAGGTTCTCACCTCCGCGGGGCTGAAGATCGTCGAGGCGCCTGGCGGGAGCGACGAGCCCGAGGAGGAGAAGTTTCTCCACCGGCTCCTGGCCCTTTACCGGGCCAGGCAGGCGAAGCTTGAGTCTCGAGAAGCCCTCACCGCCAAGGCCGCAGCTGATATGGAAAAACGCGCGGCGGAGCTCCGCGCCGCCAACCAAGCGGCCCTCCGCGACTTGGCGGAGGAGCGCGAGAGGCTTGCCGGGGAGTACCAAGAGTGCCTCCTGGAGAAAGCTGAGGCCGAGGAGCAGCAGCGACTCGCCGGAGAAGCGCTGTCTCGGCGAGAAGGAGAGCTCACCCAACGGAAGGTCAACCTCGACGCTCACGAGGAAGACCTTACCGCCCGGGAGCAGGCCCTTGGCGGAGAGCTGAAGGAAGCGAAGGCCGCCGCCGCCACAGCAGAGACCGCCAAGAAGGACCTCGAGGCTAAGGTGGCGTAGCTGGAGGAATTCCTGAGGGCGAGCACGGAGAGGGTCACCGCGCTCAACATAGAGCGCGAGAAGGACGCCCACACTAATTCTGAACTCCAGGTACGCCTTTCCAAGCAAGGCGACGAGCTGAAGGCCGCCAAGGACTCAATTGCAGATCTGGAGCTGAAAGTCTCTACGCTGAAGGACTCGCTCGACGCCGTCCGGGACCGCGAGACCAAACTGAAGGACGAGCTCCGCAAAGAGCGAGGCCTGGTGGAGAGCGCCACTACTGCAACCAACAACTTCCGCCAGACCGTCGAGGTATGGACTGAAGATCTGGTGGCTTCTGCAGCTAGCATCGACAATGAGCTGATGGCGATGAGGGTGGAGCACCTCATATACTCTCCGGATCCAAACCTCCCCCACAGCGCCAAGCTCAGTCTCTTCTTCAGAGGGATCGCACCGGCTCTCGCAAATCTACAGAAGAAGCTCCCCGCGCAACTGGCCGAGGAGTCACGCCAGCTCTGCGCGGGAACTTTGGAGCGCGTCCTGACGAAGATAGTGTACCGCAATCCTGGCATAAACCTCGTCAACGTTCTCCGCAGCTTGCCGGCCGACGCGGATATGGAGGCGCTGAAGGCGCAGGTCGCCCATATTATCGCCAAGGTGAACAAGATCTCCAGGGTTGAAGGCGACCGCGTAGATTAGGCCTCCTCCTTTTTATTTCCTTTGTTATTTGTATGCTTTTAACCCTACGCTTCTAGGGGACTTGCCGGCAAGGGGCCCTTGCCGCGAGCGCTGAGTGCTGGACTCTGAGCAGCCCGCTGGCTAAGGTCTTACCGGCAAGCAACCTTGCCGCAGCTAGTCGCAACGCACTTAGCTTGCTGAACGAACTCGAAAACGAAACAAGGGCGCGACACTTGTCGCAGCTCACTTGGGTCGTTGAGCGTACTCGAAAACAAGATAAGGGTGCGGCTAGCCACGGGTAGGTTCCTCCGCGCACAGGTTTTCCATACAAAGTGTGGTTGTTCAAGGAAGATAACCAAAATTTAAAAATTTGAATTGCTCAAATTCTGGTAACTTAGCTTTCATATATTGCTTGCTTCCCGGTAAGGCTTCTCTTTCTTGAACAGCACTTGGTTCGTCCTCCATCTCCTTCCCCCCCGGCAAACTTGTGCGCGAGAAACGTTCCTTCTGCTTACGAGGGAAAGAAAAAGAGAAGGGAAAACAAGTATAGGGCCTTTCGGCGTGCCAATGCTTACCGGACATGTGTGTTGCACAAGATGCCAAATGATGTATGCAAATAGCGAAGAAAAGCATGGGAAAGGCAAATAGTGCAAAACACAAAAGCTTTACTGATGCACGGGATCTGCGCCCGGCTTTGTACAAAGGGTTACATGCAACAGCGGCAAGGCTTGTACAAAAGGTGGTTGCCGGAGCGGATCACGGCAACCGCGCCTTATGGGTGAAACTTGCGAAGATGCTCTATGTTCCAGGAGTTGCTCACCGGTAAGCCCTCTTCGGTCTCAAGGCGGACAGCGCCGGGCCTCGTGACTTGTCTCACCCGATAAGGGCCTTCCCACTTTGGCGTCAACTTGTTGGAATTCTTGGCGGACTGAACACGCCGAAGAACAAGGTCGCCTTCCTCGAGACTCCTGGCCTTAACCTTGCGGCTATGGTAGCGGCGCAAGGCTTGCTGGTATCGAGCAGCTCGTACAGCAGCCTGGAGACGTTCCTCCTCGAGGAGCAATGCATCATCTTGTCGCAGTTGCTCTTGCTCGAGCTCATCATAAGCGAGCACTCGAGGAGATCCGTATACGAGTTCCGTGGGGAGAACTGCCTCTGCTCCGTAGACTAGAGCAAAGGGTGTCTGTCCGGTGGCTCGATTTGGTGTCGTTCTGATTGACCAAAGAGCCGCCGGTAACTCCTCTATCCAGTTTCTTCCGCACTTGCGCAGCCTGTCAAAGGTCCTTGTCTTGAGTCCGCGCAGCACTTCAGCATTGGCCCTCTCCGCTTGACCATTGCTCCTCGGGTGAGCAACAAAAGCGAAACAGACCTTAGCGCCAAGGTCTTGGACGTACTGCATAAAGGTGCGACTAGTGAATTGTGTGCCATTGTCGGTGATGATCCTGTTAGGGATCCCGAAACGGCAAACAATCGACCTGAAGAACCTGACCGCTGACTGTGCTGTCACCTTTCTCACTGGTTCCACTTCTGGCCACTTTGTGAACTTGTCGACTGCAACGTACAAGTACTCAAAGCCCCCGACAGCTCGAGGGAAGGGGCCGAGGATATCGAGCCCCCAGACCGAGAAGGGCCAGGACAAAGGGATCGTCTGGAGAGCTTGAGCTGGCTGATGAATTTGTTTGGCATGGAACTGGCACGCTTCACACTTGGTTACTTGTGCAGTTGCATCTTGGAGGGCTTCTGGCCAGAAAAACCCTTGCCGGAATGCCTTCTCGGCAAGTGCCCTTGCGCCAATCTGGTGGCCACATATGCCTCCATGTATTTCTGCCAACAGCTTCCGTCCATCTTCTCTGGAAATGCACTTCAACCTGACACCATTGAGTCTTCTTCTGTACAGCTCGTTATCCACGAACTGGTACATACTTGACTGCCTGGTTATCTTCTCTATCTCTTCTGGGTCGTCGGGAAGTTCTCCAGTTTGCAGAAAACGGACGATCTGCTGCGCCCATGCCGGAGCCCGAGGCTCAACGGCAAGGACTAAAGGCATGAGGGCCGCTGCGGGAACCCCTGCTTCTACGGCAAGAACCTCTGGTTCTGCCGGAGCTGATGGTCCCCCGGCAAGCTCGCCGGGGCGAGGCTTGTCGGGAACGATTGCTTCAACTGCACAGACCCTTGGGTCTGCAGGAGCAAACTGTTCCTTAGCGTTCTGGTCGTTGATCTTGGGGACCTTGGCGGCGGCCTCGGGGAGATCCGCCGGCAAGTAGTCGCCGGAGACCAACTTTCTCTTCTTGGGTTGCCCAATTGATGGTGTGACGGATGGCTGAGTTAGCTTGAGCAAGAAGGTCCCTGGTTCCACAGGTAACTTCATCGCAGCACACTTTGAAAGGCCATCTGCAATGTCATTCTGAGCTCTCGGGACGTGCTCCATCTGCAGACCTTCAAAGTGCTCTTCAAGTTTCCTCACTTCATCTACATAAGCTTCCATCAAAGGGCTCTGGTAACTCTTGTTGACTTGCCGGACCACCAACTAAGAATCTCCCCGGACAATCAGCTTCCTGATCCCAAGTTCGGCCGCAATCCTGAGGCCGGCAAGCAAGCTTTCATACTCAGCAGTATTGTTTGTCGCTTGCTCCCTGGGAAAGTGCATCTGGATAACATACTTGAGGTGCTCTCCGGTGGGCGCTATGAGTTCTACGCCGGCACCGGCGCCTTGCAGCGAGAAGGCACCATCAAAGTACATTACCCATTCACTTGTCGCTTCTTGTACGGGTACACTTGTTTCTAGAATTTCTTCATCGGGCGTCGGGGTCCATTCAGCTATGAATTCTGCCAAAGCTCGGCTCTGTATGGTTGAAGTACTTTCAAACTTGAGTCCAAAGCTTGACAGCTCCAGTGCCCACTCGACGATCCTGCCAGTTGCTTCCGGGTTGTGCAATATCCTCTTTAGCGGAAAGCGAGTGACCACTGTTATCTCATGTGCTTGGAAGTAATGGCGCAGCTTTCTCGAGGCCATGAGGAGGCCGAAAAGCAACTTCTGCACCCCGGAGTACCTTGATCTAGCCCCCTGCAAGAGGGAACTCACAAAATACACCGGGGGCTGCACCATCTTCTTCCGCACTTCTCCTTGATCCTGCGCAGAGTTGTCCTTGTCAGGGCCAGAGCTTGTCGGAGGAGCCCCCTGCTTGTCGCTGGATTCGCTTGCCGGTGGTGCTGACTCCTCGTCGGCCTCCCTCTCCGCTACCAACGCAGCACTAACCACCTGGTTGGTTGCCGCTAGGTACAGCAGCAACTTCTCCTGTGGCTTAGGTGCGACAAGTATCGGAGTGGAGGATAGGTACCGTTTCAAGTCCTGCAGCGCTGCCTCCGCTTCCGGAGTACATTTCATAGGACCTGCCTTCTTCAAGATTTTGAAGAAAGGAAGGGCGCGTTCTACAGACTTTGAAATGAACCTACTGAGGGCAGCCACACAACCTGCAAGTCTCCTCACATCCTTGACGCGCTTCGGGGCTTCGATCTGCTCGATGGCTTTAATCTTGTCGGGGTTGGCTTCAATCCCTCTCTGTGACACAAAGAACCCGAGAAGCTTGCCGGAGGGGACTCCAAAGACGCACTTCTCGGGGTTCAACTTGAGCTGGATCTTGCGCAGATTCTCAAACGTCTCTTCCAAATCTTGGATCAGTGTATCCTTGCTCTTGCTCTTGACCACGATATCATCCATGTAAGCCTCTACATTTCTGTGAATCTGTGGCTCAAAAGCAGTGTATACTACTCTTGCAAAGGTTGAGCCTGCATTCTTCAATCCAAAGGGCATACGTATGAAGCAATACGTGCCGCATGGAGTGATAAATGCAGTCTTCTCTTCATCTTCCTTGGCCATGAAAATCTGATGGTAGCCTGAATACGCATCAAGGAAAGAGAGCAGCTCACATCCGGCAGTGGAGTCAACAATCTGGTCGATGCGCGGCAAGGGAAATGGATCCTTGGGACATGCTTTATTCACATCGGTGAAGTCTATACACAATCTCCACTTCCCGTTGGCCTTACGCACGACGACTGGGTTTGCTAACCACGTCGGATGGATCACGCCTCTAACTAGGCCCGCTGCTTCTAGCTTCTTGATCTCTTCGGCAATGAATTCTTGGTGCTCCACGGCTTGCTTTCTGACCTTCTGCTTGACGGGCCGCGCATGAGGACAAACAGCAAGCTTGTGCTCAATTACCTTCCTGGGAACGCCGGGGATGTCAGATGGTTGCCAGGCAAACACATCGACATTCGCCCGCAGGAAGGCAACGAGCGCGCTTTCCTATTTGCTGTCAAGTGTGGCACTGATGGTGAAGGTACCACCAGTGTCGTCCTCCTCGGCGGACACCTTTTTGGTTGCCGGTGGAGCGGCCATCCCCTTCTTGCACGTGCCGGTGGAGCTCGATGGAACGTCCTCGACGGCAGCGCAGCACTCCGAGGAGGTGCGGTTGCCGAAGTGGGTCCCAGAGCACTTGCCGGACTTGGTCTTGGTCTTCTTCCCCCCGGGAGCTTCAGCGGCAAGTGCGTTGCTCTCCGCTGCGGCTGCTGCATCCCGGTAGATCTTGTCGGCGCAGATAAGCGCGTCCTTCTTGTCGCCATGGACAGAGATGACGCTTATCGGCCCCGGCATCTTGAGTACGTTGTAGGCGTAGTGGGAAGCTGCCATGAACTTGGCGAGGGCAGGACGTCCAAGTATCCCATTGTATGGCAATGGGATATCGGCAACATCGAAGGTTATCCTCTCCGTCCTGAAGTTCAGCTCCCCGCCAAAGGTCACTGGCAGCGTAATCTTCCCCTTGGGCTTGCTCCTCCCCGGGTTTATTCCTTGGAAAGAACCGGTCTCTTCGAGCTCGCCATCTGGAATTTGGAGTTTCTTGATCACAGCCGAGGAGATCAAGTTCAGGCCGGCCCCGCCGTCAACCAACATTTTGGTGACCTTGAGGTTGCGGATGGTTGGTGAGACCAACATCGGCAAGCACCCGACCGCGGTAGTGCGGTCAGGGTGATCCTCAAGATCAAAAATGATGGGCGTGCTGGACCATTTGAGGAGCCTGCGCGACTCCACGGGCGGCTCTGCTGCATTTACTTCCCGCACCCACTGCTTGAGTTGGCGGTGGGAAGTATGCAGAGAGGCGCCGCCGTCGACGCACAGGACTTCCGTGGCCTTCTGGAACTCCTGCTCGCTGTTATCTTCTTCCTCCATGTCATCGTCGTCGTCTTCTTCATCCTTGTCGCGGCCCCGGGGAGGTCGGTCACCTTGCCGCTGCTTGGCCTTACCGCGGCGTCCTCCCCGGCCATTGAATGGCCGCTTCTTGCTTGGCTCCCCTCCGCCACCTTGGGCCTTCTCCTTGTTGCGTCTCTCGTACTCAGCTTTCTGCTGCTCGACGAGGTACTCGACGCATTTGCAGTTGGAGAGGTCGTGGCCCTTAGTGCGGTGGATCTTGCAATATTGCTTGTCGGAGCCGTCCTGCTTGTCGGCTGCCGCTACAGGGGCAGGCTCCCTGCCGGAGCCGCCAGCCTGTGTTTGCTTGGCGGGAGCCTCCTTGCCAGACTTCTCGACGGCAAGAACTTCCTTCTTGTTCTTTCTTCTATTGTTCCGCCGTCGGCTCTTCTTTGTCGGGGCGGCATCCTCGCTGTCGCTTCCCCCTGTGCCAGCATCCTCCCCGGGGAGTTTCCTCCCCTCTTCGGCGCGTGCGCACTTATCAGCTAGAGCATAGAGCTCGCTGACATCTCGTATCTTGGTCATGGCCATCTCCTCACGCATGCGGCGGTTACGCACGTTCTGGTGGAACGCGCTGATAACCGCGGCAGGGTGGACGTCGGGGATGTTGTGCTGCACGCGGCTGAAACGCTGGATGTACTTGCGCAGAGGTTCTCCTTCCTTCTGGGCCAAGATGTGGAGATCGCTCTCCTGGCCGTGGGGTTTGTGGCCGCCCGTGAAGGCGCCAACAAACTGATGGCAAAGATCTGCCCATGAAGAAATGGAGCCTTCCGGCAAGTGCATAAGCCAAGAACGGACGTTCGGCTTAAGCACCAGCGGGAAGTAGTTCGCCAGTATCTTCTCATCGCGCCCCCCGGCAGCCTGCACCGTGATGGTGTAAATGCTGAGGAATTCCGAGGGGTGCGTCTTGCCGTCGTACTTCTCCGGTACGTCGCGCTTGAAGTTCTTCATGCTGGGCCACTGGACACGCCGCAGCTCACGGGTAAACACAGGGCAGCCTGCCGCGTACGGCAAGTCGCCTGGTTCACCGGGCGCGCGCGTATCGACAGCGGTCCCAGCTCGCTGATCTGATTGTCGCCGAGCTTCTCGGCGGCGCTCGATCATCGTTCGAGCGTCTTCTTGTCGCCGGTCGTCGAGGACCTGGCGCTGGTCCCGACGGGCCCGCGGATCCGACGACGCCGTGGAGTCGTCGTCGACGTTGATCCGGCGGGGAGGCGTCTTCTGCTTCCGCGGCGGGGAGTGCACGGTGGTTGCACCCCCGGCGGTCTTGTCGCCATCGGCCTTCGTCTTCTCGACTTGCCGCGGCCGTGACGTCGCCGGCTGCTGCGGCGTGTCGTTGTTGGCGAAGGCGATGAGGCTTTGGATTGTTGCCCTCCAGTCTTCGGCCTTGTCCGCCGCTGGAGGGAAGTCGAGGAGCAGTTGCGCTCTTGCGAGTGCTTCTGCTGGAGAGAAGGGGAGCGGGGGCGAGCGGTGCGAGGAGCGGGATATGCTCGGACTCCTAACAGGGTTAGAAGGAGCAGTTTCCCGCCCCGGCGACCGCACCTTGCTCGTGCCAGGACGGTGGCCCGGAGCGTCCCGCGAACCTCCGGTTTGCCCTTGCCCCAGCAAGCGGATGGTACCTCCTGTACCACGGCGCTGCTGGGTTGTCGTTTGCTGAGATGGACGTGGCGCGTCCACGGAGACTGAGGCTCGGTCGTCCGTCTTGTCCTTGGATTTGGTGGTGCCGCGAGTCTCCTCGCCGGCGACCACCCTTCCGACGGCGTCTCCTCCACCCACCGTTGGTTCTGGTGGCGGTGGAACAGACGCAGAAGGGCCTCCGACCTCCGAAGCCTTCTTCTTCGGGGCCATGCTGTTGTTGCTGATGATGTTGATGTAGCTGGAGAGGTTGATGAAGAATGCGCCCGCGTGAACGCCGGATCAGGTTCGCACAACCTCGACGCCCCCTACCTGGCGCGCCAAAGATGTCGGGGGAAACTGTCCACCACGAGCACCTATGGGACCGGAGCCCCTTTTTCGTGCGGTAAGGGAGCGGAGGGAGCACAAAGAGCAGATCGTGGAGAGCACGCGGGCAGTTTACCCAGGTTCGGGCCGCGATGGACGCGTAAAACCCTACTCCTGCTTAGTTGGTATTAAGTGTTGGAGCTCGGGAGCTTGAAGAACTGACTACACCGAGCAAATGAGCTATCTAGGTTCCGAACCCTTTCTACGTTGTGCATGGGCCTCCTTTTATAGCTCAAGGGGTCACCGACAGGTGTCAACGTAGGGGAAAGGGTAAAAATGTAACTTTGGCGGTAGTTGTAACAGTGCGGGAATAGTGGATGAACAGTGGATGAACAGTGGTCATCACCTACTTTGACAGTGGGGGACAAGAGCATTAAATGCCCGTGCCGTCGACCCCAAAAGCGCCCGCCCTTGCGTCTCCGTTCGCCACGGCGATAGCCTCGTCACCGTGAAGTGCCGCCGTGTCCCCCAGGCTGCACAGCCATCCGCCACGCGTCCCTGGAATGGTCCCAGGACGATGCGTGGTTCGATGAGCTGGAGCGCGGGCACACAGCGTAACTCTCCCCGGCAAGCACCTTGCCGGGTCCTTGACCTTGCCGGGCCCTGGAGCTTGTCGCTCTTCGGACCCTGCCGGGGCGCACATTGCGCCGAGGCATGTCTTCTGAGATGTAGCCTTCTAGTCTTCCTGGCAAGCTCCTCTTGCCAGGGTCTCGTGTTAGTGAGGTAACCTTGAGCCTGGGACGGCCTTCCCGGCAAGCTCCACTTGCCGGGGCCTTGATCTTCTGTCTTGTATACTTTGTTTTTGAATGGCTTTATATGGATCAGAAAAGGCCTCCGACGAGCGCGTGGTAAGCCCTGCCGCGGGAAGCTGCTACTGCCCGTGCACAAGTTGGGGTACTGAGGTACCCCTACCTTAGTACACCGACACCTCCTATAAAACCCGGCATGACCAAGGAAACTTCGAATACCTTTGATGCCCCTGGGACACGTCACCTTTTCAATAGCATCAACTTTAGCTTTGTCAACTTCAATACCTCTTTTAGAAATTTTATGTCCCAAGACAATGCCTTCATTAACCATAAAGTGGCACTTCTCCCAATTCAAGATAAGATTAGTGTCTTTACATCTCTACAAAACTCAATCAAGGTTTCTCAAGCAATCATCAAAAGAAGTTCCGTAAACGGAGAAATCATCCATGAAAACCTCAACAATCTTTTCACAAAAATCAGAGAATATAGCCATCATGCATGTTTGAAAGGTAGCAGGTGCATTACATAAACCAAAAGGCATACGTCTATAAGTAAAGGTACCGAAAGGACAAGTAAAAGTGGTCTTTTCTTGATCCCCTTTTGGCACAGGTATTTGAGAGAAACCAGAATAGCCATCTAGAAAGCAAAAATGAGTATGTTTGGATAACCTTTCTTACATTTGATAAATAAAATGCAAAGGGTAATGATCTTTCTTAGTAGCTTTATTTAATTTGTGGAAATCAATTACCATCTTTATCATTAGGAACAACATTCATACCTCCCTTCTTAGGGACACAATGGACATGACTTACCCATTGGCTATCAGCAACTGGTTAGATTATACCTGCCTCTAGAAGCTTTAGTATTTCCTTCCTTACCACTTCTTTCATCTTAGGATTTAATCGTCGCTGATGATCAATAACTGGTTTAGCGTCCTCTTCCAATTTTATCTTGTGTTGGCATAAAGTGGGACTAATGCCCTTAAGATCATCCAGAGTATATCCAATGGCAACACGGTGCTTCTTCAGAGTTTTCAATAATTTTTCTTCTTCCTGCTCTGAAAGGTTAGCACTGATAATAACAGGATATATCTTCTTTTCATCAAGATAAACATACTTAAGAATATCAGGTAAAGGTTTAAGTTCAAACACGGGATCACCCTTGGGTGGAGGAGGATCCCCAAGAATTTATACAGGCAAGTTGTTTTTCAATACGGGTCCCTGCTTAAAGATTATTTCATCTATATCCCTTCTCTCATTCATATACATATCATTTTCATGGTCTAGCAGATATTGTTCTAAAGGATCGTTAGGAGGCCCAGCAATAGAAGCAAGACCAATAATGTAACATCCAAAATTCTAAATTTTGGAATGTTATAATAAATAGATAGATTTGACTGCTGTTTGTTGTGTTGAGTGAAATTGAGTGAATTTGAAACTTTCGAAAGTTAAATGAGAGGGAATAAAATGACTTTCCCAAAACTTTCATTTTGCTTTTGATCTCCGAGGGAATTCAAATTCTTTTCAAACACAAAACCCTAGAGTGAAGATAATATGACTTCTTCCATTTATTTTAAATGATAAAGGGCTTTGAAAGGATTTTGAATTTCATCCTCGAAATATTTTCATTTCAGAGACTTTAAGCAACTCAATGATTTTCCCGAGAGAAGATAAAATGACTTCTTCAATTTATAGGAAATATGAGTTGGAAGTTTTTCTGAAATTTTCTGCAACTCAATTTCAAATATTGAGTTATTTGGTTTTATTTCAAATTATTTTTCTCCAAAAAGAAACTACATGGAAAATAGGGTAACATGATTCCCTACAGCAGAAAATTGGAGAGAAATAAATTTGAATTCATTTTGGTATTTTAAAAATGATTTTTATTTGGTTTTATTGCAACAGTAGGACCTTTTTATTTATTGGATTTTATGACCATTTTATTTGGCAGTAGGAAAATGTTCATGTTGTAGGGCTTATTTTTCTGCAAATTTTGATATATTATATGACTATAGGATATTTCTATTTGTTTTTGTTTTGTTTGTTTTCTGTGTCTGTTAAAAAAAGAGTTTAAAAGAAAAAGAAAAAAAGTTGCGCCCTCGCCGACTGGGCCGGCCCAGCTCGCCCTCGTCTCCGTCCCCGTGCGGACGACGGACTCCCGCCGCCGCCGTGTCCCGAACGGACTCTGCCGCCACCGCCTCTCCCCTCGCCCCCTTCCCCAAGCAGCCCGAGTCCCCGCCCGCCTTTATAAGCCGCCGCCGCCCCTCTCCCCTCCTCTCGCATCGCTCGCGCCGCCGCCGCGATCTCGCCGCCGCCGCCGCGTACTGCTGCTGCCGCCGCCGCGCTGCTTTGCTGCTGCTGCCTCCCGTGCCTCGCCCTTCGCCCCTCGCCTGCCTCGCGCTCGCCGCCCCGCTCCTCGCCGCTCGCGTCGCGTCTGCCGCCCACACTGCGCCTTGCCGGAGTAGCCGCCGTCGCCGGAGCCGGCGAGTCGCCCGAACCGACCGGTTCGATCCCCGAAAACCACGGTTTTCTTCGAAAACCGCTAGGTAATAAAACCACCTCGGTTTTCTATTTAGTTAGGTTTTGTTTTTTTAGATCGGTTTATTTTTTTAGGGTTTAGTTATACAGTGAACGTTCACTGGTTAGGCCCTAATAGCGAGCGTTCGCTCTTTAGCTTTTTCTTTTTCTTTTAAATTTCGGTCAGGGACTTGTTTGTAATTATTAATTTTACAGTTTAGCCCCTAACCTTCTTTCGGCCATAACTTTTTATCAGATAGTCCATATTCAACGAAACCAACGCCCACGTCTTCGTTACGAAGCCCTCTTTCCAATAATACAACTCAAACATGTTTTTGAAAAGTTTAAAATTTGAATTCAACTAGTTTTAGATTCAAACTTGTTTTGATCATAACTTGAGTTTCACAGCTCCGTTTTAGTTGATTCTTTTTGCAAATCGAAGCTCTTGCCCTAAACTTTCTGATAAGGCTAAATTCACATAATTTTGGTACTGTTGGAAATTGTTTTATGATTCAAGAGTCATTCGTGTGTTTTCGAAGTTTTCCGAAGTGTTTATTCGCTCTGTCTGATCTTTCTGAGTGATTGCTTATGTGTGGTTACTATTGCTTGCTTACGATAGATTGACCGGAGTGTGACGAGTATATCTATCCAGAGTTTTGAGTGCGAATCATGTTCGTCAACATTGCAGGCAAGTAACACTTTGATCATGCTTTCCAATTACCCAGTTTTCATTGCATTAGTCAAACCCCTCACACATTGCATGAGTAGGATCAATTAACTTGTGGGATTGGGAAGTAGTTTGAGGTAGTACCTATTACCTGCATTACATTCAAACCCCTGGGAGTTACTTCTACGTTTGTTGTTAGGACATGCTATGCTCGTAGACGTGGATTGGGTTTGAGTGAAATCCATGACAGATGTGAGTTGTTAATTAATGGTTCAACTTAAGGTGGCAACTTTAATACACATCTGGGTGGATTGAGGCATTTGGGTATTCCAGGATTGCCTGTTTTTCTTTTGGACCGCCACCCAGACTCAAAGGGATCATGAGATTTTTCATGCTAGAAACTTCCGTGTGCAGCCACATGCCAATATGGGCTCTGGCATAGTTGAGTAAGTTGTGGGAAACCTTTCCATGATGGGCTAGCAGATGTAGTTGGGTTTTGTAGGTGTACCGGCCTATCTATCTGGTTAAGGGGACCTCTTCGGAAAGACTGTGTCTCGGTCATCCGTTTCTCAAACACCATGCAGTGCGAGAAACCAAACGGAGGCGATCGAGTCTTGTGGGGAAAGTGCACAAACCTCTGCAGAGTGTACAAACTGATCATGATTAGCCGTGTCCCCGGTTATGGACATCTCGAGTATCTGGTATTTGGATTATCATGTGCATCTCAACAGGTTACTCTAATTTAATTTTGTTGGGTTTAATGATTACTTTTAATTGGGGTTGAGAGGATGTCTATCTTCTCAACAATGTTTCAACTACCATGATAGTTAATTAAAATGCATTCCTTTAAAGTAGGGAAAAAATGGCTTTACGCAAAAACCTTTACCTTACAGCCTCCACCAGCCAAATATGCATGTAGTTGTAGGCTTTATTCATCATTATCATTACAGTGTGAATTTGCCAGCATATTCCATGTGCTGACCCGTTTTCGGGCTGCAACGTTTTATGTTGCAGGATTATCTTACGACGAGTAAGTGATACGTTAGGGGTTACGATTTCTACACTCAACCTTGCCGTTGGTGTTGATGGGAATCCACAACCTTTGTTGCTTCCACTATGATCGATTGAGGTAACAATATTTACGATACTTAATACATGTGATTTACCTCTGTTATAAATCTTGTTTGTACTGTGTGTGTCAGCATACCGATCCAGGGATGACACAGAACACAGAGACTTCGGTCCATTCGGATCGTGGTCGCTACAAATAATTTCATCCTTACTAGGTAATTCTTTATCATGGGGTTGTCTACGAAATTTAGCAAAGTTAAAATCATGAGACATATCCCCTAAACCAACAGTAACAATATCTTTCACGCAGTCTATCTTAGCATTAACAGTATTCAAGAAGGGTCTACCAAATATAATGGGACAAAAATCATCTTGTGGGGAACCAAGAACAAGAAAATCAGCAGGGTATTTATCTTTCCCACACAAGACTTCAACATTTCTAACAATCCCAATTGGTGAAATAGTGTCTCTATTGGCAAGCTTAATAGTGACATCAATACCTTCTAGCTCAACGGCTGCAATATCATGCATAATTTCATCATATAAGGATATAGGTATTACACTCGCACTAGCACCTATATCACATAAACCATGATAGCAATGATCTCCTATTTTGACAGAAATAACAGGCAAGCCTACAACAGGTCTATGTTTATTCCTAACATCGGGTTTGGCTATTCTAGCAGCTTCCTCTTAGAGGTAAATAACATGTCCATCTAAATTTTCTACCAAGAGATCTTTAACCATAGCAACACTAGGTTCAACTTTAATTTGCTCATAGGGTGTAGGTGTTCTAGTACTACTCTTACGAACCACAGTTGAAGCTTTAACATGATCCTTTATTCTAACAGGGAAAGGTGGTTTCTCAATATAAGAAGTAGGAACAATAGGATCAACATTATAAGTGATAGTCTTTTCTTCAACTTTAATAGGTTCAACTATTTTTACTTCAATGGGAGGATGGTATTTAAACCACTTCTCCTTGGGAAGATCAACATGAGTAGCGAAAGATTCACAGAAAGAAGCTACTATCTCAGAGTCAAGTCCATATTTAGTGCTAAATTCACGGAAAACATCGGTATCCATAAAAGCTTTAACACAATCAAACTTAGGGGTCATACCTGAGTCCTTACGTTCGTCGAGATCCCAATCTTCAGAGTTGCGTTTAATTCTTTCCAATAAATCCCATTTGAATTCAACAATATTCATCATAAAAGAACCAGAACAATAATTATCAAGCATGGTGCGATTATTTAGAGAAAGCCGAGCATAAAATTTTTGAATGATCATTTTTCTTGAGAGCTCATGATTGGGGCATGAATATAACATTGACTTAAGCCTCCCCCAAGCTTGAGCGATGCTTTCTCTTTCACGAGGCCAGAAATTATATATATAATTATGATCATGATGAACCTGATGCATAGGGTAGAACTTCTGATGAAATTCCAACTTCAGTCGATTATAGTTCCATCATCCAATTTCATCGCATAGCCTTAACCATGTCAATGCGTCTCCCTTCAAAGATAAAGGGAAGACCTTCTTCTTGATAACATCCTCGGGCATACCTTCAAGCTTAGATAATCCACAAACTTCATCCACATAGATTAGATGCAAATCGGGATGCAGTGTTCCGTCTCCTATAAAAGGATTATCTAGCAGTTTCTCTGTCATACCCGAAGGAATTTCAAAGCAAAAAAATTCAGTAGGTTCAGGAGCAACTCTTTGCTCTTCTGGTCAGGGTGGAGATACCCCGAACAAGCCCCTCAAAGGATGATGAGCCATAGTAATAAGTGACAATAAATTTCATTACACTATATAAATTTTTCCTTACCAAAGGCGCTTCACTCCCCGGCAACGGCGCCAGAAAAGAGTCTTCATGACCCACAAGTGTAGGGGGTCTATCATAGTCCTTTCGATAAGTAAGAGTGTTGAACCCAACGAGGAGCAGAAGGAAATGATAGGCAGTTTTCAGTAAGGTATATTCTGCAAGCACTAAAATTATCGGTAACAGATAGTTTCGTGATAAGGTAATTGGTAGCAAGTGACAAAAGGTAAAAGTAAATAAGGTGCAGAAAGATGGCCCAATCCTTTTTGTAGCAAAGGACAAGCCTGGACAAACTCTTATATGAAGGAAAACGCTCCCGGGGACACATGGGAATTATCGTCAAGCTAGTTTTCATCACGATCATCTGATTCGCGTTCGGTACTTTGATAATTTGGTATGTGGGTGGACCGATGCTTGGGTGCTGTCCTTACTTGGACAAGCCTCCCACTTATGGTTAACCTCTAATGCAAGAATCTGCAACTACAAAAGAAGTATTAAGGTAAACCTAACCATAGCATGAAACAAGTGGATCCAAATCAGCCCCTTACGAAGCAACACATAAACTAGGGTTTAAGATTCTGTCACTGTAGCAACCCATCATCTACTTATTACTTCCCAATGCCTTCCTCTAGGCCAAAATAATGGTGAAGTGTCATGTAGTCAACGTTCACATGACACCACTGGAGGAGAGACAACATACATCTCATCAAAATATCGAACGAATACCAAATTCACATGACTACTTATAGCAAGACTTCTCCCATGTCCTCAGGAACAAAAGTAACTACTCACAAGACATAATATTGTTCATGATCAGAGGGGTATTAATATGCATAATGGATCTGAACATATAATCTTCCACCAAGTAAACCAACTAGCATCAACTACAAGTAGTAATCAACACTACTAGCAACCCACAGGTACCAATCTGAGGTTTGGGTACAAAGATTGGATACAAGAGATGAACTAGGGTTTGAGAGGAGATGGTGCTGGTGAAGATGTTGATGAAGATAACCCTCCCCAAGATGGGAGAGTTGTTGGTGATGACGGCGGTGACGATTTCCCCCTCCCGGAGGGAAGTAACCCCGACAGAATAGCTCTACCGGAGCCCTAGCATGGTTTCCGCCTCGAGACGGCGGCGTCTAGTCCCGAAAGCCTCGTCCTGATTTTTTTTCAGGCCAAAACACATCATATAGGAGAAGATGAGCATCGGGGGACCATTGGGTGGCCCACGAGACAGGGGGCGCGCCCAGAGAGGGGGGCGTGCCCCCACCCTCGCTGGCAGGTGGTGGCCCCCGTGGTGATTCTCTTTCGCCAGATATTTTTTATATTTTTCGAAACGGTGTCCCATGGAGCTTCGGAGCTTTTTGAGTTGTGCAGAATAGGTTTGCAGTATTTTCTCCTTTTCCAGCCCAAAATTCCAGCTGCCGGCATTCTCCCTCTTCATGTAAACCTTGTAAAATAAGAGAGAAAAGGCATAAGTATTGTGACATAATGTGTAATAACAGCACATAGTGCAATAAATATCAACATAAAAGCATGATGCAAAATGGATGTATCAGTTATATGATCCAGTTATGTTATTATTGTTGAGAGAACTTGCACTAGTGAAAGTATAAACCCTAGGCCTTGTTTCCTAGCATTGTAATACCGTTTACACTCACTTTTACCACTTGCTACCTTGTTGTTTTTATATTTTCAGATTACAAAAACCTATATCTACCATCCATATTGCACTTGTATCACCATCTCTTCGCCGAACTAGTGCACCTATACAATTTGCCATTGCATTGGGTGTGTTGGGGACATAAGAGACTCTTTGTTATTTGGTTGCAGGGTTGTTTGATAGAGACCATATTCATCCTACGCCTCCCATAGATTGATAAACCTTAGGTCATCCACTTGAGGGAAATTTGCTACTGTCCTACAAACCTCTGCACTTGGAGTCCCACAATGTCTACAAAAAGAAGGTTGCGTAGTAGACATCACCCTTCTATCACTGGGTGTGGACACCGCAAGATTGAACCCAAAGCTAAGCACCTCTCCCATTGAAAGAACTACCAATCTAGTTGGCCAAACCAAACCAATAATTCAAAGAGAAATACAAAGATATCAAATCATGCATATAAGAATTCAGAGAAGATTTAAATAATATTCATAGATAATCTGATCATAAATCCACAATTCATCGGATCTCGACAAACACACCGCAAAAGAAGATTACATCGAATAGATCTCCGAGAACATCGAGGAGAACATTGTATTGAACATCAAAGAGAGAGAAGAAGCCATCTAGCTACTAGCTATGGACCCGTAGGTCTATGATAGACTACTCACACTTCATCAGAAGGGCAATAGAGTTGATGTAGAAGCCCTCCGTGATCGAATCCCCCATCGGAAGAGTACCGGTAAAGGCCCCCATATGGGATCTCACGGGAACAGAGACCTGCGGCGGTGGAAAAGTATTTTCGTGGATGCTTCTAGGGTTTTTGGGATATCTCTGTATTTATAGGCCAAAGAAGGGGGTCAGGGGGTCTCCGAGGGGGCCACGAGCCCTAGGGGTTCCCCCCTAGGGCGCGCCTCCCCTGCTTGTCGTCGCCTCGAGGACTCTCTAACTTGGACTCCAAGTCCTATGCGTGTCTTCTGGTCCAAGAAAAATCATCGCAAAAGTTTATTCCATTTGGACTCTTTTTGATATTCCTTTTCTGCGAAACTCAAAAATAAGGAAAAACTGGCACTGGGCTCTAGGTTAATAAGTTAGTCCCAAAAATAATATAAAATAGTATATTAATGCATATAAAACATTCAAAGTTGATAATATAATAGCATGGAACAATCAAAAAAATTATAGATACGTTGGAGACATATCAAGCATCCCCAAGCTTAATTCTTGCTTGTCCTCGAGTAGGTGAGTGATATAAACAGAATTTTTGATGTGGAATGCTACCTAACATATTTAGCAATGTATTTCTTATTTATTTGGCATGAATTTTCAGATCCATATGACTCAAAACAAAATTTTATCAATATCAAAACAATAATATTTCAAGCATACTAGAAAGAAAATTATGAAGCTTCAAAAATGACATGGCTAAAGAAAGTTATCCCTACAAAATCATATAGTTTTGTTATGCTCCCTCTTCTCAGCACAAAGTAAAAATCATGCCCATCACGGTGTCAACCAAGCAATTGTTTCATATTTTTTAACGTGCTTCAGCTTTTTCAACTCTTCACGCAATACATGAGCGTAAGCCATGGACATAGCACTATGGGTGGGATAGAAGGTGGTAGTAGATAAAAGTAGGGAGAAAGGCTCACATCAACTAGTAAAATTAATGGAATATGGAGATTGTCACAGCCTAATTTTTGGCCCTTTCTTTTTCTTTTGTTTTTCTGAGATTTTTGCTTGGGATTTCTTTTTCCGTGGCTATGTGGTATCGAAACTGAAAAAGATGGCCTCTTCTTTCTTTCCAGAGTGGCTTGCCATCCTCATATCTATCCCTAGACCTTGTCATTTCCATCTTGGCCCAGCCCCAATATTATTTTTCTAAGGAATATTCCTTTTTCTATTAAAGGAATAACCATGCCTGTCCTAGGTTGTGAAGCAACCTATATTTCTATCACTCCTAAAAATCCCAAATAAATTCTCATAAATTTTTTGGGTCATATCTTCATCAAATATGGCAAAACTTTTCATTGCCATGTTCGAAAATAATCCTCCAATATTCCTTTTCCTATTCTGCCCTAAATGGCACATTGTGAAGCAAGTGCTATTTGCCTTTTCCCAGTTGACCTCAAAAGCCTTGGACACCTTTTCCTATCCATATCATTGCCACATGCCAAAATGCAACCTCATTTTCCTAGTAATTATTTAATTATGATTTCCCAAAGTTTCTATCCAGAAAGACGCTTTGTGAAGGAGGTGCAAGCTAGGCATATCCAAATGTGTTGCCATTTTGCATGATCCCTCATATCATCATATAATAGCCCTCCACCAAAGTAGAGCTCATGGCATGCCTCCATGTGAGATCATCTTCAATTCTTTGGTTCTGTCCAAAATTTCAGTTTGTGAAGCAAGTATATTTTATCTTGCTCCATTATGGCTGCCAATTTTTATAGGCCTTTTATTATCCATATAACTTACCTCCATCCATTTTTAGCATGGTTCATCAAGCCATTATGCCTCGAGAATATTTGCAAGTTTCTGGTCATTGGAGATGTTTGTGAAGGAAGTACCATTTTGGCAAGTCCAAATGGCATGTAATTTTTATAGCATCTCTATATGTCCAAATGACCAAGCCTTGCCAAAATTCAGCTCAGGTGGTTAATCCATGTGAGTGCACCCTCCTGATCTAGTTTCTGGACCATAATGGCAGATACAAAGCAACTATGATTTATCTTGGTCCAAATCTCCTCAAACTTACCAGGATGAAAGTCCTTCTTTACCTCAACCTCGCATACAAACTCTTTGCTTTCAAACTCCTTCCTGTTGTTCACTAGCTCATGGTCAAGTTTACTGCAGTAAACTTCAGACGTTGATTACCATTTAACCAGAGCCGTTTTCACCGAGCCACCACCGTAGTTTAAACTTACCAGGGAAGAACTTACCACTAGACATCATTTTACAGCCTTGGCCTTTTTCTCCTCTCCAGTTCATGCGGTGATCAGCTCTCTGGCATGCCATGGACGCGAGCTGGATGGCTTCTTGCTCGGGCCCCTCCTCTGCTCGACGCCTCAGTGAGCACGGGCCTGTCCCTCGTGTTCCCCGCGTCATCACCGTCCTCCTGGACCCCCTCTCCCCCTCTGTTTGCTTCCTCACCGACGCAAGCCGCCGCGCGCCCACCAGAGCACAGTGGCAGTTTGGCTATGTTTGTCACCATCGTCATCCTCCCCCTGCTCCGTTGGCCGCCTCTGCCCCGTGGGCTCCTCCCTGCGTCTCCCCGTCGCCTTCCCGGCGAGCCCATGCGCGTGCACACGCGTCCGCGACGTCGGCCGCGTGTCCACGGCGACGCCAGCGCGGCATGTCCTCGCCCTGGCTATTTAAGGCCATCCCAGGCCTCATCCGAGCTCACCATCCGCCTCACCTTGCTTCACTACCCCACCCCTCTCCTCTTCCCGACCTATGGAGCTCTCCTCGACCCCCATGGCCGCCGTGCCCGCCGTCGGGCTCGGCCTAAATTCGCCTAAAGCCGAACCCCTCCCTTCAGTCCACCTCCATCAGAGACCTCCCCACTATCCCGCGAACCGCCCCTCTTCCTTTCCTCTTCCCCGGAGCCACGGTGGCCTCACCCCCAAGTTAGGCCGAAACTGTTCCCGCCGGAGTGTTCACCACCGCTCCTGCGGTCCCTCTCGGATCCCGTGCCCTGGCCAGGAAGGTGTGGCGTCCTCTCCCGCGTCCACCGGTGGCCGGAGCTCAACCGGAGATGGCCCGAGTCACCGGTAATGCCCAGGATGGGACTATACCTCCTACGTGTCGAGGCACGACTTAAAGGTATAAGCCCATTCTGGAATGATCTCAAGTTCGGTATCTTTGCACGACTCATGTAAAAATAGGGATGAAAAAGTAAAAGAGATAGTTGGCTTACACTCGCCACGTCACACAATACATTACATAATCAAACATCATTCAAAACATCACAACCCGACTACGGGCGAAGATCCAAAAGAAAGATACCAAAATACATAAAGCCACAGGTCCGAATCGCCCCTAGTACAAACCACTACTGATCATCGGGATAGTGCACATAGTAACGGCTACGTTCTTCATCATTCTCCCAGTACAGCTCCGTGCCGTCACCTGAGTAGTTCACCATAGTACCTGCATCTGGTGAGGTGTAGAATCTGTGAGCCACGGAGGACTCAGCAATCCCGTTCCCGGGTAGCAAAGCCTTGGGTGTGGAACAAGGCTGAAGAAAGATAAAAGGTTGCAGCTGCACTAGCACTAGCTTACGTGTTAAGAGCGAGAAGAGAAGTGCCACGAGCGATAAAGTGATCACGAAGTGATCCTATCTAAGCACGTCAAACATAACCCCACCGTGTTCACTTCCCGAACCCCTTTCGGAAAATGACCGTCACGGTTACTCACGCTGGTAGTGTGTTCAGAACATGGTGTCAAGTTTTCTACAACCGGGTATTAACAAATTCCCATCTGCCACATAACCGCAGGCACGGCTTTAAAAAGTTCAAAACCCTGTAGGGGTGTTCCAACTTGGCCCATTACAAGCCCACGATCCGTGGAGTCGCAACTCCAAGGTGGGAAGACCCGAGTATTCTCGGAATCCCGTGCTCAAGATATTCCGACTAAGGTAAAACTAATCCAGCAAGACCTCCCGGCGTGCTGACACCCTGACAGTAGCCGCGCGTATCTCGTCTCAGGCCGCGACCGGATGAGCAATACGTACATATACCAAAGACCCCAGCGAACTGGGTGGCACCGCAAGTGTCTCTAGTTTGGACCAACACTCAAATCGAGCATTGGCCCAGGGGGGTTGATTAATTAATCCTCGGGTTAATTACTCCCTCAGCAAGTTTTATTTGTTAGGCGAATGGAGTACCAATGTCGGGCCTCGCTGGAAGAGTTTTAGCGCTAAGCGGGTTATCGAGGGGGTCCCATAACCCCAACCGTGTGAGGAACGCAAAATCAAGGAACATAACACCGGTTTATATGGTTCCTAGGGCGGCATGAGTGGAACAAATCACCAAGCAAGAGGCTTAGCCTTCCACCCATTGCCAAGTATATATGTGATTTAATTAAAGAGTTTATATAGTGTGATATCCCAACAAGCTTCAAC
Organism: Secale cereale; assembly: GCA_902687465.1. Classification (NCBI taxonomy): domain Eukaryota; kingdom Viridiplantae; phylum Streptophyta; class Magnoliopsida; order Poales; family Poaceae; genus Secale; species Secale cereale. The sequence continues at coordinate 150,232,282 of LR738712.1, read as the reverse complement.
ATGAAGCAAGAATCTTCAAATCTTCACCTGCAACTAGCAATGCTATAAGAGGGGCCGAGCGAAGCTTACTTAGCCAATCAAAGGTTTGCTAGGTTGGGTGGTTAGACAGATTCATGGTTACAATAGGAGGCTGACAGACAAAACATGGGCATCGAGGCAATAGGCTAAAGAGCGAGACTTCTAGCAATAGGCAAAGATAGTAATGATATCTGGGTCAGGTCATCTTGCCTGTCGAGTCGTCGATGGGATCGTAAGACGGCTCCTCGTTCTCAACCTCGGTAGTAACCTCGTTCTCGTACTCGGTCTCGGCTTCCGGCTCTACTCAACACAAGAACACACGAGGCACGAAATCAAACAAGGTGCAATGCGCAAACTAAAGGATGCATGTGTGATGCACTTAGGATGCATAACATGTCAAAGTAGGAAGCACACCAGGACAACACAAGAACAAGACAATATGCTCAAGCAAGCAGGATGCAAGACAAGTCTATTTAGGATGCAAAACATGACAAGGTAGGAAGCACAGAGAAACAACATAAGAACAACAAGTTTAATTGAGGCCGGAAACTACTTAAGACAAAACTGGTAAGTCCTCATATGCATAGTTTGAAATTAGTCCAGATCTGAACAAACCTTAAGTTAAAGTTGTTAAACAGCACGTTAACATGCACCATGATAATCTACACGAAAATCTAGTCAAGTTTCATATAAAGTTTGTTTAAAACGGAGCTACGGTCTAGAAGATATGATCAAAACAAGATAAGCATGGCAACGGTGCAAGATGCACCCAAAAACCAAGCAAACATACTCCAAACATGTTAACAAGATGATATTATGAATCTACATGCAAAATCATAGAAGTTTCATATAGGGCACGCTCAAAACGAAGCAACGGACTAAAAGATACATCCGAAACAAGAAACAAAGCAAAGCTGAAATTAACAGCCACATAGCAACTTGGAAGCAAGATACATATACTCTACAGCACTCAAACATGAAGACAAGAAGCATGGACATGAAGTAGACATATCCTACAGCAAACAACTCCATTGGAGCATCTCCATAGGAGGCATGGATCAATAGCAACAAGCTATCACATTTTGATCATGACATTAAATACCTGATAGTAATATTTTGTAGCAACTTGGGAGCAAGAATAAAATAAGCTACAGCAACCCAAATGAGCAAGTGAGGGCATGGATGGATAGACAACAACATATACAACAAGGAATGATCAATGGCCATCCCAAAACTAACATGGATTTGCCTAGAGCATCAAGCAAACATAGCATCAGGATATGATAGATTCCAGACTTAGTGAAATTTCACTAAGTGTTAAAACAGTTAAGTTGGCATGGCATGTTTGCAAGCATGTTTAAGTCATATTAAAGCATAACATGGCAAAAGGTTTGCACCACAGCAAAGAACACATGATGGAGAATCTAAAACATATGAGCATGTGACATGGGGGCAAACACATCAATAGCAACGAGCTCCTCAACTAGGCATCTCGTAACAAGTTACAAAACCTAACAGCCACATGCACTTTTGCAACAGAGATAAACATGGCAATATGAACTCTAACATGCATGATATAGCAACCAACATGTAGATCATCTCATGATGAACATTTTGAGATATCATTTGCTTCATTTGGATAAACATGCACCAAGTTATCACATCTCAAACATGGCATGAAAATAACTAGTAGCAGCAGTTTATATCATGTAGCACTCTTGTCACGAAGATTAAGACATCTAGATGGACTCAAACAAGCATGACACAATGGAACAAAACACAGAGCACATCACCACGGTCATTTTGACATATCATATGCACAAATCGCACATACACACAAAAAGTTATTAGCTCCACAAGAATGCATCAGACAACAAAATGCAAAAAGGACTTAGTAAAAAAACAAGGGTCAACCTCAGATCTAGTCAACGGGCGGACGGGTCGGGTCAATGTGGATCGGGCGAAGCGGGTTGCGGGTACCGGGTCGCGGGCCCGTTAGGGTTTCGAACCCGGTGGCTGGATCGGGCTCGATCCGATCAGGATCCGGCGCCGAAGCTTCGATCGGGAGGCCGGCGACCTCGGCCCTCCAGCGAGGCGGCCGAGCGTAGAGGCGGCGGGGCCGGCCGGCGAGCTCGGCCGGAGGAGCACGGCGAGGGGCGGCGGAGATCTTGAGTCGCGGCGGCGCGGTGGCTGAGGCCCGGCGGCGGCGGGGCAGGACGGGGCCGGCGGCGAGGTAGCTCCGGCGAGCTCCATGGGCGGCGCGACGGCGGCGGCCACCGGAGGTGGAAGGGAGACGGCGCATGAGGCGCGGCGCGTCGGCCCGGGCGGCGGCCCGGGGCGGGCTGGAAGCGGGCCGCGGCGGGCCCTGGCGACGCGGGCGGGGAAGATCCCCGTGCGCCACCGCCCGTAGGCGCCCAGCGCCTCGCCTCCGTCGCCGGGCCCCGCGGCCCTGCGGCCCCGCCGCCTTTCGCCGCACCCCGTTCACCGCCGACGAGCCTCACCGCCGTCGCGCCGCCGGCCATCGCCACCAGCTCAGCTCGTAGCCCCCTTCCCTCCCCGAGGCCAGATCCTCCGGATCCGCCCGGATCCGC
>LR738712.1:150205504-150222222 GCA_902687465.1 Secale cereale | reverse complement strand
AAGGTATGATGCATCACAAGTCTATACAGGAAGCAATACATGGCAAGGTAGGAAGCACATAAAAACAACACAAGTCTATATGATGCAATACATGGCAAGGTATGATGCATGACAAGTCTATACAGGAAGCAATACATGGCAAGGTAGGAAGCACAGGAAAACAACACAAGTCTATATGATGCAATACATGGCAAGGTATGATGCATGACAAGTCTATACAGGAAGCAATACATGGCAAGGTAGGAAGCACGGAAAAACAACACAAGAACATGACAATATGCTCAAGCAAGTTTGATGCAAGACAAGTATATATAAGATGCAAAATATGGCAAGGCAGGAAGCACTCAAAACAACACAAGTCAACAAGTTTAAATGAGGCCGGAACTACTTAAGACAAATCCGGTAAGTCCTCATATGCATAGTTTGAAATTAGTCCAGAACTTAACAAACCTTAAGTTAAAGTTGTTAGACAGCAAGTTAACATGCGCCATGATGATCTACACGAAATTCTAGTCAATTTTCATATAAAGTTCATTTAATTCGGAGCTATGGCCTAGAAGATATGAGCAAAACAAGACAAACATGGCAATGGTGCAAGATGCACCCAAACATCAAGCAAATTCACTCCAAACATGATAATAATATGATATTATGATTCTACATGCAAAATCACACAAGTTTCATATAGGAAACACTCAAAACGGAGCAACGGGCTAAAAGATACACATGAAAGAAGATATAACAAGTTGAAGTTAACAGCCACATAGCAACTTCGGAGCAAGGTAAATATATGCTACAACACCCAAACATGGTAACAAGAAGCATGGACATGAAGTAGACATATCTTACAGCAAACAACTCCATTGGAGCAACTCCATAGGAGGCATGGATCAATAGCAACAAGCTACAACATTTAGATCATGATGTTAAAAACCTGACAGTAATATTTTATAGCAACTTGGGAGCAAGATTTAAATAAGCTACAGCAAGCCATATGAACAAGTAAGGGCATGAATGGATAGAATACAACATATACAACAAGGAATGCTCAAAGGCCACCCTAAAACTAACATGGATTTGCCTAGGGCATCAAGCAAACATAGCATCAGGATATTACAGATTCCAGACTTAGTGAAATTTCACTAAGTGTTAAAACAGTAACATTATCATGGCATGTTTGCGAGCATGTTTAAGTCACCTCAAGGCATATCATGGAAATATAATTGCACCACATCAAAGACCATATCATTGTGATTCTAAAACAACTAGACATGTGGCATGAGGACAAACACATCAATAGCAATGAGCAATTGAAATCAGCATCTCATAACCAATTTCAGGACTTAACAGCCAAATGCACTTTTGCAACAGAGATTAAGATGGCAATATGAACTCTAACATGCATGCTATAGCAACCAACATGTAGTACACTTCACAAGGAACATTTTGACATATCATTTGCATCATTTGGATATACATGCACCAAGTTATCATATATCAAACATGGCAACAAAATAACAAGTAGCAGCAGTTTAAATCAAGTAGCACTCTTGCAACAGAGATTTAAGCATCTAGATGAACTCAAATGAGCATGGCACAATGGAACAAAGTGTAGAGCATATCACCACGATCGTTTTGACATATCATTCACTCAATTTGGATCACCACACAAAAAGATATCACCATGCAAACATAGCAACATAATATGCACTTTTAGGGACTTAGAAGAAAACTACCTTAAGGGAAACGGACATTGTCCAGAGGCAGCAGACACTTCTGACGAACGGGGCCCGCGTGGCAGCTGCTCAGGACTAGCGGGTCGGGCAGAGGGTGGATCCGGGCCCTGCCCGATCCAAAGGAGGACGGGAGGCCGGCGGCGGCTCAGATCCGGCCGGAGGACGACGGGGCGGCGCGGGTCTGGCCAGCTCCGCCCGGGATCTGACAAGGGGCGTGGTCGGCGGCGTTCCTCGAGGCGGCGGCGAGCTCGAACTGGCGGCACGATGGTGGTGTGAGGACGGGCGGCGGACGGCGGCGGGGAAGTTCCGGTGACCGGCCGACGGCGCAGATCGAAATGGAGGCGGGGATGCGCATAGGCTCGGGCGACCTGGGGCGCGGGCCCGTGGGCGCGGCGGCTGGCCTAGATCGGCCCGGGGCGGGCTGCCTTCGAGCCCCGAAGGGCTGCGCGGCGGCTGGGGAGCCAGGGGGCGCTGCGGGAGGCTGACGGGTGGCCCCCCGGCTGAGGTGGCGGCGGCGCTGGTGGCGGCTGGGCCTATGGCTCGCCGCCAAGTGGCGAGGGAGGAGGGGCTCGGCATGGAATTTGAGGCAGGGGGGCTAGAGGTTAGGGGAGTCCATTTTTGGCATGGAGGTGCCTTTATATAGGGAAAAGCCTAGGGTTTGGGGGGTTTTGCTCCGTTTCGAGCCGTACGATCTTGATCGTGCGGCTCTGAGCGGAGGGTGGAGGTAGGTGGGCTAGATGGGCTGTGTAGAAGGCCTTGGGCTGAGATGAGAGGAGAGGAGAGAGGCCCGCGGAGGTTTTCGGAGACCGAAAACGTCCGACGTTTAAACCGGCGACTAGTGCCGCTATATTTATCCGTTGGGCTATCAAACGGACTCCGAATGCGATGAAATTTGGCAGGCGGCCTGTCTACACTATAATAAGACCACATGCCAGGTTTCAACCCATTCCGAGAATTTTTTTCGGCCACTCATAAAATAAATATTCGGAGGCACCGCGGGCACGTGCAAGTGTGTCTGGGCTCAGAACGGACAACGGAAAGGACGAGGGGACTCGGGCGGATGCAAGTTTTGAAAACATGATGATGCAACACACATGATGACAAGGCAAGGATGCACACGCAAGCAGATGACATGGCAACGACGACGAATAACTAGCTGACACCTGGCGCACCGGTCTCGGGGTGTCACAACACTCCCCTACTAACAAGAGATCTCGTCCCGAGATCTTAGGAACGAGACGGGAGGAAAAAGGAAGAACAAAGTTCTTCAAGGACAAAAGGGTGAAACCAAAGAATGTTCAGAGGATGAGCCACTTGAAAGAAAAGATACGACGAAGATGAACGAGATTTGAGAAGCTTCGGTCAATAAGCAACAAGGCATAAGACGAGAGCCAAGAGGATAAATGACAAGAGAGATAACGAAACCACTCCGGTTGCAAGAGGTAGAAAAGAATCTCCACGAAGGAATTCGGGCAGCACTCCGGCTGAAAATGAAAGGAATAGGATGAGAACTTGAGAAGATGGAACAAAACATGACGAAATGAACAAGATATAGCCTCCAGAAGAATTGAAAGAGTTGGATGAAACGAACGGAATAGAAAAAATGACAACTTAAACCAAGAATGAATTTAAAGCATCCTTATGAAGAAAGGATGAACGGAGTTGTCGAAAATCAACGACGGAAAGAATTAACTTATTGTGGATTTATGGAAATCATCTCAAAACTTGAGGTGAATAATGCCGCAATAATAGATTGAATAGATGAGATGAAGGAAGAAATGCAAAACTCTACTTCAAAGAATACGGAGAATTAATTGCTCTCGAGAGACAAAAGAATAATGCTTGAGCTGCTCCAGAAGAACTACTCAATATTTGAAGAATAAATTAAATGATGGAGAACCACCATGAAGAACTCCGGTAAAATGAAAGGATGATGATATAGAAATGACGGGTGAAAAGAATAAGATTAAAGCCTTGCGATGATTAGAAGGGGTTCCGACGAGATAACCGAGAAAATTGAACTCCGGAAAAGAAAAGAATAAAACACTTGAAACTAGAATTTATTCGTCAAAAATAAACTCGAAGGAAAGGATTAATTAACTTGATGAAAAGAATAAGAACTATGTTATGCTTATCCTCCACCAATTAAATTGATGAACAATGGATTCACATACTACTTATACTCGATGAAATTGATTAAAGAAGAATATATCGCGAACTTGCGACAATCTTCATGAAACACCGGTAAGATTGGAATAAAAGAATGGATTGATATGATGACACCGGAAAAGAATTCTTGAGAGAACCACCGTAAAGAATTGAGGCCGAGTGAATAAAAGAACAAACCACCAGGAAAAATCGAGTGAAGAACGAGAATGACCACCGGGAAGAATTTAAATGGAGTGAAGAAGGAGAATAATCCACCGGAACAAATAAAGCACTTGGGGAATTTAGATACAAGAGAACGAAGAGATCGTGAACTGATTAGAGAATTCTTGAACAAAGCATCGGAAGAATGTGAGACAAACGAAGAGGCATCAATGAAGAATATTTGGAGGACGAAGTTGAAAACTGAGAATGAAGAAATCTTCCGAAATGATGGTCTTCGGAGGAACACAATGAAAATAATTCAAGAAATACTCTGGAAGAATGAAAAGAAGAGAGGTTGAACCAGCAATGAAAAGAATTAAAAGCGATCTTGAAGAAGGCATATGAGTGATGGAATCCATACTTACGTCACACTAGAAAAGAATTTTGAAACACTCCGGAGAGAGATACCTTGTTCTTTGAGGACAGACTTGTGGTTCCCAAGGGTGATCTCAGGAAGCTCATAATGAACGAAGCACATGACTCCCTCCTCTCGATTCATCCTGGAAGTTCCAAGATGTACCAAGACCTCAAGCAATCTTACTGGTGGACTCGCATGAAAAGGGAGATTGCCCAATTCATGAATGAATGTGATGTCTGCAGAAGAGTGAAGGCAGAGCATCAACGTCCAGCCGGTCTTCTCCAACCTCTTCCTATTCCCGAGTGGAAGTTCGACCACATTGAAATGGATTTCGTCACTGGCTTTCCCAAGTCCAAGAAAGGGAATGATTCTATCTTTGTGGTGATTGACAAGCTAACCAAAGTAGCTCACTTCCTTCCAGTCAAAGAATCCATCAATGCAGCTCAGCTGGCAGAGTTGTACACTTCCAGAATTGTGTCCTTACATGGCATTCCTCAAGTTATCTCCTCAGACCGTGGAAGTTTGTTCACATCCAAGTTCTGGGACTCCTTTCAGTCTGTCATGGGCACTAAGATCCGTTTCAGCACTGTGTTTCACCCTCAGACTAGTGGTCAAGTCGAAAGAGTGAACCAGATCCTCGAAGACATGCTCACAGCTTATGTCATATCTTTTGGCATGAAGTGGGAAGATTGCCTTCCGTTTGTCGAGTTCTCTTACAAGAACAGTTTCCAAGCAAGTGCCGGCAAAGCTCCGTTTGAAATCCTCTATGGCAGAAAGTGTCGTACTCCTCTCAACTGGTCCGAGACTGGTGAACGTCAACTTCTTGGCAATGACTTGATCTTAGAAGCCGAAGAAATGTGCAAAGTCATACGTGAGAATCTCAAGGCCGCTCAGTCGCGTCAGAAGAGCTACTATGACGGCAAGCATCGTGATTTGGCCTTCAACATTGGGGATCATGTCTATCTCCGTGTTTATCCTATGAAAGGCACCCAAAGATTTGGTATCAAAGGCAAGCTTGCTCCTAGATACGTGGGCCCTTTCAAGATCCTTGGCAAAAGAGGCGATCTAGCCTATCAACTTGAGCTCCCTTCCAACTTTGCAAATGTTCATGATGTGTTTCACGTGTCTCAACTCCGCAAGTGCTTCAAGGCTCCTGAACGCACCATTCCGTTTGAGGAGATTGATCTTCAACAAGACTTGTCTTATCGTGATCACCCCGTTGCTATTCTTGAAGAGACCGAGTGCAAGACCCGCAACAAGTCAATCAAGTTCTTGAAAGTCAAGTGGTCACACCATACCGACAGAGAAGCTACGTGGGAACGAGAAGATCACCGAGCCGGACGTGTCCGCCGCCGCCCCTCAGCCAATCCGGACGTGACCGGCGGCGGGGACGGAGTGGAGCTAGGGTTTTTGGATGAAAATGGCATGGGGGGACGTTTTTATAGGCACAAGGAGCTAGGAGACTCCAAATGGGAAGCGGTTTTCGGCCACGCGATCACAATTCGATGACCGAGATGATGGGAAGGGTTGTGCTGGGTTGGTGGGCTGTTGTGGAGGGGGTCTTGGGCCTCAAAGAAGAGGTTCTTTTAGCCCACTATGTTAACCGTTGGAGTACCAAACGAACTCCAAACGCGACGAAACTTGACAGGCGGCCTACACGTACCAAAACAACATCGCACGACAAGTCTCACGTCATACCGGAAACGTTACAGGGCCTAACACGAAAGAAGGACTCGGGGATGCCACGGGCACGTGTGAGAGCATCGGAACTCGAAACGGACAACGGGAAGAGACGAGTGGGACCGGATGCAAATGACAACACAAATGCAATGCACTGCACATGACAACATGACATGGATGAAATGCACACACGCACACGACAAAACGAGAAACCCGAAAAGAAAGAAGAACCTGGAAGGAAATGATGAAGCCAAAGTTTATATATTGCCATATAGGGAAAGTGTTACATCTGGGGCATTACAGCGCGCCTGGCCGCGGCCTCCCCTGCTTCTGTCGGTAGGAAGGAGGAGATCCAGCAGGAGGAGAATGGAGAAGTGCGGGGGCCACCTGTCGGTCTCTGGTTGTTGACCAGTGCCCGGGCCCGCCAGATTTCAAGTGGAAGCGTAGTCCTCATAATACGCTTTCATGTTCTGCAAGCGCACTCTCGTGCTTCTTCAGTCCAGTTTACGTTTCCTCTACTCGGAAGACGTACTTCTCCGAATGCGTTTTCTCTCTTCCCAGCCACGGGCCTATTTGTAGAGTTTATTTTTACAGACTGGTCCTTGAACTTCATCGGGCTATATCTTTTTAACCGTAACTCCGTTTGAGGTGATTCCAAAGCCCATCTCTTCGTCTTGTCGAGCCCGTTCTGTTGGTATCATTTTAACCATGCGTTGACATTCTGAAAATGACCATTATGCCCTTGCCTCTAATCAGCCCCCTCCTAGAGAGAAGTGTTTTGGCGTTTGGTTCTGCGGCTTCACCGCACTTCTTCCCGAAGTCTCCGTCACCCCAGGCAAGCCACAATAACCACTTGCATTATAGTCATGCAATAGCCATGGTTTTCAACTTGAATATTTAATAAAATTTTGCATGCTTTATGTCTGCTTGTTTGCTACTGCTGTCGTTGTCTCAGCCATGCTCGTAGTTTCATGTTCACTGTCATGCTATGATCTGGTGCCTCTTGATATCTTGTACTACTGGTTATTATCATGTTCACATGTTAGGCTTGGTAGTAGAAGTACATGCTAGTAGTAGTCTTGATGCATGCTTGTTATCTGTCAAGTACTGTGATATGCATGATTCGTTGCAACTAGTTATTTTACATGAATACTTGGTAGTGTTCTTGTTATGTTCTTGCATGATATATATTGATGATGCTAGTAGTCATGCATGCCATGAGTAGCGTTGTACATGTGATATTCGTGCTCGTCAGTGTGCCATGCTCCTTTGGTTAAATATTTCATTGTGGTTATGTTCGATGATTATGTGCACCTCTATGCTTATGTTCATGCACTATAGTTGCATCATGTTATTTTATTATGACTCAGCTTATTGCATCCAAGTTTAACCGAATAATAATGAACTTGAACAATTGTTGGCTGAGTCATGGTGCCACCAAATCGAGCTGACCAGTGCAGCCACACTTGCCTTTTATGGGAAGGCCCTAACTGGGCCTATTGTCATGCCTCTCGCCGGTGCCTCCAACGAGGGAAGGTTATGGGCACGCGCTACCCTGATAAGGTAGGCGGGCATAACCTTGTGTGCTCGTTGTTGTTGTTATGGATCCGAGTCCCCGTTTGGGACCGTTTATGTTTTGGCCATGACGGTGGTCGTTGTGTCTTTAGTATACACGGGGCACCCAGGACTAGCCCGGTGGGGAGTGAGTCAGAGTGGCCGGGAGAGTGTCATGACAGTAGATCGGTTTTGTCAAAACGTCGTTGGTCCACCCGAATAGGAGTGCGAGGCCATGGGTTCTGTGGTGTGGGTACAGTGTGCTACCTATGCAGAGTGTGTGTGTCTAAATCTATCGATAGCCGTGCCCACGGATAAGGGCCCAGTTCGTGTCGATCACACTGTGAGTCAACAGTAATAAAAATAATAATGTGCTTAATAACAACCCCGGTTTGATGATGAGATAAGTTGGTTGTGATCACCGGAAAGATCACCGTTTGAGACCCAAGTGTTGGTCATGGTTGTGATCGCCGGAATGATCACCATGGTATCGAGGATAACGAGTTGTTGGATATTTGTGATGTTGTGCGAGAATCAATGGTAAAGATCAAGCTCCTTGTGGTCATTTAATGATTACTACGGTATTGTTTATAACAAGCTTGATTTGAGCCTGAAATGATCGTGTGATGTCCGTGTTGGTAAGTTTGTGCATATGATGGTTACGAGGTAACCCGAGCAGAGTAAGTTGGTGCATGTTAGTATCATCATGATGCATGTAGTATCATCATGTTCATGCTATGCTTGTTCTAGTGGTATCATGTTCAGTTATGCCTGCCATGTTATTCTGTTAGTACCATTTTCATGATTGAATTAATCGGATAATGCCATGTTGTTGTTTGTCTTGATTGCTTTTGGTTTATTGTGAGCTTGCAAGTACATTCAACGTACTAACCTGGTGTGTCATGCCAGTTTGCAGGTCATGCCTGGATTGCTTGCTTGTTTGGTGTTGTTCCTGCGTTCGCTGTCAGGGATATTTCTACTGGGTATAAACCGCCCAGGAGGGGCCGGTTTATGCCTGCCAAGATTACTTCTACTGAAGCCCAGTGGAGCATGGAGCATGAAGCTTTGTACCAGAAGGGCTTAAAGCCCAAGATGTGTTAGGGCCCATGATTTGTAAACCGCCATACGGCGTGTAACTTGTGATGTAAGATAGGAAAGACAGAGACCGAGCCGGACACGTTTATGAGCCGACTCGGGACTCTGTAAACCGGACCGGGCGTCACCTCGTGTATATAAAGGGACGACCCGTCGATGGTTTAGGAGAGAGAGAACAACAACTCGAGACACAAGCAAAGCGTATTCACTCCCTGGTCATCGAAACCCTAGCAATATTACACCAAACTAGATGTAGGCTTTTACCTTCATCGAAGGGGCCGAACAAGTATAAACCTTGCGTCCTTGTCCGCTTTGACCCCTTTAAGCTAACCCTTAGCGATGGCCTCACGACTAAGTCCTTTCACTAGGACATCTGCCGTGACAAAACCACAATAGTTGGCGCCCACCGTTTTATCAATAACTTCAAGGACACATGTAAGCAGCCCATGTCCATCATGGACTTGGCGGCCTGCGTTCAAGGTGAAAATGAATCAACGAGTTATTGGGTACACCAGGTGTGAGAAATTTTGCATTCTTCGGACCGCATTAATCCGGACACAGCAGTAGTTACATTAGAGGGCAACTGCCGATTTGAACCTCTGAAGCTAAAGCTGGGACGACTCAAACGTCATTGTGATGACATGGGGACACTCATGGGGGCCCTGGTGAAGTATGCGGATTCAGATAGTACCAAATATCCAGAGTCTGATGATGAGAAATCAGGGAAAGCAAAGAAGAGCGGTAAAGCGCCGCAGCCTAGCCCGGCGAATCAAGGATATAACGGTAAGCGTAAAGCAGATAGTAATTCAGATTTTGTGGCTAACACTAATGCTCAGGGGAATGGCCAACGCCACAAGGGTAGACCGCCCCCACAAAATGGGAGACCGCCTATCAATCTGGAATGCCAGGTGAACGTACCTTGCCGGATGCATGGTACACAGGAAAAGCCAGCTACGCACCTCTGGAAGGACTGCTTTATTATGAAGGAAATCATGAACCGGTCCCAGTATGACCATGGACCGTCCAGTGGTTCAGGCCCTTGTTTTCACGGGCCGAGTTATCAAGGCGGTGGATCTGGTTCAGGGTTCCAAGGTAACTAGAACAATCACAGCAACCAGAACGGGCACAATCAGCATAACCAGCAGCACGACCAGGGTGGTTATAACAATCAGGGAAATCAACAGCAGCAGCAGTCAGGATATCAGAGTAATCCGAAGCAGTTGAGTACTGGGTAGTATCACGTCTTCACCACAAGCTTATGCAAACGTGATCAGAAAGTATACAAGAGGGCAGTACATTCTGTTGCACCGGCGGTGCCATGCTACCTGCGCTGGTCAGAACAACCCATTGTGTGGAGTCGAGAGGACCACCCGCCCCAAGTTGATAATCCGGGGCAGCTGGCTCTAGTTGTGGCACCTCAAGTTGGGGGTTATAAGTTCACTAAGGTGCTCATGGACGGAGGAAGCAGTATCAACATTCTATATTACGAGACTTTCCGTCGCATGGGTATGACAGACAAAAAGCTTCGGCAGTCCAGCACGGTTTTTCACGAAGTGGTGCCTGGTAAATCGGCATATCCAGTCGGTAAGATAGACTTGGAAGTCACCTTTGGGGATGAGCAGGACTCAGGGTCCGAAACTTTGACCTTTGAAGTGGTAAAAATCAAGAGCCCATATCACGCCCTGTTCGGGCGGCCGCTTTATGCTAAATTCATGGCAAGGCCTTGTTATGTTTATCTGCAGCTCAAGATGCCGGGTCACAAGGGAACCATTACGGTTCACGGGAGCCGCAAGATTGCTTTGGAGTGCGAAGAATGTGATGCAGCTTATGCTGAGGCGGTCTGTGCAACCGAGGAGCTGAAATTTTATAAAGATAATGTTGACCCGACAGATATGTCTCCGCTGAAGAAGACAACCACGGAGCATGATCCAGCCTTGAAGTTTAAATTAGCTGATGAGACCAAACAGGTTGACTTTTTTCCCGGTGATTCATCCAAGCAGTTCACTATCAGTGCTAACCTGGATGAGAAATAGGAAAGTGCGTTCATCGAGTTCAACCGTGAGAATCGGGATATCTTTGCATGGAAACCTTCTGACATGCCAGGTGTACCGAGGGAACTCGCTGAGCACATTCTTAATATTGATCCCAAGTTTAAACCGGCTAAACAATTTCTTTGCCGCTTCAATGAAGAAAGGCGCAAGGCTAATGGTGAAGAAGTGGCTAGGCTCTTGGCGGCAGGCTTTATAGTTGAGGTGTTTCATCCGGAGTGGCTAGCTAATCCGGTGCTGGTGCTTAAGAAAAACGGCACTTGGCGAATGTGTGTTGATTACACAGATCTGAACAAGGCTTGCCCAGCTGATCCCTTTGCTCTCCCTCGTATTGATCAAATCATTGATGCTACGGCGGGTTGTGAGCACTTAAGTTTTTTGGATACATATTCCGGTTATCACCAGATCAAGATGGCAGTTAAGGATCAGGAGAAGACGGCCTTTATAACTCCCTTTGGAGCCTTCTGTTATGTATCTATGCCTTTTGGGCTCAATAGCGCCCAAGCGACCTATCAACGATGTGTGCAGAATTGTCTTCATGGACAGATTGGGAGGAACGTTCATGCTTATGTGGATGATATTGTGGTAAAATCCAGGAAGGAGGAGACATTGACAATGGAATTGAAGGAAACCTTTGATAATCTCCGGGTCTATAAGATGATGCTTAATCTGGCCAAGTGTGTTTTTGGTATTCCGGCAGGCAAACTCCTGGGGTTCCTGGTGTCAAACAGAGGAATTGAAACTAATCCGGAGAAGATCAAGGCGATTACATCCTTGGCTAAACCAGCGTGCATCAACGATGTCCAATGCTTGGCGGGCCGCATTGTGGCGCTCAGACGGTTTATCAGCCGTTTGGGGGAGAAGGCCATCCCTCCATCACGCTTGTCTGGAGTGATGTTGCTGATGCTGCGTTTGAAGATTTGAAGAAGCAATTGGCAGAGCCGCCGGTTCTTGCTACACCAGTTGATAATGAGCCAGTGTTGCTATACGTGGCTGCTAATGCCCGAGCAGTAAGCGTTGCCATCGTGGTAGAGCGCAAGGAGGCAGGAAAGGAATATCCGGTTCAACGGCCGATTTACTACATCAGCGAGGTGCTCATTGAGTCAAAGCAGAGATACCCGCATTGGCAGAAGTTGGTATATGGAGTCTTCATGGCAAACCAGAAGCTGAAGCGGTACTTTCCAATCACCGTGGTCACTTCAGCCCCTCTGGGCGATATAATCCAGAACAGAGAAGCGACCGGTCGGGTTGCAAAGTGGGCCATTGAACTTAGTCCCCATGGGCTGAAGTATGTACCTCGTACTGCAATCAAATCTCAAGCACTGGTGGACTTCATCAACGACTGGACAGAGTTGCAGGCACCAGAGGAAAAGCCGGATCATACATATCGGACGATTCACTTTGACGGATCCAGGCAATTGGAGGGATCGGGGGCTGGAGTCGTATTAACTTCCCCACGAGGTGATAAGTTCTGTTATGTCCCCCGCTTAATGTTCCCTTGTACTAACAATGCAGCTGAGTATGAAGCTCTCCTCCATGGTCTACGAATGGCTAAGGAGATAAATTTAAGCCGGGTTAAATGTTTCGGCGATTCAGACCTGGTGGCTCAACAGGTGTCTGGTAAGTGGGATTCCAAAGATCCACTTATGGCAGCGTATAGACGAGAGGTGGATGCTGTTGCTGGACACTTCAAGGGTTATCAGGTGGACCATGTAGACCGGCGAAAGAATGAAGCGGCCGATGCGTTAAGCCGGCTGGGTTCTCAACGTAAACCGGTTCCACCCAATGTTTTTCTGGACGTATTGCATAGTCCGTCGGTGAAATTGCCTTCAGAAGAGGACTTGGTTGTTCCTGATACGGAAGCTCAATTGATGGCGGCGCTTCATGTTATTCCGGATTGGACGGTCCCTTACCTGGCGTACATGAACCGAGGTGAGTTACCAGAGGATGAAGTCTTGGCTAGACAGATAGTCTGGCGATCCAAATCAATGACTATTGTCAATGGAGAGCTACATCATTGCAGCGTCTCTGGGGCGTTTCAACGTTGTGTATCTCCAGACGAAGGCCGTGATATTCTTCGAGAGATCCACGAAGGAGACTGCGGTCATCATGCCGGTTCAAAATCTTTGGTAGCTAAAGCTTTTCGTCATGGGTTCTATTGGCTGACGGCTCATGCCGATGCTGAGGACTTGGTCGGAAAATGTGATGCTTGCCAGAAATTCTCACGGCGTGCTCATATACTGGCTCAGGAGTTGAGGATGATTCCAATTACTTGGCCGTTTGCGACTTGGGGGCTAGACATGGTCGGACCCTTTAAGAGATCCCCAGATAAGAAGACCCACCTTTTGGTGGCGGTAGATAGGTTTACCAAATGGGTTGAAGCAAAACTAGTCAGCAAGTGTGATGCGGCAACGGCGGTTCAATTCATCAAGAAGGTGATTTTTCGATTTGGCTTTCCACACGGCATTATAACTGATAATGGTACTAATCTATCCAAGGGGGCTATGGAGGAGTTCTGTCAACGAGAGCACATCTGCCTTGATGTATCATCAGTAGCTCACCCTCAATCCAATGGTCAAGCTGAGAGAGCCAATCAGGAGATCTTGAGAGGCATTAAACCCCGGCTTATGGTCCCTTTGCAGAGGACGTCGGGTTGTTGGGTGAAGGATTACCCTCTGTGTTATGGAGCATCAACACCACACCTAACAGGTCTACAGGGTACACGCCTTTCTTCATGGTATATGGAGCTGAAGCGGTCCTCCCTAGTGATATCCGTCATGACTCACCGCGGTAGCGGCTTACGTCAAAGTTGATAATGAGAAGGCATGACAAGACGCGTTGGACCGGCTGGATGAAGAGCGTGACACGGCAGCAGCTCGATCGGCGATTTATTAGCAAGATCTGCGCCGGTACCATAGTCGCCGGGTTAAAACCAGAACGTTTCAAGAAGGAGATATGTTGCTCCGGCTCATCCAAGACCAGACGGGCCACCTTGGGAAGGACCCTTTGTGGTCAGCAAGAATCTACACAGTGTATCATACTACCTCATCGACGTTCGAGAACATAAGGACTCACGCACTGCGGAGGAGGAGACCCGACGGCCGTGGAACATCGCTCTTCTTCGGCCTTACTATACCTGAGTTATAGGCTCCGCTTTATGTACATAAAATCGCAATGTATATATTATGATCAATATAATAAACCGGCATCCCCGTTAAAGCGGGGTATCTGCTGCTTTTTTCATAAGAGTTGGTCACATGGGGGCTTCTGTGTGCAAAGGAGTTCCTATGGCCTCTTAAACCGGCTATTAAACCAAGACCATCATAAGAGCACAGCTCTGGTTGCTTCGGTAAACCTGCTTTCAAGCCCACATGATGATGAGGGGCAAAAGAGAGTTTGATGCATAGTACAACTCAAACATAGGCGCCTGACGAGCATAGCTCAAATGCTACCTGGGGGCTCCTGACGCATAGCGTCAACGAGTTGACAACCCTTGTAGTAGGCTATCAAGCCATGGCTTGGAAGCCTGGTGTATACACCTAAAACCCTGGATTAGCCTGCCTGCATTAAGTAAGTCACTCCGCCCAGGTAAACCTGGTATGACCCGTTGAACGTATACACAAGTCAATCTTCTACAAACCATGAACTTGGTAACGTTAAATTGACGATTGGTTAAGGATTTAGGACGATCTTAACCGGCTTTGTGAAATAGTTAATTCAGTAGCCTGGCAGCTCGTAAAAAGCCTTGAATTTGGAGCCTGGCAGCTCGTAAAAAGCTTCGACTACACAGTTTTTATTTGACAATGTCTCTTTTGATATTTGCTTAAATTTTTTATCTTCAAGGTCATTGGTGTTTATCCAAGTCCATTGATTCGGGGAGTGGATGACTATAAGTTGGCACTACAATACACCAGCGTTTACAGAACCTGGTCTGGATTGATTATAAATCGCCAGTACTATCTATAGTTAAACCGGAGTTTATCATAACCCGGTACGGTTCCATCATGAACCGGCAAATGATCAAGGGAATCATCAACACTTGCAACTTGGATCATTGTCTTTACTACCGATTATTGATTAAGGCCAATCCTGCAAAACTTAATCACAGGTATGATATATGTTTTATATTTTATAAATAGTTCAGGTTATAAACCTAGACCATGTATTTGGGCATCATGACCCATCCGGCGATAAACCGCCGGGACACTTTAAACTTTGTCTTATGCAGAAACAGGTGGAATAAATCGTCAAAGGAATTATAAGAAAGAAATAACTATGAAGTTGCCAGCTGAAGCAATCTCATACAAAGGACAGTATGCGTGAGGACATAAACAACATGTTTCAGCTACCCTATTACAAGGCGCTGGGCAGCCCAAAAGAATATATATATTTTTGTCTAAACGTACTAGGACATAATATTTAAACCGGCACTGGTTTAGGAATCTGCATCAGCTCGGCGCGAAGGTTGCGGATCGACTTGCTCCGACTCCTGGACGTTCTCTTCTAGCAGCTAGAAGTCAGTGGTTGCCCAATTTATCCTGGTCAGTGATGGCTTCTCGCCCCTCGTTGGTTACCCCAAGCGGAAGGTGTGAGATGCAGTGTAGCGGAAGTTTTCCCTTGGCAATACCAAGGATCGATTTCCCTGAGACTCCCAGTTTCAACAAGAAGGTGTCAACTGCTAACGGCGCCAGATATATTAGCAATCAACGTGGACCTGCACACAGATACAAATAACTTTGCTCCCAACGAGTACAGAGAGGTTGTCAATCTCTCCGGCCTTGTAGTTTACAAAGGATCAAACGCAAGTGATAGTAGTGATAGATATAATTGCAATTGTAAATAAAAGTGGAAAGTAAATAGCGGATGTGATCAATGATGGTAATATGGACCGGAGTCCCATGACGTTCACTAGTGATGTCTCTCTCCCAAAAATGATAAAACAGCTATGTGAGGTAAACGAATTACAGCTGGGCAATTGACAGGACCATGTGCGCAAACCAATGCTGACTAAGTTGCAAGAAAGGTAGAGGTTCAAAGCATGGGCAGTACGCCGAGGTAAGTAGACCGAAATCCATCTGCATCTACTACTAATCATCCACCTTGAGATATCTATCCAGAACATCTCGCTGGTATTAAGTTGCGAGTCCCACCCATAGTGTAAACTCAAGCAACAGACAACTGCATTAAAAGAACTTTGCGTAAAGTAAACAATCCTTGCACCCGCGGGCACAAGCACCGTTGTTTTCCCCCTTGTGGCAACAACACATCCCCTAGACTCATGTTTCTGTCACTCAAGCTAGCCATCGAGGGGCATGAACCCACAATCAAGCATAACGTTCCATCTTGGAGTCACTACCTACTACTTGGCCAAAGCAATAAATAACAACGGAGAACATGCAAGAATTACTTACGAACATAAATATAAAAGAGGTAGATCAAATATATTACTCAAATACAATCTGAACATAATCTCACAATCCATCGGATCCCAGCAAACTCATCATAGCAACAGCATAAGGATTACATATGTGCCTCGATCATGTAGGGCAGCTCACGAGGACTAATTAGTGAAGCACTAGAACGGGAGGAGAACATCACATAGCTACTGGTCATGGACTCATGGTCCAAGGGAGACTACTCACAACTCATCCGGGAGGCGTCCATGGTGGTGGAGAAGCTCCCGGTGGTGATCCTCCCCTCCGGCAGGGTGCCGGGAAGAGTTCTCCTAGTGCTCCCGATCTTGGAAGCAGCGGCAGCGGCGGAACAGAGATGAGATCGCGAAAAAGAGTTCCCGTCTCGAGGGTTTCGGGAGACGGTATAAATATGTGCCAAAGGGGGGCATCAGCGGAGGCTCGGGGGGCCCAGGCGCCCCCCCCC
>LR738712.1:150180509-150205430 GCA_902687465.1 Secale cereale | reverse complement strand
CCCCCCCCCCCCCCCCCGGCGCGGCCCAGGGGGGCGCGCCACCAGGGAGCCTGGGGCCCTGGTGGTCCCCCTCCGGCTGTACTTCGGGTGCCTGGTAGCTTCTGGAACGCTGATTTTTTATATAATTTTTCCGGTATTTTTCTGGCAGTTCTCGTAATGGGAAAACCTGAAATACAAAAACAGCCGAAAACAGAAACTGGCACTGGGGTGCACTGAGTTAATAGGTTAGTCCAAATATGATCAGAAGTGTATGGAAGTGTATAAATATCATAGAAATATCACCCAAAAGAGGCATGGAGCAAGCAGAAATTATAGATACGTTTTGGACGTATCAACATCCCCAAGCTTAATTCCTGCTCGTCCTCGAGTAGGTAAATGATAACAAGAATAATTTCTGTGGTGACATGCTATTAACCATATAGGACTTTTTCATAGTCACATGACAAAAGCTTACTGAGACAATGAATCTATAGTAATTAAGTTGCCTCATGAGAAAATCACAAAGAACTGAAAGTTTTACAATATGATACTGAAACATCAAATAGATTTGCAATGAGCATGGTGTCCAAATATGATAAAGTTATATCTAGCTTGCCCCCTTTAGTGAAGCAAAACATAAATGAAGGGGCACCTCCAAGGTTTAAGTGATGACTAGATACAATGATTTCAAAATAAACGATATCACAATCATGCAAAAGATAATGCTACTTTGGGACAATGCACATTACACTCAGAATGACAATCATGCTCTCAGTAGTTGGTGCTTTAAAAGAAGGTGGAGACTCTCGAACCGTGGCTTTTGTTGGCAAGGTTGAAAACCCGTAGTCGGAAACAAAGACAAAACATGCACTAGAGCTCTTGGTTTTAAAACAGAGGTAATAATATATTTTTTAGATTATGCACGTTTCGTCAACGAATGCTAGCAGACAACTCAATCACTTCTTGAGATGGACAAGTTTCGAGGAACGGCTCCCGAATGAGGACGATCACATCCTCTTAATCTCCTTTGTTTATCACTGCCAAAGTTTTCTGATTTCTCATGAACAAAGCGTGAAGGAGGGTTTGTTTGTTATATTATCTTTTTGAGCCGGGCGCACTCAATGCCAGTTCCTTCTCGTATTATGGGTTTGCACATTATACATGCAATCCCGGGGTGAAGCTTGTCCAACTTAAAAAGATCATGAATTAACTACTACTTCCTCATGGACTTACAACAGAGGCACAAAATAAGGATGCATTTTTCTTCGAATAATTTCGAGATGCTACATGCATGTCTCCGTTAGGAATGGCAGGTAAATACCATGTAGGAAGGTATGGTGGACTCATATGGCATAACTGGAATAAAGGAATGTGGATGCACAAGCAGTCAGTCCGCTTAGTACAGGTGGAGGTTAGCAAAAGACTGGGAGCGACCAACTAAGAGAGCAATGATGGTCATAATCATGCAGAGCGACAAAGCAACATTGAATCAGGCATGGAAGTTATATCGCTACTCGGAAACAAAAGATCATCAAGGCTTGACAGACTTTCTTTACAGTCTTAAATATGCGTGAGCATACGCCAAGTCAATCAAAATAAATTCTTGAAGGAAGATATTACTAAACCATACCACATCATAGGCAAACAAATCATGTTGGTACTCCAATAACACATTGGGAACCCCCCAGCTATTTGAGACTAACCATAAGAAAACATGAACTACTAAGCGCCATTATGCACGTAGCATCTTTATCATAGACATATCAACCAATGCAACGGAAGCAAACTCTCTTAATAAGATAAGCATGGTAAATAAAGAGAGTTCAAGCAACCAACTAAACGAAAGCTCTTTAAAAAGATAAGCATGAAAGTTAAGAGCTAAGCATGATAGTAGCTATTAAAAGACAAAGAACACACACAGCAGAGATAGACATGAAAATTCTATGTTATGTTCTAGGTAGAAGTGGAGCGTGTTTCTCTCCCACATAAAGAAAGCTGAGTTCTGACTCGTTATGAAAAGCTAAGGAAAACTAAAAAGGAAAACTAAAAGCAAGACGCTCCAAGCATAGCACATAACACATGAAGTGATTAAAATATAGTGGAACGAAAGACGAACTGATAATGTTGATGGAGAAGGGGATGCACGGGGGCATCCCCAAGCTTAGACGCTTGAGTCTCCTTGAATATTTCTTGGGGGTGCACGGGGGCATCCCCAAGCTTGAGCGTTTGACACTCCTGAATCTTTTTATCATCTTCCCTCGCACACTTGAAAACTCCCTTCATACATAACTCATCATAATCTGGTTAGCGAGGTTAGTACCCTTAATAAAATAATTGTTCCTTGCTGGAAATAAAGATATTCTTGAAGATCTACTGTTTCTCAAGATTCCCAAAAGGTTTTTGCAAAGAAAAAGCAAGCTCTAGGTTTGCAAAATGAAGGAAAGGCAAAACAGGACAGAATCTGTGAAAAACAGAACAGCAGGTAGTAAATGATTTTTTCGGGGTACTTCTGCAACTCTAATCAAAAAACTCAAAACAGACGCACGAAAGACAATTATATAGGGCATGCTGTCAAAAAAATTCAGACCAAAAAGATGGTCTGTTGATTTTATACGAATTGTTCTATCCAAGGACAGAATGTGTTTCCTGGACAGCACGTCACAACTTTTAAACTTTCTTGCAATCAAAGGCTATACTTGGCACTAAATTGAAAAGCAAAGATACAATGATGATGCTACTGTAGTAACAACATCAAGACACAACAAAAGCAAAATAAAATTTATTCATTGGGCTGCCTCCCAAAAGCGCTTTCTTTTATGCCTTTAAGCTACGCATAATGCATAGAGATCAAGTTTTATCAAGAGTAAAAGAATAGCTAGCCCGTACAACGGACTCAAAAGGTAACTTAATCTTCTTTCGAGGGAAGTGTTCCATCCCTTTCTTGAGAGGAAACTGGAATTTTATATTCCCCTCTTTCATGTCAATGATAGCACCAATGGTGCGTAGAAAAGGACGTCCCAAAATAATTGGACAAGAAGGTTCACATTCAATATCCATAATAGTAAAATCAACGGGAACATAGTTGTCATTGACAACGATAAGAACATCGTCGATCCTCCCCAAAGGTTTCTTTATGGAAGAATCAACAAGACGAACACCAAAAGAACAAGAATCAAAAGGTTTCAATTTAAGCATATCATATAGTCTTTAGGGCATAACAGAGGTACTAGCACCAACATCACATAAAGCATAGCAAGAGAAGTTATTCAACTTAATTTTTATCATAGGATCCCAACCATCTTCTAGCTTTCTAGGTGTGGAGGCTTCTACTATAAGTTTCTCCTCCCTAGCTTTGATAAGAGCATTAGTGATATGCTCTGTGAAGGCAAGATTAAGCGTGCTAGTGCGGGGATCTCTAGACATCTTGTGAAGGAAATCAATAACTTCGGTAAGAGTGCAATTATCAAAATTAAGGTCACTACTATCAAGTAAGGTGGTAGTGGTGTCCTTTTGGTTCACTTGTTTGGTAGTTTCTATAGTCATAGCATCACCATTAATAGGTCCAATGGGACCAGGAGTGCATTGGGTGCTAAGAGTTTGAATATCCTCAACAACTTGGATAGTAGCAACAGTGTGGTGGGTAGGAAGGCTCTTAATTATATCTTCTTCCTCCCTTTCTCTAGCCCATCTCTCTTTAAGTTTAGCCATCATCCTAATGTTTTCATTAATTTGCACTTGAATAGCATTCATAGGTGTGACCTTCCTCTCCTCAAGAGGAGAAGTTTTAATTTTCAGCAATTCTACCTCATTGGCTAAATTGTCTACCTTCAAAGAGAGATCATCTAGTTTGTTTAGTTTTTCTCCTACACTCTTATTAAAGGCTTTTTGGGTAGTGATGAAATCTTTAAGCATAACCTCTAGTTCAGTAGTGGAGTTCTTGGTGCTAGGATAAGCATTGTTGTTCCCATAGGAATTAGAGGGGAACGGTCTAGGATTGCTACCAAAATTACTCCTATAAGCATTGTTATTATAATTGTTTCTAGAGATAAAGTTCACATCTACTTGTTCTTGAGCAATCAAAGAATTTAAAGGAACATCACGAGGATCAACAGAAGATTGCTTTGAAAGTAGAGACATGATCAAGTCAACTTTTTCATTTAGGGAGGAAATCTCCTCGACAGAGTTTACCTTCCTACCTGTTGGAGCGCGTTCGGTGTGCCATTGGAAATAATTGGTCATCATCTCATCGAGAAGCTTCGTGGCAGCACCAAGTGTAGTTGACATAAAGGTTCCTCCCGCGGCCGAATCTAGCAAGTTCCGCGAGGTAAAGTTCAAGCCTGCATAAAAAGTTTGGATAACCATCCAAGTAGTCAAACCATGAGCAGGGCAGTTCTTGATAAGAGATTTCATACGTTCCCAAGCTTGGGCAACGTGTTCATTGTCCAATTGTTTAAAATTCATTATGTTACTTCTTAGTTGGATAATTTTAGCAGGTGGATAGTACTTTCCAATAAAAGCATCTTTGCACTTGTCCCATGAATCTATGCTATTTCTAGGCAAAGACTGAAACCAAATTTTAGCTCCTCCTCTCAAGGAGAAAGGAAAAAGCTTAAGCTTAACAATATTACCATCTATTTCTTGGTACTTTTGCATATCACAAAGTCCAACAAAATTGTTTAAGTGTAAAGCAGCATCATCTCCAGCACCGGAGAATTGATCTTTCATAACGAAGTTCAGTAAAGCAGGTTTAATTTCATATGAAGGTGCTGAAGTGGCAGGTGTAGTGATAGGTGTGCAGATAAAGTCATCGTTGTTGTGACTAGTGAAGTCACACGACTTGTTGTTCTCGGTGGAACCCATAGTAGCAAGCAAGCAAGATAACTATTTTTGTGATTTTCAATAAAAGATACTAAAGCAAAAACTGAAAGGTAAACTAACAAGACTAAAAAGCAAAGGTAAAAGATAGCGTGCAACTCCCCTATCCTGAAGAGTGGAGTCCCCGGCAACGGCGCCAGAAAACTTTGCTTGATGGCTTCTCGCCCCTCGTTGGTTACCCCAAGTGGAAGGTGTGAGATGCAGTGTAGCGGAAGTTTTCCCTTGGCAATACCAAGGATCGGTTTTCCTGAGACTTCCAGTTTCAACAAGAAGGTGTCAACTGCTAACGGCGCCAGATATATTAGCAATCAACGTGGACCTGCACACAGATACAAATAACTTTGCTCCCAACGAGTACAGAGAGGTTGTCAATCTCTCCGGCCTTGTAGTTTACAAAGGATCAAACGCAAGTGATAGTAGTGATAGATATAATTGCAATAGTAAATAGAAGTGGAAAGTAAATAGCGGATGTGATCAATGATGGTAATATGGACCGGAGTAACATGACGTTCACTAGTGATGTCTCTCTCCCAAAAGACGATAAAACAGCTATGTGAGGTAAACGAATTACAGCTGGGCAATTGACAAGACCATGTGCGCAAACCAATGTTGACTAAGTTGCAAGAAAGGTAGAGGTTCAAAGCATGGGCGGTACGCCGAGGTAAGTAGACCGAAATCCATCTGCATCTACTACTAATCATCCACCTTGAGATATCTATCCAGAACATCTCGCTGGTATTAAGTTGCGAGTCCCACCCATAGTGTAAACTCAAAGCAACAAACAACTGCATTAAAAGAACTTTGCGTAAAGTAAACAATCCTTGCACCCACGGGCACAAGCACCGTTGTTTTCCCCCTTGTGGCAACAGCACATCCCCTAGACTCATGTTTCTATCACTCAAGCTAGTCATCGAGGGGCATGAACCCACAATCAAGCATAACGTTCCCTCTTGGAGTCACTACCTACTACTTGGCCAAAGCAATAAATAACAACGGAGAACATGCAAAAAATTACTTACGAACATAAATATAAAAGAGGTGAATCAAATATATTACTCAAACACAATCTGAACATAATCTCATAATCCATCGGATCCCAGCAAACTCACAATAGCAACAGCATAAGGATTACATATGTGCCTCGATCATGTAGGGCAGCTCACGAGGACTAATTAGTGAAGCACAACAACGGGAGGAGAACATCACATAGCTACTGGTCATGGACCCATCGTCCAAGGGAGACTACTCACAACTCATCCGGGAGGCGTCCATGGTGGTGGAGAAGCTCCCGGTGGTGATCCTCCCCTCCGGCAGGGTGCCGGGAAGAGTTCTCCTGGTGCTCCTGATCTTGGAAGCGGCGGCGGCGGCGGAACAGAGATGAGATCGCGAAAAAGAGTTCCCGTCTCTAGGGTTTCGGGAGACGGTATAAATATATGCCAAAGGCGGCATCAGACGAGGCTCGGGGGGCCCAGGCGCCCCCCCCGCGGCCCAGGGGGGCGCCACCAGGGCGCCTGGGGCCCTGGTGGTCCCCCTCCGGCTGTACTTCGGGTGCCTGGTAGCTTCTGGAATGCTGATTTTTTATATAATTTTTCCGGTATTTTCTGGCAGTTCTCGTAATGGGAAAACCTGAAATACAAAAACAGCCGAAAACAGAAACTAGCACTGGGGTGCACTGAGTTAATAGGTTAGTCCAAATATGATCAAAAGTGTATGGAAGTGTATAAATATCATAGCAATATCACCCAAAAGAGGCATGGAGCAAGCAGAAATTATAGATACGTTTTGGACGTATCAACATCCCCAAGCTTAATTCCTGCTCGTCCTCGGGTAGGTAAATGATAACAAGAATAATTTCTGTGGTGACATGCTATTAACCATATAGGACTTTTTCATAGTCACATGACAAAAGCTTACTGAGACAATGAATCTATAGTAATTAAGTTGCCTCATGAGAAAATCACAAAGAACTGAAAGTTTTACAATATGATACTGAAACATCAAATAGATTTGCAATGAGCATGGTGTGCAAATATGATAAAGTTATATCTAGCTTGCCCCCTTTAGTGAAGCAAAACATAAATGCAGGGGCACCTCCAAGGTTTAAGTGATGACTAGATACAATGGTTTCAAAATAAACGATATCACAATCATGCAAAAGACAATGCTACTTTGGGACAATGCACATTACACTCAGAATGACAATCATGCTCTTAGTAGTTGGTGCTTTAAAAGAAGGTGGAGACTCTCGAACCATGGCTTTTGTTGGCAAGGTTGAAAACCCGTAGTCGGAAACAAAGACAAAACGTGCACCAGAGCTCTTGGTTTTAAAACAGAGGTAATAATTTTTTTTAGATTATGCATGTTTCGTCAACGAATGCTAGCAAACAACTCAATCACTTCTTGAAATGGACAAGTTTCGAGGAACGGCTCCCGAATGAGGACGATCACATCCTCTTAATCTCCTTTGTTTATCACTGCCAAAGTTTTCTGATTTCTCATGAACAAAGCGTGAAGGAGGGTTTGTTTGTTATATTATCTTTTTGAGCCGGGCGCACTCAATGCCAGTTCCTTCTCGTATTATGGGTTTGCACATTATACATGCAATCCCGGGTGAAGCTTGTCCAACTTAAAAAGATTATGAATTAACTACTACTTCCTCATGGACTTACAACAGAGGCACAAAATAAGGATGCATTTTTCTTTGAATAATTTCGAGATGGTACATGCAAGTCTCCGTTAGGAATGGCAGGTAAATACCATGTAGGAAGGTATGGTGGACTCATATGGCATAACTGGAATAAAGGAATGTGGATGCACAAGCAGTCAGTCCGCTTAGTACAGGTGGAGGTTAGCAAAAGACTGGGAGCGACCAACTAAGAGAGCAATGACGGTCATAATCATGCAGAGCGACAAAGCAACATTGAATCAGGCATGGAAGTTATATCGCTACTCAGAAACAAAAGATCATCAAGGCTTGACAGACTTTCTTTACAGTCTTAAATATGCGTGAGCATACGCCAAGTCAATCAAAATAAATTCTTGAAGGAAGATATTACTAAACCATACCACATCATAGGCAAACAAATCATGTTGGTACTCCAATAACACATTGGGAACCCCCCAGCTATTTGAGACTAACCATAAGAAAACATGAACTACTAAGCGCCATTATGCACGTAGCATCTTTATCATAGACATATCAACCAATGCAACAGAAGCAAACTCTCTTAATAAGATAAGCATGATAAATAAAGAGAGTTCAAGCAACCAACTAAACGAAAGCTCTTTAAAAAGATAAGCATGAAAGTTAAGAGCTAAGCATGATAGTAGCTATTAAAAGACAAAGAACACACACAGCAGAGATAGACATGAAAATTCTATGTTATGTTCTAGGTAGAAGTGGAGCGTGTTTCTCTCCCACATAAAGAAAGCTGAGTTCCGACTCGTTATAAAAAGCTAAGGAAAACTAAAAAGGAAAACTAAAAGCAAGAAGCTCCAAGCATAGCACATAACACATGAAGTGATTAAAATATAGTGGAACGAAAGACGAACTGATAATGTTGATGGAGAAGGGGATGCACGGGGGCATCCCCAAGCTTAGACGCTTGAGTCTCCTTGAATATTTCTTGGGGGTGCACGGGGGCATCCCCAAGCTTGAGCGTTTGACACTCCTGAATCTTTTTATCATCTTCCCTCGCACACTTGAAAACTCCCTTCATACATAACTCATCATAATCTGGTTAGCGAGGTTAGTACCCTTAATAAAATAATTGTTCCTTGCTGGAAATAAAGATATTCTTGAAGATCTACTGTTTCTCAAGATTCCCAAAAGGTTTTTGCAAAGAAAAAGCAAGCTCTAGGTTTGCAAAATGAAGGAAAGGCAAAACAGGACAGAATCTGTGAAAAACAGAACAGCAGGTAGTAAATGATTTTTTCGGGGTACTTCTGCAACTCTAATCAAAAAACTCAAAACAGACGCACGAAAGACAATTATATAGGGCATGCTGTCAAAAAAATTCAGACCAAAAAGATGGTCTGTTGATTTTATACGAATTGTTCTATCCAAGGACAGAATGTGTTTCCTGGACAGCACGTCACAACTTTTAAACTTTCTTGCAATCAAAGGCTATACTTGGCACTAAATTGAAAAGCAAAGATACAATGATGATGCTACTGTAGTAACAACATCAAGACACAACAAAAGCAAAATAAAATTTATTCATTGGGCTGCCTCCCAAAAGCGCTTTCTTTTATGCCTTTAAGCTACGCATAATGCATAGAGATCAAGTTTTATCAAGAGTAAAAGAATAGCTAGCCCGTACAACGGACTCAAAAGGTAACTTAATCTTCTTTCGAGGGAAGTGTTCCATCCCTTTCTTGAGAGGAAACTGGAATTTTATATTCCCCTCTTTCATGTCAATGATAGCACCAATGGTGCGTAGAAAAGGACGTCCCAAAATAATTGGACAAGAAGGTTCACATTCAATATCCATAATAGTAAAATCAACGGGAACATAGTTGTCATTGACAACGATAAGAACATCGTCGATCCTCCCCAAAGGTTTCTTTATGGAAGAATCAACAAGACGAACACCAAAAGAACAAGAATCAAAAGGTTTCAATTTAAGCATATCATATAGTCTTTAGGGCATAACAGAGGTACTAGCACCAACATCACATAAAGCATAGCAAGAGAAGTTATTCAACTTAATTTTTATCATAGGATCCCAACCATCTTCTAGCTTTCTAGGTGTGGAGGCTTCTACTATAAGTTTCTCCTCCCTAGCTTTGATAAGAGCATTAGTGATATGCTCTGTGAAGGCAAGATTAAGCGTGCTAGTGCGGGGATCTCTAGACATCTTGTGAAGGAAATCAATAACTTCGGTAAGAGTGCAATTATCAAAATTAAGGTCACTACTATCAAGTAAGGTGGTAGTGGTGTCCTTTTGGTTCACTTGTTTGGTAGTTTCTATAGTCATAGCATCACCATTAATAGGTCCAATGGGACCAGGAGTGCATTGGGTGCTAAGAGTTTGAATATCCTCAACAACTTGGATAGTAGCAACAGTGTGGTGGGTAGGAAGGCTCTTAATTATATCTTCTTCCTCCCTTTCTCTAGCCCATCTCTCTTTAAGTTTAGCCATCATCCTAATGTTTTCATTAATTTGCACTTGAATAGCATTCATAGGAGTGACCTTCCTCTCCTCAAGAGGAGAAGTTTTAATTTTAAGCAATTCTACCTCATTGGCTAAATTGTCTACCTTCAAAGAGAGATCATCTAGTTTGTTTAGTTTTTCTCCTACACTCTTATCAAAGGCTTTTTGGGTAGTGATGAAATCTTTAAGCATAATCTCTAGTTCAGTAGTGGAGTTCTTGGTGCTAGGATAAGCATTGTTGTTCCCATAGGAATTAGAGGGGAACGGTCTAGGATTGCTACCAAAATTACTCCTATAAGCATTGTTATTAAAATTGTTTCTAGAGATAAAGTTCACATCTACTTGTTCTTGAGCAATCAAAGAATTTAAAGGAACATCACGAGGATCAACAGAAGATTGCTTCGAAAGTAGAGACATGATCAAGTCAACTTTTTCATTTAGGGAGGAAATCTCCTCGACAGAGTTTACCTTCCTACCTGTTGGAGCGCGTTCGGTGTGCCATTGGGAATAGTTGGTCATCATCTCATCGAGAAGCTTCGTGGCAGCACCAAGTGTAGTTGACATAAAGGTTCCTCCCGCGGCCGAATCTAACAAGTTCCGCGAGGTAAAGTTCAAGCCTGCATAAAAAGTTTGGATAACCATCCAAGTAGTCAAACCATGAGTAGGGCAGTTCTTGATAAGAGATTTCATACGTTCCCAAGCTTGGGCAACGTGTTCATTATCCAAATGTTTAAAATTCATTATGTTACTTCTTAGTTGGATAATTTTAGCAGGTGGATAGTACTTTCCAATAAAAGTATTTTTGCACTTGTCCCATGAATCTATGCTATTTCTAGGCAAAGACTGAAACCAAATTTTAGCTCCTCCTCTCAAGGAGAAAGGAAAAAGCTTAAGCTTAACAATATTACCATCTATTTCTTGGTACTTTTGCATATCACAAAGTTCAACAAAATTGTTTAAGTGTAAAGCAGCATCATCTCCAGCACCGGAGAATTGATCTTTCATAACGAAGTTCAGTAAAGCAGGTTTAATTTCATATGAAGGTGCTGAAGTGGCAGGTTTAGTGATAGGTGTGTAGATAAAGTCATCGTTGTTGTGACTAGTGAAGTCACACAACTTGGTGTTCTCGGTGGAACCCATAGTAGCAAGCAAGCAAGATAACTATTTTTGTGATTTTCAATAAAAGATACTAAAGCAAAAACTGAAAGGTAAACTAACAAGACTAAAAAGCAAAGGTAAAAGATAGCGTGCAACTCCCCTATCCTGAAGAGTGGAGTCCCCGGCAACGGCGCCAGAAAACTTTGCTTGATGGCTTCTCGCCCCTCGTTGGTTACCCCAAGTGGAAGGTGTGAGATGCAGTGTAGCGGAAGTTTTCCCTTGGCAATACCAAGGATCGATTTTCCTGAGACTTCCAGTTTCAACAAGAAGGTGTCAACTGCTAACGGCGCCAGATATATTAGCAATCAACGTGGACCTGCACACAGATACAAATAACTTTGCTCCCAACGAGTACAGAGAGGTTGTCAATCTCTCCGGCCTTGTAGTTTACAAAGGATCAAACGCAAGTGATAGTAGTGATAGATATAATTGCAATAGTAAATAAAAGTGGAAAGTAAATAGCGGATGTGATCAATGATGGTAATATGGACCGGAGTCCCATGACGTTCACTAGTGATGTCTCTCTCCCAAAAGACGATAAAACAGCTATGTGAGGTAAACGAATTACAGCTAGGCAATTGACAAGACCATGTGCGCAAACCAATGCTGACTAAGTTGCAAGAAAGGTAGAGGTTCAAAGCATGGGTGGTACGCCGAGGTAAGTAGACCGAAATCCATCTGCATCTACTACTAATCATCCACCTTGAGATATCTATCCAGAACATCTCGCTGGTATTAAGTTGCGAGTCCCACCCATAGTGTAAACTCAAAGCAACAGACAACTGCATTAAAAGAACTTTGCGTAAAGTAAACAATCCTTGCACCCACGGGCACAAGCACCGTTGTTTTCCCCCTTGTGGCAACAGCACATCCCCTAGACTCATGTTTCTGTCACTCAAGCTAGTCATCGAGGGGCATGAACCCACAATCAAGCATAACGTTCCCTCTTGGAGTCACTACCTACTACTTGGCCAAAGCAATAAATAACAACGGAGAACATGCAAGAATTACTTACGAACATAAATATAAAAGAGGTGAATAAAATATATTACTCAAACACAATCTGAACATAATCTCATAATCCATCGGATCCCAGCAAACTCATCGTAGCAACAGCATAAGGATTACATATGTGCCTCGATCATGTAGGGCAGCTCACGTGGACTAATTAGTGAAGCACAAGAACGGGAGGAGAACATCACATAGCTACTGGTCATGGACCCATGGTCCAAGGGAGACTACTCACAACTCATCCGGGAGGCGTCCATGGTGGTGGAGAAGCTCCCGGTGGTGATCCTCCCCTCCGGCAGGGTGCCGGGAAGAGTTCTCCTGGTGCTCCCGATCTTGGAAGCGGCGGCGGCGGCAGAACAGAGATGAGATCGCGAAAAAGAGTTCCCGTGTCGAGAGTTTCGGGAGACGGTATAAATATATGCCAAAGGGGGGCATCAGACAAGGCTCGGGGGGCCCAGGCGCCCCCCGGCGCGGCCCAGGGGGGGCGCCACCAGGACGCCTGGGGCCCTGGTGGTCCCCCTCCGGTTGTACTTCGGGTGCCTGGTAGCTTCTGGAACGCTGATTTTTTATATAATTTTTCCGGTATTTTTCTGGCAGTTCTCGTAATGGGAAAACCTGAAATACAAAAACAGCCAAAAACAGAAATTGGCACAGGGGTGCACTGAGTTAATAGGTTAGTCCAAATATGATCAAAAGTGTATGGAAGTGTATAAATATCATAGCAATATCACCCAAAAGAGGCATGGAGCAAGCAGAAATTATAGATACGTTTTCGACGTATCAACATCCCCAAGCTTAATTCCTGCTCGTCCTCGGGTAGGTAAATGATAACAAGAATAATTTCTGTGGTGACATGCTATTAACCATATAGGACTTTTTCATAGTCACATGACAAAAGCTTACTGAGACAATGAATCTATAGTAATTAAGTTGCCTCATGAGAAAATCACAAAGAACTGAAAGTTTTACAATATGATACTGAAACATCAAATAGATTTGCAATGAGCATGGTGTGCAAATATGATAAAGTTATATCTAGCTTGCTCCCTTTAGTGAAGCAAAACATAAATGCAGGGGCACCTCCAAGGTTTAAGTGATGACTAGATACAATGATTTCAAAATAAACGATATCACAATCATGCAAAAGATAATGCTACTTTGGGACAATGCACATTACACTCAGAATGACAATCATGCTCTCAGTAGTTGGTGCTTTAAAAGAAGGTGGAGACTCTCGAACCGTGGCTTTCGTTGGCAAGGTTGAAAACCCGTAGTCGGAAACAAAGACAAAACGTGCACCAGAGCTCTTGGTTTTAAAACAGAGGTAATAATTTTTTTTAGATTATGCATGTTTCGTCAACGAATGCTAGCAGACAACTCAATCACTTCTTGAGATGGACAAGTTTCGAGGAACGGCTCCCGAATGAGGACGATCACATCCTCTTAATCTCCTTTGTTTATCACTGCCAAAGTTTTCTGATTTCTCATGAACAAAGCATGAAGGAGGGTTTGTTTGTTATATTATCTTTTTGAGCCGGGCGCACTCAATGCCAGTTCCTTCTCGTATTATGGGTTTGCACATTATACATGCAATCCCGGGGTGAAGCTTGTCCAACTTAAAAAGATCATGAATTAACTACTACTTCCTCATGGACTTACAACAGAGGCACAAAATAAGGATGCATTTTTCTTTGAATAATTTCGAGATGGTGCATGCAAGTCTCCGTTAGGAATGGCAGGTAAATACCATGTAGGAAGGTATGGTGGACTCATATGGCATAACTGGAATAAAGGAATGTGGATGCACAAGCAGTCAGTCCGTTTAGTACAGGTGGAGGTTAGCAAAAGACTGGGAGCGACCAACTAAGAGAGCAATGACGGTCATAATCATGCAGAGCGACAAAGCAACATTGAATCAGGCATGGAAGTTATATCGCTACTCAGAAACAAAAGATCATCAAGGCTTGACAGACTTTCTTTACAGTCTTAAATATGCGTGAGAATACGCCAAGTCAATCAAAAAAATTCTTGAAGGAAGATATTACTAAACCATACCACATCATAGGCAAACAAATCATGTTGTACTCCAATAACACATTGGGAACCCCCCAGCTATTTGAGACTAACCATAAGAAAACATGAACTACTAAGCGCCATTATGCACGTAGCATCTTTATCATAGACATATCAACCAATGCAACGGAAGCAAACTCTCTTAATAAGATAAGCATGATAAATAAAGAGAGTTCAAGCAACCAACTAAACGAAAGCTCTTTAAAAAGATAAGCATGAAAGTTAAGAGCTAAGCATGATAGTAGCTATTAAAAGACAAAGAACACACACAGCAGAGATAGACATGAAAATTCTATGTTATGTTCTAGGTAGAAGTGGAGCGTGTTTCTCTCCCACATAAAGAAAGCTGAGTTCCAACTCGTTATAAAAAGCTAAGGAAAACTAAAAAGGAAAACTAAAAGCAAGAAGCTCCAAGCATAGCACATAACACATGAAGTGATTAAAATATAGTGGAACGAAAGACGAACTGATAATGTTGATGGAGAAGGGGATGCACGGGGGCATCCCCAAGCTTAGACGCTTGAGTCTCCTTGAATATTTCTTGGGGGTGCACGGGGGCATCCCCAAGCTTGAGCGTTTGACACTCCTGAATCTTTTTATCATCTTCCCTCGCACACTTGAAAACTCCCTTCATACATAACTCATCATAATCTGGTTAGCGAGGTTAGTACCCTTAATAAAATAATTGTTCCTTGCTGGAAATAAAGATATTCTTGAAGATCTACTGTTTCTCAAGATTCCCAAAAGTTTTTTGCAAAGAAAAAGCAAGCTCTAGGTTTGCAAAATGAAGGAAAGGCAAAACAGGACAGAATCTGTGAAAAACAGAACAGCAGGTAGTAAATGATTTTTTCGGGGTACTTCTGCAACTCTAATCAAAAAACTCAAAACAGACGCACGAAAGACAATTATATAGGGCATGCTGTCAAAAAAATTCAGACCAAAAAGATGGTCTGGTGATTTTATACGAATTGTTCTATCCAAGGACAGAATCGGTTTCCTGGACAGCACGTCACAACTTTTGAACTTTCTTGCAATCAGAGGCTATACTTGGCACAAAATTGAAAAGCAAAGATACAATGATGCTACTGTAGTAACAACATCAAGACACAACAAAAGCAAAATAAAATTTATTCATTGGGCTGCCTCCCAAAAGCGCTTTCTTTTATGCCTTTAAGCTACGCATAATGCATAGAGATCAAGTTTTATCAAGAGTAAAAGAATAGCTAGCCCGTACAACGGACTCAAAAGGTAACTTAATCTTCTTTCGAGGGAAGTGTTCCATCCCTTTCTTGAGAGGAAACTGGAATTTTATATTCCCCTCTTTCATTTCAATGATAGCACCAATGGTGCGTAGAAAAGGACGTCCCAAAATAATTGGACAAGAATGTTCACATTCAATATCCATAATAGTAAAATCAACGGGAACATAGTTGTCATTGACAACGATAAGAACATCGTCGATCCTCCCCAAAGGTTTCTTTATGGAAGAATCAACAAGACGAACACCAAAAGAACAAGAATCAAAAGGTTTCAATTTAAGCATATCATATAGTCTTTTGGGCATAACAGAGGTACTAGCACCAACATCACATAAGGCATAGCAAGAGAAGTTATTCAACTTAATTTTTATCATAGGATCCCAACCATCTTCTAGCTTTCTAGGTGTGGAGGCTTCTACTCTAAGTTTCTCCTCCCTAGCTTTGATAAGAGCATTAGTGATATGCTCTTTGAAGGCAAGATTAAGCGTGCTAGTGTGGGGATCTCTAGACATCTTGTGAAGGAAATCAATAACTTCGGTAAGAGTGCAATTATCAAAATCAAGGTCACTACTATCAAGTAAGGTGGTAGTGGTGTCCTTTAGGTTCACTTGTTTGGTAGTTTCTATAGTCATAGCATCACCATTAATAGGTCCAATGGGACCAGGAGTGCATTGGGTGCTAAGAGTTTGAATATCCTCAACAACTTGGATAGTAGCAACAGTGTGGTGGGTACGAAGGCTCTTAATTATATCTTCTTCCTCCCTTTCTCTAGCCCATCTCTCTTTAAGTTTAGCCATCATCCTAATGTTTTCATTAATTTGCACTTGAATAGCATTCATA
Source organism: Secale cereale (assembly GCA_902687465.1). Classification (NCBI taxonomy): domain Eukaryota; kingdom Viridiplantae; phylum Streptophyta; class Magnoliopsida; order Poales; family Poaceae; genus Secale; species Secale cereale. Next base: position 150,189,079 of record LR738712.1, on the reverse strand, counting down.
GGAGTGACCTTCCTCTCCTCAAGAGGAGAAGTTTTAATTTTAAGCAATTCTACCTCATTGGCTAAATTGTCTACCTTCAAAGAGAGATCATCTAGTTTGTTTAGTTTTTCTCCTACACTCTTATTAAAGGCTTTTTGGGTAGTGATGAAATCTTTAAGCATAATCTCTAGTTCAGTAGTGGAGTTCTTGGTGCTAGGATAAGCATTGTTGTTCCCATAGGAATTAGAGGGGAACGGTCTAGGATTGCTACCAAAATTACTCCTATAAGCATTGTTATTAAAATTGTTTCTAGAGATAAAGTTCACATCTACTTGTTCTTGAGCAATCAAAGAATTTAAAGGAACATCACGAGGATCAACAGAAGAATGCTTCGAAAGTAGAGACATGATTCACTTCTACCTAGAACATAACATAGAATTTTCATGTCTATCTCTGTTGTGTGTCAGGTGCCATTCATTGCTTCTGCCGGATGAAAGTCAGGCACCCAAGCTTTCGCCCAAGTTAATTCCATCAAGGCACCTGCCCTTGCAGATGATTTCTTCAGCTCTACGAGATGGGCAGGCAGAATTGATAACTTTTCTAAAGTTCCCTTGATCGTTGTGGGAGCCGGTTTATTGTGGGAAGCAGTGCAGACAATCTGTTGAGCACCGGAATACAACTGCTCTATGAGAGTGTATACGGCCTTCAATTTCCTCCGCATGTCAGTGAAGAGATGAGCAATACGTTTTCCTACATCAAAAGAGTTTGAGTTAAACCGGAAAGTGCAGAAATATCATGATTCAGGATGATGTTAGGTGTATTTACCGAAGACAGCAGTAGTCATGGCGCTTATCTGCTGCTTTAAACCGGACAATTCTTCTGTCACGGGATGGAGAGCAGCCTCTGCATTAGTTACCCTTCTTTCCAAAGCGGCTTTTTCAGCATCCCAATCCGCCCGCTCTTTCTCGATATCCTTCTTCAATTTTTTTTCATGTTTGCCAGGGCAAGGGTCGGTTCATCTTTGACTTTGGAAGCGGTGGTTTCTTGAAACTTCAGAGTATCCTGGAGCTCAGCCACTTCAGAATTTTTCCGACTTAAGTCAGTCTGCCAAGAGGAGAGCATATTATATATTCATGAGACATTTTTCAGTAAAGTCCCAAGCACATAACAAGTTATACACTTGGCACTTGGGGGCTAATGTGACATTGTTCAGAACACACTACAAACTGAAGTCCCAGTTCATCCTAAAGGAGTAAACCGGCCCTCGGGGACTACACATGTGAAAAACAAACTATCTAATGGATATTCTGAAGTCCCGGTTCATCCTAAAGGATTAAACCGGCCCTTGGGGTCTACGATGGAGTAAAGACAAGCTACAAGACTTACGCAGGAATAGAGTACAAGTTAAAGCAGAAAGTTACCTCATAGCCCTCCTTCATCATATTTACTAAACCGGCTTCATGATCACGGCTAGTGTACAGCCGGTTCAGATAACCGGAATGGAGTTCTTGGGCACTGAGCTGAGCGTAATTGGACAAGTCAGTACCTCATTTTCCTTTGTCCTTGCCAGAAATTTCATCCTTTGCAGTATGCTTAGACAAAACGACTTGTTTACTAGGAGTGGTGTAGTCGATTCCAGTGATCTCAACTTCTTCAGTTGAAGCGGCCATGTGTTTAGCCGGGCTAGCAGGAGCAGTGTTGGCTCGGACAGGATTGGCCGGAACAACGTCACGATCCATTGGAGCACTCCCTTGATCAACAAAGACTTCGTGGTCCATGAGAGGAGGATCATCATGCAGAACATCAACATTTTCTTCAGCAGGTTCAACAAATTCAGGGTCTTTGGCCGGTTTAGGAATTGTGTCATCACCTACCGGCTTATTCAGCTTAGCCTTTTTGCTAGGCTTGGGCTTACTTCAAAAGTTAAAGGTGACAAAAATCAGAAGAGTAAAAGACAGAGATTAAACCGGCCAAATGAAAAAACTTACCCAGGAACAGTCTTGAGGGGAGGAATCTGCGTGGCCGTTGATTCGCCAGAAGATGAGTGAGGAGTTTCCTGATAATTCGAATCAGATGGATTAAGAGGCTGTCAAATATGACCTGCTTTGGGATAAAGAGCGTCTGGAGTGTATAAAACCTCTGAGCGACGCCTCCGGGCTGGTGTGTGTGGTAAACCAGTGGATTCAATGGCATGGCCACTGTGCCACGTGGTGCGGCGAGCTTCGTGTTGTTGTTTCTTCAAAAGAAAGTTTGGGTCCAAGTAAGCGAAAGGGTGAGAAAACTGTACTTTCCGGCTTGCTCGATGAATTTTTGGTGTTGGCAGAGGTTCTGAACCGGAAGAAAGAGTAATTACCTCAACATCATCCGCTTTGCTGCCTTCAGCGTGTCCCTGGGTACAGTCATTGTTAATAAAATGCAAGTAAAGAAAGTCAAAGAACTCAAGAGAGTCAAGTAGTACCTCGGAGGCCGGTTCATCATCCTCCGGACTGGATTCAGACACGTCACTAGTTTTCTTCTTAACGTTCTTCTTAACAACTTTGGTTTTTTGGCGAGGCACCTTCGTCGGTTTATCCTGGGCCTTCCTCTTCCAGAATGGGTCATTACCATGTTGAAGATTATGAAATCATTCAGAAGGGGTATTAAAAACAGACGGGAAATAAGGCAAAATGAGGCAGAGGAAAACTTTACCGATGGCGGTTTGTTGAATTCACAGAAGGGAGCCAATCCGGTTTGACTGCAAGTTTCCACCGGTTCATTCAGCAGTTTCTTGACAGACTCGTTGATCTCATTTTCTCATAGCACCGCTTCTGTATGGCGCAGAGGATCTTTGGGGTTTCCAGTATACTCGCACATTAAACCGGAACGCCGGCTTAGCGGGAGAATACTCCAAGAAATCCAACAACGAACGAAATCAACTCCTGTTAAGCCATTGGCGGTGAAGGCTCGAAGCTTTGAGAGCTGAGGAGCATATTTGGCCCATTCCTGGGCGCTTAGCCCTTGAGGAAAGGGATGGTCCTCCTTAACCCGGTGGGAACGATAACCCGGCAGCGGATTCTCATTTTTCGGAGAGGTATCTAGACAATAGAACCAAGTTTGATTCCACTCTTTAGGGTGGTTGTGGTGATTGGCGTGAGGAAAACTAACGTCCTTTCTCTTCTGAATTGACATCCCGCCAAGCTCAGTGTTTGGACCGTCAGAAAATTCCGTGCGATGGTTCAGATGGAAGAAATCCCGAAATAACTCAACTGATGGTTCCTCTTGCAGATAAGCTTCACAAAAAACTTGGAAATTGCATATGTTGGACACATAATTGGGCCCAATGTCTTGAGGATGGAGTTGAAAATCAGCTAGCACATCACGGAAGAACTTTGATCCGGGAGCACTGAATCCCCGGGCTAAATGATCAAGGAAAACAATAACTTCTCCCTCTTTGGGTTTTGGAGGAAATTCTGATCCGGGGACTCTCCGGTGAAGGACATTTTTTGGGCCCAAAGCGCCAACTTCAGCCCGATTTTGTAATTCTTCCTCAGTAATCTGGGACTGGACCCAGTTGCAGGAAGTGAACTGTTTGGCTGGCTTTGCCATTTTTAACAGGAAAGCTGAAAATATAGTCAAAGGCCGGTTTATGATTTGTGCAGAGTTAAACCGGCAGTGTTTTGAAGGTACTTACAGACGGCGGTTTAAGCAGGGGCCTAATGGTATCTACCGGTTTATAGACTTCTCTAAAAAGCTAAACCGCCAATAAGGATATGACAGATGCAGATCTATGGGGAAACAAGTTCTGTAATATTAGTGATGAAGTTACGGATCTACAGCAGGTCGAAAATTCCTATTTATTCATGGCCTATATTCAACAGATGCAGCAGTAGCTTTGATAAGCACAGTCTAAACTAATATTTCGGCGAAAGAAAAGGGGGCCCTAAGGAGGCGGAGTCACTACTACGGTTGCAGAGCATAAACGATTAGATCTACACTGACTAATGGAGCCATGGCGAAAAACTACGAAGAACAGTTCCTAACTATGAACTTACTGACGGAAACCCTAGTGAGATCTATATGCGGGATAGAGAAAGAACTTACCCGAGTCAACGATGCGGGGATGCGCCAGTGATTTTCTGACCCAACCAGGTTGAGGCAGCGGCCAAAGCTCGAGGAAGATGCAGAGCTCGATGGCGGCGGCGGAGCTTGGGCACTGATGTCTACACACGCTTCTACTCTTGTAGACTATGTTGGGCCTCCAAGTGCAGAGGTTTGTAGGACAGCAGCAATTTCCCTCAAGTGGATGACCTAAGGTTTATCGAACTCAGGGAAGTAGAGGTTGAAGATGGTCTCTCTCAAGCAACCCTGCAACTAAGATACAAGAAGTCTATTGTGTCCCCAACACACCTAATACACTTGTTAGATGTATAGGTGCACTAGTTCGGCGAAGAGATGTTAAATGGCAAATGATATGGATGGCAAAACAAAGTAATAAAAATCTGTAATAAAAAGTGCAGCAAGCAAACAAGTGGTAAGCGTGAAGTAATATAATTGTTCCTTGCTGGAAATAAAGGTATTCTTGAAGGTCTACTGTTTCTCAAGATTGCCAAAAGGTTTTTGCAAAGAAAAAGCAAGCTCAAGATTTGCAAAATGAAGAAAAGGCAAAACAGGACAGAATCTGTGAAAAACAGACCAGCAGGTAGTAAATGATTTTTTCGGGGCACTTCTGCAACTCTAATCAAAAAACTCAGAACAGACGCCCGAAAGACAATTGTATAGAGCACGCTGTCGAAAAAATTCAGACCAAAAAGATGATTTGGTGATTTTATACGAATTTTTCTGTCCAAGGACAGAATCTGTTTCCTGGACAGCACGTCACAACTTTTGAACTTTCTTGCAATCAGAGGCTAAACTTGGCACAAATCTGAAAAATAAAGATACAATGATGTTGCTACATTAGTAACAAACATCAAGACCACTAAAAAACTGAAAGAACAAACTGAAGGTAAAGATAACAAGGGTTGTCTCCCTAGAGCTCTTTCTTTATAGCCATAAAGATAGGCTTAAGACTTTAATGATGCTCTCGTAGGAATAAGAGTTGAAGAACAAAAGAGAGCATCAAGAAGCAAATACCAAATATATTTAAGCCTAACATGCTTCCTATGCATAGGAATATTGTAATAGAATAATTCATTGAAGCACAAAGCAACTAGCATAGGAAAGCAAAACAAGCATAACTTCAAAATATTCACCATAAAGAGAGGAAACTTCTTATTATTAAGATATTTAGAACCAAGTCTCCCTCTCTCATTATAAATTTCAGTGGCATCATGGATGAACTCAACAATATAAGCATCACATAAAGCATTGTTACCATGATCCACATGCAAAAAGGTACTCTTACTCTCCACATAAGCATAATCTTTCTCATTGGTAATAGTGGGAGTAGGACTATCATAAACAACTTGAACACTATAGATTGGAGTTATAACATCATCATAGTAGAGAAGAGCATTATCATTGCTAGCAACTATATTTGTAAACATGTTGTCTTTATTCTTACTAGCAAAAGAATTATCAATTATCACATCACTAGTGGGTAAAGGATTTGCAATCCTATCATCCCCAAGCTTAGAGCTTTCCATATCATCACTTTCAGAGTTGGTACCAAAAAGATTTTCAAGATCATAAGTAGCATTATCATCATTTTCCCAATCACAATAAGTAACATGCATATCATAATCTAAATCATCTTCAATAGTACCTACGGACGTATCATCAAGATGATAATTAAGGCAATAAACTTCACCTTCTTCTTTAAACTTACAATCGTTAGGATAAAAGTTGATGGGAGGAATATGCTCAGGCCAGGTTGATACCCATTCTTCTTCCTTCTTGCTCCTCTTCCTCCTCTTTTTCTTTTTCTTCTTCTTCACCTTAGGAGGGAGTGGTTGGAGATGAAGCTTCTCCACATATCCTGGTTTATCATTAGAAACAATAGGGGAAACTTGGGAGAAACTCTCCTTTTTATTAGCAGAAATATAAGAGACATTTTTATACTTTGGTAAAGTTCCCTCCTTTCTAATATTACTTATGTAATCATTTTCATGGCAATTAACAACACAATAGAGATGGCAATTTTGCAAAGTGTTTTTTATTCCTATGGCATTAACATCTAGCCAAGAAGTCTTTTCTGATAACTCTTCACACATCAAAAATAACATAAGTCCATCATAAAGATCAGAGGTGATCATGTTATCACACAACCGGTTAACAGTTATGTTTTGAAAGTTCATGCATTGAAAATTAAAGAGACCCTCTATACACAATTCTCTAGCAATTTCATTTAAATATCTGACCCAAGTGATTGTTCTTTCATGCTTATGTTGCTTACAATACTTCTCTTCTTCAATCATAGGCCTTTCACAAGGTCTATCCACTCCACAAAAATTAACATGCTTATATAAAACTTCATTTTTAGGAATTGGATCATGCATGTTGCAATCATCATGAACAATTTCATTTTCTTTGCAAGTCTCTTTAAAAGGTTTATGATACTTGATCAAATCCTCCTTGGGCATATTAAGATGTGAAGCAAAAGATTTGAGGAAATCAACAAGGAGTTGAGAATCAAGCCCAAACTTAGCACTAAACTTATTAAAACTTGTAGTTTCAACAAAGGACTTAATGCAATCATACTCATAAATTATACCTGACTCTTTACCTTTGTCGATCTCCCAATCTTCAGTGTTGCGTTGAATTCTTTCAAGGAGTTCCCAATTAGCATCAGTCTTTTCGTTTGTGAAAGAACCCATAGAGGAAGCATCGAGCAAATCTTTATCTAGTCGAGAGAGCCTCGTATAGAAATTAGTAATAATCATATCTTTGGGAAGCCCATGGTTAGGACTTTTTAGCATTAACGTTTTCAGTCTCCCACAAGCTTGAGCTACGCTCTCTCCGTCATGAGGATAGAAATTATAAACATAATTCCTATTCTTATGGACTTCATGAAGAGGATAAAACCTAGAGTAAAAGAGAGACATAAGCTCTTGCCAATCAAGCAAGTGCGAGTTATCGAGAAGCTTATACCAATCTGAAGCTTTATCTATAAGTGATACGGCAAACAATTTCCTCATGACAAACTCCCTTGATATACCTGCAAGCTTAAATAATGAACATAATTGTGACAGATATAGCAAGTGTTCACCAGGATATCTGTCTCCTGCATAACAATTAGCCAAAACATAATCGATAATACCAGCTGGTATCTTATAGGGCACAATTTCAGTAGGGGGAGGAGCAACCACCACAGGTGTGGGGCATCTTCCCGCAAGCAACGATCCAATAGCACGGTTTTCCATAAATATAACTAGTGAAATAAAAACAAGAAACAAAAAGATTTAATTGCAAGATCTAAAGATATACCTTCAAGCAATCAATTCCCCTGCAACGGCGCCAGAAGTAGCTTTATGTCTACACACGCTTCTACTCTTGTTGACTATGTTGGGCCTCCAAGCGCAGAGGTTTGTAGGACAGCAGCAATTTCCCTCAAGTGGATGACCTAAGGTTTATCGAACTCAGGGAAGTAGAGGTTGAAGATGGTCTCTCTTAAGCAACCCTGCAACTAAGATACAATAAGTCTCTTGTGTCCCCAACACACCTAATACACTTGTTAGATGTATAGGTGCACTAGTTCGGCGAAGAGATGTTAAATGGCAAATGATATGGATGGCAAAACAAAGTAATATAAATCTGTAATAAAAGGTGCAGCAAGCAAACAAGTGGTAAACGTGAGCACAAATGGTATTGCAATGGTGGAAACAAGGCCTAGGCTTCATACTTTCACTAGTGGCAACTCCCAACAACATTAACATAATCGAATCACATGATATTTCCCATAAAACATGCAAAGGGGACACACTCGGAGGTCATTCCTTCGTGGTCAAGAGAGGACGAGAATTATGTAGGGCTACAAAAGCACACCTCAAAGTTCGTAGTTCTCAATCTAAGGATTTCCCAATTTCACCGCGGCCATCCAAAGAGAGTCCCACAATCACCACAACATATCTAAAGGATAGTCAAAGACAAGCACCAAGAGACTCTCAATCTTCAATCAACACACAAGAGAGGAAATCACTCATGAAAATATTTTTCTAATCCATGTCCAATAGACCGCTGTCACCTTGGTCTCGGGGATTATACTAGATAAACACAAGTGAGTACATCTATCCAATACATAGAGGAAGGGGAAATATCATGGGATCACCCTAGATTAACATAGCCTATGATCACAACGAAGATCACATCATGGGAGAGAGAATTGACCACATAGCTACTGGTAGAAACCTCAGCCCCGAGGAGGAACTACTCCCGCATCATGGAGGGAGGAAGCAACGTCGATGGAGATGAATCCGGGGGCACTTCCCCGTCCCGGTAGGGTGCCCGCACAGGAATTCTGGTCCCCCGAAGCTTGATGGCGATGGCGGCGGAGATCGGAATTGCGTCTGGAGAAAAGGGGTCTGGAATCAGGGTTTCCGCGACACGGTGTAAATATATGCCAAAGGGGGGCATCAAAGGGGGTCAGGGGGGCCCAGGCGCCCCCCCCCCCCCCC